>OY294028.1:89293864-90493864 GCA_958510845.1 Cantharis nigra
AATTTCCATATGTGTATTCAGATTTTATTCCTGAAATGCAATAACTAAATGAGAAAATACTGATTATATTAAAAAGTTTTTTTTCTTACCTAAGCTCCTCCGTCCTAATGAACCTATATACATTTTAGATGTTTCCGTGTACTATCCTGGATTTGCAAAGTGGCGAAGGTAAGTTATTTACTAGTAGTCTATGCAGTGGTTGGGATCCTTTTTCCTGCATGCAGAGTTAATGCTGGAATGAAATACAGAAATATTAAAATATAAATTATACTAAAATGAATTCTTCTTACCAAAGTTCCACCGTCCTAGTGAACCTACATTTAGGATGTTCTCGTGTGGCATCCAGGATTTGCATCCTGGCGATCGCAATTTATTTTCTTGTAGTCTTCGTAGCAGTTGGGTTCCTTTTCCTTACATGCAGACTTAATTCTGGAATGAAATAATGAAATGAAAATATATAAATTATACTAAAATGAATTCTTTCTTACCTACATAAGTGTCTTCGTCCTGCTGAATTACTTTTTGGGTGTTCCCATGTGGTATCCAGGATCTGCATTGCATCGAACGCAATTTCTATTCTTGTATACAGTTTTAATTCTTGGAATGCTATAAAACTAAATAAGAAACTACAAATTGTACTTAAATGAATTTATTATTACCTAAGGTCCCCCCCCTGTGGTATCATGGATCTGATTCATCCTACCGAACGTTATTTCTTTTCTTCTTATTAATTTAATTCCTGGAATGTAATAACTAAATAAGAAAATACAAATTGTATTATAAAAAATGTTTCTTACCTAAGTTCCTCCGTCCTGGTAAACCTACAACTTGGATGTTCCCGTGTGGTATCCTGGATCTGCATCGTGGCGAATGCAATTTCTGTTCTTGTATTCAGATGTAATTCCTGTAATGCAATAACTAAATGAGAAACTATAAATTATAAAAAAAAATTTTTTTTCTTACCTTAGTTCCTCCTCCGTCTTGTTGACCTACTATTCTGGATCTGCAAACAGGCAAATGCAATTTCTATTCTTATAGTTTTCTTAGTGGTTGGGATCCTTTTATTTACACGCAGATCTAATTCCTGGAATGCAATAACTTAATGAGAAAATACAAATTTTACTAAAATGAATTTATTCTTACCCAAGTTCCTCCTGGTGTCCAGGTAAATCTACATTTTGGATGTTCCCGTGTGGTATCCTGGAACTGCATCGAACGACATTTCTGTTCTTTTGATTGCAAACTTCGTTTTCCTGAATTGTTCCTGAAATAAAATATTTAATTGAGAAATAGATAATTAATAATTTATTGTAAAAAAACGAGTTTTATTCTTACCTAATGTAAGTTCCTTCGTCCTGGTACAACTACATCTTTCGTGTCCGCTGGTGAAACACGGGATCATCATCTTGGGAAACGAAACTTTTCTCGTAGACCTCCTAGTGATTGCAAACTTCTTCTGCCTGTATTATTCCTTAAGTAAAATATCGAAATAAGAAATCAAAAATTGTAAAAAGCAAATTTTATTCTTACCCAAGTTCCTTCGTCACTTCGTCCACAATTGCAACGTGGAAAATGTGACTTATTTACTGTGTCCTTTCAAGTGCGTGCTGGAATCGTATTCTCTCGCTACAGATGTAATAATATCTGAAATAAAATTCCTCCTTAGGAAATTAAGAATATTAATAAGTCGAATTTCCTCTTACCTCAGTTCTAAGGATCTGGTATAACTGTCATACACAATCATTTCGCCGTTAAAATCTGGCAAGTTTCTTCCCTTGCAATATTCTTACGAGTATGTAGAGGTTTTTATATTGTAGGAGTAACAAGAGAAATAATATTTTAGTGTATTAGTCCTTGTTTTTCCTCGTCTCTGGTTGCAGATATAGTTGAAACTAGAACAACTTTTTAAATTATTGTGCAAGTCGAATACAATTTTAAATTAATTATTAGACAAAAAATAAACATGCATCATTCTCTACAACTAAAAAAACTGAAATATATAGAACTATATATAATATATAAAAATTGTAAAAATTCATATTAAATCAAAATTGCAAAATATTTTACTACAACACACAAAAAAATGAAAATAACATTAATAATAGTAATAGTAGTTGATATTACCTAAAAAAAATATTTAAACGTTTGTCATTATTACAAAAGTTAGTACATAAAATTATTAGCATATGAATGTAAATAATAAATATATTGCGTGTAATAACTCCTCGACATAATCATTAGCTTTTATTTATTAAAATATATTTATTATTCTATTAAAATAAAAAGAGCGAAGGCGCAAAAGCTCATGTAACCTACATACTTAGTATGAACTTTCCGTTCAAAGAAAATTAAAGAAAATTCGCATAACATGAACGAAATGAATAAGAATGAAAATTTATTAACTATTTTATTTACCATATCAAACTATTGAAAACACCCGAAATTAGAAACGTTGCTATAAATTTAATTTTTTACTGATCGATTAAAATCGAGCAATTTCTTGCCAAAGAGGCTTTTTTCAGTGGTGTTTTTTATGAGAACAGTTTCTATATTAACGAGAGTATGAAGGGAGTCTAATAATTTTGAAAATGGTTGTATATAAGGTAGAGTAGCAGTATTTGTCTCATCCGGAGCAAAAGTTACGGAAAAATCTAAAATAATTGAGACAAGAACCGTGTAATGGTGAGAAATGCTTTGAAAAAAGTTTGCACCCCACAGAAGACGTCAAAAACTATGTGCTGTTAAAGTTTTTCTAGTGCCTAAAAACACACGAGACTTTCCCTTCCAAAGACAGGTGTGCAAAAAAACTAATTTAATTTTAGTATGCAGAGAAAAAATAGTGCAGCACTTTCAATCTAGGTCGGCTAGGAATTTGCATATTGGACAGCGGGTATGAGGGTAGTTGAAGTTTCTAGCCAGAATTCAAATTTCAACCCCAACAAAAAAATCTTAAATGTAAACTTTGTGTAGCAACTCGAAGCATTGCCAGATTTCTTAAGCCGGCCCTACGTTTCATATTTTTTCAGTGTTAGATAAAAAATAGATATTATAAAAAATTCGTGAAAATTAAAATAATATTATAAAACTACCATAGGTGTTTTGGACAATACCACAAGTCATAAATAAAGTTTGGTTCATACAAATAGCTTTTGAAGAAATCTACTTTTGTGAACCAACAACTTGGACAAGCAAGATCGCTCATAAAAATTTATTTTCCGATCACGATTTTCTTTTTTCGGTGGAAATAGTAGTCGAATAATCCGTTTAGAATAAATGCGATAAAACGTATTATGAAACGAGGTTTTTATACAATTTTTTCCATTTTGCGCTTTAAAATGTTTTTAAATATGCGTTTTATTAAATAATATAGTCAATTTGAAATTTTTTTGTATTTTTGTGATAGTTGATGGTAACAAAAAATGTACAGGTTTTTTATTTACTGCAATAAATTTAAAATTTTCTAAAATTATTTTTCGATTCGGACTGGGTACCTTATAGTGTCAGCAGTTATTCAGTTAACTAATGACCGTATGACACGAGCCTGTATGACACGACGTTAAATTTGACGTCAAATTTACATGAAAATTTTTATGTAAATTTGCTCATATTTTTGCCAGGTAAAATTTTAATTTAATGCAGGTAAAAATAATTTTCTGTTGCAACAATGTTAATTTTAAAAACTGGGCGGACTCTAGACGGGAAAATGTCTACTACGCACATTTACACGCACTTTTACCGACAAATTTAGAACATGTTCTAAATTTTTTACATGAAAATTTAACATAAAATTTGACGATAAATTTTCTGTATACAGGCTCCTGTATACAGGATTGAAAGTAACCAAAAGTTTTTGATTTAGTATTTTGAATTTGAATTCAACATTTTGTCTGATTATTAATAATTACACAGTGCTACTCAAGATTCAACTTTTTTCAGTTTCAAGAATGGGCGGGGTGATTCTAGTAGATTTTTTGTGCTGAAAACGAATCTGATTTTGAAATTGCTCCAGCGCGTGAGGTTTGTTTGAAATTTTAGTTTAAATGGTCAATAAATGGCTATTTTAAACATTTTTATTATTTTTTTTAGGGAATCTCAATTTTTGGTTTTAATTTTACTATTTTACTACTACTTAGCTTTAAAATCCATTTTTCAAAATTTGCACCGACCGAGACTGTTTACAAAAAATTCTAGGAATAAGAAATTCTTTCATTTATAGGTCAAATATTTTAAAAGATTAATTAGTTCCTGGAAGCCGTAAAAATGCACCGACCGAGACTGTTTACAGAAAATTCTAGGAAAAAATTCTTGCATTTATAGGTCAAATATTTTAGAAGATTTATTACTTCCTGGAATAATGCACCGACTAGACTGTTTATATAATATTCTAGGAAGAAATTCTTTGATTTATAGGTCAAATATTTTAAAAGATTTATTAGTTCCTGGAAGCCATAAAAATGAACCGACGAGACTGATGTTTACAGAAAATTCTAGGAAGAAATTGTTTCATTTATAGGTCAAATATTTCAGAAGATTTATTAGTTCCTGGAAGCCGTAAAAATGCATCGACGAAACTGTTTACAAAAAATTCTAGGAAGAAATTCTTTCATTTATAGGTCAAATATTTTAGAAGATTTATTAGTTCCTGGAAGAATGCACCGACTAGACTGTTTATGTAAAATTCTAGGAAGAAATTCTTTCATTTATAGGTCAAATATTTTAAAAGATTTATTAGTTCCTGGAAGCCATAAAAATGAACCGACGAGACTGATGTTTACAGAAAATTCTAGGAAGAAATTGTTTCATTTATAGGTCAAATATTTCAGAAGATTTATTAGTTCCTGGAAGCCGTAAAAATGCATCGACGAAACTGTTTACAAAAAATTCTAGGAAGAAATTCTTTCATTTATAGGTCAAATATTCTATTATGCGATGAAATACAGTGGCTCACAACAGAGCCGTAACTAGGGGGTGGCGAGTGGAGCACCCGCCAAGGGGGCGCAAAACTGATCATTTTTTTAATAAGAAATTTTTTTAAAAAGATAAATTCCACGTAAAATTGGAAAAAATTAAATATTAATTTTTCCGGGGCCACACCCGGACCATCCCTGCCGACCCATTACGACGGGGGTTAGGGAGGGGGGCGCAACTTTAAGGCCTTAAGCGCCCTTCACACTATGCGATTTATCCTAGGATTTCTCGTACGAGTTGTCGTAAGCAGATATTTTTCAGATCACATTGTACGATTTGTCGTACGGAAAGACTCGAATCTGAACTCGTAAGCAACTCATAACAAAATCTTAACCGAATCTTCCGATTAGGGCGGTGTCTATTTTCATACGAGTTTGCATAGGATTGCCGTTAACGTCTAAAACCGTCTTTATCGAGATTGTTAAAATTGACATTTTAAATTTAACGCAGTCCACCGTGTAATTGTCGGTTTTTTTAGCTTTTCTTTGGGATTTTTTACGACAAATATTGAAAATATAGAAGTTTCAACTTTCTACTATATATTTATTGACATTTCAACAGTACGTCAGAAAATTTGCAAATCAAAAATTTTCGTATATAATATACCAAGAGCTGGGCATATTTCCGATAATTTGTTCAAGCCGTCAAACAAGTGTTTGTTGCACGAAAACTGCCCAAGAGCTTGCGCGCGGGCAGTTTTCTAAGGGCAACAAACACGCGTGTAGACAGTGCGAACAAATTGTCTCAGAAATATGCTCTGCTCGAGGTATATTAGGATAGACTATCGCTAGAACGAGTATTTAAAAATTTATTTTATAAAATTGTTAGGTTGCTATGATAAAACAAATGGATTAATACAAATGTCATTCATTAATTTTTTGTTGCCATATTTTACACATCGTGCGTTTTAAAACTAATTTACATTTTGATATGGAATGGCTAAAAAATATAAGTGAGAAAATTAGTAATAGCATTCCGATTAATACTGTGCGATCTAAAAACTCGGTTTGGACACAATTTCAAAAATTTTGTGGTGAAAGAAGTTCACCTGCACTTGTTTCGCGGGAGACTTCGCGATAGTCTCCCTAAGGCGATTTCCGTTTTTCAAATTTTCGCTAAATTAGCTACTCATTGGTCGACATTGTGTCAATACAATTTGTCAATTGGTTGATGTTCGTCACATGATATGTGAGTGCGATAGTCATCAAAGCATGTGTTGCGCCACTCCAAAGGCACCCATGTCGAAAAAACTGGCCTCCACGATTCCGGTTGATCGGCTTTACTAAAATCAAAACGGCATTTTAATCTGTGAACCTCTGGCCATCGAGTGAACTAGAATCATTCCAAAGTATTGAAAAGTGAAGAATTGAGATGATTTTGAAAATTAATTATTTAAAATTCATTAATTTTTATTTAATTAATTATTCGTCAATTCTTCAATTTTCAATATTTTGGAATGATTCTAGTTCACTCGAGGGCCACAGCTTCACAGATTAAAATGCCGTTTTGATTTTTGATTTTAGAAAAGCCGATCAGCCGGAATCGTGAAGGCCAATTTTTTCGACATGGATGCCTTTGGAGTGGCGCAACACACGTGTAATGAAAATTTTAGTCTGAAAATTTTCTGACTTGAGTGACACTATCAAACTTTGGTTATTATTTCGTTAAACTTTCTTGTCAAACATTTTGCTTCAAAGTTTGATGAAAATTTTTGGGTGGGGTTATCTTTGTAGGAAAGATACATATGCGAAAGCCAACCTTACTGCATAGTTTTGCAGCAATGCGCATGCTTGCGCATGCTTACTCAAATGTTGAATGAAAATATGACACACGCTACTTTGTATCATACAAAGTTTGACGAAAGTTTGACGAAAATTTGATAGTGTAATTTGGCTTATATTATTTTCGTCAAACATTTGACAACAAAGTTTGACGAAAATATAACCAAAGTTTGATAGTGTCACTCACGCTTTTCTGTTGAAATGTCAATAAATATATAGTAAAAAGTTGAAACTTCTATATTTTCAATGTTCGTCAAAAAAGAATCCCAAAGAAAAGCTAAAAACACCGACATTCACACGGGGTGACCCCGTTAAGGTTACATGTGGTTATATGCAGTTGATATAATAAAAAAGTGTGGCGAACCCTGTATTTACATTTTTTTAAATTTTAATATTAAAAAATATTAATCACCCATGCAATAACATAAAGTCGCCCAATTTAGTGACTTTCGGAATTTGTGCTAAAAACTGGTCGCAAAATTTGGGCAAAAGTAACCCAAATTATAATAAATCCGCCTATCTGGCCACACTGAATCTAAACTCAAAATTTTGAAATATTTGATCGTGCTCACCAGTATTCGTTCGTGTTCATCCGTAATCGTAAGCAAACAAAGTGTAAACTGAAAACCAGCATAACCCCTAAGGGTAAAAATTGTATCATGGGTAAAACCCATGGTATAGAAAATCACTGGGTAAAACTCATGAGAGAAATCCTAAGAAAAATTATACGGGAAATCATAGAATAAATCGCATAGTGTGAAAGGCGCTTTACCTAGCTACGGCCCTAGCTAAATTCTAAGTTTTGAAGATGTATTTTGTCATATAAAAATTGTTTTTATACTTGAGCTATTCAAAATTTTTTGTTGCAAATTTCATTCTCTTCGTTTTTGTTTATATAAATTTTTCAATTTTGTCGCACCATTTCAGAGTTACATTGACTTAAAAGAGACTGTAAAATACAAAAAAAACTTTCGCCTGTACATCAAAAACAGTGCAACGAAATAGAAATGTTTGTTTTGTAAATTTCATTTCCTACATTTTTTTTCATATACATTTTTCTATTTGGTTGCACCGTTTTCGAGATACAGATGAAACTTTTTTTTGTATTTTACAGTCTCTTTTAAGTCAATGTAACTCTGAAATGGTGCGACAAAATAGAAAATATTTATATAAACAAAAAAGAAGGGAATGAAATTTGCAACAAAAAATTCGTAACAAGTATTGCTGTAAAATAATTTTTATATGACAAAACTCGCCTTCAAAACGTATAATTTACATTGTTAATACAGGATTGTATGAATAATATTGTGAGCCACTGTATTTGTTACCAGCTATCTAATAAGGGCATAATATGAAAAACTCGTTTGCAAACTCGGTGCAACGAAGATTTACCATACACAAAATCCGTTCAAATATCTAGTGTGAGATCTAGTGATATTTTGTATCTCAAATCTAGCTCGATTTCGTAATATTATTTTGTTGTTCTGTGTAAGACATTAATATTTATGAAAAAAAAAATTTCCGAAATAATAATTCTACCTCAAATACTTGAAATTGCTAACATTATTAATTTATTTATACTTTAGCAAAGTGCCATGTAATATTAATTTTGAAGAAATTCGTACATATTGTGAACCAATTTAGGTTATGATGTAGGCTTGAAAATTCGTGCAAGAAGTAGGTAATATATTATTGAATTATGGAATTCATTTCCTGTCGAGTATTCCGATCATTTTAAATTACTAAATATAGAAAAAATTACTAACTAGCTGAATATTTGTATACCTACACTTTTATACTGACCTAAAGATTACTGTTTTCAAAATCATTTTTGCATTTAACCCTCCGGGTAGAATAAATTATATTATGTATATTACAATGACATAAGTGAAGCCCGATAGGCTTCACCCATTGACTCTGGAGGGTTAAGATTTTGCTAAGCTTTTTTGAAGAAATTTAAACTCTTTTTTTATAATTTGTTCCAGGATATTATTTATTTATGATGTCCTCGATAACAAGCAGCTGTTTTGAAAATTCCTAAAAATGAACAATCTTTGTGAACGGATATACTGTATGTTGTCAATGAGTTTTATGAAGAAATTTGTTGGAAATCGAGTTGGAAATTTTAAGAATTTCATATTTCTTTTTTTTTAAAATACTTGCACAGTACATGACGATGCCAGACACAAAGGGCCGTGCAATGGGATATTATAAGATAATTATTGTGGAGAAGGTAGAAAAACAAAACGCCAAGGTTTATGATAAGAATAAAGGGAATATTCAAATGATACATAGGCAATATAATCCCACGTTAAACTTAATTAGCCAACAGATAAACATATTTGTAAGGACTGAATCCATTTCAAATCGTACAGGCTGGGTGGGAATGGATAGGGACCTCGTGTTCTAGAATTCGTTTTTGCTGAAATCTGCTGTTGTTTATTCAAAACCATAAATATATATTTTTTATGCTATCTGCCGAATATACAGTACAGTCTCGGTAATCCGAACACACGCGCTAATCCTATCTCCAGTCATCCGAATAAAAGAAGAAAATCTCGGTACTCTGCATAAATAGTTATAATCAAAACTCAACTAAGTTGTGATTATAACAATTTATGCGGACTACTAAATTTTTTTTTTCGTGTTTGGATTACTGGATATTTTGTTCGGATTAGCGTGTGTTCGGATTATCGAAACTGTACTGTATTTGAGAGTAACATTATTTATTTCGGGAATTATTTTGGAATATAGCAAAACATATAGGTCTCTTATTTTGTATAAACAACAACATATTTCAGCAAAAACGAATTTTGGAACATGGAATCCACCCAGCCTACACGATTTGAAATGGATTCTGTCTAATGGCCTGTACCTACGATTAAAATTTTTATCAAAACGATCTGCCCCATGGTCAAAATCGGTGTTTAACAAACAAAATATTGATCGTGGGAACAGGTTGTAAGGTGTTATAGTCCGGTCATTACGCAGTGAAAAGGGGGTCTGGGTGGAGTTAACTCGGAAATGAAAGTTTCTTTGCTTAAGCCCTTTACTTAAGTATCGGAAAAGGCCATAAGTTTTCTACAGCAGATTCAAACTAGAACAAGGTCAAATTTGTCATGAAAGATCACAAAATTTTAAATTGGCCGTTTCATGTACATCATTTACTCAAAATAAATTATATCAAAATTAAGGTAGTTAAAATTCTGCATAAAAGTATAAAAACAATTGTTCTAGTTAATCTAGTTTTTCTAAATTACAGCTTTTGAAAAAATCCTGATTTTTATCGATTTTTTACCAGTTTGATATAGAGCTTCTTTTTTGTTCATCAGACGCAAAAGTGGTCTACATATAAGTGAAACTGGACTCAATTATCTATAAATCTTTCAAACTTGATCTCTTTTAATCTATTTTTGTTATTGATTACATTTTTCAGCATACTTCATTTTGTTACATCTCTGACGCAATATGAACATAATTTAAAAGTGCCGAAAACAAAATTTCGTGTCGAGCAAATTTAGAAATAAAGTAGTAAGCTTAAGCGTTACCTATACATGGCTATTTTAAAAAATGCCTAGAGAACTTCAAAATTTATTAAGATAGAAAGCTTAAAGCTAGGACCCTAATTTAAGTGTTCTTGTTGTTCTATGCCTAGATTTACAGATAATTGAGTCTAGTTTCACTTAGCTGTAAACCATTTTTGCGTCAGATGAAAAGGATTTAAGCAAAAAACATTCATTTCCTGGTTACAAGTATTTAATGACTGGACTATTAAATTAAAACATTATCAAAATAAGTATGTAGGACGATAGTGTAGTTATTATATTAAAAATTAGGAAAGATTGCATGTTGACGAACATACACCCGATATTAAATTTTATATTAAAAATGGTTTTTTTTTATAGGTACTGCAATCGATACCGATGTACCAAAATTAGTTACCGGTTGTGTACAATAAGAATATGATTTATGTATCGTGAAGAAATATATGTAGAAACATGGACAAAATAGGAGATCAACCAATTATTGGTGTTTATTTACGAGGTGATTCTGAAATAATTGTTTTAATGAAGTTATGTTAAAATTTAAAGTAAGACATGATTTTAGGAATTACGCTCAGAATTTACTTTTAGTTACAGATCAACAAACAAGAAAATAATTCACATTTGTCATAGTTTTGATTACTGGTCTTCAGTTTTTATCATTACTGTTAGACCTTTCGTACATGAAGCTACTAGAAAGATACTAGTTTCTAACCCAAATTACTGATCAGTAGTTTAAGCATTGCTGTATTTCAATAACGGCTCTAGTTGTAAGTAATTCTATAAAAATTTTAGTAGCTCCGTTACAAATTAGTTCGCATTCTGCAAGTTTGTCCTTTTTTAATTCGTCATATTTTAGTAACGACACGTTGTGCGAAAAAGACCTTACAAAAAATTTTATTTCAAAGTTTGTGTTTCTCTCACTAAAATTAGATCAAGTCGGTTGCTCGGTTCTTGTTTGTTGGGGTTGTCGATATTATTATTAATTATAAAATTTAGCAAATGCTTTTGCATAAATTTGTATGCATTATGTCATTACATATTTTGAAATTTTATTTTTAAGTACTTCGATAAATTAACGAAATTCTTGTTTCAATGTTTATTTTGATGACATGTCTCGTGTAAATGCTTAACCCTCCGGCAGTCGCGTCGGGGAACAGAGGTCTGCACTATTGATAAAATTTGAAATTATTTACATATTCATCATTATATCGAATGGATGTGTGTAGGTATGCTTTCCTGCAACAAGTGTGGTTCTCACAAGAACAGAAAAACGACAATTATTTGCGGTTGCAAATTCGAAATAAATTTTTTTGGTAGATTCGATGAGTTTAATTTTGTTTAGTTGTGGTGCATATTTAAAGTTTTTTTCGAATAATGTTTCTATATTTGAAAGTGTCATATTACCGAGATTGGTAAAGAGTGAGTAAAATTGGTAAATAAATTAAGTACCACAACATTCATAAATCACCTATTGACAACAAAATCTACCACCAATTTCACCCACACTTTACCAATCTCTGCAATATGACACTTTCAAATACAGAAACAACATTACTTGAAAAAGGCTTTAAATATGCACCACAACTAAACAAAAGTAATCTCATCGAATCTACCAAAAAATTTTTATTTCAAATTTGCTAAAATTTTAAAACCAATTACAATTCAATTTTAAAGACTTGAAAATGTGTAAGCATTTACACGAAACATGTCGTCAAAATAAACATCGAAACATGAATTTCATTAAATATCGAAGAAGTAGGTACTTAAAAATAAAATAATGTATTCAACTTCTTAAAACAAACCCATTTAATTATATTTTGAAATGTCCGATTTTTGATAAAATATTTCGATATATTATTGTTATCATCTCAAACAAGCAACAGTATTACAGTAGAAGCTCGATAACGTGAACACTCGATACTATGAACATCTCTGTCCTGTGAACACCCAATTTCTTCTCAATGTCAATCAATCTTCTTAATTACCAACATTATGCATTATACGTTTTATAAGGAATAAATATACCAGGTCTACAAGTATGAAATGCGGATTTGAGAAACAGAAGGCGCACCAAATGCAGTATGTAGTATAAATATTTAGGATATGTGTCATTTTGTTATGCCATCCTCGAGGATCAAACTCGCATAAGTGATAAATTAAAAAAGTGCTTGCATAGTGTTGTTTTGCTATGTTTAATATGTCAGAGATTTGTGCCAAATAAAGATCATTCGCGGACAGCATTAATTTTTTGTTTTTAATTTGAAGAAAATTTTCTGAATCATACCGATTGCTTCAAAAAGCTTATGAGGAACATGCTCCATCGTAAGTTACCCGTGAACGATGGTTTCTGCATTTCAAAGGTGGTGATGGCCAAAAAATTATAAAGATGCAGAATTGCAAGCATTGTTAGACGAAGACGATGAATGAGTTGTGAAAACCTGATGAAACGGTTGATACCAAACTCTATCAACAACAATTAATCACTTTGAACCGTTTACTGCTCAAAAAACGACCACAATATCAAAAAAGGCACCACAAGGACATTTTTCTCCATGACAATGCTCAATCACATACTGCAAAACCAGTTCACGACACGTTGGACGCACTCAACTGAGAGGTACTATCCTATGCAGCTTACACACCAAACTTGGCTCCTTCCGATTACCACTTATCTGCATCGAAGTGTCACGCACTTGCTGAGTAGTGCTTTGGTTCATACGAAGATGTGCAAAAATGGCTCTATGAATGATTCGGGGTAAATAGGAAGATTTTTACTGGCGTGGTATCCACAAATTATCCGAAAGATAGAAAAAATGTGTAGCCAGCAATAGAGCATACTTTGAATAAACCACTGTTTACCATTCTTCCAAAGTTAACGTGTTTTTTTCGAAAAAAAATCCGCATTTCATACTTGTACACCTGATATGCATAACACTAGGTTTCTACACCCCCGTTAGTGTGAAAACTTGCGTTAAGTTGAACATACCTTTGTATTTTTGTGTTCACAGAATCGAGCTTGTACTGCATAATGAATCAAATTACAGTAGAGCGTCGATAATCCGGACCGTCGACAATCCGGATTGAATTCCGGTGAAAAAGAAAGTTGAAATGAATGCATACATACATATTTGTCAAAAAAAGCGTTGATGCGACAGGCTGGGCGGAGTCGTCTTTTAATAAGTATTCTTTCATTACAATACATTATAAGTTCATATTAATAATGGTTTTATTTATCTACTACAATTACTTAACCACTAAAGTGAATTATTAACGGTTTTAGCAAGTTTTCTTTTTGTTATGAGCTCAAACAACCTTTTTTGGTTCTTTTCGATAACACAATTAATTTTCACAATTAATCCAGATTATCGACGTTCTACTGTATATGCACCTAACTTATCCACGCGGTTTTGCCCCTTAAAGGTAACCTTTTTTTTTGCCGATAGCAAGGAAGCCCGATGAACAAGTGACCACGATGAATGCACGGAAATTTTTCTACAACTATGAGGATTGAATGGTTTTCTCTTCCAAGAACTGGTCAAATATCTGGAAGAACTGGTTGTCAGTTGGTGCAAGATGTGGTGAAAGGGTTCCTATTTAAATTAAAAGAGAATCTTTTTCAATACCTATCAGATGTCATGTGCCCCAAGGAAACGTTCCTGATCCTGTTTTGTACATGTTCTACACAGACCAGTAAGAGGACCTACTACTAAAGGGTGTTTCAATAAGAGTGCACAATGTAATTTTAAAGAAATATCGCATATTTTTTGAGCGAGTTGTGATATTTTTATTGCATTCTAAAGTGGACATGTTCTGATTACGTATGGAATTAAATATCCGGTAAATGGTAATTTTCGATAACTTTTTGACAAAGATATGGCTCTATCTCACCGATGGCACGTTGGATCTCGGCCTTGAGCTCAGGAATTGTGTGTGGTTTATTCACATAGACACGGGATTTCACAAAACTCCAAAGAAAGAAATCAGACGATCTTGGTGGCCAGTTGACATCGGAATTTCGGGAGAAAGGTTTGGAAATCGTTGTTGCAATAAATCGATTGTTTTATGCGTGGTGTGGCAGGTGGCACCGTTCCATTTGAGGCCACAAGAACTCCGTTATCATGTTCCGGTAATGAATGCCATTCACAGTTAAACCCAGTTAAGCATACTTAAGCTCATTTTCAACTCTCCTCTACAGCAGCAATGTTTTCGAGAAACCGCCCTGTATACCAATCCACAGAAGATTGGCGCAAAATTTAAATTGTGCACTCTTATTAAAACACCCTTTACATAGTTGCTACATTTGCAGCTTACTACACCATCATCAACTATGTTACATAAAAATTTACTAGTTGGATTGTTAGCTAAGCTGCATTAGAAACACCACGATCGTTAATGCTAACTTGATAAATTTTTTTAACAAAAATAATTTACCTATAACGGTCATCATTTGAGTCTCTGAGTGTTAACTGCTATAAATACTACACGAAGTACTATATTGTGGACTTATTTTTTTTTAAACTTATATGTTGCAAATTTGATCTTTGAGTAAAGGGTCATTCCATATCAAGTGGTCCAACCCTATGGTTTGACCATTCTAAAAAAAATTGATTTTTTTTGTGTAAACATCCTTACATATTAGTAGTACTAAATGACCATTATTTCAATTTTATTGTCTTTTGTTTTCGTGTGAGAGCCATATTTGCTTTGCAATGTGCTGCATATTTTGCAATTTTAAGGATTTACGGCAACCGAAATATTTCAGCTCTTATTTGTCCTATAAAGATGAAAAAAAAGAAATTGTTTAAAAAGAAACAGACTACAATATTCCTTATTACATATTTTTACCTAAAAGCAATCCTAAAGGGTAAAATTGCAGCCTCAATTCTTATCTAGTTTTATAAAAAAATGACATTTTTAAAGAGAAGTTTATGCATGAAAGGAGAATATCTCAAAGTTAAATTGTTTTTACAAAGAGATGATAAGTAGTTGAAATCACACACCAAATATTAACCCTAAGATTTACTCCCTTTTTCTTCTAAAAATTTTCAAAGTTTGAAAATGTTAACCAAACAGCAAATTTTGGCACTAAATATCGCTGGTGGGGGACCAGATAAAAATCTGAAATTTCTTGTCATAATAGTACCACATAATGGCATTACGCAAAAAAATTTTGAGTTTTAGATTTGACTACAAGCCGAGATATAGCAATCACAAAATGTTAAAAATGTACACGTTTCAGTGAACGTATAATTGCTTTTTTTTCAAAGACGGTATTGTTCGGACACAAATGATATGCATATACATACATACATATTATGTTCTTCTAGCATAAGGTCTATTGTAATAGCCACATAGGAAGGTTGTGTTTTTGTACTTAAGGCATTGAAAGTTTGAAAAATGGAATGTAATGTAGGTGAACTGATTGGCGAAGATTCTCATAAAAGTGTGTTTTTGGTTTTTGATGAAGTGCAGGTGTCAAAAACCTATCCAAAAACGAAAAATCAATCAGCTCTTTAACATCACAGCTAGTTGAAGAATAGTTCCTTATTTACCGACACATTTTATGAAAAAATACCTACACTTCTTCTTTTATTTATTTCAGTTTTCTTACTTTTTTTTCTGTAATATAAATTGATTTTATTAATTAAAATTATTAGTTCTTGAAAATAATATAAATTAGAATTATCAATATTGAGCTACAGGACACAAATAAAACACATTTTTAAACATGCTTTCGAAAAATGACTTTTTCTTTTTCAAGTTTTATTTTGACATTTTATGATTGTTATATCTTGGCTTGTAGTCAAATCTAAAACTCAAAATATTTTTTACGTAATGCCATTATGTAGTACTGTTATGACAAGAAATTTCAGATTTATATCTAGTCCCCCACCAGCGATATTTAGTGCTAAATTTCGTCATTTGGTTAAAATTTTCAAACTTTGAAACTTTTTAGAAGAAAAAGGGAGTAAATCTTAGGGTTAATATTTGGTGTGTGATTTCAACTACTTATCATCTCTTTGTAAAAAAAAATTTAACTATGAGATATTCTCCCTTCATGCATAAACTTTTCTTTAAAAATGTCATTTTTTTATAAAACTAGATAAGAATTGAGGCTGCAATTTTACCCTTTAGGATTGCTTTTAGGTAAAAATATGTAATAAGGAATATTGTAGTCTGTTTCTTTTTAAACAATTTCTTTTTTTTTCATCTTGATAGGACAAATAAGAGCTGAAATATTTCGGTTACCGCAAACCCTTAAAATTGCAAAATATGCCGCATATTGCAAAGCAAATATGGCTCTCACACGAAAACAAAAGACAATAAAATTGAAATAATGGTCATTTAGTACTACTAATATGTTAAGATGTTTACACAAAAAAAATCAATTTTTTTTAGAATGGTCAAACCATAGGGTTAGACCACTTGATATGGAATGACCCTAAAGTGTATCAAATGCCAAACGACGAATTGACGGAAATTGGTGAAATACTATAGTTTCCCGTTGCCCATAGATCGATATTAAATTTGGAATCACAGCAGTGAAATTTTGTACCTACCGAAATATAATTTTGCATGTGGTAGCAACGTTTCTAATTTTCTAAGTACATACATTTACTGGCAAAAGAATTACTCTTAAGTAACACTTCTATGTTATAGTCCAATAGATTTAGGGCTGGTATTTCAATTGTGGTTTAAACTAAGATCAGAGTTTAAACTCAGTTCACATTGATATCTGACCAATCAGGTAGCCATAAACGTAGGTTAATCCTTGCACGTAGTTTAACTAGCAATGAAATACTGTACCTTAGACTTCAACCCAAAAGTTGCGTTTCAAGGGATGAAAGTTACACCAATCGATAGCTAAAGGTTCCCTTATGAACATATTAAAATGTATCAGCTCAATTTTTAGGGCATGATTCATAATTAATAAAAAACAATCAAGATTTACAACTAATCGACTTTTACCCTTCATTTCTTCAAAGTTACTCACTCAATCCAAAAAATAAAATTACCAATTTATAGAACGGAACATTTACTATCAAATTCCATCGGAAAACTATGTGAGAAATGCACCATTAATTTATTATAATGATTTAAAGTAGTTTATAAACATTTGTTGCTAAAACGTCAGATGATCGAATCGTTGCGCCGAACACAGCGCTCGGTGCCACAAAGCGCCACGATTCGATCATTTGACCTTTTAGCAACAAATGTTTATAAACTACTTTAAAACATTATAATAAATTAACGGTGCATTTCTTACAAAGTGTTCTGATTGAATTTGATAGTAAATTTTCCGTTCTATAAATTGGTAATTTTATTTTTTGGATTGAGTGAGTAACTTTGAAGAAATCAAGGGTGAAAGTCGATTAGTAGTAAATGTTGGATTATTTTTTATTAATTATGAATCATGCCCTAAAATTTGCGCTGATATATTTTAATATGTTCATAAAGAAACCTTTAGCTATCGATTGGTGTAACTTTCATTCCCTGAAACACAACTTTTGGGTTCCCATCTATTCAAAGTCTCCATTGACTGGACTATTAGCAATTTAAATATTGTACCTTTTGAAGACTGTTTGTTATATAAAAATTGATTTTACAGCAAAACTTATAAGACATTTTTTGTTGCAAATTTCAAGCCCTTCTTTTTTATTTATATACATTTTTCTATTTTGTCGCACCGTTTCCGAGTGACAATGACTTTATAAAGACTCTGTAGAAAATTTAATAAAGCTACCTTAAGAGTAATGTTAATTTTATTAAAATATCAACAGAGTCTTCTTTAAGACAAAATGGAAAAATGCATCTAAACAAAAATGAAGGGATCAAAATTTGCAATAAAAACTGTTTGCCGGGTTTTGTCATATTATTTGAATTTTATATGACAAAAAAAAGTTTTCAAAAGATACAATTTATTATATTGCTAACGTAGAAATGTAAGAATTCTTTTGCATGTTTGCACTGTATATCAATTTTGTAATAGTTTGAAATCATAAATAATAAATTTATTCGAAATAACTAGATAAAAAATTTAATCGAACGAAAATTTTTACTATACTATAATAATTGGTGTAATTTTCCAAGCAATGTTGTTATTATAACAACCGAATTTAATGGTTATGACAGAAAATCCCTATGTTATTTACTGCTGTAACAACTAAATTCGGTTGTTATAATTAACAATTTTTTTTAGAAAATTGCACGGAATATTTGCCGCTTGAAATTTTAGTTGATCCGAATCGCTTACGACGCGCTAATAGTTTGAAGAACAACTCCCGTTTCGTTTTCCGGCGCGACCACAGTTTTCCGCTCACTAGCCCGACACTGTTAGTTATTTAATTATTGACAAACTAAACAAGTAGATTATTTTTAAGTATTTCATCTTTTCTAAAATTTGTATAAATTTCAGAAAATTATCTATTGTACACTGTAACACAATATATTTCATCACCACATTTTGCACTGCACTGCGCTAAATCACAGGAAGAAAAACTTTTTACTAACCTGATCTTTTTAGCTGCCCAACTTTCCATTCCACGCCGTGGAACTTACCTGCAACAAGAGAAACATTATTAGCATTTAAATTTAATACAATCTGGTTAGCCAAACAAAACACATTTGAAAGGTTTTTCTGGTAAGAAAAATGATCTTTGCTTTACCTTTTAACACTGTAGTCCTGTCGCAAGTTGTGCGATTCCAAACCAGCTCTCCTCCGTTCCATGAAGTCAATCGTCAAGGCACACAATACACTCACATATTTATTACCGATTTCGATCGAAAAAGTTTTAAAATGAACACTTGATCAAAATTGACCGTAGTAATTTTCGAGCTTCCAATAAGCTTTTGCATATAAAATTTCGTACTCGTCACTTTGAACCGCTCGCGAAATGAAAAATTTTATTATTATTTTATAAACGCGTACACGATTTATTTATCTGCTAATATTTCTTGGCAGACGATCTCCTGAAATAGAAAAAAATTCATAAAGTAAGTTCAAGTTAATTAAGAATAAAGCTTACAACAATAATATGTAAAGGGTGCGAGTCAAATACTTAGCAGCGTGTGTTACAAAATAAATAAACATAATCGTTGTAAGGGAAATCGTAGCACTTTACAGTTTTATTCGGAAAGATCGAATTTTTCAAGCAATACGATTGGAGCATTTTCGTGTCGACTTTTAGATAAAAGCGTTACCCCAAAACGTACCTAACGTAATTTCAATTTATAGAAAGCTGAAAAATGAAATCGATACCCAACAACTTTGTACTACTTTTGTATCGTTGGAGCATTTGGTAAAAGGTGCAGTTCACTCGTCTATATTGAACTCGAATTTGTTTCTTGGGCACTTGCTGACGGGTCATGCTCGAACAGTGTTCGGAATATAGGTTTTACACAACAAAATAGGTTAACATTGAAATCTTACCTTCAAATGTTGTCGAATACTTTATCCTATTACGTATTTCTTTCCAGGAATACACTTTTTTATAACCGTTACTAACATTTTTACGCACGCACCACAAAAACTGGAAGTTTAGCACAACACGAAACCTTTTGATTTTAAGTGAAAATCGTAATAATAAGTGTTCAATGCATTATCAATAAAACACGTTAAAACCTGAACAATTTTTTGATGACTAATTTTACTGCACACGGCACGCAACGCAAAATAAACGATAATAATCTTTGCAAATCTAACAAATTGAAAATTTTATTAAATTTCTGACCAGCACACCCCAAACTTGAGAAATCCCCTAAAATTATAATAACATTTACGATTATTACCTTAAAATGCAATCTTGATTAACTAAATAAGTGACGCCGCTTAAAACAAAAGCCAACCGCGTTTTTTGCAATGTGGAACTTGAACGCCTTTTGTTTTAACTGATGACGCGTAGATTCAACAAATTGAAATTTTGTAAATTTATGAATAACACTCAAAAGTTCGATTTGCACTATCGATGTTTTTTATTCAGAAACATACCTAGTTTTGTATAATAAATTATAATTTTACGATTATGAATAACGCACCCTAAACTTGATTGAACTGCTTAGGTTACAATAATTATTATTGTTACCTTTTAATGATTGTTGACGCACTTGAAGCAATTATGATCAAATTCACGATTATTACTTTTATAAATTGTAATTATAACGACAAAATTTACTACCGACGCCACTTGAAATAAATGCAAAGTTCTTTGCAAAGTGGAACTAACACATCTTTTGTTTTGACTAATGACGCATAATCGAACAAATTAAAAATTTGTAATTTATAAATAACACATCCTAAACTTTAGAATCTCACGAAAGCTACAATGATTGTAATTATCTCAATTGTTACCATTAATTATTCACGATACAGTTAACGCAATTATTATAAAATTCGCGATTATTACTTAGGTTAGAAAAGGTTTAATTCTAAACGCGCTCCAAACAAACACAGCTGATGGACGGGAAATGTGATAACTAAACTACTCGAACTAAACTGATGTTGCCCGCTAAATACGAATAATTATTATTTATTAGCAATAGGTGAAGCGACAAATAGGAAAGATTTATAATAAATTTGCATTAAATAATATATTATTAAAAAATCTATTAAATTTGTTGTGTTGCAAATTTTAGATACAGTGCAACGGTGACTTGATAATTATAATGTACTTATGACTAGTTATTTTTTTTATCGAATTTTATATTATACCGGGTGCTGAATGAGTTAGCCGAACATAGGAAATTAACATGTAAAAACTTATTTATGCAAATTCTTGCTTCCCTAATTATTTTAGAGAAAAAATGAAAGACACAAAAATAATGCAGAAATATATACTTGGAATGATAACACCATTAGATATCTAGTTTTTATTTAAAAGGTCAAAAAATGCTTTCGAAATTGTTAATATTTTCATTTATCGCACTGACTGGCCATGTAATAAATTCAATTTCATTTCTATTTTCAAATATAATTACCATGGAAGCTTACCATGGCCAGTGCGATAAATGAAAATTTTAACAATTTTGAATTATTATCATTCGAAGTTTTTATTTCTGCATTATTTTTGTGTCTTTCATTTTTTTTCTAAAATAATTAGGGAAGCAGGAATTTCCATAAATAAGTTTTTACATGTTTATTTCCTATGTTCGGCTAACTCATTCAGCACCCGGTATAAAATTAATAAATATTATTATAATATTATTGTTAAATCGTAAATAAATGTGAGACCAACTTGGGGTTATTGCTAGACCGATAACTAGACATTGCGATCGACAAATAAATAAATAAAGGTGTACTTTTAAAAATTTTTTCACTGAACATTGAAAAACAAAGTAGAACATTTAAAAAATATAAAGTTAAGGTGCAGCAGTAAATATTCTGACGTAATCCGCTATAAATTTTACAAATATAAAGTAAAAAGTTAATATTTTACAACATTAAATTTCTGTTTGAAAATTCTGTTTTTTGAAAGTTTTCCGATTGTAGTTTTGAAGAGGAGTAAAATAAATCTCGAAACGTTGACAAAGAGAGTTCGAGTTTTATTATATTTTGTTCAATAATCCCGAAAGAATCTTTGTTATATGATTGATCAATGGACGATAATGAAAGTTCGAATAATTAAGTCAAATATATTTTTTAAAAATTTTTTACTGTAAAAGTAAAGGGTTTTTCAATAGGGGCGATAGATCTTTGCTCGCCGATCGTAGGCACCTGGTGTGAGATTTTGCAGTAATTTTTTAAAATTTGTGTTCAGTAAACTTGGACCATAACTACAGCACAGCACAACGCAACGCATTAAAATTTTTAAAATTTGGATAAACGCAAAAAGTGCAAATGTTACGGTTAATGGTCTGCGTCAGAGAGAGATGATAAACGACTTTTTGGTGCCTCATTTGGCTCAACATGACTTGCACGAGGTTTAAATTCAACAAGACGGCGCAACTTACCACACTTCGAGGGAAACCATTCAGTTACTGAGGCAAACATTCGACCCTAAACTTATCTTTGTTCACCTCGTTCTTCTGATATAATATCCCTAGACTTTTTTATTCTGGGCTACGTTAAGTCACAAGTTTACGCCAATAAGCCAACAACTACTGAGGATCTAAAACATAACATTATTGTGGCTATTCGTAAAATCCAGGCCGATTTGGGTGAGAAAGTTATCGAAAATTGGAGTCGTAGTATTCGTTTCACCAAACAGAGCCGTGGTGACCATCTTCGCGATGTTATTTTCATAATTTTTAATGCCATGTACCAATCGTCTAAATAATACCAATAAAACGTCAAAATCTTTCACGGCTACTTCTATGTTTCATTTCAAAGATCTATTGCGCTTATTGAAAAACCCTTTATAACTGGAGGTTCCCCAAGTGAAAGAAGTATTTCGAATACATTTTAAGACAAACTCGCTAATAACTTTTTTTTATTTCAGTTTATTATTATTATAGTCATTAAAAAATTATAACCAAAGGTGTACAAAAGTAACTAACAACGAGTAGGCCTGGTCCTGAAATTAACGACGCCAAACTAAGAAAGATGCACACGAAATAATACAACCTTAATTTAAAAAGATGACACGGCTGAATTGATGACAAAAAATGGTATGTCAATCAACATTTAAAAAATTTCTTTTTTCAAAGCTTTTGGATTGCATAGATGAAAGTTTGTTTACCAATAAAAACCTTGCAGTTAGCCTGTTCAAAATAAATTTTTGAGTAACAATCTAGCGTCGATTTTCATATTAAAATACTTCGCAAGGATGTAATTACCTGTTTGTGACAGTTATTTTTTTTCTCTTGTTTCTAATTATTTTCTAAGCGGGATAGTTAAACACAAAAAGAAAAATTATTAGTTAATATCAAATATGACATTTATTGCCAAAGTTAATCTCAGCTTAGGCATTTGGATAGGGCGAGTATATTAGTTGTTCTAGAAAGTTAATCGTTGCGTTTCGTACAAAATTAAATTAATAGCTAAAGTAAAACTTTAGACCGTGTCTCTCCCACAAGGTGCTGGCAACATTTTTGTTGTATTAAATGCCTAAATAAACAAGCCATGGGTCTACAAGGCCTATAGTGCTACAGTATATATAAAACTTTGAACGATTAACTGACTTGAACAAGTCATGTACGTAGATTATACGAGTGTCTAATCGGCGCTTAACGTCATATATAAATGAATTATAAAAATCGATTAACAAAGTAACAAAGAAAAATGCAAGCAGAAGAAAGTTAATATTATCACATTTTAATACAACAAAACTACCTAAAATTTTAAATTTAAAACGCGAAAATAGCGAAAAGCGCAGACTTTTCATATCTGCTCTCATACCTCTCTCGGATGTCCTGGTCGAGGTATTACATTCGATTAAAATCCTAAACTGTACAGTGACATGCGCAAATTTTTACATTTTTACTGGTCATCGAATAGCAATTATAAATTAGTTTCTTGTACTAGATCCACACGATGCATGATTTAGCACATGGTGTTGTTCTAGCAATAACAATTAGCAATTAGCATTAATAATTAATAAAAATTAGTTGTGTGTTTGTGAAAGTTTTCGGTGGGCTATTCAAACCAAACTGCAAATAATCGAAGGGACCTACTGACCTGATAATATGGAATTAGTGTTGGAAGGTTTTCTGTATCGAAATTGTCCTAAAGAAATTAAACTAAGGCCGGATTTACAAAGAGAACTAAAATTAACCGATTTTAGATAAGCTTTAATATTAAATCAGATATACCACGACACTTTTATAATACTTTATTAACTAGGGTTATTTTAATAAACGAGAAAACAGCTAAGAAAGCAATTAAAAGCAAAATTTGTTGCTCTTAATAATAATGTTAAAAAATTGCTTGGGTTGATTTCAGCTTAATCTAACATTGCATTTTCTTTATTAGTTACTTATGACGACGAATTTACAGAACTACCAATGAGATCACCAATTCATCCGCCCTCGCTGACATCTTCGTGAACCACGTCGGAAAGAAAAGACATCGCATTGAACTAGCTGAAAAGCTGAGGGCTAGGTCCTTCATGTGCAAAGGTAATAAAAGGTGTTTTTTTAGCTGCATGAAAACTTCAAATTGAAATAAAACCTAAAGTAAATTTAATGCCATTTATGATTTGAAAATGATTTCCGGCATGGGACCACCAGAGTTGTCGGTTTGTTAGCGTAAACCATGGATTTAACATACCCCCAAAGAAAATAATCTGGAAGCGTCAAATCACACGATCTTGGAGGCCAATTGACAAGACCATTGGCAAACCTTTCTGAACACAAATGTCAAAGAGCTGTCAGTTTGACAAACTTCATTCAATTGTTATATCCCTATTGAATGATCTTATGCAGCTAAAAATACACCCTCTACAATACTTCGGTTAATGGTCACAATTGCTCAGACATTTCTTTGATGTAGGTATAGAAAGAAATAAAATTAAGTATAGGTAAATAGTACTTAATTTTTTTAAGTTTTTTATAAATGTCTGTAAAATCAAACTATATTACGATTTAACACGACCTACAAGGAGAATTTAGGAACGCAGGGTAATTAAATTAAATTAAGGCAAAGAGCGATCGACACATGTACTGCTTCATCGACTTAAAATTTGTAAATAATTTTTAGTTTTATCCCTTTTTCTATTTTTAAATTATGTAATTTTGAGTGTATAAATCTTCGTTTTAAACCGCTTGCAAACCCGACCAAAACCGTAGGGCATGTCCAAGAAGCACCATTCACTAAAAATCTATAACATTTTTGATTTTCGAAACCGGACTAGGAAAATTTTAAGCCAAGAGATTAAGTCGACAACCAAGGTTGGTGTTGAGGAAAATTTAAGAAGAATCTGAAGTTTTGCAAAGGCGGATGTCCATGCGGATAATTGGCACAAATTTATGATCAAATTAGGAAGTCCTATTGACCAATAGGAGCAAGGAACTTTGCTAAACTTCAAATTGTGAACGGAACGGTCGCTTTAAATAGCCTTTATTTTATTTAAAACATTTAGCAATATATTGTTTATATTCAAAACTATTTATTATTTTAAATGCGTAAGATTTAAATATAATAGAATGGTTTTAGCTAAAAAAATAACATTTTATTGTCATAAATTATAAGAAATCTCAATTTATTACATTAACTGGTTTTAATAAGGGATATAATTAATATTTAATTATATTTACCTTCGATAGGTCACCGAGTCAAATTGTGTTCAAGTAAGCCTAATAACGCTTATTATTTTTAGTTCTTTAATTGGCGTCAATTCTTCGTTAGAGGTGATCTTACGATATTTTTATAAAAATGTCGAAAAACTTGCAAATTTCAATGGGAAAATGTTTTGAACAATGTGTTTTACACAATGAGAGTTTATCTGAATGTTAAATTGTAAAGAAACTTTTAATTTCTCAGGAATCCTTTATATAAAAGTTTGAAAACAAAAAACTGAAGAACGATTATTGCCGATAATCTACTGTTTATTACAACACGGAAGCCTAATGGACAACTTACAGCACCAGAAACCATACGTTGAATTCAGTGAAACCCGAGACAAAAAATTAGAATTGCCAACTATGAAACACGATTATTAGCAGTTGGATGGAAAACTTGTTTATCAGCAAGAAATGAAGAAAACCTTTTCTTCCACCGATAGATAAATAAATTCGGTATGCTGAAGCAGGAAAATATTAGAATTGGTCAAAAAAATGACTTTGTTATTCTCTTAATGTTTTCACAGGTGGCAATTAAAACTTTTGCTCATAGGTTGCATAGAACTTGTGCCTGATTTCTGGTACTGTAAGATGTCGATTAGGCTTCAGTATTGTAAGAATCGATAGATTCTCAGCAATAGTTGTTGGTGGTGGTCGTTCACTGCCTCTCAGCCTAGCTGATGATTCTTCTGTTTTTTGTTTTTAAACTATTATGAGTATAGCAATGCATTCCTTTGGTAGAAACTGTAAAGTTTCTTTACAATTTAACGATTAGATAGACCCTCATTTAATAAGTTGTTCAAAACAATCTCCAATTGAAATTTAAGAGTTTTTCGGAATTTTTATAAAAATATCGTAGCAAGGATTGGCACAAAACTGAAAACTTCCTTACATTAATCTTTCAATTACACAATTAAAAATAACGATACCTCCTACGTAAACTATTGTATCTTCAAAATCTTAATTTTACAGGAGAGCATTTTAAAGTTTGTAATGTGTGTGCTCTTAAGTGGAATGTCGATGTATTTTGTTGAAATTTAAAAAAGAATCGGTATGATTTTTGCAACTTTCGCTTTTGTAACATAAAGATTAGGTATAGTGCAGTCAATTTCAACAAAAAAGTAAAAATTGGGATTTTGTGGGTTACGATAGTTTACGTAGGAGGTGTCGATAAGTGTTATTACGTTTCTAAACACATTTTGACTTTATGACCATCGAGGGTAAGGTTTATAACCATTAACGTTTCAACTCCCATTAACCAGTTGATGTAATAAACTGGAATTTCTTATAATTTATGTCAATAATTATTATTTTTGGCTAAAATCACTTCCAGTTATGTTATTAGAGCAATTATTACCACCTCTATAAACTTAGAATTCCAGATCCCGGTGTGCAGTATTAATTTATTATTGTAATAGTATAAGTGTGGATTCACAATGACCATAAGCATAAGAAATACAAATAAAAGCTTAATGGAGTATTGCATAATGGTGGAGTTCTTTTGATATTGGCAAAAAAACTATTCAACATCGTACAGCTTAAAATTTCAACATTATTCTATACTTGATTAAACTTTTAAATTTTGCTAATAACATTTCTCGATTTCAGTTAATTATTAATGTCACTAAAACAATTATGGCCAAAAGTGTATCAACACAAGTTGGATAAAATATGAATAAGTAACTACTATGGTGGTCGTGGTCTTGAAATTAACGTCAAACTAAGGAGGATTTACATCAAAGACTGAAGTAGCAATAAAGATTTGATTTCAAAATACGATAGAAGTAAATGAAGCTGATGACATCACAAAATGGTAGGTGTTAATTAAAATTTAAAAAATTTCTGCTGGTCAAAACCTTTTATTATTTTTAATTACTTTTATAGTATTCCGCAAAGCTGAGAGGGGCGAACTATCTAATTTAAGGTCTATTTCGTATGATGCGGCTGCTGCAAATAAAACAATAATAAATGTTTTTGTGTAAAATCAAATACTTAATTCACTTTTATTTCGGCACAAAATCATTTTTTATTATGTTGATTCGTTACAGGAAGTGTGATCGTAAGGTTGATTATAGGTCAAGCACTTATTTGAATCACTTATTTGAGAAACCCGACAAATCCATATGCGACTTATGTTTTACAACCGATTTTATTCCATCTTTGATTTCAAATATTTTTGTTTCTTTGTGAAAAAACTCTTTAACTACTTCCCATTGACATTGAACAACTTTTAAAAAGTGACAATTGAAAATAATTAAACAGTTTTCTTTGATTATCTCAAAACTTTCATTATGGATTTATCGGGTTTCTCAATTAAGTGATTAATTTGCAGGATCGAGCTAATAAGAGAATCAAGTTAAAGTAAAAAAGTACTTTAACAATAATTAACTTTAACAAAATCATTTATTATTGTTGCATTTGCGGTAGCCACAGTCGGTAACCAACCTAAAAGTAATCATTCTTTGTCTACATCAATAATTGATAAATTATTACATACGATGTAGTAATTATTACTTAGTACTTATTACTAACTCGTATGTAATTATTTTTTTAACCATAAAAGTTAAAACACTTAAAAATAATAAAATTATGAAAATGAATGAAAAGAACGTTAAAATTTAAAAACTGTTTACCACAAAACACTTTTAACGGGTAACTTAAAAAACCGATTAAGTTGAAAAGAATCGTACAAATTTTACACTTCACGTTTTTTCAATGAATCTGAATCGGATTAAACACGTTGAACAGCTAAAGTGACATAATTCATAAATAAATTCAAATTTATTCAACCTGTTCAACTCCTCATTTGTGAATAAACATGAAATTGAGAAAAAGCAATCAAAAATATTGTAATTAACAGTGACCAACATTATAACTTCGGCAAAGCTAACCCGATTTTATTGTCAGTATCTTGTTAAAAGCAAGATTTGCGACCAACATTCAAAATACTATTAGCGCATGTATTGCAAAGGCCAAAGAAAAGGAAATAAATATAGAAAAATAAGAAAATTCTACCTTAAACTTGTATCTTCTGTTTTCACAGTCTTGTTTCATTTCGATAATGTCGCACTTTATAGAATGTTTTACACCAAATCCGAAACCCAAGTTATTGTTAATAGTTTACATTGATTTCAATTTTCACAATAACAACAATTTTCATTAATTTAAATGCCATTAAAGTAGCATTTTAATTTAAAATGTGAACAGTACGACACTACAATGCCGGTAGCTAACGCTAAACTAAAACAAATGCAGGTAAACCGTCAGTGACGTCACTTTAAAACAATTGAATTTGAATTTTAAACTTTGTTGGCGACTTTTTTTGTAAAACCGTATCATCTTGATCAAAGTAATCAATATTTTAGCGAATAAGTCCGTGCAGGTTAATATTGGAGACAATTTTCGTGATTGAAATAAAAATAATTTGGATTAGAAACCTGATTAGTTGTTTGTTAATAATTCGCGTTGTTTTAAATTTTCGCAATAATTACATTTTCCACTAGTTTTAATGCAATTAAACTAAAATTTAGCGAAATCAGCGAAACGTACATGCAATCCTACAAAACAGAAACGCGTAAATAATAATATACGAAGATCAAGCGTCAGTTTATTGAAATATAATGATATTGGCGAGTGTTTTACGGACTTGTCCGTTTCTCGCATTTTGCTCTCCAATCCTCCCTATCAGTCCAGTCTCCGCTTCTAAAACTTGGAGTCGATTTTCATATTCTTTTTGGCCATCGAGATATATCCATTCGCTGCATATGGCCGAACCATCTTAGCCTCTTGACCGCTATTGTGCCTATTATCGGGCCAGTCATCTCCTCCTGCCTCTGCCGAATATCGTCATTTCAAACGTGTTCTAATCTGGAGACGGCTCAGCTGCGTCTCCAGACGTCCATCTATAGGGCTCTCAGTCTACCTTTATTTCTCCCATTTACCACCCAGCCTTCCTGAACAATAAGTCGATTTGCTTTCCACGATTGCTTTGTATATAGCCTTTTTTGTTGTTTTCTTTATTTTATGATTCCATAGCATTGGGTTTAGTTGCTTAATAGCTCTTCGTCACTGGCCTATTTTATTTTTTTATATTTACATTACCATTACCCGAGTCAGAGAAGGTAACACCAAGGTATTTGAATGTTGGGGTGTGTTTAATTATGTCTGTTTCGATGTTTAAGTAACGATTTGGGTCGCTCGACTATAGTTCGATCTGTGTTGAAAGCAAAATTGTTTACACGATAGGCAATGCATGTTGAATAATTGTACTTCAAAATGTAAAAAAAAAAACACTATAAGTACTACATCTGGCATTCGGCACGTTTTGCTTTCGTACGACGAGATGTTTACACATTCCATTCCAGTCGTTCGACATTGATTCGGCGACAATCGCCTATCAAAAGTAGACAGTCTTTCTACTTCTGTCGAATCGACTCACTACGCCGAACGGCCAAGCCGAAAGGTGGTTTACATATTCAATTAGCTTTCAATTCAATAATAATCGACCCAAATCGTTCAACCCAGATCGACCCGTGAAAACGCGCCTTTATCATATAGCATATAATTAGCGTCCAATTCGTTAGCAGCTATTAGGACCTGATCATCCGCGGAGAAGAACGTAAATAGAGTCTCGTCATTTATTTGTATTCCCATATTCTGGCACTTTTTTCCCACTATTGCAAAGCTTCATTCAAAAGATCTTAAAAAGTGTCGATGCCAAACAGCACCATTTGGCAACAGTAGTTTATTGAAAAACTAAACTAAATTATATTTAAATATTTCATCTTTCCTAAAATTTGTGTAAATTTCAGAAAACTATTTATTTGATACAATAAATTATAGTAACACAACACATTTAATCACTAATTTTTTCACTATACACTATGCTAAATCACACGAAGGAATAATTAATATTACTAACTAACCTTTTCAACTACTTTACCCACGAAGTTGAATCCTACCTGAAAATAAAGACAGAAATGATTAATACTTATACTTAATTAGGATTGCGTTAGCCAAACAAAACACATTCAAAAGGTATTTTACTAAACTTTCATAAAAATATTTGTCGTACCTGTACACTGTAGTCCTTTTGCTAGCGGTGTCCGAGATCAGCCCTCTTCTTCCAAAAAGTCAATCGTAAAGTTCAACTGCACGTAATACACCCACATATTTGTTATCGATTTCGATTAGAGAAAGTTTTAAAATGAACACTTATAACAAGCAAAATTGACCTAAGTAGGTCAAGCTTTTACACAAAATATTTCGTACTCGCCACTACAAACCGCTCGCGAAAAGATTTGACCGTACCGCGTACACGATTGATCCGTTTATCTGCCAATATTTCTTGGATAATGTCCTGAAAGAAAAAAAATCTTGTAAATATTTTATAATTTATAATCAAGTTAGTATAATGGTAAAATTATCGTATGTATAAGTTACTTTTGATAGTTTTGATTTAGATCCTTCGACGAGTGAGAGGGAATGAGTAAGCTTGCGAGGATGGTGGAAGGTCGATGTGGATGTGGAGATGTATTTAATCTTGACGGTGCGATACAAATTACAGGGTTTTTAAGAACACCGGTTACAGCAGGGGTTCAACGAATTTTTCTCTGCAACGCAAGTTTTCACTCACGCAACCAGTTTTGTATCGCAAAAACTAAAACGAAATCGGATTGGTAGAAATAAATAATAATAGTTAACGTGCAAGTTAAAGACAGTGCTAGACCTCGTAGTAAGCATTTAAATTGACCTCTTCGACATGCTCACATCCTAAGGCCCAATTGTACAGTTGGAGATTAAACTACATTCCCTTGTTAGTTAAAAATGAATGAGTTTAAAATATCTTAATTTCCTGTACCAAAGAAATGACTAAACACTTTAAAATTTTCTTAGGGATGTGTTCCGGCATTATATAAAAACTTGAAATATTCATAGGAAAGGGCATTATTTTTAGCTAGCAAATAAAAATTTAAACTAATTTAAAACGTGATTTGTATTTTCAGAAACTTAAAAAATGATTGAGCAATGCTGAAAATGATCTGTGTGTATAGAGTAACCAACGGCACGGTAACTCAATATGTACCAAATCAAGATGAAACAAATGCTGAGAACAACACCACATTGTAGTTGGCTAAATTCCAAATTATCGGCCAAGTGTGGTGTGTACTGTACATACTTCCGCAAAACAAGGACTAAGTAGTCCCTTTCTGTTGAGACTATTTCACATTTTCTCCAAAGAAATAAAGCAGCAAAATATTATGTCGATTTAATTTTTCTAATATAATTTTTTAGCTACTCACATTCCAACGCCGCAGTAGGGTTTTGTCGAATGCGATTGCAGTACAATTTTGTTGGAAATTGGATGGCACTACACATGTTACGATTGTGCAGTACGAGTTTTACTTCCAAACGATAAATATGTTGGATGAAAATATACTGTTACTGGCTATTGCTCTTTGTATAACAGAACATAAACGAAAGAGAAACAAAAAACGTAGATGATGGGGCAAAAAGTGGTTATCCTTTCCATTCTTTCTAGCTGTTTTAACATTATATAAAAGCGATTTTATTGTCTAAAGACCTTCTTGTTCTTTGTATAGGTCGAAAACCTCTCTTAAAGCCGTTTCGCTGTAAGCCATTTTCAAACTTTGCTGGAAAATTATTTACTTTTGCAGAATCGAAATCATACAACGCAGTTGCAAACCACAATACACGGTCAAATAAACAACGATCCGATCCAACAAAGTGGGTCGAACAACGATCCGATCCAACAAAGTGGGTCGAACCAAGTTGGTTCGATCATATTAGGTTCGACTTCGTCGCATCAAACAAAATCGTACTGCGGCATTCGAACGTGAGTGGCTACCTTAACATTAAAATCTTACCTTCAAAACTTGGCAAATACTTTATCCATCATCTATTTCTTTCCAGGAGTGCACTCATCATAACCGTTAGTAACATTTTAAAGTTTAAAAGTTAATCATTACCGAAGTTTAACGCACGCACAACAAAAACTAGAAGCAAAAACTACGCCTTCGGCACAACGCACGAAACCTTTTGATTTTAAGTGAAAATCGCAATAATAATTTATTGTTTAAGATAGTTACCAATGATTAATTGAAAAAAGTACATGTGTTATCAATAAAGCACGTTAAAAACTGAACAATTTTGGATGACTCAAATTAATGGCGCAGCTCTTCCAACAAATTGAAACCAAATTTTAATTTATAAATTGCATACCCTGAACTTGATAAATCCCGAGAATTACAATAATAATTTAGATTATTCGCGATTCACTTAACGCAATTATAATAATGACGCCATACTTAAAGTTAAAACCAATATCAAGCGCGTTCTTTTGCAATGTGGAACTAGCCGCACTTCTTTTGTTTTTTAACAAATGACGCGGTATATTCAACAAGTTGAAAATTTTTTAAATTATGAATCATACGACAAAAGTCGTTAAAAAATTTTAATTGCAAAAAATTCTAAACTCTAAATTTCAAAGAAAAATAAGAAGAAAACATTATTGTAAAATTCAAGATTTCCTTTAGGAATTTTTTGAATCCCACAATTTTTTTCTTCCTTTTTTCAATTTTCTCACAAATTCTAAAGAGCGTCTGAACTATTGACGTCGTTTTGCGAAGTTTTTTTATTTAGAATCATACCTAGTTGTAATTTGTAGACGAACTTATGACCTCATCGATTATAATTTTACCACTATGAATAATGCACCCCGAACTTTTACAAATCCCTTTAAAGTTAAAACAATTGTAATTGTTTAAATTATTACACTTTAATTATTCGTGACGCACTTGACGTAATTATGATAAAATAAACTATTATTATTACTTTCAAAAACTTAACAAGTTTGGATGACTAAATTTTACTACCGGCCTACTTAAAACAAAAACGCGTTATTTGCAACGCCGAACTCGCAAGTCGTTTGTTTTAACTAATGACGTGTCTAACAAATTACAAATATGTAATTTATAAATAACAAGCCTTTAATTAATTATTCACGATACACTTAACGCAATAATGATTAAATTCGCGGTTGATTCTAGGTTAGAAAGAATTTAATTTTAAACGCGCTCCAAACAATAACAGCTTGAGAGCGGGGAATACGAAAACTAAACCGATCTTGCCCGCTAAATACGAATAATTATGGGCAACCGGCGAAGCGGCAAATAGGAAAGATTATTTACAATACATTTGCATTAAATATATTATATAACATTTATTTACACTTTCAAAATTTTGTAAAAATGAAATGATCGTTGCTTACCTATTAATCGGTTGTGTTGTCCAAGCACAGCCCTCCGTTCCATAAGGTCAATCGAACTCGAAAAACGCCATGCACGGAATACACCCAGATAGTTTTTATCGATTACGATTGAAAACAATTTTAAAATGAACACTTTTTTTGCAAGCAAAATTGAGCTAAGTAACGTCCGAGCTTCTAATTAGCTTTGGCAAAAAGAATTACGTACTCACCACTTGCAAACCGTTCGGGAAATGAAAAATTGTGTTATTATTGATAATCGCGTACACGATTTATTTACTGCCTAATATTTCTTGGCAGATGAAATCCTGAAAAAGAAAAAGCTCTTTAAAAATTTATAAAGCAATAAATTATTTTATTATATATATATTCTATAGCACTACAGGCCTTGTAGATCCATGGCTTGTTTATTTAGGCATTTAATACAACAAAGATGTTGTCAGCATCTTGTGAGGGAGACAGGGTCGAAACAGTCAAATGTACCCAGTCGGGGATCGAACCCACGACTGTGACATAGAAATCTAGCATTCTAACACTAGCCTACGACCATTATAATAAACGAATAAGTTACTCGGAGTTGTTATTTAAGAGAGTAACTTCTGTGTAGCAGCTTGTTTAGAATGATTGTCCGGAACAAAAATTTAAGTTTTTCTTAATCTTCATTCCTATAGCTAAGAAAGACGTACGAGCTACTACATTTTTAGATATTCAAATGCGTATGCCATTTCTACAAAATCTATATTTTGAAAATTTCTCTAGATAGCGGAATAAAGATTAAGACAAACTTGGATATTTTCCAGGTTATTATTTAAAAAAAAAACAATAAAAAAGAACTGATTTATATTTCCCTTTCCAAAAAAATGTTTTTATTTTAATTTACCAAACGGCCTGCTACACAATTGTTACCTCATAAATCTTTAGACCACTAAGAAGAAGACAGCGAATAATACGTGTTAGCATACCGAAGAGGTTCATGTGGTTTTTTCTTCTATTCTTTGTTTATGAAAAAGATTGTTAAACAATAAATTACAAAACATTTTCATGCTAATGATAATTAGGAATTATGACCTGTCGTACTAGACAACAATGAAAAAGAATCTGCATTTTTTGTCGATTCGTAGATGAAGTCGTTTTTAAATAGCCTTCAAACAGAACTTGATTATTTATTATCGAAACAAAATCCTGCTAACAAATTATCTAAAATGTAACTTCGATTTATAGGATCTTGGAAAAGGATTAACACAAAGTGAAGTTGGTCTGAATCGATAATTTTCAAATATTATTACCAAATTCCCGTTGGCTAAATTCCAAATTATCGTTATGTATTAAATGATTTACCAGTGATTGCATTTTGAAAAAGATCGAGAGAGAGGTGAGTTTCTGAATTAAGTTAATTTATTTTTAACTTAATATTAAAAGTGAAGAAATCTTTACCTCGATAGCATGCATCGTCGCCAAATTCAATTTTCAAGTTTATCATTACAATCATAAGTATATTATTATTCACATTAACTTACTTTTGTCGACTAAAGCGTGTCATCGTTCCATCTTAGCTTTTAACATTGCATTCACATAATTATACTGTTGTTTTAAAGGCAAAGCATTTTACGATAAACACAAAAGTACATTTATTATCAATTGTGCGCGTTCATTTAAGTTTTCACAATAATTATTATTAATACTGCAAGCGCGCTGATTTATATTTTATTTTATTTTAAACACAAAAAGTTGGCTTTGCTCGATGACGCCACATAAACCGAATGACAAACGCCGACAAAATTTTATTTTAAAAACAATTGAAACATTCAACTGTCGTCGGTTTTTACCGGATTTTTTTAAACACGAAATAACTTACCAACAACTATTAAATAAATTAATTTACAATATAAATTTAGTTGATTGGATTGGATTATTTTATCAAAAAATGTAATTAACAAAACGGCACTCTTCTCGCATAGTTATTATTATTTCGCAGTATTTCGTTAAATTTAAATTCTGCAATTCTATTGTTAAGCTAAACTGCAAAGTTACAAAATAATGAAAAATTCAAGGCAAAATTTAAATATTTAATTTTTACAGGTCGATACAAAGTGCTCTGGGTGCATAGAAGTTTTGTTCCGATGGAAGAAGAAATGGTGTGGATGGATGTCTCGGAAACCTACAAAACGTCTGTTTAATAAGACCCTTTTCGGGACCCTCATTTATATCCGATGCTGGGTCTCTAATCATTTGTCAATTCAAGTGTTTCCTTTGAATATTATGTGAACATAATAATAATTTATTAAATGAGTAATTGTTATTATCAGAATTTTTATTATTTATTTACTTGTGAACAGGTTTATTGTGTAAACAGAAATATATTTCTAACAAAACATTTACACCTAGTATTAAAGGCAAACTTAAAAAAATGTTAATTTTGTGAGTAAAAGTTTGTACTTCAATTAAATTCACAATTATTGAAAATAAGAAATAATGGCTATGTAATCGATAAAAAAATATGCCAACTGTAACGTTATAGAAAATTTTACGATCTGCAAAAAAAATTATTTATTGTAATTTTTCTTACTTTTTCAATAAAAAAAAATTTTTGTTAGCAATTAATTACATAACAATTTTAAGAAAATACACATTTCGACGCCTCCTATAAAAGCTGGAAAAATTCGTCCTATTGACGAAATTTACTCTTTGGATGCAGAAGCGCTGTTTCTTATGATGGAGTGTGTTTATCCACCAATACATCAATAATTATTAAATTACAGATTTCAATGCTACTTAAATTTTAAATGAAAAGCAAACCAAATTGATTTTTAAACTTTTTTCTAAAAGTGTGACGATCATATGTGGATGGCTATATCAGATTATTAATAATAATATTAAAAAATTGTTAAAATAAAAACTGTGCAGATATACTGCGCTAGTTTAGATGCAAGCGTTCAGATCAACTACACAATTTTTTGGAAGTTAACTTTTTCAAAATAATTCTTGAGAAGTATCGGAAGTGCCTACCCCATTTTCAAATTTGAACTAAGAAATCATGACCTAAGGGTACAGTTATATTGGAGCTGTGATAACTGGTAAAGCGAAGAAATTGTTTAGTTCTAATCACTGTTCTACGAATTAACATTGACTTGCGTGCTGCTTTAACATAAACGGTTCTATAAGAATCAATGCATTACAAATCACTGCAACCATCACCGCTTACAGCTCCAACATAAACGTACCCTAAAAGTTATAGGTAATGTTTGGCACGGGGGTAACTAACATTGCTCTTATGGGAATTTATTAAAAATTTTAACGAGTTTTCTTAAAATCGCTGTAATTCAGGAACGGTGCGACAAAATTGAAAAATGTATAGAAACAAAAATGAAGGGAAAGAAATTTTCAACAAAAAATGTCTGAAACATTTAACTAAAAAATTGATTTTATATGAGAAAAATGTCTTGAAAAGGTATAATTTACATTGATAACATAGGAGTGTATTAATAATTTCTTGAACCAGTGGCGTATTTACCCAAGGGCCAAGAGGGCCATGGCCCGGCGCGGAAGGCTTCGAGGGGCGGCGCAAGCCGTCTCTCGCGCTCAGCTTGGGGCGCATTTAATAAACGTTACCTACACTGAGAGAACAAATAAAAATTAATTTTGGTTTTTTTAATTAATTTATGGGGCGGCAAACCTTTTGGGCTCAGGGCGCCAAATTTTAAAATACGTCACTGTCTGGAGCCACTATGTATTTGAATCACCTAATCTAAATGTTTAAAAAATTGTTGTATTTAACTAAATATTTGTTTAAAGTTTAAACGAAGCTGCTTTCAACGACGTAGTAAGACAATAATTTATTAAAATACATGATTCGCATAAAATTACATTTTTTTATGCTAATTTGAGTAATTATTTCTGCGGTGTTTCTCTTACATAATCGTAAAACCACATTCAGAAAATAATTGTTTCATTTTTGAATTAAAAAAATAAAAATTGAAAAGTGCGAAGACAAGTGAATGCTTCGAGCGTATTGGTGAAATTTTGAAAAAATCTGTCACTTTTTTAAGGCAAACAGAAATCTGGCAACGGCGCCAGCTACGAACGCACGTGTAAAAGACGTGCCGGAATCATAAAATTTGAAGATTTGTGGTAACAAAATAATTTTGTCTGAAAGATTAAATTATCTTGCGCGAATATCAATGATTAACACATGTTTGCTTGCCAACTCAAATAAATTAGTTATTGATTTAAAAAAAATCAGCAATGCTGTTAACGTAACCTTGCAATTTAAGTAAAGGGGGTTTAAATTAAAAAAAATTGTAAAAAGTGGTATGGGAGATCGTAATTGGAGGCCTTTCGTGTATGGGGGTCTTGCTTCTTGCGTTGCGGAGTTTGGTAAAATTTTATAATTCAAGATTAAAGTTGGACCTGAAAATTTTGTTGTTGTTCAGGTACTTTTCCGATTGATACTGCCAAGACTAGGCTGCAAGTACAGGGTCAAAAATTAGATGTTAAGCATGCCAGCTTAAAGTATCGTGGCATGATAGATTGTTTCCTGCAGATACAGCGGCAAGAGGGTTATAGGGCATTGTATGCCGGGTAAGTTCATTACTTAGAAAATTGATTTCTTGTATTTAAATTTTGATTTTAGAATAAAGCCAGCAGTTTTAAGGCAAGCAACTTATGGCACGATTAAGTTCGGGACTTATTATTCGTTAAAAAAATTCATTGCACAACGTTACGCTAACGAAACTGTTAGTGCCAATATATTTTGTGCTGTGACTGCGGGTGCTTTTTCTAGTGCAATTGCTAATCCAACAGATGTGGTAAAAGTTCGCATGCAAATACAAGGATCACATGGAAACAAACGGCTAATTGAATGTTTTAAGGATGTTTATTTGAAAGAAGGTCTTTCTGGCTTATGGAAGGTAAAGTTGTTTGGGTGATTTAAAAATTAAAATTAATATAAAACTGCCTTAGGGAGTCAGTCCGACTGCTCAAAGAGCAGCAATAATAGCAGCCGTCGAACTGCCAGTTTATGATTTTTGCAAGAGCCGATTGATGGGCATATTTGGTGACCAAGTGGCAAATCACTTCATGTAAGTTTACAGTGTCAAGGCAGCTTGAAATATTTTCATTCATGTAAAGCTAGTCACTCACGTTCCTGCGCCGCAGTACGATTCTCCAGGATTGAACTTGGTCGGATGGGATCGGTCAGTCTGCCGCAATGACCGGCTTGCCTGCGATCCGATCCGACCAAGTTCAATTTTGTCGCATCCTGCAGAATCGTACTGCGGCACAGGAACGTGAGTGGCTAGCTTAAAACAAAAGGAAATATTCATCGACAATGAATAACGTATAATGTAATGGAGACCCCAAAAAGGGGTCATGGAGAAAAAATTTTAATTTGGCCGTTTCCTGCATCTACACTCAAAATAAAATTCTGCATAAAAGTGTAAAAGAACTGTTCCGATCTATTTAGTTTCCTTCATAGAACCCTGATTTTTGCCAAAAAAAAGTTGTTTCCAGTTTTCGATTTTTGATAGATGAATAGAAAAAAAATGTTTGAGCAAAAATCCGTGTTCATCTATGAAGGGCTATAGCATGGAAACCAGATAAACTAGAGCAATAACTTCTTAATATTTTTACGCAGAATTTCATCTACTTTAAGATATTTGCGACCTTCCTTGACATATTTGCTCCTGGTCCGGTTTGAATCTGTTGTGGAAAACTTATGACCTTTTTTCTGATACTAAAGTAAAGGTTTGAAGCTAAAACAAATTTTATTTCGGAGTTATTTTCATGCACAAGTAACTGATGAGTGATGACTATTTTCTATATTTTTGCTAGGTAAAATTTATTTTAGTAATTTCAATTTCGTTTAGTTCGAGTTTCATTGCCAGTTTAGGAAGTGCAATTGCTTCAACGCCAATAGACGTAATAAGGGTAAGATTTGCCGACATTCTTAACAACGAAACTGATTTTTAAAATTTGTAGACAAGATTAATGAATCAACGCCGATTTAAACAAATGGAAAGTTCCTTGCCTGCTCATATTTACACAGGAACGGTCGATTGTTTCCTACAAACATTTAAAAACGAAGGATTTTCTGCATTTTATAAGGGATTCATACCGGCATTAGTTCGAATGGGCCCCTGGAATATAATATTTTTTATAACATATGAACAATTAAAAAAATTCTATTAGTCTCTCCCAAGTCTATCCAATTTAACGAGCACCAATTTTATTAGTGTACCTTGCACCAAAACAAAGTGATATTAGGTCTTTTAATTACCATTATTTTATTTATTGATTTGTTGTAAATGTTTTTATCTTACGTCCAGTTGTTGTATAATAAAAGAAAAATTAATTTAACTACAAATTCTGAGTTTTATTATTGAGCAAAATGGAGTAGCACACAAAGTCACAAAAATGAGTCAACGACGGAAAACTTAAAAAATTACACCGGAATTTCCAGGTAATTTAGTTGTTTCGCTCACTCAACTATGAACTACTTAAACCAACAGAATCAAAGAAGAAAAGTTTGAATTAGGAAATATACATTTTTAGATATATAAGTTGCCTGTATTATACTAAATCCTTTTATTTATAAATTTTGATGCTTTATACAAAATTTTCGGTTTACAAAACACTCTGAATAAATAATTGCATATTAAAGAATTTCCTACCTCGAAAATAATAAAATTATATTAGACGGTTATCTTACAAACTATTCCTCATGATACGTTCCTGTGCATATTGCGAGGAGAATGCTTTCCCACGGTGGTTAAATGTATAAAAAGATGGTATGTTGCAGTAACTCTCCCACGATTTACTATTTAAATCTGCAGCTGCTTTAATTTCTTTAAAATCACCAGCAATGTACAAAACACCATACATTATCACAAACAAACTAACAACCCCTTGAATAATGATCTACAAAGTATTCCGATTAACGTGAAATATTCTAAAAATAAAAATTACTTACGTCTAAGGGTAGACTGATAAATTCTAACTCGTTTAATCGTAAATAGGATCGATCTAGAAATGAATTATTAAAAATTTTAATTTTGAGGTTAGAATTTTTACTTACGTTGGGCGGATGAATAAGCTGCATGAAATAAGGACACAAATCCTGCCACCAAAACTAACCGGTGAAATATCGTCGCAGGCATCATTAATTTCTTCAAAAATTGAAATTTTGGATTACAATCACATCAACTATTTACAAATTTCCTTGCCGATAGATGGCTACCAATGGCTACTGTTCGATCTGTCAAATTCAAATCTATACTATATTTATGAAAGTTGGACCTAAATTATGTACGACATGAAATGCGAATTCTTTTAAAACACTAGCTATTTTCAAAATTTTATTTAAAAAAATAAAACGAAACCTAAAATTATAAAATCTTCCTATTTACAATCACAACTTTTGGCACCACCGGCTAAAATAAAAATTCTGGGCTTATTTATGTTTCCTAGAAGATTTATGTCTATTATTTGATTTGGACCGGTCACTCCTTTTGTGCTTAGAACGTTTATGGTGCTCTGTAGGTTCTGTGCTTTTACTTCTCGACCTCTTTGATCTTGTGCTTCCATTTCGATCACTCCTGTTTGATTTTCTGGATCTCCTTGAATCCGTACTCCTGCTTCTGCTCCGCTTTGATTTATGTCTATAATTTGAACTGTAATTGAGATCTCTTTCAGGTGATTCTGACCACCTCCAGTTTCGAGCATCATATTCTTCACTAAAAATAAAAAAAAACATTTTTAATTCTGCCAAAAATCAAAAAACTGCTTTACTTTTCATGTTGATTTGGTGGTGTTCTATGTAAATCTTGATCGGCGTTGCAAAATAAGTTTTGTGGGTTTTTAAAAACATGCAAAAAATTACATGAACTTCCTTTAGGGCATTTTTGTTTTGCAAATAAACCTAAAACGGAAAGAATTAAATTTGTTTTTCAGGTCCAACGGAATGCTACACACCACAAATAGCCGATTTCCATGACTCAATATTACAAAACTCCAAATGTAACTGCCTGCCTCCGTACCATCGACCATAAAACGTCTGGTAACTCTTCACGGCCTCTCTGTAGCTGCTGTACTCAACGTAAACATTTCCTCTCAGATGAACTTCTTGATTACAACAAACTTTAAATTGTCTGATACAACCAAATTTCTCCATTTCTGACAGAACATCATAAAAAAATTCCTTAAAATGACTATAAGTCTCCCTACTTTCAAATTCTAAACTAAAATCATTTCCGTATTCGTTCTCACTTTGACTCAAGCTGTAATGAGAATAGAAATTGGGCAACAACAAAACCCGACTAATTCCAGGTCTAATATGGTTTCTCGAACAAGTATCTTTAAAACGGCAGCCACCGGTTTTTTGAAAAAATGGGCAAACCGGTTTGTTGGGGTTTGTCTCAAAAGTGGTCTTCATTCCTTCGGGAACGTTACCATCATTTTCTATAAAATCAAGAATCTGCTGTTGCAATTCTTCTTGTTGTTTCCTCTTATCTTCCGCTTCTTTCTCCTTCTTTTCTTTTATATCCCTCAGTTTTTGTTGTTCTTGTTCCCACTCTTCTTTAATACGTGCGGCTTGTTTAGCTCTTTCTTCTCTTGCAACTTTTAGTTTTACTTGCAACGCTTCCCATTTTATTTGAGCGTCTTCCTCAGCTTTCAACCACTTCTCTTCGGCTTCGCATGCTAACCTCTGCTCTTCTAAAACCTGAAACTCTTCCGCTTTTTGTTGTTCCTCTATCCATAATCTATAACTAGGGGATTGTTCTCGCACAAGTCTTTCTGTTGGAAGATAAAATTAAAAACAAAACCAATCGATTAAAACGATTAGTACCTCTTTCTTCATTTTCTTGTCGCTTTCGTGCTAACTCTTGTCGAATTCGTTGCCTCCTACATTTTTTTGCTACTTTTCTCCATTCTTTATGTCTAGATAAATAATTAAGAAAACATAACCTCACCAATTATAACATACTTACGCATATTTTGATAATTAAATTGTTTATTAAGAAAAGGATACCTACTTCCCCATAAATTTTATATTATGCGAGTGAAAACTGGAAAAATACTATTTTGTAATTTTTGATGGATCATTAACGGCAATGAGGAATTTCGAGAGGTCTAATTTTTTTGGTTTTGATTTTCAAAATTTTCGTAATTTTCCAACTAACCTCCAAGAAGCCATAAACGTCATAAATACTGATATTGCAGCTGATAAGCACTGTTGCCAGGTCTCTCGACAGTTAAATTCATGTATTTTATATACAGGGTGTTCTATAAATAGACCACAGAACATAAATAGACCAACAAACTTCAGTTATTTGTTAAGTGCAGACATCAAAATAAGCAATTATATTAGGGGCCTTAACGTACAGTGACTCGCAATATCTCGGATACTCCTATGTTATCAATGTAAATTGAACATTTTGAAGCCTCTTTTTTTCATACAAAAATCGATTTTATACAAAAACCTTTTAAATATTTTTTGTTGCAAATTTCATTGCCTTTAATTTTGTTTATATGAATTTTTTAATTTTGTCGCGCCGTTTTTGACCGACAGCGACTTAAACATGCCTCTGTAAAACACAAAAAATATTGTCATCTATATCTCGGAAACAGTACGATAAAATAGAAAAATGTATAGGAACAAAAATGTAGAGAATAAAATTTACAAAAAAAAATGTTTATTAATATTTCAATTTTTTTGCACCGTTTCCGAGATATAGATGACAATGTTTTTTGCATTTTACAAAGTTTTGTTGAAGTCGCTGTCAGTCAAAAACGGCGCAACCAAATAAAAAAATTTATATTAACAAAATTGAAGGCAATAAAATTTTGAATAAAAAATGTCTAAAAAGTTTTGTTGTAAAATCGATTTTTATATGAAAAAAGGCGCCTTCAAAATGAAATATTTTAAACTTGAAATAAAAAAATTATTTAAAATAAATAAAAACTAAAAAATAAAAGAACTTTTACCTGGAACTTAACAGGATCGGCATTTTAATTTACTCCAAGAAAATAATCAAAATAAACAAAATTTAACGAGAAATTTAAAGATTTTGAATGCCCAAAAATCGCAATTCGGTGTAGACTTCACGCCGCGCCGTAATGCCGGTTTCAATCACTACCACCAACTTGATTAGATTCAGTTTCATTTTTTTATTTAGTCAATTGCTTTCTAAGATAATTACTAATCTATTAAAATTTTGTTTATAATTTTTTCTAGATAAGTGTTTATTATCTTTAAATGAAGATTAAAACACTATTTGCGTTTCAATAGATCAAGATTTTGTTTAAAATAATCGAACTACATTAATTTTTTTTATAATAATAGGTAAATTAATAAAAAATAAATTGTTTGTGTTACTTTTAAATAAATTAATAAATAAATAAATTCAATTAATTGTAGATCAAAGTTATTAACTTTCATGGAGTTAACAGGTATTACATTATTACAATATTATTGTCCTAATTCATTTTGTATAATATATTATCAATGTAGCGCCTATTTAGCATAACTTCTAGTTCATGAAAATTAGAAAGTTTAATTTTAGTTTTTTTGAGAACTAAAAGTTAAGAAATTAAAAATTGTAGTGAAAAATAGAAAAAAATCCCCCCCCCCCCTTCAAAAATAAAATACCTTTGGACACACCTTTTCGCCCATTAAAAATGATTTCAAAAAGCGCTTTTTGAAAAATATGAATTGCCTTGTAAAATCCCCGAAAAGAAAAAATTTATTCTAAGCTATTTTAGTTGCTGAGGCATCAAAAACATTAATTAACGGAAATGAAAAGCCACAATCATTTATAAAATGCCAGGTCTACAAAAAGCGATGGTTAGTTTTATTACTCTATTGCCTTTTCGTTATATTTTCTGCAATGCAATGGATCCAATATTCTGTTATTACTGATGTGGTGGTAAAATATTACAATGTATCCAATGACGCCGTTGATTGGAGTTCTATGATATTTTTAATTTTGTATATACCATTTAGTTTTCCAGGCAGCTACATTTTGGGTAAATTGGTAAGTCAGATGAAGCAGTTATTGCAATATCTAAACTAATTTTTTTTGTAATCATCAGGGTTTAAGAACTTCCATTCTTATCGGTGTAATAGGCAGTTCTATCGGTACATGGGTAAAGGTTGCATCGATAGATCCAAACAAATATTGGGTTATTATAGTTGGCCAAGGCATCATATCCATATTTCAAGTGTTAGCAGTTCCAGTACCTCCAAAGTTAGCAGCCATTTGGTTTCCAGAAAAGGAAGTTTCATTGGCTTGCAGTATTGGTCTCATTTCGATGCAGGTCAGTTCGGGAAAAAATTAATAGATAGTGAAAGTAATTGAATTATTACAGATTGGAATTGCTTCGGGCTTTATGATTCCTCCACTACTAATACAGCAAGGAAGTGTTGAACAAATTGAAAAAGGATTTTACATCGTGTCATACTCATACGCAATTTCAATAACTGTGCTAATTCCATTAGTGTACTTTTGTAAGCTAAATAATTCGCACTTAGTTTCTTGGAGTCTAATTACCATTTTAATTCATATAGATTTTGATGATGCACCACCAACTGTTCCATCGGTCGCTCAGTTACAAATTCAGCAAAATGGAATACCGCCGTTCAATTATAAAAATTCGTTAAAAAATCTTCTCTCGAACAGATCATTTATGTCCTTGGTTATCATATTCGGAGTTAATATAGGCACAGTGGTTACGCTAAGTATTCTTCTAAACCAAATAGTGTTACGTCATTATCCCGTAAGCACTTATTTGGCTGTGGATTCAATATGTAAAAGCATAAATTTTAGTTTGCCCAGAAAGATATTGGAATTCTTGGTGTACTAATGATGTTCTCAGGAGTAACAGGATCCTATCTAGGTGGATATGCGTTAGCTAAAACGGGAAAATATAAGTAAGTTTGCAATTCTTTCAAAACTGGTGGGATTATCAAATTAAACTTTCAGAAAAGTTACCATAGCTGCCGTATTATTGACCATAACTGCTCTATCCATGTTTTTCTCTCTTCTCAGCCAAGGATTGGTAGTTGTTTATATTTTTGGAATATGTCTTAGGTATAATATTCAAACTGTACTTGATGATAAAATGAAATGAAAACATTTTTTTTTCAGTTTTCTCGTCAATAGCATCTATTGCATCGGATATGAGCTAGGAGTGGAACTTACATATCCCGAGCCAGAAAGTTCATCGTCTGGATTGCTCGCTTTATCAACACAAGCATTTGGAGTTTTTATTACTTACACTTATTCGTATTTAATTAACAACGTCAGCGAGTTAATTGCCAACTTGTACTGTTTAGCCGTGGTTTTTATTGGGGATTGTCTACTACTTCTGATTACATTCGATCTGAAGCGCCAGGCTGTTTCAGTAAAAAATAATTTAAAATTAAATACTTAATATAGTGAAAGTGATATTACTTTATATACTCTACTTGTTCATTTGCCAAATATTTGGCAAACCTGTTTGACAAAATATTTGGTAAAAAATTATTGATCTAAATTTATCTAAAAATAGCTATTCGACTTAAATAATATAATTTTTGATTATTTATTTTTTACAAACTAATTACAGAATAAAGAACTTATATAGTTGAGATAGGGGTAATTTTAATCTTACATCAAGTAGATAGTAGATATATGATATACTTCCAAATAAACAAAATTGCAATAGGACTTCGGTAAAAATGATTTGGTACTTATTTGAAGAGCGTGAAAAAATCTACAAATTAAATTCAAACCTTTTATTGTCTAAAATCAACGACTTTCGAAGTATGAATTAAACGAGGGGGAAACCGCAACCTAAATTTTTGTAAAAAATTACACTAAATTTTTGTAAAAAATTACACTAAATTTCCCTCTATGAGATTTCATAAAATTTCCCCGGATTTTCTAAAATTTTCTCAAATTTCTTAAAATTTCCTCGGATTTCCTCTTAAATTACTCCAAGATTTTCTTTCAAAAAAACTAAAAAAATAAATAAAAACCGAAGAACTAAGGTTGTGTGTATAATAATTCTGAGATTTCCCGATATCCTAAAATTTCGTAGATTTTCTAAGATTTCCAAAGATTTGCTAGATTTCCTTAGATTCATTTGGATTTGCTCAAATTTCTTAGGATTTTCTAAGATCTTCTAACTACCAGAGATTTTCTATTTTGTTTAATTTCAAATCAATTCTACTGCACCGATTGAGTCGAACTGGGAGGTATTCCATACCCCCCAGACCCCCCGGTTAGTGATAGTTTTAACTTCGTGTCTTCTCTATATGTAAAATTATACCAGGTTTATCCGACTATGGTAAAATCGGCGCTTAATCGACCGAGAGGGAAACCACAAATCAAATTTATTTTTGTACACCAGATTTTCTTTTATGAGGTTTATTTGGTATTCTCTAGATTACCCCGAATTTCATAAAATTTCTTCAGATTTCTTAAAATTTTCGGGATTTCCTTGGATTGCCCCAAGATTTTCTTTCGAAATAGTTTAAAAACAATAAATAATTAATTAAAACCAAACAACTAAAGTTGTCTGTAGTATTCCTAAATTTCCTAAGATTTGCTAGATTTCCTCAGATTTCTTTGAATTTCCTCGGATATCCTAAAATGTCTTAAGATTTTCTAACTATCTGAAAGTTCCTATTTCCTTAAATTTCCTAAGATTCCTTGGATTTTTTAACATGTTTAAAGATTTCCTATTTCCTCGGATTTTTAAGATTTTCTAACATGTTCTAAGATTTCTTAAGATTTCCAAAGATGTGCGAGGTTTACTAGGATTTCTTTTACTTGTACACCAAATTTCCCAAGCGGTTTCCCCCTCGGAATTAAAGTAAGTACAAAAATGTTGAAAATTTTAACTTTTTCTTGTTTTGCCTTTTTTTAAAAACTGCATCTTTTAAACGAAACATTTTACAAAAAATCTGACGTCCCATTCCGGATAGGAAATTTAACGGACTACAACTTTTGTCTAGCAAAAATTTTTGGAAAACCAATCTGTCTCACAGAAAATTAGAAAATAATAAACAAGACAGCTACAAAACAAGAAATTAAATTCACAAAATTGGTATTTTTATAATTATTAGTAATAATTAATAATAGCAGGAAAATACTTTCGTCTTTTTTTTAAGTAATAATAATATTGGGAGAATAAAACAGACCAAAATGTTAAGTCAACAATTTATTCATGTTATCTTATCTCTCTGTATTTTTAATCCAAAAACAGAAAAATTTTGTTGAATTTTAATATTTTTCTATTTCTTCTTCTTATTTTAGGACTGGGTCCTGTTATTTCCTGCTGTGTGACATCTACCTTACTCTTGGCACTTATTGCACAAATGATTCATTCTAGTAGAGTGCTGACCTGACTAGAAAAAAATCAACATTTATAGCTCTACACTGCATTACAAATCTGATCAGTTAGTTCAATATCAAAAATTGACATTTTCCGAAAATTAATGCAACAAAAATATTTCGGTTATGATCTCATGAGACAACAAATTAAAATTGTTTGGATCCGAGATACAAACGATAGAAGATTGTTAAAATTTCGCTTGATGTAAAAATATTATATTTTAATTAAAATTAAATCAATTATCTTGTTGAAATTACGCTCACAAAATAATTCAAGTGTCGTTGACTTTTTAATAAAATGGCTCCTTTACCGAACTAATAACCGAATAATTTGATTTAAATAGGAGCAAGTTGAAGATAACTTTAATTAAAGCTGACAATTTTAATTCAGATATTACACAGATGGATTAATCTCGACACTGCATCATGTAGAATAAAATGCAAATTTTACCTGTCGTTCGTTACATGCAGTTATGTTATAATGAAGAAGTAGGTTCTTAAAAAGGATGTAATTGTCAGAACTTTATCATTAAACACATTTGTAAGTTGTTGGTACAATTTCATTAATTATTAATTAATTCATTCATTATTAGGTACTATCAGAGCCTATTTTTAACTGATGAGTTGGGCCCTAGGCTCTAGCAAATTTTCGGGCCCCTTATATTCGAGTGAAACTAATAGCATCGAAGGCCCAAATTTTGGGTATTTTATCAGTACCTATTTGATTTTTATTTTACAATTTTATGTAAAAAAACTTTTCGAGTCCTTCGGGCCATTGGGTCCTAGGCACGCGCCTAATGCACCTAATGGTAAAATTGGCCCTGGTTACTAGTAGTAACAAAACCTTTATTTTTCAAATTCAACATCTCAGCTCGTTTGTATATTTAATAAAAAATTTAAAAAATATTATTTGGCTTGAAGTGTTCTTCAGTAAGTTAATATTGACTACATCACTGGGTATAAATTATGCAAGGAGCAAAGCTGAGTAAATTATATTTTTTATTATAATAATAAAAAAATAATGCAAATATGTACATAACAGTTTCTCTCTCACCAAGTAAGAATAAGAAATAAAAATAAATTTTGAATAAATAAATAAATTAATAAATGGGCTAATTGGAAGTTTTTATGTACCTAATTGCAATAATTTAAAAAAAATACAGCAAAGGTTTAACTGAATTATTAATAATGATAGTAATTTTTAAAATATAAACAAAGAATAAAATTTGAAAATTTTTCTCAATTTGTATTTTATAGCTTAAAAATTAAATTGCTTGTGATTTTTTAGCTATAAATTATATTCTATCAAGTAATATAGTACCTCGAATTATTAATCCTTCTTTGTATGTTATTAGCTCCTTTGTATTTTATTTTGTAATATATTGAGCGGTTATAGGAAAGTAACAAGATAATTTCAAAAGAATGTAGGATGCTTATGTTACCATTGTAATATTTCCAACTATACAGGTAGACCAATTTTTGTGTCAATATGAATAATATACTACCTCTCTATGCTGCATAAAGTGGTTATGGGCAACTTTTAAATTTTGTCTAATTTCATATTATGCATTTGAATTTAAAAAATTTGTAAATCATATTATGTGAATAAAGAACAAATACATTATTATTACAGCGATGATCAAGTAAAAATTGGATATCTCTTTCTTATCTCAACAGGTGCATTATGGAACGTGCTTAACATGCAGGTCAGAATGATGGTCTGATTGTAAATAGAACTGGAGCATTTTTTTAGATATAAATATACCTAACTGATAAAGCTATGAGGAGATTTCTCTTACAAACATTTTTTAAACTCGTTGGTAGTATACACACAAAGTGTATAGACTGAATAAATTAAAATGTAGAAGTTAGTTAAAACTGATTCAAAGATCAATGAACAAGTTAATATATTCAATGATTTATTCATCAATACAATCAATTTTGTTCATACTTGCTGCAAGTGCAGTAGATTCTTGACTTTAGAATTGAGAATTGCAGAAATGGTAATATAAAATTGTCCGAGGACATCCCCGAATGTTAAACAAATTAATCAGAAAAAAAATCAGAAATTACAAAATTTCCAGAAGCGCCCAATCTGTTGTAAATCTCAGTGGGAATAAACTCAAATTTTAGAAAGAATTACAAACATTTTATAATGAACTTATTTGTCTTTGAATAATATGATTAATTATTGTGTCGGACCCTGTTTATTAAATTTCGCAAGTCCTCAACAGGTGCAAAAGTATAGCACTGTCAGGATGGCCGAGTGGTCTAAGGCGCTGCGTTCAGGTCGCAGTCCACTTCTGTGGGCGTGGGTTCGAATCCCACTTCTGACAAAAATTTTTGTTCCAAGATTTGAAAATTGTCTCAGTAGTTATTTAATTTTTAAATAGCAATAATATAAAACAATGAATTTCATTGGCATTTTTATTAGTTGAATCAGTCAAGTTTTCGTGTTTGTTTGCCAACTTTCCTGAATATATTGCTGGTATCATTAAAATTTGGTATATTAAAATATCGCACACACAGTTGTCTGTGTGTGTTACATACATGCAATTAATTGACCATTAAGGAACATGCATATTTTCTCATTAAGTACTTAAAACATAAATAAATATAAATTCGCCAGTGTCTTCCGCTTCATTGAAAAAAATAGCTCCTTGTTAAGCCACAAATTCGCATTCTTTGACAAATTAAAATGTACATGATATTTGATAGTTTATAAATTGACATTAACAAATTTCTTCATTACTCGATTTAATAAAGGGAATTATCAAAATTTTTAATGTCTATATAAATTGTACCATAATTTCAACATTGGAGCTCGAGTATCCATGAGTGCTGTAGGAACATTTTCCAATTTTTTTTGCCTAGACCCTATAGAAAATACCTGAATTGTTCTAAAAATATTTACTAATGCAGTACTGCACTAGGTACCTTAGTCACGAGTTTTCATATCTACCCACATAAAGGATTTTTCGGTTAGCCACATGAAAACTTAATATTAAGGATGCGGTTTTCCTGAGTCGGGAGTTTCCAATATGCACCAGATCTCATTTTCAGCTTAGAATATTTTTTTTATTTGAAACAAAACATTTTTCACATTTATTTACCTTGATTTGATTTAAACAGTATCCCGAAATTCATTGATTATTCTGTTGTGAATATAAAACCAACGTACATGTTCTATATACAATTTAATTTTATTGTTAGTTCCTGTAACAATCTCAAATAATGTCAAGAAATTCCACTGTTAAAAAGGTTAAAAGTCAAGAAATACACAAATGCAATTAATTTTAGAATTTATAAAAGAATTATAATAAATATAGAAAGCAATGATAGGCTGCTAGGTAATACGAACAGGTTGTATCTTAGGAGTTATCCCACAGCGGGAGCTAAATGTTTTATTGTTCTACCATATCGAATTTACTTCTTCAGCTATCAGATCATTTCAATAATTTAAAAATAATACAATAAAATATTTAGAATTTTTAATTATATTTAAAATTCAAGAAATCCGAAGATTACAAAATTCAAAAAAAAAAAGTATCAAAATCTTGTAATGGCTTCTGATATTAAGTTTTTTTATTTTATCAAATATATAAATAATTTTGTGTGCTAGATTGACGGGATGACAAGAATGGTAGTGAGAAGGCTCACTTAAAATATTTGAAATAATATGTTAATTGTTTTATTTTTGATTATTATTTTATGATTATCTGATTTTTATTAATTCGCGTTTTCCTTATTTTTTTTCTTCTTAATTTTCGAATTACGTTCTGTAGTATAGTCGGTACGACCAAGTATTGAATCGGGGTTTCTCGCGCCGTAGCCTTATTTTCGAATTATATATTATAATATAAACATTTTTATAAAGAAATCGTGAGATTACGAAAACAAAATTTATGCAAATTTAATTTGAAATGCAAAATTTCCTTTTGAAATCTAATTTTTTTAAATAGAATTTTCCTTGCAGTAAGGGCTAGCAAGAAGAAAAATCACTTTTGAGCGTTAAAATGATAAACACTGAATAACATTATTATTTAATGAAAGAAAAAGGAAATTTCCATAAAAAATTGAATAAATTTGTTTTGGATTCCAATTTGATGAATTTCCACTTCCTACTACGAGTCTGGTCATTTGAATGAATATTCTGCCTTGCATGTTGAATTGGTTATTTCGTTCTTTAGTTGTATCGTAACCACTGTGCAAAGTAGTGTGCGCTGGTTTATTTTTGTGCGCGTTCCACGTGAGAATATTTTCGATCAGTCGTGATTTTAAAAAATTGTGCAGCAGTGTCCTGTGCGCTTTGTACAATAATTGAAGAGGTAATTGCAGTTTATACCTTTATTGGTTCAATATTTATTGTTTGGTCGTTTAATTTATTGATATTTTTTTAAATTAATTGATATGCATCAAATTTGGGTCCAATTTCTGTCAACAATTATTTTTTTATTTATAAACCTTGAATAGGTAGTGCTAATGATTATATTTATATTATATTAATTTGACGTAATTTTATCTTTTACCATAATAGTATGCAGTGAATTTATAAATAATTGAGCACAAAATTAAAATTCAAATTGTAAGTACATAAGTTTATTATATCTACTTATTAAATAGTGGATATCTGTTTAGAAAAAAAATGATTTATACCTATTTTTTGAATTATCTTCTTTATTAAAAATTTTTTGTTGAAAAATTAAAATTCTTTTTTTTTTCGAAATAGGATAATATTTAATATATGTATAAATAAGGATAATGTATCTTTATAATCAAAATAAAAGAATTAATCATTTTCTTTAAAAATGTTATAAAACCGCAAGTTTTAATTATACTTTTAAATTCTAATGCTAATCTATTAATGTGAAAATCAAATAAAATTAATTTTTTATTATATACAGTTTTTTAAATTATTATTTTTTTAACTGCACTGCAGAATTTAATTATTCAAAATTTTGTAGCAAATCAGCGGAAGAATTAAATTTCGCAATTAAGATTGGAATTTATAAAATATTTAACATTTAATCAACATCTTGGATTTAAACAAGCTGTCTTTAAATTTAAAGTAAACGAAGTACTTTTTTATTAATCAAATTAGGAAAATATGAAGTGTGGAATGCGTTTTTTGAATGCCGCGAAGCCAATTAGCAATTTTATAAACGAAAATTTTGTTTATAATCAATATTATTAAAAATAGCTATTAAAACATAGATAAAGCTCGATAAAGCTTAAATAAAGAGTGCATATAGATATGCTTCTATCTGTCTATATAAATATATCTATATTCGCCATTAAGTTTTAATGAAACATAAATTTTAGAAGAAAAAATTGATTACTCTTTGGTTACATGGAATATACTAAAATTAATTACACTCTTTTGATCTATCCTATTACCTGTCCGTCACGGACGCGCAGGAGTGGATTAATGTCCGCTCAAGTGGTAATCTGGCGTACAACATGGTAGGAACCTATTAGATAATTTCTCTCACTCACTTAATCGCTGATAGTGGAAATTATTGAATTATTGTCAATTTGTAATTAAACAGGATGATGAAGGATTTAAACGTACGACGATGTAATTTGTAGTCACTGCTGGATTAAATGTATTTATAATTTGCTTGAAAAGCAAACATCTTATCGAGTTGAAAATTTCAATGTCGCATGGAAGGACGTTAATGTTTATTTTTCCACTCAAATGTGTTATTAAAGCTTAAACAAATCGTTTTTTAGTTAATTTTAAATGGCTTCCGTTAGCAATTTGCATTTATTACATTATTCTTGATTAATCTTGTTTACATAAAAAATGCTATCCTATTAGTGTCACTTATGTATATAAAGATATATAAAGCCATTAAGAAAAAATTGCATTTTCTTCTAGAGTTTTCTTAAGTTTCTTCAATTTGATTGGTTTTTGTAAACATAGCAAGTGCAATACAACTAATCTTTATGTGAATGCCCCTTTAAGGTACATTTGCAACAAAGAGTAATCTAGTCTGAGTCAATAGGAAGCTGCTTATTTCAAAAGGTTGTTCACTCAAAACAAATCACACAGTAGAAAATTAATGCATCTACTACAGGTGGTTGTATATCATAGAAAATACTACAACTTAAAATTATTAAATTTGTTGAGCGTCACAGGTTTAACCAAACAGAAGTTCTCAAGTTTTTCAATTCTTCGTTTGCAATGTAGTAATATCTTTGTAAAAACATAAATCATAAATGAGTAATAATCTATCGATAAAACAACTAAAAAAGGTCAAATTATTATTTTTCTAGTTATCTGAATCCAGCGCTGTTATCAAACAATGTGTCAATTAATTATGGAATTAATCTTAAAATATTCCCATTTATTTAATTAATTAATCGCCAAATATTCAACTTTTTCTGCAATTATCAAAAACAAATTAATTGGGCATATTTTGCAATCGCAATTTTTAGATAATTTTCAAGTACCAATTATTAGGAAATTTTTAAGGGAAAGAGGAAAAATATGCCCCAACGTTTTTGAAAAGCATCTTTAGTTTAATAATAGTTTATTATACACCTAAGGACTAAAATTGCAATTCAAATTTTCAACGCACAATTTCAAGCACAACTATTTTAAATTTACTTGACTCTACCCCTGGGGTTTTCATTTCTTTTTTTAATGATTTTTATACCGAATATATTAGGTGTACTGGTGGGGTTCATATAGAGTTATCTGATAAGGCTAATCTAAATGGCACAGCAATCTGTATATTTACTATTTATAGTAGAAATTAGAGCTTTCATAAATTTGAAATTTTATGGCAGGTTTAAGATTTTGAACAAAGTTTCGTAACCTCACGAACGTCGACTATTCTGCATTAATTCTACAGAAAGGCATCTGCACATAAATTTTTATTATTAACACTTAATAATTTTAATGCATTTTCTTCTGTTTACAATAAAAGTAGTTGTTATGTTACAATGTATTTTACATTTACAAATGTGTATTATACCACATTTATTAGTAAACATTATCGATAATAATATTATCGAGTCGTATTTGTTAATGAATATCGAGCATTTTTGTAATAATTGTATTTTTAATTAATAAATTGACTTTGAACTAAGGCAACATACTAGGTACATACTACAATATAATAATATTACAATGCAATAATAATAATAATAATAGTCTTCCGCTGTAGTGTAATGAACCTTTTTATAACTTTTCAATTTCCTTGGTTCCATACGGTTTTTGTAAGCTGTAATAAAATCTATTGGCTGCTATTTAAAAAACAGAATTGAAATTTTGCAGAAAGTGGCATATTGAAGTTCTTTTACTTATAATAAGTGTTAATGGTTTTTTCACTTGAAAGAAAGCACTGGCATAAATTTAAGTTAAACGATTTTCTGGTTTCTATCCGAAATAAATTTTTCCTCTCAACTGCTGCTATTTATTTTTAAATTTATTTTATATGTCACAGGTTAACAAAACTTTTTGCAAGTGTCTCGATCATCTCTGTTATTATACTTTATCCACACAGTAATCATTTAGAATGAAATATAAATAAATGTATGATTAACAAACTGGTAGTTAGATATGATATAATGTTAGCTAATTTAATTTCAAATGCTCTCGGACATAAAATCATTACAAACTTATGTATACCTAGTCAAAGTCAAGGCTGAATATAAATTAATGATGTTTGTCGTTCACATAGAAACACCGCAAATTTTTCATTTCCCACTGTTTTTCAACTTCCACATTGTTCAAATATTTTATTGTTATATATATATTGCTATTCTTTATCAATTGACCAATTTATTTAAATTTTTGGCAAATGCATTCTAAATATTTTCCATGTGATTGTAAAATTTTGTCACAACCTTTAAAACTGGAAATGCTTAAATTTATGGCTGCCGGTTTTAAAATATTAACGATCACAAAAAGTAAAGTAACTTTTGGGACTAAAGTAGCAAGTATACGTGACTTATTGGCATTTTGTTGGGGGTTAAAATTATACACGGATTACCTACTCAAATCCAGCTACCGACACATTTTTGAAGCTGGGTAAATGAACTTAAAATGATAAAATAAAAATGTGCACTTTTACTGTTAGTGCGCTAATAGTAAAATAAAAAATATAAAATAAATTAAAGCTGGATAATAAAATTGTTAACGGGTTCCGATTGGCTAGGAAGTGATTAAGTCGGTCAAAATCGTTATCAAAATGTATTTATTATGTTCATTAAAAACGACAAAATGAAGATTATAAATTAAATTCTGCATACAAAAACAATCACAAAAATAACATTTGGATATGGGATGCTTTAAAATAACATGAATGGTTGTAGCTCGAAGCAAAAATCTACCTACCCCAGTGATTTTTTGCTATTTTACAGTTTTACAACCTACTATAGAAAAACAACCCTTTGTGAAGTAGATCAGGAAGTAGGTTTCAGAGAACATTCAGAATAAGCATATGGATGTATGTATCATGAATGATTTTCCAATTTTTTTAACTATGCAAATATTATATTTATAATTTATGTTTAATATTACCATAAAAAAGTAAATATTTTAATTCGCGAACATACAAGCACATTTTTAAAATTTTTTGATTATGTAATTTCTCTGTAAACTATAATAATAATTATGGAAGAATCTTTAGAATATATAATATATTTATTTTTGCATTTTTTATGCAAATTTATTAAATTTATATTCTTTCGGTTGCCTTTTTTGGCATTGGCGTTGTTAACACCATAGTTGGTATGTTTTTGACAATTTGAGTTTTTCAGATACCTAATGATTTTCATGGGATAAAACATCGACAGAATCCAAATATGTTTTCGAAAACTGGGTTAAAATTTGAATAATTCAATATTATCTATTTGTTACCAAATAATGGCATCAGAGATGATGATAGTGACTGGCAATAATTCCCCGAAGAATTCGAATGTTATTAAAGGAAAAAGGGTGTGACCTATATGTGGTATATTAAATAACCTAAACGTTTATTTTTGAATTAATCTAACCCTGTGGTCTAATTTAGCATAATAATGAAGGAGATTTTTTAAATGTTATCTTTGACAAGTAACAGGCACATTTTGAACCCCAAATTAGTGACTAGAGTCTATAAATATTGCTTCTTTAAAATTTCACTCTGGAGTGGGCTTAAAATTATTAATTAACATAAAAATTTAAATTACTTAGGTGTTGAGATGTGTCGATAAAATTTAATTTTTATTTTACGATTTATTAAAATTTTTCTTTATTACCCGTGGTTTTATTTCTTAATTACTTAATTTATACAAATTTATTTACCATTTCGATGTGTTTTCATGGTAATTTTTATTTTAAACTGACAGTGACACAAGAAACCAATGATGATTCGACGATATCGATGGTAATTTATTACAAATTTAACATACAAAATTAACTAAGAAGATAATGTTTACGCACTTTTTTCATTAAAATTATTGAAAAATGTTAATGGGAAGTGACACTAATTTATGCTTAATTAATCAGGAATTTTTAAAACAAATTGTGATGGTTAACTTTATTGTACCTTTAGCTTAATTTTGTAAATAAATTGTTTGTTCTGACTCAATAATTTATGATCATGGTAGTGCGACAACCTTTTATAATATATAATCTCATGAATGGAAACTGAAAATAGTATGTAGTAAATATTATGTGTTCTAAATATTTTTTAAAGTGGAATGAATGATAATGAATCATCTATAATTTAAAAATATACAGGAGCGGTTAAAAAAATCAGCAAAAAATGGCATGGAAGAAATGATTAAGCGTTTACTGATCATGTAATTTTGCGGTCGAGATCAAGGCATTTCTGCGAATTTTCATTCAATTTTGTTTACTTAAACAATGCAAATCTCCACTTCCTCTGATGGTTATTGGAAACCACAAAAATTGACAAAAATGCATTCTGCGGTTTAATTTAAAAACTTAGCACCCCGGCACATCTGATGCTGACGTCCGTCGCCGTCGGTCTGATTCACGATTCCACGTAGAGAAAACCCAATGCAAACATTTCCATTTGATCTGGAATATATTTATTTTGCTATACTTTTGGGCCTAATGCTAACGGCATAATAATAATAATAATTTTATACTGGCACATGATCATTTCTTTTCCATCAAGAATAAAATAGTCCAAACCCTTTGTTCGCTATAATGTAGAGTTAGATGAGAGCCACCCATGCGATTTTGCCCAAAGCTGGTGCCAAAATTAAATAATCGCTTTTTACCATTGCCGATATATGTTGTTTTATTACCAAACGAATTAGCTACTTTAAGTGCCGAACATCATAATTTCTTTTTTATTCTTCAATTAATTTTAATAAATTTGTTGAAGCATCAGTTTTATTAACGAAACGAATCAACATCGGTCAAATCAATCATCTTATTAATTTCACGACCATTGTTACATCATAACATCGCCGTTTATGGTATTTCTTTGTTATTTTATTGTTTTCTTGTCCTAAAAATCATAATATGGTCCCCGCATTAAATATTTAAATTTGGATTTAAAACCTAAATTTATGGTTTTATGCTATAGCAAATCAGCTTAAGAGGATTATAGCCAATTAACAGATCGTTTATTTTTAATGTTAAAATAATATATTATGTCAATGCGATTAAATTTGAATTTTTTGAGAAAATCTATCTGTTGTAATTCCGTAATTACAACTAAAGAATGATTAATTTGTTATCATAGATATTTCTGAACATCCGATCCTTCCATTAAACAATTCCGTTGTTCTTTTAAGCTTTTCAAATAAAGGTAATCAATTTATAAACAATTCCGTTAATTCGACACGACAAATGTGATTAATTGGCTCTTAAAAGATCCCGATAAACACGTTTTCCCCATATATCTGATCGATACGCATTGTAAAAAATTAAAGTCAAATTTGTTTTGGTTAAAAAATGATTTATTTGATTAATGGATATTGGTGTGCGGGCATATATAATTTTTTAGGTACAAATTCGTTGATATATCGAACGATCAAATTTGAACTTAACCTTTCTATATTGAATTATCGGTTAAATATTTGTTTTCTTTTTAATGTTCTCTAAATCATAAATTAAATTTTTTTTAAATAATCTTAATAAGCAGTATTATTATATAAATAGCGAAAACACCATTTATTGGGGTCAAATTGACCACCTAAAGTGAGAGTATGGAGTTTTAATAATCTAAAATTAAACTTGTGTTAAATGAAAATATTCTAATTGCGATTCTAGAATGCACTGAAATAGATCAATCAAGTTAATAGAATTTTTAAATACCAGACACCTTGAAATTTTTATTTCAATCTTGCATTTTCGGACGCAAGAAATGAAGCAAATTTAGAGTTAAAATGAGAGAAAACAAGAAATTTTGTGCACAATTATTTATAGATGGTTTTTGACTGTAAATACTTGAGTTTTTGAATTTTTTGCATTGTTAACCTTGTTCTAAATTTAAAAGAAATTTTTGTGTACAAATGAGCAATTAAATTTTTATTATTTTGTCTTTTTGGTAATTTATTATTGATTTTATTGTTTTTTTATTATTTTTAGATAAGTCAATGATTGGCTTACAACTTTAACAATCTTCCGTTATGGATGTCACCAAGGAGCACATTAATGTCAATCCTAGGGACAATGCCAATCCTTTTTCTGTTTTATTTTTTACGTTAGTATTTTTTATTTTTTTTATTAACATTATTTTTTAAGTTCTTTATTTTTAAAATCACCATTAAAATCCAATTTCTTTGCTTCTTTATTAATTATTATTTAACAGTTAAGAATATAGATTTATAAATATTTATATAAAAATTTACGATTACAATAATAATATGTATTATAAACTGGTTTTTTTATTAATCAACAATTAAAACAAGATTTTTTGTTTTATCAAGGAAATATTGAGAATGATTCAACTAGAAAAAATACTGAAAATTATAAAACCAGTAAAAATTAAATCTAAAATAAAAAAGGAATTTCTATTTCCTCTACTGGATTTTTTAAAATTAAATTGTTCATCATAAACAGCGTCTTCTGGCGAATATAAAAATGATAAAATTAGCATTTTAAAGATTTTTTATTTAAATAAATATTAGAACCGCTTCAATTAAGCCAAACCCATAAATTCTGCTCAATTTCCTGCATTAATTACATGGTGGCTTACACAGCAACAAAAAATACAAATCATACGGCTAATAAGGAGTTGCTGATAAAATTTTAATTTAAAAGTTTTGGTTCATTTATCGCGTCACCTTCATTATACAATTTACACCAGGAAGTTTACTTGCGATATTTGCTATTTAAATAAAATTGTTTGTATTATTAAAAAAAGAGCGCGTGCTGCTTATTTTCAACTTGAGTTTTCTCATGATTGTCATTAGAAGTTTCCAAACAATAGGGGTATTTTCTAAGATTGATGGTGTTCAGTTAGGTTTTCGAAGTCTGTAATTATTGTATTTGCCGGCATAATTTTATACTGTGTGTTCTTTGTAACATAAAAAAATAGCAAATCATTTAAATTCATGTATGCGGCCAATTGAATTGATATGATCGAAAAAAATTGCCAAGTTATTATTTATTGTTTTATAAATATGTGTGCTTTCAAATCTGTCATTACAATACAATCTGGAATAAGCAACAATCAAGATTTTTCTCTTCGAACCAAAAAACTTGCAGATAAGGTCAATAAACAAGATTTAAAAGAGTCGGACACAAATAACCCCATTTTAACACCCAATTTATTATTAATGGGTAATTAAGAGTACTTATATTTATCAAAAGGTCACCAAAGTATGTACAGTTAGAATTCAACAACCTTTAACCATAACACTGAAATTGCATTGAAAAATTTGAAATTCTTTTTTGTAAAATGAAATATTCATTCATTTTCAACATTTTCGAAAATTTAGTAAGTAGGGGGGAGTATTTCGTAGAATAAATTTTGGAAAATCTTTTAGCAAATGATTAGTGAGACAGAAAGTTTCTTTAAAATTCTAAAAACTCAAATCTAAAAACTTATCAGTGCAAGAGTTCATGGTTCACGATTTTATTATAGTGTTTGATTCTACCGCCTGGTTTGTAATCGAGGCCACACAGACATTTTTCAAAAATTTCCAATCTGATGCAAAAAGTAAATTCCTGTTTGTAGATAAGTGAGAATTCCACAATATTATTTTTCGTAAACTTATACTAATTTACCAACAGTGTGATTGCGATAAGCAAATAAATAAAATATTTGATGTACTGGTTCATTTGCTTTGGTAAATTATTTTGCTAATCAAAAAAAATAATAAAAAAGTAGTTATTCAAAATGTTGAATTGCCATCCCGATAGCTAAGAGTCTTCCATATTATGAAATCACCTAAAAAAAAAGAAAATTGTTGCTGCACTATTTTAGATTTCGATTAAACTTTGTGGAAACGTTCTTTAGGGTTCCAAAGACTAAAATCCAGAGAGATTTAATTTTCTCACTTGCCATTTCCGGTCCACACAAACTCAAGCAATTGAAAAGTCTTATTTTTGTGCTTAGCGGTTTTAGCTGTAAAAAATTTTTCTATTAGAGATATCTAGTCGACCAAGGTGGCATTTTGAAGCTGAAAGATGGTAGTTTGTAGAAAAATAACATGGTATTGAAATACGGGTATTTTATTGATTTTTTTAGATATAAAAGTCTAATCATTCTCTGACATCAAAGTACACATATCATGAGAGAATGAAAAATTTAGATCGACTGCTTCAGTCAACTAGTCATGAAAAAATCTTTGCTTGAAATTTCAAAATTTTAAGAATTTGCATATTTCAGGCTACAATTTGGACGGGTTTGATAAAAGACAAAAATTTGACACTTATAGGATACTGAGTTCTTAGCTTTAATTTCAAAAAACTTCAAGGCTCAAGGTAGTTTCATTGGGGAATACAATTTAACACAATTACTGATGTACTGGAGGGCATTCCATACCCCCCGGTTTGAGAAATAAAAAGTTTGTTTTTTTATACCTCCCCCAGTGCATATTATTGCGACCTGTATTATGTAGTTTTTGTTTCTGAAAAACTGGAATTTCTTTATTTCATAAATTTAATATAAAAATATTTGCACGAAATTTCTGGTTCTGAATATTCCCTGATATCCAAATATCTGAGAAACTAGAAAGATTTGCAATTGAAAATAAAATTTTCAAAGTTAAACAAATATAAACATTTTTTCTAACAAATAAAGTTTAAAAAGTTACTGGTTTCCCCCTCTTACTTGGAAATAAAAATAACACGACAACATTCATACAAAAATTTAACTTCTCGAACCTGGGGGTTTAGGGGGCATGGAATGCCGTCCAGCCTCCAGTACACTAGTAGTTTCATTATGGAATACAATTTAACACAATTACTGATGTACTGAAAGGCATTCCATGCCCCCAGACCCCCCGGTTTGTTATATATAATGTTTGTTTTTTTGAACCTCACAGACCCCCAGTGCATATTACTGCTACTTGTAAATGTAGTTTTACTTTTTGTAAAAGTGAAATTTCCGTATTGCATAAAATTAATCTAAAAATATGCGCACGGACCTTTTGTTTCTGATTCTAAATATTTTCCGAATTCTAAATTTTCTAGAAGCTAGAAAGGTTTATAATTAAAACCAAAATTAAACAAAAATTTAAAAATTTTAACAAATGAAATTAAAAGAATTACTAGTCTCCCCTTCCCTCTGGTATGAAAATAACACAACATGCATACTAAAATTTAACCTCTCAAATCGGGGGGTCTGGGGGACATATGGAATGCCCTCCAGTGCAATAGTAATTTAATTATGGAATTCAATTTAATACAATTACTGATGCAAATTACTGATTACTGAAACAAATCGCTATATGGTTTGCTTCTCTTTCAACGTCTGTACATCTGCGAGAGAAGAAAATACTAAAAAGGAATTTGAAGTTTTTTGAAGTTAAAGGTAAGAACTAAGTATCCTGTAAATTTCAAATTTTTCTCTCTTACCAAACATGTCCAAATTTTAGCCTGAAATATGCAAATTCTTAAAATTTTGAAATTTCAAGCGAAGATTTTTTCATGACTATAGTTGACTGATGGAGTCGATCTAAATTTTTTATTCTCTTATGATATGTGCACTTTGATATCAGAGAACGATTAGACTTTTATATTCAACAGCTCAGATACTGGAGTCAATTGAAAACCACAAAAAATCAATAAAATACACGTATTTCAATACCTTGTTATTTTTCAGGTAATTACCATCTTTCAGCTTCAAAATGACCTTGGTCGACATGGTCTTTAATGGAAAAATTTTTTACAGCTAAGCCCGCTAAGCACAAAAATATAAGGCTTTTCAATTGCTTGATTTTGTGTAGACAAGTGAGAAAATTAAATTCTTCTGGATTTTGGTTTTTGGAACCCCAAAGAACATTTCCACAAAGTTTAATCAAAATCTAAAATAGTGTAGCAACAAGGATTTGATGATTTCATATGGAATGACTCTATACGGATATACCTTTTGATCAATACTTAAACAACCTCTTAATTAATAATTAAGTACCTAATTGTATTTTTTAAATTATTTTTAAAGAAATCTGTTGAAATGTCATGGTGTTTGACTTCTGTATCCCAATCACACATTCTTAACGAAATTAAAATCCAAACGCTGCCAAGGAGATAATTCAGTTTCATGGTTCAAAGCATCTAAGTATGTTTTGTTTGCATAACAGACGTCTTCAGAATCAATAATCAATGTGTAAATACAAAAAATAAAGGTCAATTTTTTAAATTAGCATTTTGAATGTTTGGAATTTCAAGTGATGAAGACGGCAAACAAATTGTGTTTGACAAGGGAAACACTGTTCCAGCTGTTCACGTATCAAATTGAAAATTAGAAAATGTAGGTTATGTTAACAATTTAGATTAACATGCTATTTTTAAACATTTTAATTGAAAATAAATGAAGTTTTGTTAGTTTAAATTATATTTCACCGAACGCTCCTCCATCACTGGTCAGATTTGTAGGTATAAAATGAAAGCTTTTGTTAATTTGGGCAAATATAAATTTGACGAAATTAAAAAAAATTATGTTACGCAAAGCTTACTACCATAATGTATTATTACTAACATATTAGCTTATTAGAAGAGGTCTATTTTATTTGTAATTAAGCGGAAGTACCATCACAGAATTAACACAAAATTCAGTACCCCAAATAATTGATGAATTCTTTCAATTCTAATTTTTTAATTATATAATTTGATTGAATTGAAAAGTTCAAGTTGAGAAGATATCTTGGTTTGGATTTGGTTTTGGAAATTTGGGGATGTTCACTTCAGAACGTTCATACAATTTTGAATTTGGTTTAATTTTCCGGAAATTGTTTTTAAAATGAATATAGGAACGATTTTATGCACGACCGAAGGGTAAAATTGCATGATTCCGATATTACTTCCTCAAACAATTTAAAAAATTTACAAATCCAATTGCAAATTTTATTGAGCCATAAAGTAGTTTCTGCTATTGAAATGTTTTAATTGTGTATGTACAACAATTTTTAGTATAATATATGCGCAATAAATTATTATACTACTTACTTATTGTTTTTTATTAATATAGTGGTGATTTAAATTATCGCTTTGATGTGTTATTTAACAGAATTGGGCTAATAAATTATGCAATCGTAGCTATGGCTAATTTTATAACAAATACGTCATTTGCACGATGTATGGATGCATTAATTCAAGCTATCAATTTTATATTCTTCGGTCAAACTTGTTTTATGCAATTGAAAGTACCTCCAAGAAATTATTTTAAATTGTATTTATTAATAAAGGTTACAGTGGATGAAATGATAAAAAATATTCCAAGATTATATTATAAATTGTTATATTATTGACATCCACAAGGTTGCCGCTGTGAAAGCTCTGTGGAAAATTATGTCTTCTGTTATTTTATTTCCATATAATAAATATACATATTTATTTGATTTTCTTTGATTTACAAAGCCGGATTTAATAAAATTTAAAAAATAACGATGGAGATTGGAGTCCTAGTCATTGATTATAAATTTGGGAAATATATTTCCTTTTTATTATTGTAAATTCGTAAATAAAGACATTTACATTACTTCAGTCCACTTATTGAAATTACTCGTTATTTATTATTGAAAACATCAGATATTTCAAATATTTACATAGATTAATACTATAAAGAACTTCTTACATAAATTACATTAAATTATCAAAAAATAAGGAGCAGATACCTAAGTAAGATATTCAAGTTATTTTTATATTATATCCAGCAATAATTTTATTGATATACGGAAACAGTAAGCAAAATTTATACAAAACCTTGATCCTTTCCTGCACCTATTTTTTGCTGTTTCCAATTGATTAGATTGTCGCTTTGACAATTATTAATTATTAATTACCATAATTTTTTTTCAGATTACTAGGTCAATTTTTAAGTTACGCAAAAATCAATTTTTTCAGTAGCATACAGTCGAGAGTGATTGGTTACGCTTCTCTATTAATATTTTTATAAATTACCCTCGTCGGCCTTTTAAGATGCTTATTAAACGTAATAGGCGTAAGAGGCATATAATGTTTTTATAAGAGTAATTTAGTAAATGGATGTTTATTTATAAACTTCCTTTATTTGTTCCCGCCGATATCCACCTCTTAAGATAAAAAAATTGGATAATTAAAAATTTTCTTTGACTTCCTAAGTGATCGACAACAGTTGGGCTTTTATAAATAATTTAATATTAGATTCCACGGAAGTGATTAAGAAGAATTAGGTAACGGATAATCTAAAAATACTTGATGTTATAAAACTGAAGTGATTGTCCAATAAGATACTGTCAAATTGCTTTGGGACTTGATCTGATTATAAAAGCTGCCGCTCATCATCATCGCGAGAAAAAATAACGTAAAAATGTCTTCGTCATAATTTTTAGCCCCACCTCGTGTGTTGACCTGCGATTATCATGACCATGAGGAAAATTTTATTCCAATGCATCAAGAGCTAAGATGTCAATCCTTGTGCATAATTCCTTTGCAATATCAAGTTCCACTTTTCTTTAATTATTTATACATCTTACTATATTCTTATAATCTAAAATTAGGAGTGGCCAGACGTGAGTGCACTACAACGATACAAATCTAATTCATAATCTTGTCATCGACCTTATACAAAATGCATTATGCATTCCTATATACACAATGCAACCAATTTTGTTTCTCTTAAACCAAAATTTTTTCGGTAATGTGGCCTGAATAATTGATTTAATATTCTATTACAAGTGCTCTTTAGGTCTGCAGGTAAACAAAAATTTTGAAGTAAAAATATCCTTTTATTCTGGCGAAGTGAACAGGAAAAATATAAGAAGCAATTCAGTTAATTTTCCAACATTTGGCCACATTAAATATGAGTTGCTTTAATCGTTTTAATGGTTTTTCATTTATTGTAATAATCAAGTAAGAAGTTGGCGGGATAATGAAAGAGTTTTTGATATATCGAGCGTTTAAGCTTTATTTATGCTTGAGCAAAATAAGTCACCATGGATCATAAAATATCACCAGCAAATAAAAACTAAAAATGTTTGGTTTTTCCTTAAATTTCCAGCAAAAAAAGCAAATAAATGTAATTATGTAATTGAAATTGGATGTTTATTTTTGGTAACAGCTCGGATTAATATTTCTGATTTTTAACACCTACTAATCTCGGTTGATTTATCTTCAACGGTTGGCTTATTTGCTTATGCTTGCACTTCAAAGAGATATGATGCTACCAACAGCTAATATACAGAAATAACATCGCCTTACCTGCACAATTTTTCTAAATGTAAAATCTGTGTTTTGAAAAACACGAGAAGAAAACGCGTTGAAGTGCAGGAAGCTATTAATTTTTTATCTTAACAGCTTAATCATTAACAAATGAGTGTGTGTAAAAGCGTTGTGCTATTTTTAAAGTTGCGTCCGTTTAGCCGCAGTCGATAGTAATGCGAGAACAAGAGATTCCGTAACACCTCGTTATCGTATAATTACCTCAAACCTCAACGTATAATGTAAAAATTCCATTTTATCGTAAAAATTAAGGTAAATTACAAAATGAATATATACAGAACCGTTAAACCATTTTATTAGAAATCCATAAATACCGTATTTTTACATTACTTTATCAGTAATTGGCCTGATAATAAAATATAAAGTGAACAAATACGCGTTCGTGAAGGTCGTCGAAACCGAAACGCGTTATCGAAGAAATTTAATTTGAATTAATTATTAATTTTATATTCAACGATTTCTTTGTAGATACTACTATTAAAAATTGAGAATGAATTGTCAGGATTTTGGTGTGTTTAGGCCAAGACCTACCCACCAATAGAAAATCCTTAGAAAGTGTTTGGATAAACCAATTATTTTCATTTTTAATTTGTATAACAAAAATGTGGAATTTTGAATTTTTTTTACACGAATAAACCCAAGTAAACGAAGGTCCGTTTCATGACTTGGACATTAAATAAAAATAGAATTCTGAAAGGAAATTTAGTTCTGGTCATTACGTTTCAGACTTATAATCCCCAAGTTAATTTAAATAGTTTTGAAGGCAAAAAATAAACCAAAAAGGTGTAGGTAATTGCTTTTGCAATTCTGCTCCAAAATTTTATTACATACGAAACCTAACTTGAGATGTTTAAGAATATGAAGACATAATTCTTAAAATTTTGTGTTCAATTTAGCAAAATGTAGTACCTGCTAAAAATACGATTCAATAAATATTTCTAACTGAGCTATTTTCAAAACCAGGATTAACGATTTAATTATTACGAGTATCATTGTGTTATTAACCTCTCGTTAACTTGAAAACTGATTTTGTTTATTTTTCTTTCTTTGTGAATTTCGTACTTCCTAACCGCTTATATCTGAAAGGTCACTTGAACTCGTCGACTCTTGAAAAGAGATAAATAGGTCGATTATGCACAGCAATTCTCGCTGCTGCAGGAGTAATTAGTGAGCACTCTTCAAAGTTTTATCAAATGCTTCACCGAAATGATAAATGTTGTTTTAAAGAGTAATACCTGTCGAATAGATATTTTAACGAGGTGAATATAAAATTACACCATAAAAAATAATAATTAATGAATAATGATTTGTTTGACTTTGTAAGGCCAGGGCCTATTTTACATTAGACGCATTAGGCACGTGCCTAGGGCCCAATGGCCAGAGGGGCCCGAAAAGAGAGAACATAAAATCGTAAAATAAAAATCAAATTCTGATCAAATAACCCAAAACTTGGACCTTCGTAGTTATTAGTTACACTCGAATATCAGAGGTCCGAAAATTTGATAGACCCTAGGCCCAATCCATTAAAAATAGGCCCTGCCTCTCAATTTTTTCCTTTCCTCTTAAAACTGCGACTTCCAAATACGGCTCTCAGAATTAAGGATCCCAGCATTGGCTACTAAGTAACTCTTCGGTACTGAAGAAGTAATACTATTGGTTCATGAATATAGAGTAAACCGTGCACTGGGGGATATTCCATACCCCCCAGACCTCCCGGTTTGCCAATGGCTACTTTAAATATCAATCAATATTTGGAGTTCTAATAATAAATAAATACGTTGAACTTTGAACCCTATTGCGGGATCTCTACAACTTATTAAAATTTGAATTTAAGTTTAAGAGACACAAAACAATGAGGACAAACCGGGGGGTCGCTTTTATTTTATTCCCAAATCGCTACGCCCAACACAACAAACTATACTACATCATCTACTCAATCTCTCAACAGGGCCTATTTTATGCCCATGCGTCTAATGAGACTCATTAGGCACGTGCCTGGTCAGAGGGGCCCGAAAAGAAAACAGAATCGTAAAATAAAAATGAAATTCTGATAAAATAACCCAAAAATTGGGCCTTCGATGCTATTAGTTACATTCGAATATCAGGGGCCCGAAAATTTGCTAGAGCCTATAAGTCTCTATAATTATAAGAATTATTGATGTTCACATCAACTGGTGTTATTGGCCAGCTCAACCAATTTTTTTTTATTTTCTAAAATTTTCTTCCCTTCCGGGCTCGAATCGGGGGGATCTCGGCTTAGCGTTAATTTAGTATTTAAATATTTTTTAAATTTATTCTTTTCAAGTTTCCGCGATAAACGTGTCAACATGTTGGCTACGAGTGTTTCGAGAAATATTACTTATACTCATAGAACACAATAATATGATGTGCTTGTCAAATTAATTAACGTTTAACTGTTTGAAAAAATAATATTGACTATTAAGAGAATAATCAAGTGCTGCATTAAAAATAGACAGGACAGATGGACGAGACCTGCATTAATAAATAAACGGTATTGTTACTTATTGAACCGTGTAAATTACTTTGACCATTGCATAATATACGTTTTCAATATGCAAGCATACATATTATGAACCAATAGAAAAACTCAAACGTCAAATTTATAATCAATCTCAATAACTCAAATACTGAAAAGTGCAACTGCGTATCTACGGTATCTACTTATCATTTATCATTTAACATAATGAATTGCCAATAAAAAAAAATGAATATAGGAAATAGTGGTACCAGTTGTGGTACATAGTACCTACTCTCTAATTTCACTATAAAATTTATAGATAAACAAAAAATAATAATTTTAATTATTTATATCAAATAGTCACGTAAATCATTTTTCGAACCACTTTTTTTGGTTTTCTTTTATGGACTAATAAGCTTCAAGTTCGAGGCGAATAAAATTTTTGTTTTCTTTTACTTTACAACTAAAATTTACTATTGACATTGTTGCTATTCTTCGGAGGATTAAGGTAAGAAAATCTCATTAGCTCTAAAATTTGTCTAAAACAAAAACTAAGTTGAGTTAATTATAAAATTAATTGAAATTTTAGAATTCATCAATTTATATTTTTCTTACCAGTTGATTGATAATTAAATTTAAGTAAAATTTACTTTATTGGCACTATTACACTCACTTGTTACCTACAACACTGGAAAAAAATTTCACTAACCTTTTCTGCTGCTAAACCCACGACGTGGACCCTACCTATGACAAGAAGAAAATAGTTTTATTGCTTACAATTGAAAAATAAATTTGATATTACCTTAATCACTGTTGTCCTATTGCTCTAATCCTCTTGACCAAAAAAATATTTAACCGGAACTCAATTTGAAACTCACTAATAGCGCACTTACACGTTATTTTAAAAAGTCCGAATGCAAAAATGTTAAAATGAAAATTTACCACTATTTTTTCACTAAATTATTATGACAAAAATGATTCGCGTAATTTAAAGCTATTTCAAAGCTTTCCACACTCAACGAACTCGACACTTTCACTATACCGTCCGCGGGAGCAAATAAAATTAATATTTAACCATTGGAAAAGGCTTATTACCATGCAGTCCGGCAGATAAAACTTCTAAAGAGTTAAGATATCCAAAAACAGGATGAAAAATCGACATCTTCAAATCTATTGATATAAAACAGGTTCCAGAAACTAGAAATAAAAAAAAACAAAATTATTGCTTTTTGGGAAAAATCAATTAAATTAAAATATTTTTACAATTTTGAAATAAATTTGGTGTATAACATAAGAAATTTTGCTGCTAATTCGGTAATTTTTATCCTCTTAAAGTATCATACTTCATTTTTCAATTTTTATGAGAAAAATTGGGATGTTCCTGGTTTTTTTTGAAATTTTTTTAGATTTTTATATTTAAAAAAATCAAGTATGCGATGTTCCACGTAAGGAAAAAATTACCGAATAGAGAGCGTATTTTCTTATGCTATACACCGAATTTTTGAGATCAATATCCTTTTACCATTCCATGTAGAAATATTTAATTATCACAGCTATTTTATTAGCAGAGTCCCATTTCTAACTGATCTTAGCAAAGCTTTATCAAAAATAATTATTGATTTTGTTCTACTAAAATTCTGTAAGTATAACAAATTGATCAGAAGTTTGCTCATCGTTTTAAACTGTATAATCAATGGATTACACCACGTCACAAAGAAATACCTATTCTTCGTGTACCATAAATTCATATAAACATAATTTACAATAATTTTACCCCTAAATTTTAAGCATGCATAAAAAACTGTAACTGCTTACCAATTTTTAACATTACAGGACCTGAACTCCAGGATTCGATGGCAATGCAACATGCGACAGGTGGTGTTTGTCTATAAAATTTGTTATTTACACTTTTTGATCTTGAAATTATAAAGAACTTAGAAAATTATAAATAAGTTTTGCTAAAAGAACAATACTTGACAACGGTAATGCCTTTAATGTAGTTTCTACTATCTGTGGCTGCTTTTGACAAAAAGCGCTGCGGTAAAGTTATGCGTCATTTATTCTGTCAAATTTTGTTAGTGCAAATTTAAACAAAAAAATGAAATACTAAGATTATTTAAACTCAAAATTATTTGATTTACAATTATTACATTACAAAATTACAATGTTTCATGGTTACTTTGTATACTATCACTTACCATTTTCAGGATTGAGTCTTTGAGTTCTGCGTCAAGATTTTTCCAAAATATACGAAAATCCGCACATCAGGTGCCCATCTAAAAGAAAAACGTACACTGTTACTATAAAAATTACAATTTGTAATATTCAATAACAGTGATTTTAATATTTTCGTATCAAAACCGAAAAACAAATGAAACCTACCCGATGACTTGTGCCGTTACGGCGTCACCACCAGATTTTCTTTGTCATTTTTAACATAATCGCGATTGAATTTAAATTTTCACTATGTTTAGTTCACTGAATTACTTTTCTCAACATTAACAAGCGTTTTACAGTAATAATTGCTTAATGAGGCTAATTATTATCCTTAAAATATTAGCTTATGTGCTTGTCGATCGCAGGAAGCGCCTTTACAACATTTTAACACTTCACAAACAATTGCTAAGCGGTTAGAACAAATGAAATTAATTCGTAATCCATATCCGCTTATTATTTAAAAATAAAATGTGCTGTATTAGATAATATTATAAGTTTGTTGTGAAAAAGTTAATAAAATAAAATTATTTAGGATTTTAAATTATGATTTAATACAGAATTGTAATTGTTTTTGTTGTATATAGCTGGGGTGGCCAACTTCATTATACAGGGTGGGGCGCTGCAGACGTATGGATTTAAAAAATCCACAGAATTTGTCTCGCAAAAAGTCCATGCAAACCCTTGTTGTGAGGGATGTAGCGTCGTTTTGCTGAAATCAGACGTCTTCCAGCTCCATCCCTTTCAACTGAGGCAAGAAAAAATCCTGGATCATGGCCAGTTAACGTGCAGAAGTGATAGTAAGCGCTCGATCATTTTCTTCAAAAAAGTAAGCGCCGATATGATCCCGATTCTTGAAATTGCACACCATACTGTCACCCTGCCGTAGTGCAGGAGTCTCTGGTGGATCTTCCTGGGACACATCCACTGAAAGTGCACGAAAAATTCAGAAAAAGGTTTACTCAGTGTTTGGAGTGTGAGCCAAAACCCTAATTTTGTACACCAGATTTCCTTATAGGTCCTTTTCTTGGATTTCTCTAGATTTTCTAAAATTTTCTTGGATTTTCTTTTGGATTGTCTCATGATTTCCTTTCGAAAAAGTGGAAAAAGCAAGATTATCTGTAATTTCTAAGATATCCTTGGATTTCCTAAGAAATCTTTTTTCTCAGATTGCCCTTCACTTCTAAATCAAATTTCCTCAGCGGTTTCCTCCTCGGCTTTTTCTCGACTAATGTCGGCGGCTATGATCGACTAAAAATAGCTTCGCGATCGTCTTGTTGGTTACCCCTGGTAAATAGGTCCTATTTAACAATGAATAAAGCAATTATTGTGCTTTGGTGGGTATTTTTCAAAATTTAAATTAAATTATTAATTTGCAATCATAAAAAATAATTAGTGAAAGTTATAAATATAACATATAATTAGGTAATAAATTAATTTTAAGTGGGCTAGACTGACATAAACCATATTATAGTAGATCGTATAACTAGGGCGTAAAGTTGCCTTTCCATCACGAAGAATACTAACCACAATGATTTGGCGATAGTATTCCTGATTTACTGACATTTTTTTATATTTTAGAAAATAAATAAATATTTAAATAAATTATGCCTATTGCTTTACTTAAATTATACTAAAAAAAACATGCAATACGAAATATTCAATACAAATAAACTTGGGTTGGGTTTAAACTGAAGGTTATGAGGACCAGGTCCCCCTAGGACCAATCCTAGAGTCTTTTTTTTAAATATTACAAAATAAACATAATATCTTCATTAATTTCACTTTTTCGATTCGATCTGGCTTCTCATTGGATAATCATTAATCTTACGTAAGATTATTGGGGGAGGGAATAAATAAAATAATTTTTTGTTATTAGGGGTTGAGAGGGGTTCTAAAAGTAGGAAAACTCTCTTACGTAATACATGAACGGCCCCTAAGCACATCAGATATTGGTACACCTGATTGCCGCCAAATAACTGTCGACCAAAAACTTGTCGGCGAAATAATCTGTCGGCCAAATGATTTTAGTTGATTATAATAATAAAATTATAGTCGAGGAGTAGGTCTAAAACAATCTAAGAATCAAATAAAGAAATATTTCTAGTGCAAAGCTGGCTATACGAAAATCTAGCAAATTAAAAAAAATCTGTAAATCTATTAACATTAATATATTAAGTATTTAATTTAAATATCCAATTTGGACAACTATAGGGGGTTAGTACCTTAGGAAGTATCCTATTAGGAACGCAACACTGCTTCCACTCATTCGCTTTTATTACTTATAGATTTTTGATCTATCTGATTAATTTTAATTTTTAGTCCGAATCTTTTACTTTCTGAGAGAACGTTTTATGGTTATTTGTGGATGTTGTATAAATAAGGCTATAAAAATAAATGAAAAATGCAACAATTTTATTTTATAAATATGATTAAAAAAAAAAATAAAAAAAAATCTGCTAATTTAAACAAATAAAAATAAACTGGGATAATAATAAATATTTCTGCTACTAATCACTGCACTCCAGAAATTAATAATAAATACAATAATAAACAATAAAAACAATATAATAAAAAATATACCAAATGAAATTAAACGAAAATGGAAAAGAATTTCAAAAGCAAATAAGATTATTATCGAACAGGAATAAAAATAAATAATATTTACGTTTTGTCTTCTTGTATTATGGTTATTTAATTATTTTTAGATTTCGGCTTTGACTGAAAGGAAATTTTCTTTAATCTTTTTTTATTTCACAGCTTCTATTATCAGTTATGCTTGTCAAATTAAATAACATTTATTAATTATTATGTTAACAACTAATTAATTGAGATACAAAAATTGAGTTTTGTTACTGCATCCTATTTCTCAATTAATTAATTAACAGCTCAATGGCAAAGAACTGATCCATTTCAAATCATGAAGGTTGGGTGGAGCTCATGTTCCAGAGAAAGTAAAAACACCAAAAATACTGCGATTTTGCAAGTCAGTTTTACCAAAAACAACAATTTTTTTTCCAAAAATTTAATATTTATATGTATGATAAATATGATAAAAAAAAAAATATGATAAATCCCATATCGTAAAACTGATGAAAAATTTTTGAGAATAACAATTTTTATTTTAAAATCCAGGACTTCTTTAAAGTGAAAAAAAATACGAAAAAAAACAACATATTTTAGCGACAAAAATTCTGAATCATGAGCTCCACCCAGTCTTCTTGATGTGGATTATGAAAGGACATCCAAACGATCACATTTTGCAAAAATTTTCAAATATCTTACTTTAATGTGAAAAATAATGAATTAATTAATTAATATAAATCTCTAATGTAGCAAATTAATAATAATCCAAGCGGAATTTATAAAATTGCATCTCATATACAAGTGACAATTTTTAAAATATTTCATTAGTAATATAATATATAATTTATTCTCGTTATTTATTATCACGATTTTGCATTTAGAATTTTTTCAAAACGGTTGAAAAAATCCAATTTACCACAATTGCCCACGAGCACAATCGATAATAATTGCGGAAAATCGCTCACACTCCTGTGATCTGAATAATTAAGATGCACAACATCTTAGTTTCGATTATAATTTTAATTGTTAAAGTGGTTTTGAAATGCAAATAATAATTTTTAAAGTACTCGACAACTTTATAATTATAGTTATTTACGTTATTACTATTTTTGCTAGCACCAACTTAATTCACAGATACTTATAATTAACGGCTGATAGGCATGAAAATCAATGAAGAAAGTTGACTAGACATCTCACGTTTTAAAATTGCATAATTATTTAAAATTGCACTTGGTGACCTTTAAAAATAGAAAATTAATTATTTCTCCAGACTCCCAAGAATTTCGAGAGCTTACGATCTTTCGAACCACCCAAGTCGATTACCAATCCCCTAATGATATTTGTTTACGATTATTTTACCCTTAAAATGTTAAAACCAAACGGAAATATGTCGAAAAGGTCACATGTGTTCAATAAACACATCTAATTTGAAAAGTTTTGTTTATTTATTTAGACCGCTTCTGGTAATTTAATATCCTGGTTATGCGTGAAAGCCCAATGATCAGCTTCAACTAACTTGAATCACTAATTACCAAGAGTTACATCTTAATTAAAACTACGAATATGTACTACGTAAGATGTACCCTACTTTTTGTATTTTTGAAACGGAATTTCCTACTTTCAAATTTTCTGCGAATTCCTATTTACGTTTCTGTACGACCCGGCTTGTGCCTTAGTCACAACAGGTAAATTAAAATAAACGGTGGGTGGTAATTTACGTATCAATAATAATTTATCAGTCACTTATAAGTGCAAATAAATTGCAAGTATTGTAGGCTAAGCTTCATATAAATTTTATCGGAAAAAATTTTCATTGCCAACTGGTACTCTTGGCTGGATCTTGAGAGATAAATTATAAAAAATTCGATAATGTAAATTTCATAGATCTTCGTAACAGACAAAAATAAATTAGGTACAAATGTTGTGATAAAATTGTCACAAGTTTGTTTACTTTGGTCATCATTCAAAAAGGAAATTTGATATTGGTTGTTATTTAAAAAAATCGTTTAGAATAATTTACTGTTAAAAAAATTAGTTGTTTAATTTTTCAAAACCTGACCGTTGTCTTTGTATTAAAATTATTCAAACTATTTTCGACTTTAAATAGACCTAATTTTAAAAGTGCCAGATTTATAAAGAGTAGTCAAAATAGATATGTACATCGTTAATGATATTTTACCAAATGGTTCGTTTCATTCATACATTTCAACAGGTTTTCAGTTTGGTATTTCTCATTAAGCTTCTTATTTTTTTTTAGAGATTTTGGAATTACTTGCATTTTATAAAAATGAAGGAGTGCTTCTTCATCTAACAGAATTAATTACTACTTTGGTGGTAATTTCTTCTAAAGATGTTCTTCCTAATATAGAAAATGCTAGAAATTGCACAGTTGTTGTAAGGGTATTTTTATATCCTGTTTATGGAGTATACCAACAAGTGCACCAGTGGAATTTACTCAATGTTTATTTATTATTTATGAAGCTTAGTTAATTTTTGTTATTAAAATAATTGCTACCTTTGGTAAAAAATGTAATAACTAACAGTTTTTCATTATTTTTTGATTTTAATATGTTCACCATTAGTTGAAATTATTACATAATCATGTTGTACTTTGGTACTTTTTTAATTTCGAAATAATATTATGTAAGAATAAATTAAATTTAAAAAAAAACATTCGACTATAATTTATAATCTGCACAAACATACCCATACGTATAATTTGGCACGAGCGGGCGTTAACTGATTTTACTAGCTCTAGGGCGGTAATTAAAAGATACCTTAGATTATATTTTCATATCTCTCTGGATTTATTGGCAGAAGCACTTGCGAATATCCCAAAAATGTTGTAAGAACTTTCTTGGAATTCATTGTAAATCGCTAGTTTGTGAAATTGATTCAGACGTTAAATAAAAAAATTGTTGGATGAAGAATTCTGATGTACACACATTTTCCAAAATATTTATTTCTTGCTTTCAACCCCGAAACGTTCGTCGCGATATTTATTAATAGATAATTTGTAATTAAATAGCTGAAAAGCCTGTCCGCCCCCCGCTACTGGGAGATTCCCTGTTAACCTATATTCACAAAGTAACGCAAAAAGTTTTTCAAATTTTATTTTCTGTAGCCGAACGTTTTAATTTCCCTCACTTTTGATCAAAAACAACATTTTGACTTTATATTTTTATAATTACCTTTGAAAGTAGCACATTAAATACATTTTCTGTAGTGAAAGGTTTAAAATTCCCTCACTTTTGCATAAAAATTCAAATTTCTTGGTTTTTCCTGACGAAATTTGTAAAATTATAATTTCCGATCTTCTCCAGGTATTCAAAATGAGTGGAAATCCTGTGATATGTACTGGAGGGTGTTCCACACCCCTAGACCCCCCGGTTTATATTTTTGTTTTTCTATTTTTATAATTTGCTTTCAAAGTAACACAGAAAGTTGCAGCTGAACTCCATGAGCAGTAAGATAATTAAATAAATATGTTTTCCAAGTTTTAATTTTCTCTAGCCGTTCTGGCTTTCTTTTTCAAATATTTTTAGTTCTAAACTTAGTTTAATATATTTTTCGGTTGGTAAAATAAATCGAAAAATTAAAGTGTTTTTCTTCACCAAAAAATGACACGCTGTAGCAGGAGCAGGAACAGCATTTAATTTAATTTTTCCTTACTATTATCTTTATTTACTATTTGTTTTCTTTTGCTTTATTTATTATTTCCATTGTTGCAATTTTTGCAAATTTAATTATTTAGTTATTGCAAATTAAATTGCATTCTTTAATTTTTACAGTTTTCTTCTTAATATTTTCTAGGTTTTACAAAATTATATTACAAAAAAAAATTAAATAATATATGTATTATGTAAATATTTAAATTTTATAAAAATTAAAAAGTAATAAAATGAAATAAATATTAATTTTTTTTTGGAATGATTTGTTTTCTTCCAATATATTGTTTACATCTTGACTCCTTCAACTCATCGGAATCAAATCATTAATTTTCTAGTTTGTAGGAAACATAATTAATGCCGAACCAGAGCTATTTAGCAATAGCATTTGTATACCTAGCATCAAAGTCGAATACCAACAATTACAATTTTTTTGCAAGTTGGCAAATTAAAATTGAATTAATATTGGTAATTAACGTTCCTACGATTCATCTTACATAATTAACGTTGTAATATTATGATAGATATGAACGAAAGACGCAAGTCACGTCGGTAGTAATCGTGTTCTCCTGTTTATACATATCATATTATTATTTTACATATTTTTGAATGTTGAGCACGTAATATGAGAATCTGAGGTTCCACAAAATTCAATGTTTGTCATTTTTATATGGAAACATACCAACCTGTTCAGAGAGAACACTTAACAATTCAATTCAAAACAGGTGTAACAGTGAGCGAGTTAATGCAGTTATGAGACATAACGTAACCAGATACTCTGTTGTGGTTATGCCGAGACCGAACCCAGACAAAGCTTAAAAGTAAAAGCTATCAATGGAAAACAAGAAGATTCTGCTTCGCATCTTTTATTCTGCAAATCTATGGATACCACAGTAATTTGGGGAGATTTTTCCCCAAAATTTTCATATTTGGAATTCCAGGCATTACAATAAATTACTATACAATGCATAACACTAGCTGATTGTTAATTTAAAGTAATTGAGTGACCTGGCACAAGCCAAGTTTATTATTGGCAGTGCTTCAATGAGGAAGTATTTTAATACAATTTATTTTTTCGGGAATTACATTAATCTGTTGGATACTAGTTTGTTTTATTTATCTCTTTTGCAAAATTTCCTGACATATAAAAAGAAAAAGGAAAAATCTGTATTTCCATTTGATATTTCAAACCAGTACAACTAAAATTTATTTAAAATAATTGCAATCACCTTGAGCTTTAAGTTATACTATTATTCTGATTTGCACAATTTAAATTTATTTTTGCAAGTCATGCTAGGAAGTTTTTCCCGACGAAAATTCATTTACATGCAATATCATGTGGATGACATGGGCAAATCTCCCCATGAAACCTTTACTCTTTTTATTACGTAATAAAGATATTACTTGTGTATTTCGATCATTAATACTTATATTTATTACAGATACACTGTAGGAATCTTTAAGAAGGGATACCAGAAAGAATTGGACGTGGATGATTTATATAATCCATTAAAAAGCGATAGAAGTACTTTGCTGGGCGATCGCCTTGAATCGTAAGTATTGTCGAAATTATTAAAATAAGGATGGTAATAAAAAATCAATATCGTAAATATTGTAGACGTCGATACCTTTTTATTTATTAATTATTAATCAGTAACAAACAGGAATTTTCCTAATGAGACAGTTTTGCACAAGAACTAGCAATTAATTAATTAATTATTCTGCTCCACCCAATCTTTTTAATTTAATCTATAAGGTTAATATCAGTTAACTGTAATTAAAGTACTAATAGAAACTTTTTGATTTTTATACTACAATTACAGGTATTTTGCACAACAAATTTTTAATAATTTATTTATAAAAAATATTTGTAAATTGTAATATGCCTTATAAGGCCATGTTTTTATATAGCAATAATTGACTCATTTACATATTTGATATTCCAAAATATTCTGTTTTTTTGTTAAATTATGCGACGGCATTAGAATTTTATGATTGTAACCTGAGCAGGAATCCCAATTAAAAAATAAATGTGCTTTACGTTGGCTAAACCGGAAGATAGGCGAGAACTGTAAATTATTTTGCAAATGTTTGTCCAATTATTTTAGTTTCAAATATTTCGAAACCTCCGAGCAAGTTACGCTTAATTTACAAAAAATATAAAATAATTCCAAGGATATAAATTACCTGTGTGGATGTACTATGTGGTTATTTACAAATAAAAAATCTGAAGAAGGCAATAAGTATTGCCGAAAGCCTATGAAGGTAAATTCAGTGTTATTATTTGCTTATCTGGTTTTAACTCGGTATATTACACCGGAAAAGTATTATAAAAAACGCAATATCAATAGAATAATTGAATAGAATATTAATTTTTATTGAACATTTATGTCTTGAAATAGTTTCCTATTCAATTATAAGACATGTTGTCTTTTAATCGAATACAATTTATATTAATAGTTCTGGTGTATATCCTATGGCAGGAGCGGAAAATTTTTAAGATAGTAAAACCAGTTCTAAATTTTCTTAATAATTATTAAAAAAATTTTTTTAATCCCAATCCATTTAATTATTAATATATGTATCATATTTAGAAAATTTCCCGAGCCGAATCGGAATAATTAAAAATTCGCGCGAAGTAACCTTTAGACAGATTATTACTTAATTATCTGGAATTAACTATTAAATATCAGTTTATTTTAATCATAAATAATGTATAAATGTAATAAAGCAAACTACCTAATTATAATTAACCCGAATGCTTTACAATTTTAGATTTGCCTTTGGATCCGCAATTTACGGACTAGTTTTAGTTTTTACTAAGCAATTTGGGGCCATTATGTTGGCATTTTTTGCAAATAACTTGAGCAAAACGGTGTTTTAAATTGTTTTACCCCCTTTCGGTGTTAATGATATAGCGAGGTGACGGGTCGGTCAGAAAATAACAGATAATGGAGCAACGTAATGCTCGGTTTGGCTTATATTTTTATTGCCTTCGCCACAAATCATAATTTTTCAAAAAATAATTTAAAATACAATGTTGGTTATTATAAAGCGCCCTTGAGTACCACAATAATTAATCACTTCATTTGCGTTATTTAACCACACTGGTATACGCAGTTTAAAGCCATGCAAATGCATAATTTTGCTAGAAGCTAAATTTTATTGAAGTTGAAGGCTAATTTCCAGTATGCAGCAGATTTTCATCTATATTAATTACTATTTAATTTAGAAATTAACACTGCGTAGTGTTGCTCGTTTATCCAAATTATGTTTGAGTCTTGTGGTTTATTTCTGGTCCCCAAGCTTAAGCTTCCATGGTGATAATTGGAAAATGATTTCTCTTATTAGATTCTGTTAACGCAAATCCTATTAACTGGAAAAAGCAATAATCCGTGGTTGATGGTTATAATGAGGAATAAATTGCATCCATGTCCATTCCATCAATTTACGGAAGGTTAACTTTATTTACATCTGTAATAATTTTACCATCATGGTCACATGTAAAATATAAATTATCAAATCAAAACAACATTCATTACGTCCTACATATTGTACATAATTTTATAGTGTCGATGTAAGAAGCTGTAATTAATTAGAAGAAGATTTACTGAAGCGTTTCAATCGAATTAGTGGCTTAGGCCATTATTGTTGTCAGCACCTCAACTTATTAACAAGATAACTTACTAATAATTTTGCAATTAATTTAAAACTTTTCGTTTTAAAAACTTCGTATAGTCAGGTGCAGTGCGTAAACAAACCAGTTTAGAAAGTCACAATCAGGAATTTAACAACTGCATACATGTTTTGTTCTTATTATATCTAACTCCCGTAAATTACGCTTTGTTTGGATACAGTATGACGTCAGACTTAATAGCGCATATCACGATATCAGGACTGAATTTCTGGATCTTTGTTGAATCAGTGGAGAGCATACGTTTTTAATTTAGGGTCTATACACATTTTACTACTTTGACTTACTTGCATTTTGTTGCGGTGCTTTTGTACCATAATGTATTTTGAAATATAAGAGCAGATGTAGTTATCCTTGTTTGCACTATAATATATTATTGTAAACATTTGTGTAGATGCCATTTAGATCCATTTAGATATCAGCTAAATTTATCGATGAAATAAACTGTTACTGGAAGCATTCCTCAGGATCTGGCATTCTAAGTATATTCTCCGTAGCGTTCATTTGTATATGATTTCCATTAAAAATTTTCCATGGTTGTACTTTGCACAAAATTCTTCCATATATGTTTGAAACCATGCTTCGGTGATTTTCTCATTTGTGGTTTGAAAACCTGCAGTCCATTAACCATGTTCTGCCACTTTTTTATTTGGAGCCATAAATCTCGTAAAGAAGAATAATTTATCTCAACCTAAAAGCTTTTGATGTAGACAATTGCTACTGGCTCATCAATCAAGAAATGTTGCAACCTGAGAACTACGAACGAAACTTTCCCATAATTTTTAAACCTAAATTTCGAATTGCCATCGTACAAATTATTATCAACAGCGATAAGTCTTTAATAAAATAGCTTTAATTGGCAAATAAATATGTATAAAACCTCTTACTTGCATGTATTTGCATTTCCAAGTTATCCAAATTACCATAAAAAGTGAAAATGTATACCTTACCTCATGTTTTTTCCAGAGCTTAAATTCCATCATGTAATAATAAATTATCTTCAGCCATTTTGCAACTCAGTCCAACCGTTTGGTGATAATGCACATGCTTAAGTTTGATTATTCTCATTAGTTTCACTTGTTGACTTGTAATGCGTTAACACCTACCAAGAAGAACTTGTTTACAAAAAAAATCACTAAAATAAAAATGTCTTTAACAAGTAGTTAGAAGATTATACACGGACTTTGCGTGTAAAGTTAAAGCAATTAATAAGGCGAGGCGGTTGAGCAAATGGTGTTCGATTTTTTGATACCGAAAGGTGTACCGAAGTAGCCTGTCTCAATTTACATATTTTTTACAACAGCAGGTAGCAAAACAGATTTTTTGCGACGTCAGGTCAAAATTTCGTATAAATTGCATTCTTTTTCATTAACAAAATGTTTTGCTTCAGGAAATGGAAAAAGCATCTGGAGAAGAGAGGGAAACTTTCAAAATCGCCCAATCTGCTCTTGGTTTTAGCAAAAACATTTTGGCCAGAATACATGTACTTGGGCATTTTGGCCTTTGTGATAGACATAATATTGCGTTTGTCTCAACCTCTTATGTTGGGAAAATTACTTGACTACTTTGCACCAGAATCTTTAAAAGATCGACCTGAAGCATTGTGGTATGCTGGCGCAGTCGTAGCTTTAAATGCAGCCACTGCATTAACAATTAACCAATACATAATGGAAGCATTCCATTATGGTATGAAAGTTAGAGCTGCCTGTTGCGCTTTAATTTACAGAAAGGTAAATTTTTTTATTGGAACTAGATTTTGACTTACCTTTTTCCTTAGTCTTTAAGATTGAGTAGGACAGCATTGGGAGAAACAGCGTCTGGAAAAATTGTCAACTTATTGTCCAACGACGTAAGTCGATTCGATATCGTGTCCATTTTTATTCATTCCATGTGGATAGCACCAACATCATCCCTCATCGTAATGTATTTTCTGTGGTCACAAGCTGGATACGCAGGAATCGTAGGAATGATCCCAGTGTTCCTAGTGGTTCCTTTACAATGTAAGTATTCCATTTATTTCTCTATCATAAATTTACGAAAATTTGATTTACAGCTTACACTGGAAAGCTATCGTCTCGTTTTAGAAGACAAACTGCTTACAAAACCGACGAAAGAGTTCGTCTGATGGACGAAATCATTTCCGGCGTCCAAGTGATAAAAATGTACGCTTGGGAAGGGCCGTTTGGAAAACTGGTCAAATATGCCCGAAAATTAGAATTAAAAATTGTTACCAAATTATCATACGTTAGGGGCTTATTTATGACTTTCAATTTATTTACCACTCGAATTGCATTGTTTTGTTCATTGCTAACCATTGCCCTAACCCACCAAGACATAACAGCTTCAAAAGTAAGATTTCCTGCAATAACCCACCTAATTAACTCATAATACAATAATTTCAGGTGTTCGTTTTTATGTCCTACTTTAACATCCTCGCACAAACAATGTCGCAAATGTTTGTGCGAGGCATCTCGGAAATTGCTGAAGCTTTAGTTGCCATTAAAAGGATTGAGCAATATTTATTGAACGAAGAGTTTGTCCAAATAAAAACCTTAACCAATAACAACGAATCTCAAATTAAAAATAATATCGCGGTCAACATGGACGACATTACGGCGAAATGGAACCAAAACTTCAGCGAAAACGCCTTAGAAAACGTGAACGTATCCGTTGAAAGCGGAAAACTCCTGGGAATAATAGGACCCGTGGGCAGCGGAAAGAGTTCGTTTTTGCAAACAATTTTAGGTGAGTGGCCCATTTTAGTCATATTTTTGTGTTATTTTTTCCTTTCGCCAGGAGAACTAATGATTTCGAGAGGCAATATTCAAATCAACGGCAGCGTTTCTTACGCTTCACAAGAACCTTGGGTGTTCGCCGCTAGCATACGACAAAACATAACTTTTGGTCAGGAGTTTGATAAAAAGAGATATAACGAGGTCGTACGAGTTTGTGCGCTCCAAAAAGATTTTCATCAATTTCCCGATGGAGATTTATCTATTGTCGGTGATCGGGGTGCATCGCTCAGTGGTGGACAAAAAGCAAGAATAAATTTAGCCCGTGCTGTTTACCGAAAAGCCGACATTTATTTACTTGATGACCCTCTATCTGCAGTTGATACACACGTGGCAAAACATTTATACCAGGAATGCATTAATGGATATCTGAAATACAAAACAAGGATTTTGGTTACACATCAAGTCCACCATTTGGAGAACGCCGACAACATAATCATTCTAAACAATGTAATTACTTAAAATTTGACTTAACTTTAATGTTGTTACCTTGATGCAATTTTAGGGAGCAGTGGAAATTCAGGGATCTTTTCACGACTTAATAATGAGCGATAGTATGTATGCAAAACTCTTAACGGAAGAGCCCGAACGGCAGGAAGAGGAAAAGACAAAACCGTTTAGACAAATTTCAGTTAAAGTAAGTTGCTTCAATTTTTCCAACGAATTTTCCAATTTTTGTTTTACAGAGTAGGTCAGCCTCTTTGGTGAGTGTTCCAAGCGAAGCAAGTATAACTGAAAGTTTACTGGAAGAAGCAGAATCGGACGTTAATGTTAAGGATATGCAAGAAGAATCTTCCAAAGGAAAAGTTCGCGGTTCTCTATTTATGAAATACTTGTTAGCTGGTGGAAACGTTTGTTTTGTGGTGATGGTTTTGATACTTTACGTTCTCACTCAAGTAGCTGCAAGTTCGGTCGACTTTTTCGTAAGCTACTGGGTAACAATTGAAGCTGTAAGAACTGAACGATTGGTGAGCAATAGCACAGAAATCGCTGGTTCTTGGGAACCTACGACAGAAACATGTTTATACATATACGGCGGATTAATTTTGGCTTTGTTTATCATCGCCCTATGTCGATCCATGACGTTCTATAAATTGGCGATGGTGAGTTCCCAAAATCTTCACGATTCCATGTTCACCAGTGTCATTAACACCAACATGAGATTTTTTGATACAAATCCTGGTGGAAGAATATTAAACCGATTTTCCAAAGACATTGGGTGCATCGATGAACTTCTTCCTAAGTCCATATTGGATGCTGGTCAGATTTTGTTATTGATGGCTGGATCCCTTATATTAGTTGCGATTGTAAAACCATATTTTCTCGTACCTATTGCGTTGATTGCAGTCGTATTTATGTTATTAAGGATAATTTTTCTCAAATCTTCCAAAAATATTAAAAGACTAGAGGGGATGAGTAAGTTTTGGCTTATCGAATTTTGTATACTAAACTAATTTTGAACATTTTAGCTCGTAGTCCTGTTTTTACACATTTAAACGCTACCATTCAAGGCCTAACAACTATTAGGGCCTACGGTGCGCAAGATATTTTAAGGATGGAATTCGATAAACATCAAGATTTGCATACAAGTGCATGGTATATGTACATTGCAGCAAGCTCAGCATTTGGATTTTGCCTCGACGTTCTATGTTTCACATTCACTGGATTTGTCACTTTCAGTTTTCTGCTAATCGGAAGTGGTAAGTTTGAACATCATTTCATCTTTCATTCAATACAAACTAAAATTTACTTTTAGACTATCCTAGCGGTGACGTTGGTTTGGCGATAACACAAGCTTCTGCTCTAACCGGATTGGTACAGTGGGGAATGCGGCAGTCGGCCGAAGTAGCAAATCTACTTATGTCTGTTGAAAGGTCAATAGAATACGCTTTATTACCGCCGGAAAAACAACCAGTTATACCTAAAACACCCACCGAAAGTTGGCCAAAACATGGAAAAATATGTTTCCAAAACATGGGATTGAAATATTCCGAGGATGGTGTTTCGGTTATAAAAAATTTGAATGTAGCTATTCAGCCTAAAGAGAAGGTACGATTTTAAAAATTGAACTGGAAAAGCAATATAATTGTAATTTTTAGATTGGGATTGTGGGACGCACAGGTGCTGGAAAATCATCGTTGATTTCGGCCATGTTCAGGTTGGCTATAGTAGAAGGCGAAATTGAAATTGATGGAATTTACACCAAAGATATTAATTTGCAAGATTTACGATCAAAAATTTCAATAATCCCACAAGATCCTGTATTATTTTCGGGTACTCTTCGGTATAATTTGGATCCATTTGAAGAATACCCAGACCACGTCCTTTATAGAGCACTCGAAGAGGTAAGTTGCTTGGATCATTTCGAATTTTTTGTATAATGGATTTCGAATTTCTTTAAGGTGGAATTGAAAGACCCTTCAAACATAATAAACAAATTAGAAAATCGTGTAATGGATAGGGGGTCAAATTACAGTGTCGGACAAAGGCAGTTAATCTGTCTGGCTCGAGCTATCGTCAGAAGTAATAAAATTTTGATGTTGGATGAAGCAACAGCCAATGTTGATCCTCAGTAAGTATTTAAAATATTTTGCGCTCTTGGGCAATGGTAACAAGTATTTTGGCAATTTCAGAACTGATGCGGTAATTCAAAAAACAATTAGTGAAAAATTCGTAGACTGTACAGTATTAACAGTGGCCCATCGTTTAAACACAATCATCAATTCTGACAAAGTCCTGGTTATGGATATGGGAACTGTTGTCGAGTTCAACCATCCGCACATACTTTTACAGAATCATAAAGGTACCTTCTACAAAATGGTAGCAGAAATGGGAAAAAGTACGATAGAACAATTCAAACAAATTGCCAAAATTAGTTATGAACAGACGTATGGTGTTCAAGAGTGAAGTGAATGTGCTAAACTGTGTGTGCGCATGCATAAAACTCCAATGCCAAAAAACGGAAACTTTAGTTTTATACAGACATAATTTTTGTGATATTTACACTTAAATAAAAAAGGCGGAGAATTATTAAATTAAGTAAAAGTAAATCAAGGAATTGCCTCCATCTGGAACCGCCCAAGTTTTTAGTTAAGTTCCTCATAGCCTAAGCGAAATAAAAAAATTACTTAATTATTTATTTAAGATAACTTACATATGAAGCAGCAACTTCGAAATAACTCCTTCGGGAATTAGCTGGAAATGTAAAAATGGAGATTTACAGAAGTTGCTGCTGCTGAATTGCCATTTAAGCTCATTTTATAAGTAGGACTGATACCAAATTGTGATTTTAAGATGAAATTAACGTGATGTGTAGATTAGTGCAGCTTAATAAATAAAAATTGATAAAATGTTTTACTGTATCAATTATTTGTGTTCTTTATTGTAATTGTAAATATATTTTTCAGACTATTAAACATTTTATATACAGCAACTGTGCGTTTAGTCAATGCTACGGATGAAAATAATAAAATAATAAAGAAAATAGTATAATTTTCATCAAATTATGCCGAGACCTGAGGCTTTCCTTTGTGGACGTTGAATTTCTAAGTCTTCAGAACTGCTACTTGATTTATATGACAGTCTTAAAAGTATCGTCGCTGTTGGTTGAAACATCTGTACCCTTTCAGAAAAACACAAACATTAGGAAATTGCGAGTTTTGACTTTCTGTATTTTCAAAAACATGAATGTCATTAGCAAAGTTTGTGTTATCATTCAAATTGATATTAAAACTTGACTTTTCCAAGTTTTTTCTAAATAATTTTTCTGTTTTATTCCTAGGATTAATTTTTTAAATAAAAATCAGCATTCGCAAAATAGCTGTTACATATGAATCACCAACAGGAGTTTCCATTTCTCCATTTCTTATGGTTTTTCCAAAACTTTTGATTCTTTCACAAATTTTTTTAAATCAACTTCACTCTCTTCTACAAAACTTAAATCGCATCCACCACCAGACATCAAGTCAAATGGTTTGTTTTGATTGCAGCGAAATCCATACAGAGGTGGAATGTTTCTACGTCTCAATGCTATATCCACATGACTTGGCATTAACATTGAACAACCTGATTTGTCTTTCATGACATTGGCTTGATAGACAACATTTGTCAAGTCAAATAATAACTCTTCCGTTATGCTGTTCACTATTTGTGGGCATAGACAGTTTAAGCCAAAACTTTTGGACATTAAAGATTTGATCGATGGATTTTCTATTTTCATTATTGCGAAATTCATACAATGATTATGTAAAAATAGATTCAATAGGTACTAATATGAAAAGAGAACTGTAATAACAATGAAACCAGAAACTAGCCGTGTATGTTTTCTAATACATATTCCATAAACTAGAAGAAATATTCAAAAAAAGAAGAAAAATGGAAGATTTTTAAATAAATTCTTATTCAGCTTTTAAAATATTTTTGATTTCTTCAATTTATAGATACAGTTTAAAATATAAACATCATCAACCATTATTTTTGTGATACGGTTCAACTTCAAACATTTCATAAGCAATCATAATTTTCAATCTTTTTTAAAAAACTTATTTAAAACTTTAACCATATTGTAAGCCCCTAAAAAAATATTAAGAACTTTTGACTCACAAATTATGCTAAATGTGAAAGATCATCGATATCGGGTTGGTGAGGATTGTCCTGTTTAACTTTTTGTGGTTGTTGTACAAAATTTGGTTTCGGAACAACACTAAATGGTGGTTGTGAACTGTTATTACCTACACTGTCACTTTGAACAATGGTAGTCTGAGGTATACTTTGTCCCTGTGTGTTTATTACAGTAGTGTTGGTTGTACCTGCTTTTGCCATGCAAACTACAACCAATTTTTGCTGTGCACCCACTATTTTAGATTGTTGATTTGAATTACCGGCACTGGACATAATTTTCATTACTTGTGGTTGCAATGATTGTGGATGTTGCAGGCTGGCTGGTGTTTGCGGTCTTTGGGTGACAAAAACGATTTTTGAGTTACCGGTTGGAGTGCCAACACGGCCAGCGGGATTCATTACGATAGTCCTAGCAGGTGTAGTGGTCTAAAATGTTTTAAATAAAAAATTGTTGCAATATAAAGCTTAAGAATAACCTGCTGAGATACGATATTCATTGGGGTCGAAACAACACTTCGGGAAATAGTGGTAGCACCAACAGGTGTTATAGAGGAGTTGGAGATGCTAATGGTATTTGGAGGCTGAGCTCGGTGCTTCATAACTGCCGAGTGAAGTGCAGGCCCCAAATAGCCAAATTCATTTTTATAATCATCGAAATAATCGGGAGGATGTCGCAGTATTTTAAAAACTGGTGCTAAAATTTTCACCAGCAATGTTTTGATGTGAGTTGCTGCTATTTTATCTAAATTAGAACCTATGGTGTTTTCCAGATGAGTTTCAATGCGTGTGCCTGTAAAAAAATGTTAAACTTTTTTCAGAACAAAGAATTTAATCTTACCTATAGTTCGGATTTTAGGAAATATAAAGGTTTTAATGACTTCTTGTCCGAGTTCTGACAACCCTTCCAATGCCCCATAGAGCGAAGACAATGGTAACTTGTCTCCTTGCTTCAAAGCATTGGTGAACATGCGTGTAACTCTTGTCTGAATGTTGTTTGTGCTGGTGTTGAAATTTTTGCATATTTGAGCCATTAAGCGAGCAGCAAAGTCTCTCAAAGCCCAATGATTGTCTAACTCTGGACGGATACACAGTTGCTTAGAAACAATGCATGTGGTTACCGATGGTATCAATTCATGAAGCTGCAAATTTTTTTTAAATTAACATGTAATTCTAAATAAAACTGTTTGCTACTTACATATTTTTCTAAGAACAAGGACTGATTATCCAGCAAGGCTTTAACCATCCTCATTAAATAAATCAATAGAGCGAGATTATTTTGAACAACATTGACACGTACACCTTCAGTTATGAAAGTGCACAATCTAGGAAGCATTTCGTGAAGGCCTGGATCGGAAGCTAAACTTTGTAGCGCTTCCTGTAATTTCATTAGATAATTTTTGATTCAAAAACTCTTTAATTTAACTTACGGTTCGTCTCGTTTCGTCTGAACCTACACAAGCTTCTGTAATTTCTTTATAATACAGCTGTTGCTCAACAGACAGCTCATGAGTGGCCAATTGCTTAATTTGTACCGTTTCCACATTCCTTAATTTCTGATTTCGGGTAGCAGGTTTTCCAGAAGCTTCTTTGTTGGGTTTGTTTAATTTATTTATTGGATCAACAGATTCCAACTAAAAGAGGCATCTAGTTAATTTACAGTCAGATTTACCGATCAACTTACTTTTTGCAAATCTTTGGAAACTGGTGGTGGATTTTCCGGTATCGTTGGTTGAACACCGTCGATAGCTAACCAGTGAGTACGTAAAGTTATATCCAAAGGTGTTTTTGTGTTGGAGTTGCTTACGAAATCATTCAAATCAACTTCTTTTTCTTCTATAAAATGCAATTCACGTCCACCACCAGACGCAAATCTAAACGGCAATGAGTCGGGCGAATGAAACCCATATTGAGGCTAAAATAAAGTGAATTAAAACATAAGTTTGTTAATTTTACAGTTATATACTTCAATGTTTTTCTGTTTAAGTGTCATATCGATATCCTCTTGCGTCAATTTGCTACGATGTGCATGGTGCATGAACTTAGCAGCATCTTGTATGATATGTTTTAGCCTAAACGTTACTTCGTCAGCAAGCTCTTTAGCGGCTTCATCGGGTAAGTTGGCAATTCCGATACTCTCGGCAATTACCTTTATCGACTCGGTGGGATATGTAGTCCCATAGAGATCGTCATTATTTTTGGCCATAGTGTAGCTTAGTTAATCTTAAAATATACGGAAGCAGTTAATAAATTTATAGAAATGATTGGGGACCAAAAATTGGGGATTACAGAAAAAAATAGTATATTTACCTTTATTCGCATTACAACTTAAATTAACAATACTAAAATAAGAAGTGCACAGCAAATGTATGAAACAAACAGCACAAACCAACTACAAAACACAGTCTATCACAAACTCAACAAACTGACTTCCTAAAGTAAGGTTATTATCGAAAAACATAGGCGTACAGTTGGGTATCTCGTTGGGGTATTAGCAATTTCAGATCGAACTATTCTTAAATAAAAAAAATATTTGAATATAAATAATAAAATATATGAAAATAAATTTTTTTAATTACTTGAGAAAAACTATATTTTTGTTAAAAAAATATTACTTTTTCAATTAAAAATTGTAAAAAATTGCTACCTTTTTGTCATTAAAAATCCTATATTTCATTAGATTGTAATACTAGTATATTTACACATATTAATTTGTCAAAATAACATAGATAAAGACAGATAAATTTATATTATTAGTTTTCTAATAACGATAACAATATCAATTTGTTCAAATTAATTAATATATATTGGTAACATTTTTATATTATTTAAATTAATATAATTTAATTTGGCTGGATTAGTATAATAATCCAAATTAATTGTATTTTCGTTCTAGAATTTATTTAGCTTGGTTTTCTTGTTAGCTCATCGTAAGTAAATTAGATTGATTTCTTTGGGGGGGGGGGGGAGTTTAATTATTATTCAATTTTTTAATTTCAAAGTGAGAATCTGTTAAGAATTATAAAAAAAAGTTAGATTTATTAATTAATCCATTAATTTAAAAAAATATATTTGAAAATTTAAAGAAATATTTTAAACTGCAGACCCCCGTGTCAGTAAAATATTTTCAATACACAAAAAAATAGTACCGAAGTAGATTAGTAATGTTAATTTTTTTATCAAAATTTTATGTCAAGTAATTTACTACATATTCATAATTTCTACCTACCTAAATATTATACTTATTAAATAGGTGTATTTACACTTGACTTACGAATGTATTATGGTAATCAGTGATTCAGTAGAATATACAATAATTACTCAACATAACAGTTTCTTATCAACAGCTTTTTACTTTTACAAAAATTTGTTTATGTTTACTATTTATTGTAAAGATTAAAATTCTGTTTAATTTTATTATTTTTGAATTTAGTAACACAAAAATTAAAAAAAAGAATATTAAACTTTTTTTAAAATATAAAAAATTATATTATAAACAGGGACGGACCCATGGGAAGTTTAAGAAGGGAGTTTTTCTCCAATGTCTTCAGCAATTGGCAAATCTACCTGAAACTTAAAATTCCACTGAAAAGTTGGCAAAACTACCAGTTTTCACAAATCACTGGCATTTCTTTAAAAATGTAAGTGGAAAACCCAAAAAAAAAGGTTTTTGTATTCCGACTCGTGGAAATTCTTTAAAAAAGAGGAAAAACAGCGGTCGGCAATTGAAGACTGCTCCCTCCCGAATAATTGCTCTTGGGTCCGTTCCTGCTCGTAAGTGTAATATTACGTATACAGAGTATAAAAGATAAAACTGAATTTTTGGCACTAGGTGATTTGGTCCCCGGTAATTTCACCCCTTGCTAATTAAATCCCTCTGGTAAATTGCTCCCCGGTAATTTTACCTCCGGAAATGTTTTTTTAGGTGCGAGAATATCTCTTTTCTATATTCCAAGCGATTTCTCTCACGTCTTCAACAATAAAAATCAGAGTTACAGCCAAATCCTAAGATGTAAAGCAGAGTAATATACTCAGAGTAATAACAGTGTGCGTTTTTGTAGGTTGGCCCTTAATAACATAAAATGAAGGTGTAAATCCGGGGGGTTAATGTTAATTATCTTGATGGTAAATATCTCGAAACGTTCATAACTGAATAATCCGTGAAGAAAGAGCAAATAGTGCACTGGAGGGAGGGCATTTCATGCCCCCCAGACCCCCCGGATTATTCCTACGTTTTGCGTTTTTGAAAGTTTCCGTTAAAACATTTTAGCATTTAAAGTAAAAAACTGGGTTTTTTAAAAATACGTCCTCCAGTGTAATCTAAGATTTTCTTCCCGAATTTCTTATTTTTTAAGAGTTCCAAGAACTGGAACGTTTTGTGCATTTATGTAGGTTGCCCCTTAATATTATAAAATAAAGGTGCCAATCCGGGGGTCTGGGGGGCGTGGAATATAACCTACATAACCAATGCATATCAGCGCGAGGATATGTATTGGGGATGAAATTATCGGGGTCAAAATTACCGGGGACCAAATTACCTGAAAATCAAGTCACCTTATGACTAAATTACCGAGGGTGAAATTACTATGGGATCAAATTACCGGAGGTAAATTGCTGGGGGTCAAAGTCCAATCTTGAGGTCAATTTCTCGAGTTGGGTCCTTTCTTTGCAAGGGAAAAATGAAGAATGCTTAGGTAAAAAGCTATTGCTGGAAAATATTTAATTGTGTCAGTTTTACATAATTAATATGCCGGACTGGTGGGAATAATGTTGTATATTCGAGTTTCTCAACAGCTTGTGCCGTTGTCACATGCTTGAAGACAAAGGGGGAGGGGACGCTGGTTTCGAACCGATGGTAGTGCATCAATAAATTAAAATTCTCTATATTATCTACAATGGCTCCAGAAAGTATTCGTATACATCTGTTAGCAATGTAAATTGTACCTTTTGAAGTTATATTTTGTCATTTAAAAATAGCTTTTACAGCAACATTTATTAAACATTTTTTGTTGCAAATTTAATTCTCTTCTTTGTAATTTTTGTAACGATTGTACAAGAATCTCGTTAATCTATTTGTGCGCGTCATGAATTACGACTTTTGGCACAGACAATCGCAACCAAAAATAGGGAGTGCACAACTAGATGCTATTTAAGTGTCTCAAATCCAAAATTTCAACTTTCTACGACCTACCGTATTTGAGTTATGCGACATACAGACGTCCGTACATACTTACATACGTCACAGACGTCATAACGAAAATAGTCAAAAGGGATTCAGGAAAGGTCAAAACGGATATTTCCGTCAAAATCTGGAAACCAAGAAAAATTGGGATTACAATACTTCCTTGTCTTAAAAGGAAGTAAATATTGTAAAGAACAAAAAAAATATTCTTATGTGTATCTCTGAAACGGTGCAACAAAATAGAAAAATGTATAGGAACGAAAATAAAGAGAACAAAATTTGCAATAAGAAATGTTTAATAAATGTTGCTGTGAAAGCGATTTTTATATGACAAATATAATTTCAAAAGGTACAATTTACATTGCCAACATAGGAGTGTGCGAATACTTTCTGAAGCCACCGTATATACTACTATTAAATTATTTATTTGTTTGTTTATTTTCATTATTTTCTTGGAATAGATTAAAATGCTGACCCTCATAAGTTCCAGGTAAAAATTCTTTTAGTTGTTTATTTTCATTATTTTCTTTATTTTCTTGGAATAGATTAAAATACTGACCCTCTTAAGTTCCAGGTAGAAATTCTTTATTTGTTTATTTTGATTATTTTCTTGGAATAGATTAAAATGCTGACCCTCTTAAGTTCCAGGTAAAAATTCTTTTATTTGTTTATTTTCATTATTTTCTTGGAATAGATTAAAATACTGACCCTCTTAAGTTCCAGGTAGAAATTCTTTTATTTGTTTATTTTCATTATTTTCTTTATTTTCTTGGAATAGATTAAAATACTGACCCTCTTAAGTTCCAGGTAGAAATTCTTTATTTGTTTATTTTTATTATTTTCTTGGAATAGATTAAAATACTGACCTTCTTAAGTTCCAGGTAAAAATTCTTTTATTTGTTTATTTTCATTATTTTCTAGGAATAGATTAAAATGCTGACTCCGTTATTCAGCTACCTGATATTTTACAAACCGGATTACTTTTTTCAAAGTGCAGTGTAAAATCTGGGGGTCTTCAAGTTTTTGCTTTATTGTTTTCAATGTGGGGGTGTATACGGGGATGTGGGATTATATATTATATTAATTATATGAGTCGGGTATATGCAAAACCGGACAAGTCACATTTTACAAAAATCAATCTGAGATATATACGTTTTGTTCCTTGTGGCCTGTTCTACCATTTGAATAAAAGTTTTTGGTAATAAAAACAAAGAATCCTGCTTGAAATAGGGGTTGAAAACTGACATTTGTATCAAATATTCTTTTATGCGTTTATCTCAAATTCACGCTAAGTGACATGTCCGGTTTTGCATATACCCCTCTCATATAATTGTGTATGTAGACGACTATTAATTACGTGAGGCGTTTAGGTGGGGGGGGGGGGGTTGAGCAAAATCTCACCCAATCGCACATGGGGGGGGGGTCTCGGCAAATATCACGTAATTAATGGACGTTCCCTATCCACAAATGCGTTTTGGAAAATTCTACTGTTACTTTGTAAGCTGTATATTTCCATAATACTACACAGCAAAAAGCGTTTTCCCTGAAAAAAAAAGATGAATTTTTTAAAAATTTTAAATTGTTTTATTGCTGTTAATTAAAAATCTTACTTGTGTTTTTTTTTAAATTAAAAAAATGTTTATTTGACCAAAAATATTATATTTTTTAAATTCAAAAACTTGTTTGTCTTAAAAAAATTATTGAAACAAAATGTTTTTTTTTAATGCAAAGAAACGGATTTACTGTATATATGGAATATGGAATAGCAATAAATTGTGGCAAAAGATGGTTCAGTCTAACATTTTTCAATTTTCAAATTTGTAATTTCATTTGATTTTCACTTGAGGAATGAGGACACTAACCTATTGTGTGGAATATTACTATGAAAAACTGATATTTAACAAGAATTTACAATTTATCAAAAATTTTAATAATTGAGCGCAATAGGTTTTCCCAATTTTTGATATGAGATACTACGAATATTTATCGGAAAAATTTAAATGTACTAATATGATTACGACAATTACACTCGATTTGTCTGATTCGGTTAATGTAAACATATTTTTTAATGTTGGGTAGTATCTAGAACATGCTCAAAGTGCGCGATACTGTTGGCTATTACCCAACCCGTGTCCTGTACGCCACTGCTAAATCATTCCGTACTTGCATTTTTACTTATTATTATTATTTCATTTAGTACTTATCACAATTTTGCAGTAGTCGTTACTATCAGTTACAATGTGCGACGAATACCTAAAACAATATTAACAAATTCGCTCCTTTATTTAGTGTAGTTTTTAAATATTTTTGAGGTAAGAAAATATAATTAATATAATATAACCTTTTTCCATTCGCGATAACCTCGAATTTTCAAAATTATGCACAAAAATTTGCTGTTGAATTGTTATCACCAATTTAAATAGTTCGATTTATATATAAATATTTATTCGATTTTAATTCAAGTAAATAACAGCTATACTAAATCATTTTTTCAAGGCTAATTTTGATTTTTAATCGTGTTATGTTTTGATTACATAAAAAAATAAATTACCAATAATTTGTATTATTTCGACGGTTGTTTGTTGCCTATGGGATGTTTCCAAAATATTAGAAAAAACTGCGTTTTTAAATTGCTTTGCTAGTGCAATCTTGACCTTCTTTGGCAAAACAGTTTAATTGCATCCAATTAATTAATTAAGCGTTGTCAGTCCGTTTAAAAACCATAATTATTATTTTTATGGTTGATTAAAAAATATTAGGGATATTTCTTAAAAAATTAAGAATTTTTTTTATTTAGGTTTTCAATGTAAAAATATTTTAATTCTGTAAGTATAGGTATATTTTTGAATATTTTAAAGTTTGGGAAAAGCATAGCATTGTTCTTGTATCTTGCAAATTCTTTATTTTATTTTATTGTTTTTTTAGATTTATTTTTTTTATTACAATTTTATTGTTTTTATATACCTATAATTCTTTGTTAAGCATTTTTATTTCATTCATTGTTGAAATCCCTTGGCATTATACTGAAACATTCAATTACGTTAATTCATAGCATTGAAAAATAATTATATAATAATACCAGTAAGCCAAAGTAATGTCAACTATTTTCAGGGTGGTTATTATTGCGAATGACAATTATTGTATTTTTGAATAGCACAAACGCGCAGTACGAGACGTGCATTTCGTCAGGCCCCCTCTCATTTTGAATTTTGGATCCAAAATAGTCTAAATCGTTTGTACCTTTTTTATTTTCGTTTGCACCTTATTTGTTTTTGAGATATTTCAAAATATCTAATAATGACATTTTGTGAAACGAGGGGGTCATTTCGAATTTTGGATCTAAAGTAATTTCTTAATCTAACAATTTATACAGTATTTGATACAAAGTTTGAAATGGATCGAGAATTCTAAAATAGTTCTCTTTGAGAAATTTTGAAATATCTATTTAGAATCGAGTATGAAGAAGGTATAAACTAGTTTGTGAGACTGGAATACAAAATAATGGAGCTATCATTTCGTCAGCTCTATTGAAAATTTCTCTAATTATCTCCAAGATAAGTTGAAACAAAAATTAAAAACAAAAACGGGGAGGGGGATTAACGAAACATCATTATTAGATACTTTGAAATATCTCAAAGATAAAATGTGTAGTCTCCCCCTTGTCCTAAAATAAAAAAAACTCAAATTTTATTTAAACAAAAATTGTAATATTAATGGAAAAGTAGGTTCTCAGTAAGTTTTCGCAAAACTTATAGAGTTTTAACCGAAAGAAAATTTCGTTTATTTATTTATATTATAAAACAAATACAATTAATCTGATTTATCATCCACCTAATTCATTAGTTGTAACTTGATGGAACACTGTTGGTTCGTTGAAAGCATTTTGCTGATGCTAATCCATGATTTTTTTCGGATTTTTGTTTGTAATAATTGGGTCCCACTTTTTTCTTAAAAATCACAAAAAGTACTTAGATGAAATGCAGGTATAAAAAACCACTTGCAGGATTTTATAAAAATGTTTCAATTTATCACTTGAGGTTGGATTTAAACTACCCCTACTTTTTAACAATTGAATCGAATATAAAAGGGCGGATTTGGAATACAGGTCGGTGTTATATCATTTTCCCTATTATAGTTTATAATTGATTATTAGAGTTTTTTCGATTTATTTGTTCCTTTTATTATTAATTTTTAAATTTTACTTCAGGCGTTTTGGATATCCATTGATTATAATAAATTTTCAACTTTTAATGAATTAAAATATACTACCGAATAAATAATATTTCTTGATTAAATTTAATATTTATTGTTTATAATAATATTATTTAATAGTAATCAATGGCACCGTTGTTTAAGTAGGTAGTAGGTATTTTATGATTATATACTACTAGTTATTATATATATTAACATAATATATTATGTATATTTAAAAATATTTAAATTTTATTGCATTGTGATATTATAATGTATATACAATCATTATCAAATTATAATTAAGTGATTTAAATTTTACTATGAAATATTATGACAACAAATTACAGCTAAATTAGTCATCGTTTTGGAACTCAATCGTTTAACTTCTTTAAGTTTGTTGCACTGCACACAAGTCCAAATACACTTTTAGCACAAACAATTCAATTAATAGTTTTAAAAATAAAATCGGCATGGAAAACCATTTTATTTATTTTGAGGCAGTTGACCCCAAAAAGGACCCATTACTTAACGTGGATTTTAAACCACGGCACAAGTAAATTTGGAGTAGCTAGAATTTAAACTTAATACCTAAACGACCTAAACTGTTCAGTTCAGTATAGAATTCGTTTAACAAAAATATGAAAGTTTCGCGTAATACAGAACCAATAACCTCTGAAATAGCGCGGTTATTTAGCGCTAATTAGCTGTATTATTCACAACTTCTTAGTCTTTGACTTCTTCTTTTACTTTTACCTATCTACCATTTTATGACTGGAGTTTTTATGCAGTTAACTTGTTCTTCTCTTCTGTGTCTGTAGTGATTTTGTTATAGTATTTAGAGACATAGGGGACCTACAGTTTATCGTTGGCTTCCAATCGCGAGCATTTATTAAATGCTTTTTTTTTGTCTTGGGCTTATATGGATCCCCGTTATATTGGGGTATATGCCAACAGTTTGGAACATATGGTAAGGACCAAATCTTACACATTACTTTCAATTTGTGGTGCTACTGTTGAGAACCACTGGTTTACGTAATCTTCGCGACTTTGTTCTAAATTGTTTTTTAATTACTAATAATTAGTGATAATATTTTCTTAAAACATTAACTGTTAACTACAAGGCTACAATAACACGCAGAGCATATCTAATCATGTTTAGCTAACATTTCGGGCGATGGCGAATCGGTTTCGTGATTTCGTCTGTTTCTCATATTAGAACTACTGCAGTATTCACTCTTCCGTATCACAAATATGTAATCGTTTAGCTGCTGTTTGTGGACTGTGAGCTTATTGTGAATACTCTTGGTAATTGAGAATTAAATCAGAATTATTTAAAATTATTTTTTATAAATTACTCTCATAAGGTCATAGACCTAACGTTTAGATAATTTTTCAAATAAAACTCGTAGTTTTGCGTCATTTGTACATCATCTATTATTTTTTAAGTTAAATAAATATACACAGATTGGGAATAATAGAGAAGAAATTGTGAAGATTGTTTTAGGGGAAGGCTGAGCTAATGTCACAAGTTATGAATCCTGAGATCTATAGGAAAAAGTGCTTTTTGGAGTTTTTGCATTTGCTGATCAGAATCGCTCACAAAGGAAACAAGCAAACGCACTTTCGGCTAAATTTTCAAGGGGTAAATATCTAGAAACTTTTGTGTACACTTGCTTGAAATTCCCTGGAATTCCTTGGAATTTTTTGGAAATTCCTGGAAATTTGGAATTCCTTGGAATTCTTTAGATTGGAATTTGTTTGGAAATCTTTGGAATTCTTTGGAAATCTCTGGAATTCCGAGTCTTGTGTACAGAAATTTTACTGGATATTTACCCCTTGTAAATTTTGATACTACTTGAAGTTGTTCAATTTTTTACGTTATTAAATTTTAATTTTATTGATACCGCACTTTGGTAAATATTTTCTATTTGTAAAATTTAATTATCTTTTGTCGGTTTGGGATTAAGAAACAAAATAAAGATAAGAAAAATTAATAATTACTCGCACCTTAAGCTTTAACAAAGACCGAAAAGACAGTGTCGGATCCCATGAACCTCCGAAATATTTTTTTGTTCTGATGACAAGGGAATGGGGTGGTTCCCCATATCGACGCGATCAGGATTTGAACTGCGGTTACCCATTTCTTACTCTGCTGGTGTATAGGCTTTACCATACTGCTGGTGAGATTTGTTAGCTTGGTAATGATTGCGGATGGCACAGGTGAATATTTATTTTTTTAATTTAAACTGGAAGTTTGAACAAATGAGCTAATGGCTGTAGAAGAATGCACTTTACCAACAGCCAAACGTGGTTCTAAACTTTGTTCTTCAGAGAGATAATGATCCCAAGCACTTCCCGAAATTGTGTCAATCATTTTAGAACTGAAACCTTTAAAACTAAAACTTGTGTTTAAGAAGAGAAATTGAAGAAATGGCAAAATGAAGAAACATAAATCATAAACAAAATTTGAATCTAATTTTGGATAAAAACAAAATGTGTTGTTTAACGATTTCTGGTTATCCCTCAGAATTGATGGCAGTTTGCTCAAACTTAGGAAAGACCTTGTGAGGTATGAGAAGTAAATTTATTGCAGTGTGGTTTTTTATTGTGAAATTGATTTATATGTGAACATTTTGCAGAAATATTTAAATATTAAATTAAAAAAAATTAAAATAAATAAAAAATTATATTTATATCCGATATAGATTTGGAAGACTTGAAGGTGCTGAAGGCTCAGGGTTCTATCTCTGTAGTCAGATTAATTTTTGAAGTACAGATTTACAGAAAATTTCAAAAATATTTCTTGAAATTTTGAATGCTGAGGTCACCGGCTTACGGTCTCGGGTTTTATTATTTTTCAGCTTGTGAACATATAGTTTTAACTGATAAGGTTTTTATATTATAAAATACTTGAAGTTTTAATTAAAGAAGATATTGCGAATAAAACTGATATGCGATAATAACATTGTTTTCAAGTTACTTTATATCATGAATTGGATTTTTATTTTACTATTAGTTTGATAAGCAATCACAACAATACCCACCGTAAGTAATTTTAGTTTTATTATTTTATAGCATGGATATCACACGAGAAATTATAAATACCAATCCTAGGGAACATGCAAATCCATTATCCATATTATTTTTTTCGTAAGTAGAACTATCGAATTTTAGCCGCCGATTTTAACACTTATATCCTTTTGCAGGTACACATACAAATTATTTGTTAAAGGATATAAGAAGACTTTGGACGTGGACGATTTATACAATCCATTGAATGCTGATAGAAGTTCACTTTTAGGAGATCGTTTGGGAGTGTAAGTAAAAATATCCTCTTTTCGCTCTTATTTACACCTGCATTACGAGTAGATACGTCTAAAATAAATAAACATAAGTCTGCTATACCGAAATATCGTACAAGTGACTAAGTCCAGAGATTTAAATTATAACAACAACCCAGTTAACCGGTTCTGTAGGGAATCATTTTTATTTAGCTGTACCCGGTTTCGCCCGGTTGTAGTTTTTGTCAATTATTTATACTAATAGAAACCATTTCAGTAAATGGAAAGCTCACTTGGAAAAAGTCAAATTATCAAATGGAAAACCCAGTTTGCTCAAAGTGATTGCCCAAACATTTTGGCCCGAGTACCTGATTAGTGGAGTCATTTTAACAGCAATAGAACTCGTTTTTAGAATAATGCAACCTTTAATGTTAGGAGAACTACTCGATTATTTTAGGCCAGGAACGACGAAAACGCAAAACGATGCTTTATTATACGCCGGTGCCGTTGTAGGGCTAAACGGCGCCATAGCTTTACTAACCAATCAGTACATAATGGAAGCTTTCCATTATGGTATGAAAGTTCGAGCGGCATGTTGTACTGTAATTTATAGAAAGGTCTGCAATCCGAACGAATCACCAATCGCTAAATCTCACTTTAACATTTTTTCAGGCTTTGAGTTTAAGTAGAACCGCTTTAGGTGAATCGGCTTCTGGAAAAGTAGTTAATTTACTTTCAAACGATGTCAGTCGATTTGACATTTTTTCGTACTTAGTTCATTACATGTGGGTAGGACCCGTTTCTTCTGTCATCATTGGTTATTTTTTGTATTCCAAAGCTGGTTATGCAGGACTTGTAGGAATGATTCCAATTTTTGCAGTTGTTCCAATGCAAGGTACTTATTCAATTAATCAAAAACAGGCATTCGTTCTAAAGCTCTACTCTTAGGCTATATTGGTAAATTGTCTTCCAAGTTTAGACGGCAAACAGCTTACAAAACAGACGAGAGAATTAGGTTAATGGATGAAATTATTTCGGGAGTTCAAGTAATCAAAATGTACGCATGGGAGATACCATTTGCAAAAATTATTAAAATTGCTAGACGATTGGAGTTAAGACAAGTTATTAAATTATCTTATGTCAGAGGTATTTACATGACGTTTAACTTGTTTACCACAAGAGCTGCTCTCTTTAGCTCTCTGTTAACCATTGCTCTCTCACCAGATCAGGAACTTAGTGCTGCAAATGTAAATAAAATTATGATCATCTGGATTCCAGTTTCACTAACCTTGTTTTCAGGTGTTCGTTTTTATGTCCTATTTTAATATATTATCCAATACTATGTCCTCGATGTTTGTCAGAGGGCTTTCGGAAATCCCGGAAGCATTGGTTGCCGTTAAGAGGTTGCAAGATTTTTTGTTGTATGATGAATTTCACGGAATTAACGCCATAACAAACAACGATCCAAACGTGGCAGTCAAACTCAGTAAAGTAACTACAAAATGGATCGAAGATGCGGAAGAAAATGCACTTTACGACATGAACGTTGTTGTCCCAAACGGAGCCTTACTGGGAGTGATAGGTCCAGTTGGAAGTGGAAAAAGTTCTTTCTTGCAAACTCTTTTAGGTAATTTTTGGGCTTCATAACCGTTGGACCGTGGTGTATATTATTATATTCCAGGTGAATTACGCGTTTCGAGTGGAATTATCGAAGTAAACGGTTCTATTTCGTATGCTTCCCAAGAACCATGGGTTTTTTCTGCCACTTTGAGGCAAAACATTCTTTTTGGCCAGGCATTTGATAAAAGAAGGTACAATGAAGTGATCAGGGTTTGTGCTTTAGAGAAAGATTTTAAACAATTTCCTTCTGGTGATCTTTCATTAGTGGGCGAAAGGGGCGCTTCATTAAGTGGCGGTCAAAAAGCAAGAATAAATTTAGCGAGAGCCGTTTATCGAAAAGCTGACATTTATTTGCTTGATGATCCATTGTCTGCGGTGGACGTTCCTGTTGGTAAACACTTATACCATAGATGTATTAACGGATTTTTGGCAAACAAGACAAGAATTTTGGTGACCCATCAAGTGCATCATTTAAAAAATGCAAACAACATTATTATCCTTAATAATGTAAGTGGAATCGGTGAATTGTTTTCTTTTATAATATTATCTTGCAGGGCAGCATAGAAATTCAAGGTACATTCAGTGAATTGTCAAGTAGTGAAAATTATTATGCTAAAAGTCTAGCACACGAACCCGAAAGTAACGAAGAAAAACTAAAATTGGAAAACTATAAACGCTCAAGAGAAATGTCAATAGGCGTAAGTGTCTTCCATTATACCTTGGTTGTGTAAAAATGATTATATTGCAGAGCAGGCAAGAGTCGGTTTCCAGTAGTAAAAGTGAGTTGAATCTGATTGGATCAGAATTAGACCTAAACAGCATTGAAGAAGAAGAAGAAGGACTCACAGTGAAAGATATGCAGGAAGAATCGTCCAAAGGAAAAGTCGGTGGTTCTCTCTTTTTCACGTATTTGTTAGCCGGAGGAAATTATTTTTTTGTCGGAAATGTATTGATGCTGTTCTTATTTTCCCAAGCAGCTGCAAGTATGGTGGATTATTTTGTTAGTTATTGGGTGAAAATGGAAGAGGCCTATCGAAACGGAGAGTATTCGAACGGTTCGACAGGCTTTCCAAGAGAAACCTACATATACATTTACAGTGGATTATTGGGAGCCCTTTTTGTGATAGCATTGACTCGTGCCTTATTATTTTATTATTTAGCTATGAAGAGTTCTCAAAATTTACACAATGAAATGTTTAATAGCATAGTTAACGCTAACATGCTGTTTTTTAATACTAATCCTAGCGGAAGAATACTGAACAGATTTGCTAAAGATATCGGTTCTTTAGACGAAGCATTGCCCAAATCGATTTTGGATGGATCTCAGGTATGAAACTTTTTAATAATTTTGAAACCTTCTCACCCAATATTTTAGATAATTTTGTTAATGGTTGGAGCGCTGGTGTTGGTGGCAATTATTAAGCCATATCTTTTGATCCCAGTTGCGATTATTGGAGTTGTTTTTGTATTTTTGAGAAGCGTCTATCTCAAGTCATCTAAAAATATTAAAAGATTGGAAGGAATGAGTAAGTTCAATGAGAAAAGCTTAATCCCCCATTAAATGGTTTCTTTCCAGCCCGAAGTCCAGTATTTACACATCTAAATGCCACTTTACAAGGACTCACGACGATAAGAGCATATGCAGCTCAAAACATTCTAAAGGAAGAGTTTGATAAGCATCAAGATCTACATAGCAGTGCTTGGTTCATGTTCATTTGTACCAGCTGCGCGTTTGGGTTCTTCTTGGATCTTCTTTGTTTTTTCTTTACTGTGATAGTAACTTTCAGTTTTGTGTTGTTTAAAACTGGTAAGTCGTTCGATTGGCTATTAAACAAAATATGGACTATATTGTGGATGTTTAAGATTCTAGTGGTGCAGATGTTGGGTTAGCAATCACCCAAGCGGCCGCTTTAACTGGAATGGTACAATGGGGTGTTCGCCAATCCGCAGAAGTAGCTAACAATCTTATGTCAGTCGAGAGAATATTGGAATACAGACAACTTCCTGCTGAAAAACAACCACAAATTCCTATAGCGCCATCGACGAAATGGCCCGAATTTGGTAAAATCTCTTTCAAAAATGTGGGATTGAAATACTCAGAGTACGGCGAACTAGTTTTAAAGGACCTTAATGTGACCATTGAATCGGAAGAGAAGGTGAACGAAATTTTCCATTTTTTCAAATATTTTCTAATATATTTTTGTAGGTTGGAATTGTGGGTCGCACTGGAGCTGGAAAATCATCACTGATATCAGCGTTATTTAGATTAGCCATAATTGAAGGTGAAATTGAAATTGATGATATTTATACCAAAGACTTAAATTTACAAATTTTGCGCTCGAAAATATCTATTATTCCCCAGGATCCTGTGTTATTTTCGGGAACTCTTCGTTACAACTTGGATCCATTTGAAGAATATACAGATGATGTGCTTTATAGAGCACTGAACGAAGTAAGTAATTTTTAAAAGTTGAATTTGATTGATATTCCAAAGGTTCTTTAGGTGGAATTGAAAGATCCAGCAAATATAATCAATAAATTGGAATACAGGGTTTTGGACAGAGGATCAAATTATAGCGTTGGACAGAGACAACTGATTTGTTTAGCTCGTGCGCTTGTTAGAAATAATAAAATATTAATGTTGGATGAAGCTACTGCCAATGTGGATCCACAGTAGGTTTATTGGGAATTAAAGATTATTTGAGTTGTAATATATTTTTTTGCAGGACTGATGCTTTGATTCAGAAGACAATACGAGAAAAGTTTTGCAACTGCACAGTTTTGACTGTGGCACATCGATTAAATACCATCATGGATTCGGATAAGGTTTTGGTAATGGATTATGGAAGTATTGTAGACTTTGATCATCCGTACCTACTGTTGCAAAACCATAATAGCGTATTTTATAAAATGGTTACGGATACTGGAAGCAGTGTGAAGGAACAACTGACGTCAATTGCTAAAAATAGTTATGAGAAAAAACATGGAACAGTACAATAAATGCTGATAAAAAATAGAAATTTTTTTAAATATTTACCTATTTAAGTTACTTAAAATATTGTATTAGGTACCGTACTTATTTTTCAATTTGGCAATAAAAGGGGGCATCAAGAATGAAGTTGGTACAATATTATACTTCAAATTTTTAAAACATTTATACTGACCGTTGTCGTTACTTCTGATATTATGTAATACTTTTTTAAATTGTTTTTTAAAATAAATATAAACTATTTTTTAGCCGATCTTGTTATTTATAAAATAATAAAAAAAAAAAATAAAAAAAAATAAAAAAAATAAATTAATAATTATTGTATTATTAAAATTAATGAAAACATATGGACATCGCTAGAGAAAAAATTTACATAAAAACAACAAAAATTACATATTTGCAAAATAAAATTAAAATGAAAAATCTTAATTTTAATTTTTCTTTATTTGTGCTGATTTTAAATATACAAAAATAAATTTTTTTTCAAGAAGTAAAAATAGAAAAGATAATAGAAATTGTATATCTTCACTGAAAAAATTATTTTTTTCCAAAAAAAATTGAAGACACAGCTTCATGGTGATTACTTCATCAACAGTTTACTGTTAAATTTAATTATGTATAAAATCACTGCACTCTTCTGTTAAGGGTGTAAACATTAAATCTATAATTTGGGAATCTCGATCGTCAAAGCATGTGACTGCTACCACAGCCTTCATACAAGATTGAAGTTTGTCCAAATTACTAAAACACATTTTTAATGTTTCTTCATACAACATCGCTTCATAACATTAATGACTTACAGGCAAAAATCGTGTTTGTTGAAACTGATAACTTCATTTTCTACAGTCCTCAACATATCTAAATCGGATAAACACTCCGCTTCACTCATAGTCAAACCACTAAGACCTCTACAACCCGTAGTTGAAGTAATTTTGTTATACATCACTAAAAAATTTCAAATGTAAAGTTTGTTTAAATAATTTTGTATATATATCTACAGTTTGAGTTAGCTACGCCATGAGCTCCACAAAGTTCATCGTAAGTGGAATTTATAGCATGAAGGAATAAATGTTCTAAATATTTTTCTGAATCATCAAGACATGGTACTACACCTCTCATACAGTCTTGAACGCAGCCGTAGAATCCAGAGTTTCTCAAGTAATTACAAAAACCTGCATGGTTTAGTATAGGGTTAGGTGGTTGCCTTCTAAATTTAGACTGGATGCAGTCGCGAAATTCCATGAAAGATAGCTGTATAACAAATTAAAAAATTATTCAAGGTAAAAGAAGTTTCCAAAAAAATAATATACATACTTGAACTTCTACGAATGCGTTTGCATTGTTGGCATTATTTTTGCACTTTGTTTCCATTACTTGATTTAATTTTGCTTGATCAATAACTTGTCCGTATGCAAGTCCAGCTTAAAAGTAAGATATTTAAGTATTCTTATACAAATTTGGTATTAAATAATAAACAATTTTCTGGTTCACGAAAAAAGTTAATATATTTTCTTAAAGTACAGTACCACAACTATATATTACATAATTATTACAAAAAGCATTTCTTAGGTACCTGCCCAGTTCAGATATTTAATATAAAATTATTTTTAGTAGCTATACGATATAAGCTACACATTTATTTTTAAAAATATTCCTGATAACAGCAGTTTAAACCATTTGCTACTAAGATTTATAATCGGTGATGTCGAAAATTCTTATATAATTATTTTAAGAACAAAATTGCAGAAATTGGTTAGCTTTTGATAACTAACTATTGAATATAAAAAAAAAACTTCAATGCTGTTTTGAAAAAATTTTCTCATCTTTGAATTTTTTAAAATAATATTTTATTGTCAGAGTAACTACTATAAGCTAGACTTTTTTAGATATTTTAAATGAAACAAGTAGTTAATTTATAAATTACAATTAATAATAAAAATATACTTACCAAGGAAAAGTAATAATAACACTCTCATTTTGAATGGATTTTCACACTTAATAACTCTTGTTATGAAATTTTTACTGAAACTTACATACATAATATATATATTAATGCATTATCTGTTAATGATTATTACTAGTAGAGGTTATATAAATAATTATTACATAATAATAAATAAATAAATAATAATTTTGGTAATTAACAAACTAATTAATTAATTTAAATTTTAGTTAGTTTAAACGCTCTATTTTTCGATCTAAATAGGATCTATTTCGGTCGTATAATAGAAAGGATCGGATACGTGCAAGGTAGAAATAAATATCAAAACTTGAAGCTAAAGTCTGCAAACGAATCATGTTATTCTTGATTATGATAAGAAAATACTATCCTAATACATAAAATCCCAGCACGCTGCTCCTGCTGCTCCGCCCCAGCGTGTCATTTTTTGGTGAAAAAGGAAACACTCTGGTTGGTCAATTTTTTTACCAACCGAAATATATAGTTAAACTAAGATTAGGACGAAAAATAGTTGTCCAATATTAATCCAAACAGGGAAATCAGAATTTTTAAGCAAAAATGAGGGAAATTTAATCTTCAGCTAAAAAATTAAAACTTGGAAGCATATTTATTTAATTACCTTACTGCTCATGAAGTTTCAACTTTGAAAGTTAATTATAAAAATAATATAAAAATATAAAGCCAAAATTGTAAACCGGGGAGTCTGGGGGGTGTGGAACACCCTCCAGTACATATCGCAGGATTTCCACTCTTTTAGAATACTTGGAAAAGAAAGGGAATTTATAATTGACGATTCGCGTCACAATATAACAAAACTATACGAGTAGATTGCAAATATTTTATTTTTATAATTTCTTATTTTCCAATTTAAATTATTCATTTTAGCATTAAGAATGCTGTAATGTAGGTAATAAATCTGTCTGTCTTTAAGGCTCGCAAGTATAGCTTGAATAGGAGAATGGTCGGATACGAGAGAGTCAGATAGCAGGGCGCCTACTGTATATAATTTTTAACCAAACAAATGCCACAACAAATTTAGCATCTATATTGAGATGTATTTTTAGATCCAAAAGAAAAAATAGTTTTCTCAAAGAAATACAACTTTTCGAATAATAATAGTAGCCAGTAGTATGAAAAATCGAAACTTCAATTATAAATTTAATATAAAATTCTATTAATTCCTTATTAAATCCAAATTAAATTAATTTTTAGAGAATTTGTTTTATTTTAATTGGAACTCAAAATTCTACACACAATTAAATAAAATGAGGAAAATAACATAGGAAAGTTTCAAAGAAATTAAACAAAAAGTTTGCAGAAATTTTATTTTTGATTTTATATTTGAAGAAATCTTTTTCATCTGCAGTTTTTAGTATATCAATTTTAATCATGTGCTACATTATTGCACTCTTCTGTGAAGGGTGTAAATAGTAAATCTATAATTTGGGAATCGTCGTCGTTAGAACACATTTGTTTTACCATAGACTTCATACAGGATTGAAATTTGTCCAAATCACTGAAACACATTTTTAATGTTGCATTTTACAAAATCACGTCATAACATTAATGTAACTTACTGGCAAACATCGTGTTTGTTAAAATTGATAATTCCATTTGAAAAATTTTTCACTATATCTATTTCATTTAAACACGCAAATTCACTCCAAGCTATACCATTCAAACCGGAACAATAAGGATTTTTTGAAGCTACTTTGTTAAAAATCACTAAAAAATATTCAAATGTAACATGATTTGCTTTAAATAATTTTCTGTACAGTATCTACATTTTGAGTTAGCTAATCCTTGGGGTCCACAAAGTTCATCATAAGTAGAATTTACAGCATGAAGGAATAAATGTTCTAAATATTTTTCTGAATCATCAAGACATGGTACTACACCTCTCATCCAGTTTTGAACGCAGCCGTAGAATCCAGAGTTTCTCAAGTAATTACAAAAGCCTTCATGATCTTCTACAGGGTTTGGTGGTTCCTTTTCAAATTTAGACTGAGCGCATTCGCGAAAATCGATGATAGATTGCTATATAACAGAAATCAAAAAATATTCAAGATAAGAGAGGTTTTTCAAATAATATATAACATATATATACTCTTAATTCAACGAATGCTTTTCCATTTTCAGCATTATTATTGCACTTTGTTTCCAGTGCTTGGGTTAATTTTTCTTCATCAATAGATTGTCCGTACGTAAGACCAGCTTAAAAGTAAGATATTTTAGTATATTTTATAAAAATGTGGTTTTAAATAATTTACAAAAAAAATGGAAAAGGAAAAACTTAAAAAAATTAGCCGGTGTAAGTTAAATATTAATTTTTAAAATGATTCTTGATTTAAAGCAGCAGTTTTAAAGTATTTCTAAATTTCGATTTTTTTTTCAAATAATTTCATTTTTTTAAAGTGTATATAACTTTGGATTTATAATCAATCCTAGATAATTTTTGTCAGAACAAATCAAAAGAAAATTTTCGTATTATTAAATTTTTATTGATAATTTTTTTTTATAATTTTATGTATTTCACAGAATTTATAAAAATAGCAACTTTCTTGTTTATGAATTTTCTGAATTTTTTATCTTCAAGTAACCATAAGCGCGATATTTTTAATTTTATCAAAATAAGCTGTACATTTTTAAATTAAATTTAAAATTTATAGTTTACTTACCGATGAAAAGTAATAATAACACTCTCATTTTGAATGGGTTTTTGCACTTAATACTCTGGTTATTTAAATTTTCCTTCAACTTATATATTAATTCATTATCGTTTTATGATGATTATGCTAGTAAAGGTTATTTAAATAATTGTTAAATAATATAAATAATAATTTTGATAATTAAATAATAAGTCTGTATAACACTAATTCTCAATAAAGTAAATCTCAAAACAAATTTCAAGGATAGCATTCGTTGATAAACTTGACGAACTATATTTTTATATTATAAACATAAACAATATTAGTGGAATTTAGGCGATTTTTATCTAGAGAAAGATTGGGCTCTGTTCGTGTGCAACTTGATTGGATAACATATTGATTGGTAAATTTTAAAAACATTTTTTTGGGTTTTTAAAATGGTTTTTCTGCTGTTTGAATTTAAATTTAATGGTTAGAGTGAAATCGGGATAACTTAGGACAGAGCTGATCATCAGGAGTATAAAAACAGAATTTTAAAGATAATACATAACTGTCAAGCTTTGCCAGAATTTAATCATTTATGTTAAATCAACGGTATTTCCAGTTTAAACCTTTTTTTTTTTTAAATAATTTAAAGGTAGAATATTTAGAAATTTAGTAAGAAATCTCAAGTTGAAATTTCAATTTCACGAAAATCAAGTTGATTTGTCTTAATCTACTTAAAATTTTACTTTGGGTTCATTTTCTATTTTATCTTTGTAAGAAATTTTTGACTTTCTTGAGATATTTCATTAAAACAGTAAAATATTGTTGCTTCTGCATTATTTGCAACTTTGAATTTAAAAGAGAAAATTTTCTATCTTTCAGTTTTCTTTATATTTATTTTCTTATTGAAAAGATAATCATTTGGTGGTCTTACTAAGCTGATTTTAAAAATGCTAAATAATGGAGCCTGTGAAATACTATACAAAACGGATTGCAGTTAAATTTGTCTTATTTTGAGGAAAACCCAAAATAGTGTGCACATTTAAAAGAAAGAAGCGAAGAAAAATGTACCCATAGGAAATTTAGAAAAATAATAACAAAAAATTTTCAGAAATTATATATCTTTAATAAAATAGAATTTTTTCTTTCCATAAAAAATTGAAGATATCTTCTTTATGGTGATTACTTCATCAGCAGTTTTATACTAAGTTTACATGTACTAAATCGTTACACTCTTCTGTGAAGGGTGTAAATATTAAATCTACAATTTGGGAATTTTCGTCGTTAGAACATCTGGTTTTTACCATATCCTTCATACAAGATTGAAATTTGTCCAAATCACTAAAACACGGGATGGGTACAGCTCGCTGCGCACGATTTGCCGCGCACAATTCGCCGCGGCACGATTCGCCGAGAGCTTCTAGCGCCATATATGAATAATCTTCGGAATTAAACAAGAAGAAAATTGTTTTTGGCGTTTCATGAGCGAATTAAAAAAAGTTCAAAAAAACAGAGACGTGTTTTATGAAAGCCTAGTTGCCGAGAACCATACTGCAAAAAAACATAAAAAGTTTATCCTTGCAGATCAAAGAATCTTGACTTTAGTCAATGATTTTGAGAATCGGGATATATTAGAATACCTTCGTGGTTTGGCCTACAATTTCGAAATGTTTAAGGGTTATTTTAAATAAAATTGAAAATTTGAAAATAAACGAAAATATAAAGAACTACTGTTGTTGTTTCTAACTTTTGAGAAATTTATTTAATTTGTTTAATTTACTTAATTAATTTTTATGGGTTAAAATTCTATCAAAGATTATCCATAGATGGGGGGGTGTCCCCGCAAATCGTGCCGCGACGAATCGTGACTTGGCGAACCGTGCCGCGGCGAACCGAGCCGCGGCGAACCGAGCCGCGGCGAACCGAGCCGCGGCGAACCGTGCCGCGGCGAACCGAGCCACGGCGAACCGAGCCGCGGCGAACCGTGCCGCGGTGAATAGTTCCCGGCGAGTCGTGTCGCGGGGAATCGTGCGCAGCGAATCGTACCGTTCCTCTAAAACACATTTTTAATGTTGCATTAACATCGCGTCATAACATTAATATAACTTACAGGCAAACAAGGTGTTTGTTAAAATTGATAATTCCGTTTGCAAAATTTTTCATTACATCCAAATCGGTTAAACATGACCATTCACTAAAAGCTATACCACTCAAACCAGAACAAAGAGGTTCTTGTGTATCTACTTTGTTAAAAAGCACTAAAATATTTCAAATGTAACATGATTTGCTTTAAATAATTTTCTGTATAGTATCTACATTTTGAGTTAGCTAATCCTTGGGGTCCACAAAGTTCATCGTAAGTGGAATTTACAGCATGAAGTAATAAATGTGGTAAATATTCTTCTGAATCATCAAGACATGGCGAGACTCTTCTTGTCATGTTTTCGACGCAACCGTAGAATCCACTGTTTCTCAAGAAATTACAAAAGCCTTCATGATCTTCTACAGGGTTAGGTGGTTCCTTTTCAAATTTAGACTGAGCGCATTCGCGAAAATCGATGATAGATTGCTATAAACAGAAATAAAAAAATATTCAAGATAACAGAGGTTTTTCAAAAAATATAATATAAATACTTTAGCTTCCACGAATGCGTTTTCATTTTGAGCATTATTATTGCACTTCGTTTCCAGTGCTTGGGTTAATTTTTCTTCATCAATACCTTGTCCGTACGTAAGACCAGCTTAAAAGTAAGATATTTTAGTATCTCAAAAATGTGGTATTAAATATTAAACAATTTTCGGGTTGAAAAAAGAAAAAATTAATTAATTTCCTTAAAGTACACCAGCGTAACATTCTTTAGATACCTGCACAAGTACATAAAACCAGCAGTTTTAAACCTTTTCTAAGGCTTCGCTCACTCAAAATTTCGAAACAAATTCTATTTTATGAAAAATCAATGACAATTTTTTTCAGAACAAAATAACATTTTCTCATAAGGCTGTTAATTTTTAAATTAAATTCAAAATTTGTAGTTTACTTACCAAGCAAAAGGAATAATAACACTCTCATTTTGAATATTTGGCATAAAATGCTCTGGTTATTTAAGTTTTGCTGCAACTTATATATTAATTCATTATCTCTTTATGATGATTACTAATGAAGGTTATTTGTTAAATAATGTGTGATTCCCAATAAAATAAATTGCAAAACAAGTTTAAAGGATTGCATTCGTTGATAAACTTGACAAACTAAATTTTTATATAATAAACATAAACAATATTAGTGGAATCTAGGAAATTCCTATCTAGAGAAAGATTAGATTCTGTTGGTGTGCAACTTGATTGATGACATATTGATTGGTAAACTTTAAAATCATTTTTTGGGTTTTGTAAGTGGTTTTTCTGCTGTTTGAATTCAAATTTTATGTTTAGAACGAAATCGGGATAACAACACGGATTTGATCATCAGGAGTGAAAACAGAATTTTAATATAAACAAATTCTTGCATATTTTTTGTACTTCCGAATTTTAAAGATTTTCTAAATTTTTCAGTGGAAATGAAATTGTATGTAATTAAAGTTCAGTAGTATCAGTAATGAAAATAATGAAAGTCACAAATTTATAGCAGGTTTTTTAAAATTTTTGTAAGGAACTTGTGAATTTCTTGAGAAATTTTATCAAAACCGTAAAATATAGTTGCTTCTTCATTATTTGCTTAATTTAAAAGAGAAAGTATTTAGCTTCCTCTTTTTTTATTTATTTTCTTACTGAAAAGATAAACAGGGGGTCATTTGGTGGTCTTACTACCCTGATTTTAAAAATCCTAAATAATGAAGCCGGTGAAATACTACAAAAAGGATGCGAGTTAAATTTGCCTTATTTTGAGGGAAACTCAAAACAGAGTGCACATTTTAAAGAAAACCAGCGAAGGATAATGTACCCATAGGATGATTTAAAAAATAAAAACAAGAAGCTTAGAGAAATTGTATATCTTTAATAAAATAGAATTTTTTCTTTCTTTTTCATGATATTCTTCATCCGCAATTTTTATTACGTTTAATCATGTACTAAATCGTTGCACTCTTCTGTGAAGGGTGTAAACATTAAATCTAAAATTTCGGTGTATTGGTCGTTATTAGGGCATATGCGTTCCATCACAGACTTCGTACAAGATTGAAGTTTGTCCAAATCACTTAAAACACATTTTTAATGTTGCATTATGATAACATCGTTTCAAAACAATAATAACTCACAGGCAAACATCGTGTTTGTTTAAATTGATAACTCCATTTTCAAAATTTTTCATCATATTCAGTTCAGATAAACAGGCCCATTCACTCCAAGATATACCACTCAAACCTGAACAATCTCCCCGTGCAGTCATATGGTTAAAAATCACTAAAAAATTTCTAATGTAACGTTGGCTTTAAATAATTCTGTATGTAGTATCTACATTTTGAATTAGCTACGCCTTGGGGTCCACAAAGTTCACCGTAAGTGGAATTTACAGCATGAAGGAATAAATGCTGTAAATATTTTTCTGAATCATCAAGACATGGTACTGCACCATGTAGCATTACCTTTGCATTTTGATCCCCAACCAAAAATTTGAGGAGAAGGCGATGACACAGAAACGTCAAAAAAAGAAAAGGAAGAAAAAAATATAAAAAAATCGTGAACCTACGCGAACGAATTAGTGGTATATTTTTGGAAAGTGCTGAATCGAAAAGTTTTCGATCTCACATATATTTGTTAACAATCGTTAGTGTTACTAACGTTTGAATTTAATATTACCAATTTGGACCCATTTTGGAAAATTTTGGATTATTTGATTACCTGGACCCACGAAACAAGATTGGAAAACGAATTTGAAGCTGCCGATAATCGTTTAACCAGCCCAGCAGTTCTTTTGGGGCGGTTTTAACATTTTTTTTGGATTTTATTGTCAAGTTGGGAGATTCCCACTCGCAAAACCGTTGCAGTGTATCTGTGAATTTTGTTGCATTTCAGTCACTAGAGACTAGGTGGAAGTTTGTTTATAAATAATTAAGCGTGTTTCGGTTTGTTATTGTTTGCAGATCTTTCCATATAGTTAGCCGCAGGATCGAAAGCATCCTTCTTGTTCAAAGGAAATCCTGGTAGCTGCTGGTTTATCTGGCGACGGAATCCTGCGTGTAGATTTTGATGGTTACGATTGTGGAGGGGTAAGTAACATTAACCTGCTAAAATAACGCTTTAGTAGTTATTATACAAAGTTCCCACTTGTCTATTGGAAAATATTCAAGTGGCACCTTCGTTTCTTTGCCTGATTTGTAGCATTTTTGTTGGTAGACTGCTCTACGGGTTTGTGAGTGAGGGGATTTTCTAACCATTTGCGTTTTCTTTTATCTTTGTTATATTTTTTATTTTTTTAAATCCCTTCAGGCCATTTTGTTTGTTTACTGCTTAGACAGTTCTTTTTTTTGTATTGTTATTTTTATTTGTTACGTTTGTTGTTTTCTTTTTCTTGTTCTTTCTCTATGTCAACGAGATAAAAATTTCATTTCTTTTACTTTTGTGTTTTATTTTCGTTGGCTGGCGTCCAGCGGCATCTGCATTTTTATTTTCAGGTGGTTGTTTTACAGTAGCGCAAAAGAACTCACGACTCGTAACAGCGAACCCTGCTCTCGGCCTGTAAATCGAAAAGATTAAAGCTTAGCTGTGCGGTTATCCATCTACCGCCAACAAAGGGGCATCTGTGCACGCACTTCATTACCATCAAAGGGTGTAACAACCACTCATCCAATCTTGAACGCAGCCGTAGAATCCACTGCTTCTCAAGTAATTACAAAAGCCTTCATGATCTTCTACAGGGTTAGGTGGTTCTGTTCTAAATTTAGACTGAACGCATCCGGGAAAATCGAAGAAAGATTGCTATATAACAGAAATCAAGAAATTATTAAAGATAAAGTAGATTTACAAATAAAATACTACTTACTTTAAACTCTGCGAATGCGTTTTTATTTTTAGAATTATCATTGCACTTTGTTTCCAGTAATTGTCCTAATTTACGTTCATCAATGTGTTGTCCGTACGCAAGACCAGCTTATAGATAAGTTAATTTTGTAAGTATTCATATAAAAATTTTGAAATAAGTAATAAATAATTACACTAGTTTACAAAATGAAATTTTTTTCATGTACATTTAATCAGAGATGGATTTTCTTATGTATTTTCATCCGCTGAACTCGAAAGCTCAAGGTCAATTTTTTTTATGGAACAGTTTTAGAGATATTGTATCTTTTTCATTTTTTCCACTTTTTTTCACTTGACAAATCATATCTCGAGCTAGAAATGTCCAATTGGGTTGTTCTTGGTACCCAAAGGCAAGGTATTGAGATGACAAACAATTATGTATATTGCTGTGTTATCTTCATTCAATTTAATTAATTACTAAATTATATATTTTCTTTCCAATTCCAATATAAAAAAAAATTAATTACCATTCGATCACTTATTCAATTTTATTCAAATAAAAAAATATTTAAGACTTTGAAAAATCACGTCCAACCTCTTACAAATTCCGAGGTGGACCCCTCTCAAAATTTTAACTGGTGGGGAACCGCCTGCGCAACCAAAACATTCAAAAATATTATAAATAAGTAAATCAAAATAAAGGTTGCTCTACAAAACACAGCATTTCCCCCCATGAACATCTTGAAATTGTAACAAAAACAATCTCAAAACCACGTTCAGTTTCAAGATTTTCATTTCAAAAGCAAAATTATAAAATTTATACCAAATACCGAAATCTGCTATTTACAAATCCCCCATTCGCTATTTATCAATTAAAATTATAAACAATAATTAAGTTTTAAATATTTATCTTCAACACGTAATAATCATTCTCAATAATAAAAGCTAAATCCACAAAATGTCCGATATTGTTTTTCCAAATCATTATGACATGTCCACGGTTTAGTCATTTCCATCTTTTAAATTTCCACAGAAAAATCTTTGCTGCTGGGGTCAATAATTCGGGAAGTAACTCATTCGTAATTTAAATTCCAATATAAAAAAAAATTAATTACCATTCGATCACTTATTCAATTTTATTCAAATAAAAAAATATTTAAGACTTTGAAAAATCACGTCCAACCTCTTACAAATTCCGAGGTGGACCCCTCTCAAAATTTTAACTGGTGGGGAACCGCCTGCGCAACCAAAACATTCAAAAATATTATAAATAAGTAAATCAAAATAAAGGTTGCTCTACAAAACACAGCATTTCCCCCCATGAACATCTTGAAATTGTAACAAAAACAATCTCAAAACCACGTTCAGTTGTCCACGGTTTAGTCATTTCCATCTTTTAAATTTCCACAGAAAAATCTTTGCTGCTGGGGTCAATAATTCGGGAAGTAACTCATTCGTCCCCCCTATTTTTTTCCATATCACCAAATCTTCGATTACAACATAATTTAACACATCTTTTATAAAATCATCCAACTTTCTAGCATGGAAATGCATATCATGGAACTTCGTTTCCCCAAACATTGAATTACTTTTTTTAACCATTGCTTGACCTAATTCTAAGTTTCTACAACAATCTACAGTATGGTTCATCGTTTTACATTCAAATTCAATTTTTAGAATATTACGATTAAATTCATTTTTGTTATTATTAACAAGTCCAAATTTTATTATTTTCCAGCAAAATTGTTTTATTTTCACGTTTTTCTTGAAACCCATTTTTTTAAATAACTTCCATTTCTTTCTTATTTTTTTTACTTTAAATTTTCCATATTTCAAATCTTTTGTCATAAAACCATTTTTATCTTTAAATTTTGGAATTTTGCTTGTTCTCCAGAAACCATCCTGTGAATTTATTGTAACATTATTGTTATCTTTTTCTTCACAATATTCTAAATTTTCCAGTTTAACTTTTAACTCTTGATCACACTTCTCTTCAGATGTTAGGTTTCTTGTGCATTCTTTTAAGTTTTCAGTTATTTCTATAATCAATTTAATTTTATGTATTTCACCATCTACTTCCTGATTATTATCAATTATTATATCCAACTGTTTATTTTCTTCACTTCCAACTGTATGTTCAATGTTTTCTATTTGCAGATTTTCACAATTTTCTGTTTTTTTCAACTCTTCTTGTATTTCAAACAATTCGCTTTGATCTTTCTGCTGCTTTTCATAAGATTTTTCAACCTGTAGTTTTGCGAATTCATAATTTTCTTTCGCCTCGGTTAATTCTTGTTCATACTTCAGATCATGTTCTCGCCAGTATTTCGTAATATTGTCTTTCTCAACATTTATGCTTCTCCAATTTTCTCTAAGTTTTTGATAGAGTCGCTCTTGATGCAGTTGTAATTGTTCTTGCTTTCTTTCACTATCATGCAAGTCGCTTCTGACGTCATATTTAAAGTCTCTTAATATCATTAACATGTAATTGTTATTTTCCATTTCTTGCTCAACTTTTTCAATTTCTTCACGACATTCCCGGTTTTTTCTGTCATATTTTATTCCAGCTTCTTCTAATCTTTTACCAAGCTCTTCATAATTTCTCTTTTGTGCACTCAGAATTCCCTCTATTTTATTTTTCGTAACGAGATCCAGTTCCATTAACTTCTTGTTCAAATCGTCATAAATTTTATTTTTGTATTCCATTTCGAATATTTTTACTTTTCTTTTTTTTCGATTTGTCGTTTAAAATTTATCAATTAATAACATTCATTGCAATTTATCGAGGCCATTTTTATACAGCATTCTTTCCTTCGATAAAATGCTTACCTGCCACGCACGTTGAGCGCCAAATTAATGCTGTGTTATCTTCATTCAATTTAATTAATTACTAAATTATATATTTTCTTTCCAATTCCAATATAAAAAAAAATTAATTACCATTCGATCACTTATTCAATTTTATTCAAATAAAAAAATATTTAAGACTTTGAAAAATCACGTCCAACCTCTTACAAATTCCGAGGTGGACCCCTCTCAAAATTTTAACTGGTGGGGAACCGCCTGCGCAACCAAAACATTCAAAAATATTATAAATAAGTAAATCAAAATAAAGGTTGCTCTACAAAACACAGCATTATATCGGATCTTTGATTGGTAAAGCGGTTCAAAATATATAGATGAAAATAGAACACATTTTCAAAAAAATCATATTTTCCAGTGACTTTGTGCCAACGTAAAAGTACAAATCGTTAAAAAACCGTCTGGTTTCTCTTCATGTACGTAAAGATGATACTTTTACGCAAAAACTAAGACCAAGCAGAAGAAAATCGACCAAAAAATGACAAAGTTATAAGCAATTGAGTGAATAAATCCAAATCCTATGTTTTCCGAATATTTTAATTTTTTCGACAATTTATTGGGTGTAAGACGCTTGCAATACATTCTCGACAGTTTTGTATGTTAGAAATAGTTGAGGCTCTTGCTTTGTCTTCGGTGGCTTTTGGGATCCATTTCTCTAGTGAGAAACCATACATAGTCTCCAAACATTGCTTCATCCCAAAATTCTTGATAGCGCCCTCAATGGTCTTAATTTGTTGGTGAAATCTCTCGCCGTGTTCGTCACTTACGTCACCAAGATTGTCCGGAAAGAAATTCAAATTCGAATGCAAGAAATGGATTTTTAGAGACATAATTGGACGTAGTTATGCAGAAACCTACCAACCCAATAAAACACTTATTGAGAAAATAAATAAATAAGATTTAATTTTAAAAATTGTATTGGATAGAACACTTCGAAAGAAAGTTTTCAGCCAAAAATGCTATTTCCTGATTTTGTACAAAAATACTCAGATTATGTGGGTTGGTAGTTTTATGCATAATAATAAATAGCTACAAAAAATCCATTTTAGCTTGTTGAAGTTTTTCTAGTTCTTTTCCAGTCAAAGAATAGTAACCTTATAAGCTCATTTTCGTAATTAACTCATTTTTCGAAAATTGTGGATTGGTAGGTTTCTGCATAACTACGTCCAATTACACCTGTAAGAAATAAATAAAATGGTAGAAACAATGCAATAGTTTCATTTAGATTTGTTCACTCAATTGCTTATAACTTTGTCATTTTTTGGTCGATTTTCTTCTATTTGGTCTTAGTTCTTGCATAAAAGTATCGCCTTTACGCACTTGAAGAGAAACCAGAAGTTTTTTTTAACGATTTGTACTTTTCCCTCGGCACAGAATCACTGTAAAATATGATTTTTTTGAAAATGTGCCCTAATTTCATCGATGTATTTTGAACCGCTTTACCAATCGAAGATCCGATTTACATATGTGTTCGTCATCTCAATACCTTACATTTGGGTATCAAGAACGACCAAATCGGACATTTCTAGTTCGAGATATGATTTATCAAGTGAAAAAAGGTCGAAAAAATGAAAAAGTTACAATATCTCAAAAACTGTTCCATAAAAAAAATTTTAACCTTGATTTTCGAATTCAGCGGAACAAAATACATAAAGAAATCCATCTTTCATCAAATGTACATTTTCGGTGTAAACGAGTGTTATCTGTTTGCTTATTTTTATAAAAAAAATTATTTTTTTAAAGAACATCATTTACCTATTTTTAAAAAGATAGATTTAATGCAGTAGTTTTAAACCATTTCTACCAACGACTCTGAATTTTCCTAGATAATTATTTTCAGAATAAAATTAAAGGAAAACACGTTTTCAAAATAATTTTCAAAAATTAGAAATTAGTTTAAAGAAATTGAATTTGATACTCTATTATTGAATGTAGAAAAAAACATTCTGATACTTTTTGGTAGAAGATTTTCTCATCTATAAATTTTTTAAAATTATATTTTATCGTCAGAGTAACCGTAAGCGAGATATTTGTAATACTTTAATGGTGCAAGTAGCCAACTGTTTGACCGAATTTTTGAATTAAATTTAAAATTTACAATTTACTTACCGATCGAAAGTAACAATAACACTCTCATTTTGAATGAGTTTGGGCAATTAATGCTGTTGTTAATTAATTTTGACTACAACTTATATATAAATTCATTATCTTCTTATGATGATTACTAGTAAAGGTTATTTACATAATTTTTAAATAATATAAATAATAATTTTGATAATTAAGAAATTAATTGATTGTTTTATAAATAAATTATGTAATTTATAACAAAATAGTATATCTCAAAATAGTCAAAATAGTAGGTAGGTATATCATCTATTAATAAACTTAACTAAATTTGTATATTTTAGACATAAACAATATAAGTGGAATCGAAACGATTTTTACCCTAGGGACAGGTTGAACTGGATTGGTGAGCAACTTGATTGGATGACTTATTGATTGCTAAACTTTTAAACTACTTTATTCCAAGATTTTCTTTTGTGTACATTATTGGGAACTTAAATATGGTTTTTGGGTTTTCTAAGTGTTGTTTTTACTATTTTATTCATTGTTTAAACCTGTTTATGTTGCTAAACGTATGGAATTGTTTGATTTTCATTAAATTGATTTGTTAATCTATTTAATCCTAAATTTTGTAAAACTTAACAAATCGTTGACTTCAATTTTTGAATTTGTTGAGATATTACATCAAAACAAATATAAATATTTAAAAATAAATCAAGTAAAATACAATATTTGCTTCTACATTATTTGCAAATTTTAATTTAAAACAGAAACTTTTTTAGATTGCTTTTTATTTATTTATTTTCTTACTGAAAAAGTAAACAAGAGGTCGTTTAGACGTCGGTTAGTGCTCTTACTAAGCTGATTTTAAAAATTCTAAAAATAATGAACCATATCAATATTTTAATATTTTCACATGTAAATGACTGCTATAAACGACTACTAAATAATGAATCCGGTGAAATACTACAAAACGTATTGCAGTTAAATTTGTAATTTTCTTGAAGAAAACTCGAAGCAGTGTGCACATAAAAAAAAACGAAGAAAAATGCCCCCATATAAAGATTTAAAAAATAAAAACAAAAAGTTTACAGAAATTGAATATCTTTAAAGAAATAGAATTTTTTCTTTCCATAAAAAATTGAAGATATCTTCTTCATGGTTACCACTTCGTCAGCAGTTTTAGATTGCTTAATCATGTACTAGATCGTCGCACTCTTGCGTGAAGGGTGTAAATATTAAATCGGTTAAATTAAAAATTTCGGTGTATTGGTCGGTAGTGCATATGTGTTCTATCACAGACTTCATACAAGATTGAAGTTTGTCCAAATTACTAAAACACATTTTTTGAGTTGCATTATTACAACATCGTTTTAAAACATTAATAACTCACAGGCAAACATCGTGTTTGTTAAAATCGATAATTCCATTTTCTACATTTTTCAGTATATCCAATTCAGATAAACAGGTCCATTCACTCCAAGCTATACCACTTAGACCTGAACAATCTCCCCGTGCCATCATATGGTCAAAAATCACTAAAACATTTCAATTGTAACGTTGGCTTTAAATAATTCTGTATGTAGTAGCTACATTTTGAGTTAGCTACGCCTTGGGGTCCGCAAAGTTCATCGTAAGTGGAATTTACAGCATGAAGGAATAAATGCTGTAAATATTTTTCTGCATCATTGAGACATGGTACTACACCTCTTGTCCAGTCTTCGACGCAGCCGTAGAATCCACTGCTTCTCAAGTAATTGCAAAAGCCTTCATGATCTTCTACAGGGTTAGGAGGTTGTTTTGCAAATTTAGTCTGAGCACATTGGCGAAAATCGATAAAAGCTTGCTATATAACAAAAATCAAGGAATTATTTTTTTTATTTATATTATTTTATATTTTATATATTTTATATTATATTATTTATAAAAAAATAATATACCTACTTTAAATTCTACGAATGCGTTTTCATTTTCTGAATTATCACGGCATTTTGTTTCCAATGCATTTTCTAATTTTAGTTCATCAATCTGTTGTCCGTACGCAAGACCAGCTTAAAGATAAGTTATTTTAGTATTTCATATAAGAATTTAATTTTTATTTAAAAAAATTACTCATTTAACGCAGCAATTTTAAACCATTTTTACGAGACTCAAAATTTCGAAATTTCTCAAGTTTTTAATTATTTTTATAACTTTAGATTTATAATATAAAATAAAAACATAAAGGTTCCTAGCTAATTATTTTCAGGACAAAATCAGAATTTATTTTTAGTTTAAAGAAAATGAATTTGATACTCAATAATGATTAAATTTAGAAAAAAACATTTGAAGGGTTGGGTACAACTCGCCGCGCACGATTCACCGCGCACGATTCGCCGCGTACGATTCTCCGCGGCACGATTCGCCGCGAAGCACGATTCGCCGTGGAACGATTCGCCGTGGCACGATTCGCCGAGAGCTTCTAGTGCCACATATCAATAATCTTCGGAATTAAACAAGAAGAAAATTATTCGATTTGTTGACCTTTTGTATTTACATGAATACTCAGGTCAATGGAACTTATACGAAAGAACTATCGATAATACCAGGTACAAAACTTTTAGTTTTCGAGTTAATGCAGTGCTGAATTAAATTAATTTACAGAAAACTAATAATATTGCGGAGGCAGCTCATAGGAGGCTACAATCGCAGTAGAGCTTCGAAAGACCGACTATTTGGCGTATCATAAACGAATTAAAAAAAGTTCAAAAAAACAGAGACGTGTATTATGAAAGCCTAGTTGCCGGGAACCATACTGCAAGAAAGCATAAAAATTTTATCCTTGCAGATGAAAGAATCTTGAGGAAAATATAAAGAACTACCGTTGTTTTTTCTAACTTTTGAGAAATGTATATATTTAATTTATTTAATTCATTTTTATGGGTTAAAAATCTATCAAAGATTATCAATAGATGGGATCTATTCCGTTAGATCCGTTACTGAACGGATAAAAATAAAAAACTCACAGCGAATCGTGTCGCGGCGAATCGTGCCGCGGCGAATAGTTCCCGGCGAGTCGTGTCGCGGCGCATCGTGCACGGCGAATCGTACCGTTCCCACACTTGCATACTTTTTTGTAGAAAATGTTCCCATCTATGGATTTTTTGATATTATTTTTTTTCGTCAGAGTAACCGTAAGCGAGATATTTGTAAAACTGTAATGAAGCAAGTAGCCAGGTATTTGACCGTAAAGCTGAGAATTTTTGAATTGAATTTAAAATTTTGAGATTACTTACCGAACAAAAGTAATAATAACACTCTCATTTTGAATAAGTTTTGGCACTTGTTATACTTCTGTTATTTAATTTTGACTGCAACTTATATATTAATTTATTATCTTTTTATGATAATTACTGAAAAAGGTTATTTAAATAATATAAATAATAATTTTGATAATTATAAAATTACTTGATTGTTTCATATATTAATTATATAATTTCTAACAAAATATATCCCAAATTAAATTTAATAATTTTATTTATATCATCTATTAATAAATTTTATATTATAGACTTAAACACATTTAGGGAAAGGTGACACTCGATTGGTGTGCGACTTGATTAAATGGCCTATTGATTGGTTAACTTTGTATTTAAATACAAATTCTTTTTATTTATTTTATAATTTTTTATTTATTATAGATAATTAGTTCACCAAAAGATGTCTTTTATGCAATAGGTGCACTAAAATAATAACAAAAAATATTTTATCTTATATATTCATATAAAAAAATTCAAAATAATTAGTAGATTATAATTTAAATAAACAGATTATTGTAGATTTCTGTTGTTGCGAAGTTTAAAGGTTTTTTCAGTTCTCAACCAGTGCTAGCATGGTTTGCAGTTTTCAGCATACTTTCAGAAATAGGTCAGAAATATGTAATTTAATTATGCTGAAGTCCTCGTCACATTGTCGTTCTACGACTTCAGTTGCACAATCCACAAACGATTCCATATCACTTCAAATGTTCACATTCAAACATACATTAATATAATATAATTAAATAAAGTTACATGCAATAATCGTTCTGGTTCAAATCCACAATGTTTTGCTTAAAATTTTCGATCACAGTTAAATTTTCTATACAATTTTCACTGCCTGCAATTATTTTCCACACTGCATCTTCAAGACATAATTTATTCTTTTCTAATTTGTTAATAATATCTAAAAATTTATCAGTTTATATGATTTCGTTATCATGAATATGTTCATCTTGCTCATTACCTTTAGCACTGAAATACCTTTAATTTAAAATTTCAAAACAAAAATTAAGCATTTTCTGGCTACACTGGCTAAGTGTGTCGATGGTGGTGTTATAAGCTTTGAGAATCATATGAGGTAAAAAGATTTCTGACTTATCAAGGCACGGTAACACATTGATAACCAAGCTCTTCATACATGCGTAATATCCGCTTGTTTCAAAATACCTGCAGAATTCTTCGTGCTGCTCTACTGGATGGGGTGGTTTACGAGGTACAGGTGTTTGTATTTAGCAGTGCTAGCTCCTAATACTACACACGCATGCGCATCTGAAAAATGTTCAGTTAAATATTAAAATATCGAAAACTGTTATGTTATATTATGTTATTTTATTTTATTTTGGATTACCAGTAATCCAATATGAAAAAAAAATAGATAAATAAATATTAAAGAATAGTTTATCAAAAATTTTTTTGAAAATATATGTATAAGGTGCACCCACTACTTACAAATTGCAAGAGTTAAAAATATAATTTTCATTTCAGGTTTTGGTTTATAAACTTTCAAAATACAAACTCCAATGACCAGATTGATGTGATCTGTTATATATACAACAAAGAAATCAATTTAAGCCGAATTGCGAGTTTCATTTCCCACTAATTTTTCTGATAACCCCTTTCAAGCAAACTTTGATAACTGCAGTGTTATATCAATTTGCAATTAATACTGAAAGTATTATTTGCGTTATCTTATTTTAGAAAAAAAATTTTTTTTGAATTTTTTAATTTAATTTAATTTAATTTAATTAAATTAAGAAAACTTAAGCTTAAGAAGCTTTAAGTGCCATACTTATCCAATTAACGCTATACGTATTTTACGTAATTAATTCTACGTAATTAATTAATAAAAGAAATAAACATAAAAAATAGATGTGGTTTTCTTAATTAATTTACGTAGCGTAAATATATTTAAATGTATTACAATGGCGAAACGATAAGAATTTTTTTTAAAGATCAGACATTTTCTTGTGTGCGTTAGATAAGAAATGGTGAATGCTACTAAAAATTTAGTTTTATTAATTACAACATGGATATTACACGAGAAATGCTCAATAAAAATCCAAGAGAACACGGAGCCGGACATTTGAACGCGGCCGTTTGAACGCAGAGCCGGTTGAACGCAGAGCCGGTTGAACGCAGGGACGTTTGAACGCGAGAACGTTTGAACGCAGGGACATTTGAACGCGAGGACGTTTGAACGCAGGGACATTTGAACGCGAGAAATTATATCCAATTGCACCCACCCCCCTTATTATATTTAAATATTATTATTTTCTCTCAGATTTCTTCGCTCTACGTAAGAGCATAGTGACCACTTATTTTTCTTTAGAAGGGTTCTCTAGGCAGATACCTCGGTGGTTTTCCATTCCCTGCCGAGGGAAGACGGTCAGAATAAAATTTTTACTCCGCCCGGGATCGAACCGGTGATTTCGGTTTAGCAATCGACGCATACAAGCGACAGGCCGTGACAGTCTTCTTCTTATTATTATTTTAATATTATTATATTTTTGTAATTAATTTTTATTTTATTTATTAAAATTACAAAAAGTAAAAAAAATTTTTTTTAAATATTAAAAAAATATTCTTTTTATAAACAAATATTTAAAATAAATATTAAAAAGGGGGTTGGGGGGGGGGGCAAATTTTAAGACCGCCCCGAGCGGCAAAAGCTCTAGGTACGCCATGGCAAAGGCGTAAGTATGCACATCGTGGGAGGTCACCCTCTTCCTATTAGCACACTTTGCCGAGTAGGACCGGACTAGGGAGATATTTTTAGTGAGTACAGCGTTTGACAAAACGGTCCAGACCGTAGGGGAGCAGAGCGGAAGCTCTCAAGTGAGATTAGGGTGGGGGGTTTGAGCCAAATCTTATAATATCTTACCAGGGGGGGGGAGGGGGTGTCAAAAAAATGCCAAAATCGCCTTACGTAATTAATAGACTAAAGATTGGTCTTGATTTTTTTCTTTGGAGGGCAGTTTACATTTTTTTCAGCTATCCGTAGTCGTTCATGCAGAATACCATTCCATATTTAAATATAACAAGGGGTGTGCAATTGCATCTAATTTCTCGCGTTCAAATGTCCCTGCGTTCAAACGTCCTCGCATTCAAACGTCCTCGCGTTCAAACGTTCCTGCGTTCAAACGTCCTCGCGTTCAAACGTCCCTGCGTTCAACCGGCTTTGCGTTCAAACGGCTGCGTTCAATCGGCTGCGTTCAACCGGCCGCGGTTGAACTTTGGTTTAAATTTTGGTTATCTTATCTAGAGCGGAACAAAAGAACATGTGTTATTCACCTCAATTTCTTTAAAATAGTTGAAAGTTAAACTCTGAACACGTGGCTGTTCCGCAACAGTCCCGCATACCAGGCACTCACTATTAATTGATCTCTTAACATTTTTATTTAATTTATTATATTTTTAATTTGATTGAAAACCTGAATTGTAATGGTAGTACCACATAATTAAAAACAATTGTTTTAGGAAATGGAAGGCCCATTTGGATAAAATGAAAATATCGTCTGGCAAACCAAGTTTACTTAAAGCGCTCGGCCAAACTTTTTGTCCTGAGTGTATTTCAAGAATAATGCAACCATTAATGTTAGGGGAATTACTCGATTATTTTAGACCAGGATCTACCAAAACGGAAAATGATGCTTCAATGTATGCTGGTGCAGTTGTTATACTCAATGGAGCTGTAATTGTACTTTATAACCAATACCTAATGTACCATTATGGTATGAAAGTTTGAGCCGCATGCTGTGCTGTAATTTATAGAAAGGTTTGAAAATATTCCAATACTTTTACCACCGTTTTTGTAATATTATTTTAGACTATAAAATTAAGTAGAACAGCTTTGGGTGAGTCAGCTTCAGGAAAAATTGTAAATTTATTATCAAACGACGTCAGCCGATTTGACACGATTTCCCTTACGATCCATTACATGTGGATGGGTCCTGTCAGTTCCGCTATAATTGCATATTTCTTATGGTCTAAAGCCGGTTTACCGGGCCGTGTTGGTATGCTTCCAGTGCTTGCCGTTGTTCCAACTCAAGGTAATTGTTTCCAAACTGAAATAAATTTTTTTAAACTGACTCTTTAGGTTACCTTGGACGTTTATCTTCCACGATTAGACGACGAACGGCTTACAAGACAGACGAGAGGATTCGGGTAATGGGCGAAGTTATATCTGGAGTTCAGGTAATCAAGATGTATGCATGAGAAAAACCATTTGAAAAATGCATTCGGATAGCCCGAAAATTAGAACTGAACGAAGTTATCAAATTGTCTGATGTTAGAGGGATATCTATATGACGTTTAACTTATTTACCACAAGAGCTGCTTTGTTTAGCTTCCTATTGACCATTGCACTTACAAATCAAGAATTAAGTGCTGCAAATGTATGTATCTACCATTATAGCAATCAACAACCAACTCTACTACATGTGGTTTTCAGGTGTCTTTTTTCATGTCTTATTTCAATATTCTATCTTTTATTATGTCATTCATGTTCGTCAGAGGAATTTCCGAAGTAGCAGAGTGTGTGGTTTTTAATTTTAAAACATTAATAAAATGTTTCGTTGCATTGTCCATACTACCATGAGGTTCTTTGAAACTAATCCAAGTGGAAGAATATCGAACAGATTTGCTAAGAATGTTGGATCTGTTGATGAAACACTGCCCAAAGCAATTTTAGATGGAGCCCAGGTATAAAATTGATCAAAATTACAATGTTTTTATTTTGAATATTTCAGATAATCCTAGTAATGATTGGAGTGTTGGTCTTAGTATCAGTTATTGGACTCTATTTATTAATTCCAGTTGCAGTCATAGGGGTAGCTTTTGTATATCTAAGAAAAGTATATTTGAAGACTTCCAAAAACAATAAAAGGCTGGACGGGATCAGTAAGTAGATGATGCTTGGTTTACCGTTATTTTTCCCATTTATTTCTTTAGCTCGTAGTCCGGTCTTTTCTCATTTAAATGCTACATTACAAGGACTTTCAAGGATAAGGGCTTACAAAGCGCAAAACATTTTAAAGCAAGAGTTTGACAAACATCAGGATTTGCATACCAGCGCTTGTTTTATGTACATTTGCACCAGATCTGCTTTTGGCTCTTTTTGGATTTCTTTCGTTTTATTTACACCTTTATAGTTACACTCAGTTTGGTCTAGTTTAAAAGTGGTATGCAATTAGGTCGAATCCAGTGGTGCGGACGTGGGTCTGCTTTAACTGGATTGTAACAATGGGGGGTTCGCCAATCAGCAGAAGTCGCTAACCAACTTATGTCGGTAGAGAGAATACTGGAATACACCCAACTTCCAGCTGAAAAGCAACCAAAAATTCCAAATATTCTATCTATGAAATAGCCCGAATTTGGCAAAATTTTTTTTGAGAATGCAGGATTAAGATACTCGGAAGATGGTAACTTAATTTTAAATAATCTGAATTTGACCATTCAATCAGAAGAGAAGGTAAATCAGTGTTATAATCTCCAATATTCTCTTAATGCATTTTGGTAGGTTGGTATTGTGAGTCGTACGGAAGCTGGAAAATCTTCGTTGATTTCAGCGTTATTTAGGTTGGCTATAGTTGAAGAAGCCATTAAAATTGACAATCTTTCCACAAAGGCTGAGATCTCAAATTTCCATTATTCCACAAGATCCAGTGTTTCTTTCTGAGACTCTTTGTTATAATTTGGATCCATTTCAACAATATCCAGACGATGTTCTTTATAAAGCGTTAGACGAAGTTAGTATAATTTTTTTCCCAGACAGGAAATATGTTTTAAAATTGTAGGTGCATTTGAAAGATCCAGAAAATGTAACAAATAGATTGGATCACAGAGTATTGGACAGAGGCAGTTCATATGCTTGGCACGAGCGCTTATTCGAAACAATAAAATACTAATGTTGGATGAAGCTACTACCAATGTAGATCCACAGTAAGTTTTCATGAAATTAAGTTTTTCTTAATGACAATATCATTTTTTCCCTAGAACTGATGCTTTGATTCAAAAAGCCATCAGGGAAAAGTTCAACAAATGCACAGTATTAACAGTAGCTCATCGATTAAATACAGTTATGGACTCAGATAAGGTGCTGGTGATGGATTTGGGAACAATTGAAGACTTCGATCATCCCTACACACTTTTCCAAAACCAGAAGGATGTGTTTTACAAAATGGTTGCCGATTCCGGAAATACCATGATGGAACAGCTGTACTCAATTGCGAAAAATAGTTACAAGAAAAATAATGATGACCATAAAAGCATTTTGTTGAATTAATCAATTTAAATTAAGCTGTTGTTATACACTTTATTATATTCTATGTTGACAATAAAATTATTATATCAGTTGTTACAAGATAAGCATACGTTACACAGCTCCTCTCAACTCATCTGACTGATTCCAAAATAGAAAAGCCTAAATAAGTCTAGTTTCTACTATTTAAACATTTAGTTTTCGTCATGTGTTAATTTTATACAGGTACATATTATGTCAAATTTATTTAAATTATATTTATTAGCAGTGCATAATGAAAAGCGTTTGTCGTCCTAAAGCTGTTTCTCTGCAGAAAACAAAAATTTTATTTCAACAGAAAAAATTTGTTGTGGTAGCAAAAAAGCTCTGTTGATGCTAGAACTACTACTTAAATGCTTTGCTAAGGCAACAAATCATCTTTTACGGAGGATACATAACCGGAATTAGAGATTCTTGGGATTCCGCTATGATATTTTTTTGAGGGTAGCTGCGTATTAAGGATTAAAACATTAATTTGAAACTTTTTGGTTTCAAAAAGAAGAAATTCCTACACTCTAAAAAAAGGTTTGTCGTCGTAACAAAGTTGTTAGTAACCTCAACAGAGTTTTTTGCTGTTACAACAAATTTGTACTGATTACAAAAAACTTTGTTGTAGCAGCGAAAAACTGCTACTAACGACTTTGTTACAACGACAAACATTCTTTGGAGTGTATGTAGTTCTGTGGTTCTGTATTCAAACTCGAGCAATTTTCCAGCAAACACCATGGTTGCTAAGCTGGCAAATTCTTTTTTCTGATTGTGAATACTACAGTATTCTTTAAAAATTATAAATGATTTAGATGCATATTATTAAGTATATATAATAATTTTAATTTTAATGCTTAGATTAGTTTTTTTAGTTATCATTACACTTATGATTATGTTTCTATAATTGACCGAGACGGTCTGATGTAATATTTTCACGGAACGCGGACGTTCACATTTTCAAGACAACTGGAGAAATCTGGGTAAATAAATTTTGTATTTTAAAAATTTTAGAAATATATATTTTAGCTTTGCGCGTGGTGAAAGGCAGGTAATTCATTTTTTTAAATCCAAGGACTTTGACTATAAATAACAGATAATGTAAAGTAAACAAAATAAAGATAGTAGGATTTTGAACAAAAACTTTAAAAAAATATACGTAGTTTTAACGGCCATCGCTTTATAACTGTAATAGCCGATGACGAAATATAAAAGTGAGATAATGACCCCTAAAAAATTCAAAATTTTTATATAAACTTCATGTTTTAGAATAATTCCATAGAAAACTATACCTCAAGTTTATTAAAACGTAAGTAAGTCAGATAAAACCCCTTATCAGTATTTTAAATTGCAACAATGAAGCAATTAAAACTTTAGTTCAATGTAAAATAAATTATTTAAACTACAAGTTAATTGGATGATAGTTAGTTTTCGAAAAACGTAAATTTTTGTTTTCAACAAAGAAAAATGTGTCTGTAGATTAATGCATACAAAACAATTATCTTTAGTTGCATGTTGGTTTTTTCAAAAAGATGTGCTGTGATTTGCACATTTAAAGTTACATTTTATTGACTCCGGAAATCAATCATGTTCATCATATTAAAATCATATTATTCAAAATTCAAAATAAATTTTTACAATTTTAGTTTTAGTTAACTGAAAAATTAACCAAAATGGATGAAACCAGAGAAATTATTAACACAAATCCTAGAGAGCGGGCTAATTTTCTTTCAGTTTTATTTTTCACGTAAGTATTTAAAATTTTCGTAATACAATTTTCACGATTTCCACATTAATTTAGCTCACCCAAAATTTTAGTTAAAACTGCCGGAGAAGTAATCAAAATGTAAATGTTAATTAAACGTTAAAAACACGTTAACTTAACCGGTATATTATTATACTTACCAGGCTAATTTTTTGTTGTAGATATACAGCTTCATTATTTCGAAAAGGATACAAGAAAGACTTAGATATTGACGATTTATATAATCCTTTGAAAAGTGATCGATGTACAAAACTTGGAAACCGTTTGGAATCGTAACCTTCAATATTTTCCACCAATCATTATTACAATTCATAATTTCCATTTTAGTAAATGGAAGGCCCATTTGGAAGAAACCAGGCATACGGGAAAACCCAGCTTACTGAAAGTATTAACTAGGACCTATTGGCCGGAATTTTTGTTCCTCGGAATATTATTAGCTTTTGCCCAATTGGTACTCCGCATACTATACCCCATCATGCTAGGAGAACTTTTGGATTATTTTACTCCAAACACCAGCAAAACCAAACGAGATGCTCTGATATATGCAGCAGTCTTGGTAGCATCTAACGCAGGTATTGCGTTGGTGGTTAACCAGTACATGCTGGAAGGCTGCCATACTGGAGTGAAAATTCGCTCGTCTTGCTGTACTCTTGTATACAGAAAGGTAAGATAACGTAAAAAAATTGCCACTATTCCATTTTTTCAAACTTCAGGCTTTAACATTAAGCAAAACCTCTCTCTCCAAATTGGTTACTGGAAAAGTTGTAAATTTGCTATCGACCGATGTAAGCCGATTCGAAGTTTGTGCCTTTCTTCTCCATTACTTGTGGGTTACCCCATGTGCTGCCATAATCGTGACAATTCTATTATACCACAAAGCAGGATTTGTTGGCGTTGTAGGAGTTATCCCAGCTTCTTTAATTATCCCTCTTCAAGGTAAGTTCTTTCCATAATTTTCATATTCATTTTTGTAATTCTTAAAACTGTTAACAGGTTACACTGGAAAATTAGCATCCACATTTAGAAAAAGAACTTCCTTGAAAACAGACGAAAGAATTCGGCTGATGGATGAAATTATTGCGGGAGTTCAAGTCATTAAAATGTACGCTTGGGAAAAACCATTCGAAAAACTAATCAAATTCGCCAGAATAGAAGAATTACAAATTATTAGGAAATTTTCCTACATAAGAGCCCTGTTTATGACGTTTTCTGTTACCACAACAAAAGTTGCGATATTATCTGCCCTTCTGACGGTTGTCCTAACCAATCAAGAATTAAGCGCCGGAAAGGTAATTATACATTTTTTGTATTTAAATCCAATTGGAAGAGAATTTTTAGATGTTTGTCTTGGTTTGTTACTACGATATCATAGCAAACGTTTTGTCTGCTTTGTTTATTCGAGCCGTAACTGAGGTGGCCGAAACTTTAACTTCAATTAGAAGAATACAAGACTTTTTGCTGTTGGATGAACACAAACATTTTGTAATAAACAGAAACACAAACGTGGATCTCGCCGTTGGCGTGATCAAATTAACAGCACAATGGACTCTAAATTGCAAAGACCATGCACTCTCTAACGTGAATCTTAAAATTGACAAAGGCAACTTGGTGGGGATTATCGGACCTGTTGGATCCGGAAAAAGTGCATTCTTGCAAACCCTTTTAGGTATTTTTTGTATTTGTTCTTTCAAAACTGATCAAAATTTTATTAGGTGAATTGTGTATATCCAGCGGTGAAATTGAAGGAGACGGAAGCTTTTCTTACGCGTCTCAGGATGTCTGGACGTTTGCAGCCACCATTCGCCAAAATATATTATTTGGTCAAAAATACAGCAAAGAACGCTACGAGAAAGTTATACATGCTTGTGCATTAGAGGAAGATTTGGAACAATTTCCTGATGGAGATTTGTCAATAATTGGAGATAATGGAGCCTCTCTGAGCGGAGGCCAAAAAGCCAGGATAAACCTGGCCAGAGCTGTTTATCGCGAAGCAGATATTTATCTGCTCGATGATCCGTTATCTGCCGTAGACGCGTCGGTCGCTAAACATATTTACCAAAAATGTATTAACGGCTTTTTGGCAAACAAAACGAGAGTTTTGGTTACTCACCAAGTGTATCATTTGAAGAATGCTACCAAAATCTATATTTTTAATAAAGTAAGCAAGCAAAACTTGAATTATTAAATTTAATAATTTTGCTTTAGGGTTCAATTGAGATAGAAGGTAAGTTTGATGAATTGGCGTTAAGCAAACATTTTTATGCCGAAACATTGATGAAAGATCCCGAAAGCATAGATGAATTACATTTTAGCCAAAATGACCTTAACGTAAGTTTAAGCCGAAATAAAAAATTGTTTTAAAAATAAGTTTCAGGAAAAAAGCAATTCGGAGATAAGTTTAAATGGAAAAGAAGTGTTGCTCGAAAAAGTAATGGAAGTGGAAATGGTGATTGATAAATCGAAAGAATTTAAGGAAAAATCATCCAAAGGATCAGTTCCCGGATCGCTCCTATTAAAATATTTATCAGCTGGGAGTAATTACGGAGTCGTCTTTTTATTGATGGCATCGTTTTTACTGGTTCAAGTATTTGTTTCTTTAACTGATTATTATATAAAATATTGGGTGACCCAAGAAGAATACATTTCCAACAATTACTCTTCCAATCACTATTTGCAAGTCTATGCTGCAATCATAGCAGGATTATTTATAACAATAATATTCCGGTCGTATTTGTTTTATTACTTTGCAATAAAAAGTTCCCAAAGTCTCCATGATAAAATGTTCGCTTGCGTGGTTAATACTAACATGAGTTTTTTCGATAATAATCCAAGAGGAAGGATACTGAACAGATTTTCGAAAGATATCAGCTCCATTGATGAATTTTTACCCAGAGCACTTTTGGATGCTGCCCAAGTAAGACACAAATATTTATCACCAAAACTAATCAAGTTTTACCATATTTTCAGATTCTACTACTAATGGCAGGTTCAATTGTTTTAGTGGTGATAGTAAGACCATATTTTATTTTTCCCATCATAATCATTGGTTTTATTTTTGCATTTATGAGAAAAGTCTACTTAAAGTCATCCAAAAATGTGAAGAGGGTCGAAGGAATATGTAAGATAACTTGCAATTAGAATCAACCGATTGTAACTTAACTTTTAGGTAGAAGCCCAGTTTTTTCCCATTTGAATTCCACTCTGCAGGGTCTCACGATAATAAGAGCTTATCAGTCGCAAGGGATTGTGACGTCAGAGTTCGAAAAATACCAGGACTCGTACACTAGTGCTTCGTATATGTTCTTTTCTCTTAGCTATGCATTTGGCTTCACCCTCGATTTCTTTTCTTCCGTTTTTACTGCAATAGTTACCTTCAGTTTTCTGTTAATTGGGGGTACAGTAATTTTGGTTTTAGACATGGAGTAGCATTATGACATGAAAATTTTAGAATCAACCGGAGGCGATGTTGGGTTGGCAATAACACAAGCAGCGACGTTAACTGGAATATTAAACTGGGGTTTAAGGCAGTCGGCAGAAACTGTCAACCAGCTTATTGCTGTGGAAAGAGTTCTGGAATATACGCTAGAAAAACAACCTGTAATTCAAAGTCAGCTTAACCAAAATTGGCCCGAAAGTGGTAAAATTATTTTTAAGAATTTGGGCTTACGATATGGTAAAAATAAACCGTTAACTTTAAAAAAATTGAATGGAATCTTTAATGCAACCGAAAAGGTGATTTCTGAGATTAATGTTAGAACAATCAGTTAAGCTTATTTTATTAGATAGGAATAGTTGGACGAACTGGAGCTGGTAAGTCTTCCATCATAACGGCTTTGATGAGATTAGCGATAGTGGAAGGCGATATCGAAATCGATGGGATTTCAACAAGGGAAGTTGATTTGAAAACTTTGCGTTCCAAAATTTCGATCATTCCGCAAGATCCTGTTTTATTTTCCGGAACTTTACGGTATAATTTGGATCCATTTGGGGAGTATCCGGATGATGTACTGTACAACGCTTTACAAGAAGTAAGATTCTATATATTTAATTTTATACCCCAACCATACACAATTTTTTGTATTTGAAGGTGGAACTAAATGATGATTCAAATACGATAAATAATTTGGAATATAAGGTGCTGGCTCAAGGCTCCAATTACAGCGTTGGGCAAAGGCAATTAATTTGTTTGGCACGTGCGCTCATTAGAAAAAACAGGATACTTCTTTTGGACGAAGCAACAGCTAATGTTGATCCACAGTAAGAATTTTTATCATCTAATTTGGTTATAATAAAACTTCTTTTTAGAACAGATGCTATAATCCAAAAAACCATTCGAGAAAAGTTTTTGAATTGTACAGTTTTGACGATAGCTCATAGACTAAATACGATAATTGATTCCGATCGAGTCCTCGTGATGGACAATGGAAGGATAGTGGAATTTGATCATCCACATTTGCTTCTCGAAAATAAGGATGGGGCATTTTACAAAATGGTATTAAAAACGGAAAAAAATACGATCGAGCAACTTATTCTTTTGGCGGAACGGAGCTATTCCCAAAAAAGTGGTTTAGTACCCCATTAATTAAATACCAGTGTAAAAAATTGTATAGAAAATTAAATCATGTTTCAAAATGTTGGTAGTTTCCATGGTATATTTTTGAAACAGAAATATCTTAGCCCCCATTTTTCCTACCTGGAAAATTAAAATAAAAATAAAAATATAGAAATGTAATTTATTCAATAGTTAACAAATTCACATAAAAAACTACTATAAATTAATATGGCATTTGTACAAAATATTTACAATAAAATGGCAGTGAAATATAATACATCCATGGCGTTTAATACTCTGAAATAATGACTTGTACTATTTAAAATGATGCAGCTCATCCAAAGCCTCGTTGGCGTTCAAAAACTCCCACCTTCCGTTTAATTTTCTTGGGAATCCCAAACTGTTTGAATTTTCATAAACCAATTGCACCTTCTTGATTAATTTATGGCATACAAATATCTCACTGAATTGTGGGACAGGAATCCAACAAAATGTTACTGATTTTTTCCATTTTCGACCAATCTGCTATATTCTCGCCAATTTTGATGTTTTTGATACAACCTTTAAAATTTTCTTTCATTTTTAACGTTCCGACCGGTGCGAAATCTAAAAATTTTTGGAATAAATTTCCGGTACAAAAATGTGTAAAGATTCCAAACCTGGTAATCCCCCAATATACAGAGGCGCCTCTAGCTCGTCCATTAACGTCTCCTCGTTGGGCTGCACCCAAATTTTTCTAATGCCATCAACGTTGATGGTTATCTCCGTGCTGGTATAAACAGCAGTAACATTATGCCATTGATTATTACATAAAGCAAAATCAGACAAATTATTGGTAACATTTGTAACAGTTCCATAACCGTTATCAGTGGTCATCACAATCGCACCGTTTTGAAGTTCAACCGCTAACGCTGGGCTATTCCTAGGGTTAGAAACGCTTAACAAGATTCCATTTTGTTCGGAAGTGCGAAACTGCAAACTTAGCTCAAGCATTTGGTCTATGTGGAAGAATTTATCTGCAAAAACAGTAATTGAAGCAAATAAAGAAAAAATCCAACCAGCACCTACTATAAATCGCATATGCATCTCCTCCAAAATACGATCCCTTTTCAATATGTGGAAAACATTGCCCAATGTTGTGGTGGATCGTACTTTTATCTTTAATTAAAGTTTGGAATTTTTTATTCAATTTTAAGCCTCTCATACATCCCTTAAACGGATGCAGAATGTTTCTCTAAAAATAAAAATGTTAGTTTGGTTCTTTGAACTGTGGAGCAACGTACAATGATGCTGGGGACCGTGGTGTTTTGGGAAACACCCCCAATGAAAAATTCCCTAAATAGTTTGTTTCTTGGCGGTCGAATTGGTTTAGTTTTGAATCCGTTGATTGCAAGAGTTAGTTTCCTTTTTTTCTTTAAACCGGCAACTTCCACTATTATGGTGTACCAATTTCCGTCATCAATCTTTTGGGGTAAGCTGACTTCTCTTATGCGTTTTCCGTTTGCTTTAAAAGTAAGTTTTCCATTTTTCACTTCTAATAAATTAAACTGTTGCCTGGGACCCTAAAAGGATATCCGGTAAAAAAATTGCTGTTTAAATTGAAATGCTCATTTACAAATGCGAGGAACAGTAAACCACTGGGTTGGAGCGTTCGAAATTGTATTTCGATGGTATAGTCCTTTCTCCAAAAGTTGTCTTTCAGATAATGCAGCACGTGACTGTGGGGTTTATCGCCAAATTTTGCCGCACTTGGATCGAAAGTGTAGTTTGGTGATTCGCCGCAACTTTCCGTGTTTTGCATTTCCTTTATGTTGGATGGATTGTTATCTGAATTTACGGTAATTTTTTTAGTGATTTTGGTAATTCGTAAATTTTTTTGACGCTCGTTTCGTCCAATTTTGGCATGCTTGAATGATTTTATGGAGGTTTTGTCGAACTTCACCAATCTGCAATTTAAATAATTAGAGATTTAATTGAAATTATAATATTTTTGGATTTACTTATTGTCAACGACTATGTCGCTAATAACGCCGGAAAACAAATTTTGATTTCCAAAAATGTGCTGAACAGGCTTTCCTCCGCCCAAATAAATTGTGTCATCTTGCAAGTCATTTTCTATGTTTTCGTATCGAACTGTGTCTTGAAGAATTCCGTTAAGTTTTAAACTTGCCGTGGTGTCAGTGGTATCGAGTTCGATAAGATGATATTCGTTGTCGTTCACAATTTCATTAGAAGTCAGAATTTTTTTGTTGGAAAAATCCAAAGTGACGCTGACTTTACGGTTTACTACGTTGAATAACGTAATATTATTGACCAACATCAAAAAGCAGTTGCTTTCTTTGGTTTTCAATAAGAAAACAACTTGATTTTGGAATTTTGATGTCTGCAAGTGCATGTAACCGTCACCTTCGAACCACACTTGTTGGTATTCCAACTGCAAAGTGGAAATGTCAAATTTCTGCAAGAAAAGTTCAGAGAGCTACTTACTTCACCGCTATGACGCCCAACACCAAACTTTCCGACGATATCGTCATTAAACAGTTGATACTCCCTAAGTTCATCCAATCCTCCCAACAGAGATGCGTGGGTGTGCAGATTGGAAGAGGCCCCGTTGGATTTCAAAAAGTAGTCGGGCGGAACTCCACCAAAGTAATAATTGACTTTTTTGAGTTTTAGCACTGCAGAACTATCAATATTATTGCGCGTTTCGCTGATAAGAACTTCATCATTGATTTTCAAAACAGCAATATCCTGTTTTGAGTTCTTTTTCCAGACCTTCTCAGCCGAAATTTTCACTTTCTCTCCGTTATTAAATTTTTGTTTCGATCGCAAAACGATGTCGTCGTTGTTGGCGTAATGAATCTCATATTGTACGAATCCGTCTTTTAAAGATATGGCTAAGTAATTTTTCTAAAATCAAAAATAGTAAAATCAAAAATTTCAATCATTGTTGCTGTTTTACCCTTTCGGGATCTGCAGCTAAAAACAGCAGAGCGTTTTCGTCAAATGTTCTAAGAGAAAACTGGACGTTAAACTCTGCCGGGTTTGCGTAACGATATTGGTATTCCTTTGCAATCTCGGAGTAACTATCGCCTTTGTAAAAATCGTAAGTATTTTCTATAGTAAGTTCGTTGCTCCTAAAATAGAAATTTTTAACTCGAATTTATCACGCGAAAAGCGAAATTAATTGCGGAATCAGATAAAATCACCTTATGCATCCTAAGCATTTTCCTGATGTAGTTTGGAAATTCCATAATCCAATTCTGTAGTTGTCATAGAAAATATCCCTCAGGCATCCTGATAAGCCAGGACCTATGTGAATCAAATCGGTCGGTTCGGCTCTGAAAAATGCCGTTTGATTCTCGTATTCGGACATTTTGGAAACTTTTATTTTGTTCACCGACATCTCCGCATAATTTCCAATTCTAAAATGATTTTTGAGATGAAGCAGCTCTTAAGTTGACCAAATTTTACCTTTCGATTTCGATGGTGTAAAAGCTGTTGTGAATTAAAGGATTAGTGAAAATCAAGTTATTAATGTTTTCGCTAAGTTTCCATTCAAACTGTAAGATGTCTTTGGTTATTGTCACATTCATGAATTGATTTGTGGTTGTGCATAATTTAAACAAAGAGCTAGCAACATCGCTATCTCTATTGCTGGTATAATTAAACGAAATAAGTAACTTGGTCGTCAGCGAGGGCGACAAATTATTAAGTAAATAAGTTCGTGCACATGTGGGTCCGGTCAAAGAAATTCGAATCTAAAATCAAATAATTAAAAAAAACTTAGTTTAAATAGAATTAGGTTTACTCTGTCGGCAGATTTCTTCGCATTATCAATTTTTGCCTTCAGTTCGTCCATGTTTCTCGCAATTGAATTATTTATATTTTTAAATTCGTCGTATTTATTTTTGGTCTCCTGAATTATGTCCATATAGGTCTGGTTCCGCTGAAAAACATTTTTCAAGGTATCTTTGGTAACTTCCAATTGCTCTTCCAGTTTATTGAGTTCTGGAACGAAAACGTTAAATTTGGGAAACTCAAACTACTTTCGCTTACTTTCGGTGCTAAGAAGTGTTTGTAGACGTTGCAAAGGTTTTTCAATTTCAGATTGTTGCAAAACCGCAATATCCATTAATTTACGATGAACACTCTTGATCTTGTCCGTTTCGTCGATCGCACCTTTGATTATGTCTTCAATTTTTTTTTGGTCAATTTTGCTTATCTCATTCTTAATTTCTCTTAAAGCAGTGTCTTGTTCGCGATTTTTTAATCCATTGCTCCAGTTATTCGAATCCAATGTCGTTACTTGCAGGACCAAATTGTCCTTCTTTTGCTTGATACCTTAAAAATCAAATTTGAGTTATTAGTAAGCATCCACCTAAGTTGATTGATTTATAATCCAGTGAATACCAAAGGAGAGCTGCTCATCTACTTAAATAATTGAGTTTTGTAGTGTGGAATTATAAAAACGAAAGAACAGTTTTTAAATTGTCCTGGTCTAATTGATTTAGACCACTGACTTTAAATATCCAACATCGGAAAAAATCACATGTTTCTGATTTTGGGGTATGTTGTTAGGATACGTCTACCGGTAGTGTAAAACTATGTAAAACCTCAAAATTTTTCGACTGATTTTAGTTTTTGTCCCGAAACCCCTAAAGGGAAGATGCTTCCTACCGAAAAAATCACTCAATCTGATTTTGAAGATGTGACATTTCCAATAGATTCAAAGATACAAGACCTTAAAAATTGGATTTTTTCCCAAAAAGTTCCAAATTTTAATTTTCTTCGTTTGTCGGACTAAGAAATGCAGCCAACGCAAAGGTCCATCTAACTCGTCTGCTGCTGCTCAACACAGACGTATCACCAGGTGCAGAAGTAATTGGGGGGTGGAGAGGAACTTGTCCGACTGGGGCTGGAGTAGAAAGCAACCAGAGTCTCCTCCCTTTACAAAACACTACAGACCCTGCCCCACAAACTCTCCTCAAATTCCTTTCTTGCAAATGCCGCAAGGGAGGAACCTGTGTAAGTTCTGTATAGGCAAGACTTCTATAAACGTTGTCCCTGTTGAAATCGAAGACACTAAACACGAGGAAGACCTCGACAGCTCCTTACCTATCACCTTTTCATCAAAAGCATCAACAGCACACGAGGACCAACCTGGGCCCTCCAAAAGATGGAAAGGGTTAAAGTTGGGATTCCACTGGGCATTACTAGATCTAGGTTACAAAAGACATTTGGAAAAATCTATAGGAAGCTAGATTCTGGACCAATTTTATTTAGGGGTACTGGAGGGTGTTCGACACTCCCCAGACCCCCTGGTTTTAGGGGTTCTAGGACATTTCGCTCTCGGACATTTTGCTCCTAGGACATTTCGTTACCACTTCTACTTTCTTACTAAACTTACATAATTAAGCAATTTAAGTGCCGGATCAAGCTATTTCAGCGCCGGGTGCAGATTAGGTAAATGGCGCCTAATGGTCGATTAAATTCATACCAAATGAAAAATGTTCCCCAAACCTAAATGGTGACCGGACATTTCGCTCCGCTGCGCTCCGGGCGCTTCGGGCCGTTTTGACTGACGCTTAACTCATTAAAAATAAGCGGCTCCACCTCGACTGGGTAACCCGCAATATTCCATAAAATAACTATTTAAATATAGTTACAGCGTAGGAATGATAACGAAATGCCCGGTAGCGAAATGTCCTGTTGCGAAATGTCCGGTCACCTTTTGGGTTTGGGGATCATTTTTCATTTGGTATGAATTTAACCGACCATTAGGTGCCGTTTACCTAATCTGCACCCGGCGCTGAAATAGCTTGTACTGGCACTGGTAAGCAGATTGCAATGATTTCTGTCCCTACCCCGATTTGCCCAATTTATGATTTTCTAAGATAACGAGGTACATGTTGGGCCTACAGACTTCGTTCAGGACTTAAGATAAAGCTGAATAACTGCTATAAAACATCATATCCAATGAATTTTCTCGTATAATGAGTATTACAGCCAACACTCGTATTTAGCCCAAGAGACAATAAAAACTGAAATGGTAAAGTTTTTGGGGAAAAATCCAATTTTTGAGGTCTTGTATCTTAGAATCTATTAGACCTAAAAAATTGACGTTGGACTCAAATTGTAGGAAATATTCACAGCTTCAAAAAAGGATTAGGTGACTTTTTCCGTAGGAAGCATCCTTTTAGGAGTTTCGGGCCAAATACTAAAATCAGTCGAAAAATTTCGAGGTTACCACAAAATCAGAAACGTGAATTTTTCCGATGATTGCCCTTTTTGTCAATGGCAGAAATATCAACCTCGTAAAATTTCAAAATTTTCAAACAGGCCTTTGGAGAGGGGGGATCTATACTTAAAACAATTGATAATAATGAAAAAAACTAAAGAAAAAAATATAAAATAATAAAAATTGACTGCTACTAAATTCGTATATTTCAAGAATGCTGCAAAAACTTACATAATCGCTAGCATTACAGCTATTACGGCACAATGGTGGAGTTAGCAAGGTTCTGATTAATCAATTATTTTACCAATCTAAAAAAGTTCCTGTTGTGAATAATTATATTTCTTATAGAAGAAATTTCACTTTGAACTTTCAAAGCATAGGTGCACAGTTAAATTTTGCATTATTTAAACTGAAACGGAACACTTCAACAGATCTGTAAATCTCGGCTAGTTTTTTACAATTTAAAACGATTTAAGAAATCCAATTACTTTAGTAAGTTACAATCGTAATTTGCAATTCAGCGTAAATTGTCCTAACGCTCCCAGTTTAAATTATAATTGAATCGCTTTTTAAAATCAAAAAATAGATTTTTAAGTACCTACCAGCAAGATTTTCGCGTTGGTGTGTAATACGAATTTTCAGTCTTTCAGAATCGGCGAGTGAAATTGAAGTGTTGATTGCTATCGAATCCTTCCCTTCGGGTGATAAAGTATCCAATGCGGTATTAACTTCAGAAAGAGCTTTAGAAGCTAATTCTTCAGCTTCGTCTATAATTTTTTTTATATTTGCGTATGCTTCGCTAGCCTTAAGAGCATCGATTTCCCGACTGGTTAAATTAAACCTGAAAAAATTACATTTTAGCAGCTGAAAAAGATTAAAAATTCAACCTACTGTCCATAGTTAGTCGCATTGCGTTCCAGTTCTTGCACGTGCTTTTCAACCATGTCCAAGTACATTTTGACGTCAAATTTGGAAAGTTCTTCCTGTCGTCTCTCTAATTCTTCCTTTAGATTATTAAATTCGGAATTGTTCAGTAAACTCATATAATCTTTCATTTTAGCCAGAACGTCGGAGGTCTGATTTAAAGTTGTTTTAATTTGTGCTAAATCGTCACTTGCAGTTTTATTCATCTCTTCCATCATGCTTATTTTCTCTTTTAAACTTTCGAGATCAAATTCATTGCCTCGATTTAAAACTTCAGCCTGATCGTTTTTAATTTCGGCTTGAACAGCAACGGTTTCTAAATCCTCCATTCGTTCATTTAAATTGGATAATTGAGTTTGCAATTCTGTAATATCTATTGAAGGTTTTTCGAGCATCCTTTCAATCAACTCTTTCACGATTTTGCATTTTTCGAAAACATTTTCGTTCGGATAATTAACATTCTGATCAATAATCTTAATTTCGTTTAACAATATTTCAGCTCTTCTAACCGCTTCTTTCGTGTCTACCTGAGAATTACCAAAATTTTCCAAAGTTTTCGTCAGCAATTGCAACCGATACTTGTCGTCCCGTATATTTGTTAGAATTTCTTCCGCTGTATTCAGCATATTTCTGCCATTTTCTAAAGCAGTTTCTGGATTTTTGCTACTCAAATTTCGCTTTAAATCGTCCAATCGAAGCTGAAGTTCTGTTAAATTTTGACTTAATTCGATATCCTTTACAAAATCTTGATTTTCTGAAATAACAACGAATTGATCGTGCAAGTGTCCGTATCGAAACTCGAGGTCCTTCAGCTTCTTCCACGGTGCCTGCACGGATCCGTTCAAGAAATACGTGTTTGCGTGCAGATTATTGGATAACTCTTCGATATCATCTAATAACCACTGACTGCAAGTATCGCAAGCTGAAATAAATAAAACTATGACCGACCCAGCCAATAAATTCAAAACCACTTACGTGTGCATTCGAATTTTTCCAAAACATGTCGTGGTTTTTCACACTGAGAGCATTGTTTACCCGTAACTCCTGGTTTACAGTTACATTGACCTGTTTCTGAATCACAGTCATCGCTAGCTTTCCCTTCAATATTGCAATTGCAAGGCAGACAACTCCCTCCGGGAATGTGCGGTTGTCCGTAGTAACCGGAACTGCACTTATCACATTTCGCACCCGTATAACCTTACGTAATTACATTTATCAAAAAAAAATTAAATTAAAAATTCACTCGACTTACCTTCTCGACATACGCAAATAAACTGATTTTGTCTGTTTGAAGGTAAACATTCTTTGGCAAAGTTTTGATTTGGTAGCGGACACGGACACGGATCGCAAGTTCCAAAAGGAATCATTGGGTTTCCATAAAATCCATCTGCACACTTTTCGCAATACCTTCCGCCCGTGTTTGCACTACAGCTCTGTAATGAAAGTTAGGATGATTGCAACCACACGAGTTTTAACCTACCGAACAGTAACCGTCCTCGATGTTACAAGTATTCGATCTTCCGTTGCATTGGCAAGGTTTGGCCTGCCCAATAAACGTGTCGATTAAAATCGTTCCATTGGCCGTGTAAGGCGTATTATCACGGAAAAATCCAATACTTGGATCTTGGCAAGACGAAGAGTTATACTGTCGGGGACATTCGCAAATTTCGACACCGCTAGCTAAAGGTGCAGGACTTCCAGGCACTTCTATCGCTGTGTCCAGGATAGCATCTTGTAAACTAAATATAGATTAAATTTTGAGTTTCAAAAGTGATTCACTTATTCTTACATCAGGCTTTCAAAATCGGAAGAATCGGTTGCTTTGATGAAAATATTTTGAACATTTTGCAAAGTTATCATAAACAACTCCCTGGGCGACAAGTGAGTGTCTTTTGGATAAATCCTTTTCCATAAGGATTCGTGAAATCGAACTTCGTGTCGGTTGCTTGTACTGGGTAATGGCGGGTAATATTCCAACGTTATTTTTCCGTGTCCACGCAGCTGAACCAGAGGATAATGGTTTATTATGTCTTGTGGTAGCCTTTGTCGGGAATTCTGAGTATGAGAGACGAAGCTGAGATAGCCTCCGTATGACAGGATGCGATCTCCGTTAAATACTGGATGGAGTTTCCAATAAAGAGGTGAGTCGAAGCGATATCGATGAGTCGTAATATTTCCATGGATTCCAGGTATCACTAACAGTTTTTCCGATATTTCTATATCTTGCACTTTATACGGGTTATCCTATCAAACGAGAAGTTTAAAAAAATAAAGAGGTTCTTGGATATTCACTCACATAATTTTGATGATTTAATGTTAAAGTGCGACTAGAATTAATGCGTAATCGACCCCAGGTCAGTCCGGACTCGGAACACTGCGACGATCTTCCAAAGCAAAAGCATCGAGTACATCCATCAGTATTTTCTAAATTCAAACCAAACGATCCGTCTTTACACTTATCACATTTTCTTCCAAAAACATTGGCCTAAAAATTTTGGATTATCTATGGATTCTTGTATAATTTTGAATAGTGGTATATACCTTGCAGGGGCAATGTCCATCTGGAGTGCATTGACAAACACCTGTGTTATCACATTGGGCCAAATATTTGTCCGTTCCAGCATAGTTACAATTGCACCTTCGACATCGAGGATATCCGTAATATCCATGAGAGCAACGATCACAGTAAGTTCCTGTGTAACCTAATCTACAACTGCAGTCACCCGTAAGTAAATTGCATTGCATACTCAAACTTCCAGATTGGGAACAATTGCAAATCTAAAACACCAATTTTAAGAATAACCCGACGAGAAGCTTTCCTTTTACCTTACAACCCTTATCGGGTTCGTAGCCCCACGTATTAATCGAACAAATCTGGCAGTATTCACCGTAACTGTAAGGGGGGCATATACAATGACCCGTGTCGGGGTCGCAAATATGTCCCTTTTTGTCGCATGGATCACAAGCTAAGTATCGGGAAAAAAATCAATATTAAAACAACGAAAAAAGAAAAGGTATCTAGTACCTTTGCATCCAGAAGTAGAGAAGCCGAAATGATGTAGTATGCAAGTGCTACAACTAAAGCCGCCCACTCCTGGCTTGCAGTCGCATAGTCCTGTCGTGGAATCACAGATATTTGATTTTGAACCGTCTATGTCACAATCACACTTGACGCATTCGTTGCCTCGTTCCCAGTAACCGTCCTAGGATAGAAATTTGGTTAAAAAAATTAATCCAATGCTAAACCGATTTAAAAAGTTGCAAAAAAGATTAAAAAGCTTTGATAGATTAAAGTGGAAACTAATTAGCAATTAAAATGTATAAAACGAAAATAAACAATTCAGTTTTTAAATTGAAATAATTTCTTACCTGACATTTGTCACAAGTCCGTCCCACGTAGAAAGGCTTGCAACGACACTGGCCAGTTGTAATATCACAAGTCGATAATTCGGAACCTCGATGATTACAATTACAACCTGAAAGTAACAAAAAGCATTAACGTAATTTCTTTAACACTTTGTTATCGTTGTGCAAAAAAATGGAGCGTGTCGGAAATAAAGCTCCAAAAGCTCTGTTTGATAAATCACCCAAAGTTTGCAAGTTAATTGATCTTGCTTTTTATTTGACTAAAAATTTCTTTGTAAATTAACAGAATGCAATTATGAAATAATCAAAGTGATAAATCAAATTTTTTGAAAAAATGTTGCCGAGGAATGAGCCAATGTTAAATGCTTTATGTGGTTGCTGGTTTTTGCTGGCAAAATTTGTCTCATTGTAACAAAACATATAGAGCTAAACGAGTTTTTTAATGTCATCATTTTGTTGTAAGATTCGCCGAGATCAAAGAGACAAAAGATATAGAAAAATTCTGCTGTTTTTGTTTGCTTTAATCTCAAATGTAGTCCAACTTACTTGGAGTTTTATAAATGCTCCTAGATCTTGTAGATATAAATTTAAGAAAATGGAGTTTCCTACTTGCAAACGTAAATGTTAATTTAGTAACAGGATTATGTAGGTAATTAAATTACAAAATTCTATGTGCACCAGCAAATTTAAATCATAACTTGTTAGTTGTGATTCCATTATGAATGAGCTTAGATGTTGGATCCTGAATCCTGTGTAAATAAATTATGGTTAAAATTTATCAACTTGAAATTGGGGCACTACAATCACCGTCGCTGCTGAATTTAGAAACAACTTCAATTTCTGCTTTTAAAAATTTTAAATTTTACTCAAAAACATGCAGATAGCTATTTTGAAATCCTAAACTATTCGGTCGTGTTTACAAGGTACTTTACATCGGTTTCAGTATGTATAATACGATAGTATCGCAAAGGAAGCTTTCCTCGAATGATTTATGTAAATCTCGTGATTTAATTCGATATTCGGTAAATTTATACTAAACTTGAGATTTTGAATTAAGGAGGTTGATAACTTCATTACGACAACTTAATAAACAAGTACAATTTGATGTAGTTAATAATTTATCGCATCACCAATTTTCGTTTCAATTAACACAATTTTACGAGTAACAAACTTTGCTAATGGAAAACTCAAAAAGTGTTACACCCTGTGTATTTTACTTGTGAATTATTATTTTGCCATTACACCAGCTCGGCATTAACCTTATTGGGTTCTCTTCCGATGATAATGAAAATAAATTTACTTTTGCCTTCTCAAAGTGGTTAACAATAAAAATTTTGCCGTTCGAAGACTTTTTCTCATACAAAAATTGCTTCTACAGCAATATATATTAGATAGTTTTTGTTGCAAATTTCATTCTCTTCATTTTTGTTTCTATATATTTTTCAATTTTCTCGCACCGTTTTCGAGATACAGCCACTTAAACAAATCTCTGTAAATTTTTTCATCATTAAAATTTGCAACAAGAAAATGTCTGATAAGTAAGGTAATCGATTGATACGTGGTTTAGGTAGTGCAACCCGATAGTAACCATAGTAATACCTTTTTTGGTTTTCTTAAATATTTATACGGTGGCTCCAGGAATTATTCGTTCACTCCTATGTTAGCAAAGTAAATAGTTTATTTTGAAGTTATTTCTTGTCATATTAAAATCGATATTATAGCAAAATCATTCAGACATATTTTATTGTAAATTTCATTCTCTTCATTTTTGTTTCTATACATTTTTCTATTTTTTCGCACCGTTTCTGAGTAACAGCGACTTTAAAAACACTCGGCAAAAATTTAATATGGGAGTTTCATTAAATTTTTTACCGAGTGTTCTTAAAGTCGCTGTTACTCAGAAACGGTGCGACAAAATAAAAAATGTTTAAAACAAAAATGAAGATAATGAAATTTTCAACAAAAAATCTTTAAAAAGTTTTTCTATAAAAGCGATTTTTACCATTTACATTGTTAACATAGGAGTGTACGAATCCGTTCAAATAGTGTCATAAGTCAAAAAAGCCAACTTTCGAGAAAAATATGTTGTTTTTACACTTTTCACTTTTTAGTAAGTTACAATGGTTTTTGAAACTCTACAAAATGGTGTATTAGGTATGCTGAAAATATGAAAAATAAATAAAAAAATTTTGAGTTGTGACACTATAAAGATAAAAAAACGAAAAATTGCTTAATTAAAACGAATTAACAATATTCAACTGTAAAAAAATTAAACAGAAAAGTAGTTAAGTATTGAATCTCAGAGAGCATATTTAAAATCATATATAATTTGAATTAACTTTAAAATAATTCAAAAATTGTCAAAAAAGTCAGTATAAAATTATCCAAACATCAGTTTTATTGCGAAAAACAATAAGATTTTTGACCAGCGTTAAACACTTTATATGATATTTAGTTATACGACCAGCTTTCTAGTATATTATGCAACAAGTGCAGTAAGTGCATAATAACCAAAACAAAATCACAATCGATCGGGCGTTTGTTTAAAAGAAGTTTAGAAGATTTTTTTGAAAGAAATGTTTAAAGATGCTGAGATATTAATAATCTTTGTTGAAAATTGTGCGTATTTTATCTTTTCACGTCAAGTTTGTTTTAAATTAATTTTTCTTTAACTTTGATACTAGCACAGCGGTTAATTTTATTTGATACGGTTTTGACATATCTAAGGAACGATCTAAGCATTTCTTCCTGATAGAGTAGACTTTCTTTGAAGTTAGTAAAATAAGGCACATAAATTCCCGCAAAATAAATCAAGTTTCCAGATAAAAAGAAATGTAAAGTATATTGCCCACTGAGAAACAAAGCATCCATAAGAGATTACTTTGGTTTTAGTTTTATATAGATAATTTAATTAAAAATTTTCGTCACATAAGGAAGATTCTCCAGATATTTAATAATCCTCAATAAAGGTACCCTGGCGCTATGTTTCCAATTTATTCATCAGATTAAGTAATATTATCTTGATATAATAGCAGAGACATTGTATGATAAATTTGGCAATACAACATAATAAGCTAACGACCTTATTGCTTTTTTTTAAATTAAAAAGTCTACGAGGTTGGTTCAAACGAAGCACTTATTGGTGCATTTTTGGTTGCCTAATATTAATTAATTGACATTGTTGGAATAATTATTACTTTTTTGAAATTTGATGAATTCGTCTGGTGAAATGTTCCCTTAAAACTAATTAAATTGTAATGGCCATTAACCGAGAAAATTGAAAATCTTCGTATTTTAATTTTAAATGACGTCCCTGTGCCATTTTATTATAAATATAAGTTGTCGACGTTCGTTGGGGTTTAATTAAAATTTATTAAAATTTAAGCAAAGTATATCAAATTAAATTAAGAAATTGTGAAATGTTGACACTTTTCAGCAAACCTGACGTGTATCTAAAAAGTGTGAGATGCTTTTAATATACACAATGCTTTGAAAGTAAATAAGCTGTGTCAACATAAATGTCATCGACTAAATTGCCTTTGGCACGAGCAAATAATTATTAATAATTAACGTTACAATAATAAAATATCGAAAACCTGTCGAACGACTTAAACTTACTTATTTACGCTACTCCCTATATAAAAATATATTTTAATAGTGTTTGATTATAAACTTAGATTAACTCATTAATATTTACATAAATGCATTAATTTAAATGCATTATAGTAAATAAAATTTTATAATTCTATTTATCTAAAGTAAAGTCGCTTCTGAGTGTTTTCACGTATAAAAAACGTTAATTAATTGATCAATAATCATTTTTTTAATTTTTATTAGATTAGCCATTGTCGAGACCACTTTCAGAAGAGACCACATACGTACGAAGAACTTACAAAAATTAAAAAATTATTTTTCATCACAGCAGTGCCTTGCTGAGACCGCTGGTTGAGTTACGTAAAAATAAAAACAAACGGGAATTGTATTTAGGATGTTTAGCTTCTGGTATTGCGTGTGTAGAAGTTATTAGAGTCTTAAATATTTTGAATAAACTAAACATTTCTTTTTGAAATATTGTGGCAGCGTTACTGCTGGTATAAATTCCAATTTTTTTTGTTAAAAATATAACGATTAAATATAATATTTAAATTATTTACTCGACAGAAACGCTGTTTCTGTGCTTAAATGGTGTTACTCGATGTTCTTATTTGCCGGAAATCTCGGAAAATTCTGTCACAAACAGCAAAGTCACCATTAATTACTCCGAAGGAATCGATATTTTCTCACAAGAATTCAGTTTTTCAAAAGCGTAAAAAATAAATAATTAAGCATTGCAAAGTGATGTCAACTAAAATATAAAAAATCAACTTAAACCGAAATCAAAATTCAAATTATTATTCTCGTAGATAGCTTTTTGTTGCCCACGTATTTTACTTCCTGATGAGGTTTCAATGAGAGCGTACGAATGTACTAATTATCGGTTTCACATATTAATTTACATATTTATGTATTTAAATTTAGAAGCAGGTTTACATTATTCCCGCTAAATCAATATTGGTTTAAGGTTTTTGTAAATAATTCAATTCAATGAACGAATTTTAAATAAATTAAAATTGTATTTACGATTGGCGTAAATTTGTATAAAAATATAAAATTATGTTTTCTTAATTAATTCTGCATTAGTTATTTTTATTAGTTTTATATATACCGCATTTTTTTAAACTACGACTGGTGTACGCACCCATCCATGCGCTCTCCGGACTGATGGGCTATATCTGCAAGCTAGCTAACATCAAATATGGTTAGTTTATTACCAGACAAGGACGACTGCTGCAACTTTTTGGCTTTTAAATTTAAATTGTTCGTTCTTGGCACTGAAGAGATAATAATTTTCTTTTTATATAAGTGTTTACACAATGGAATGTATATATTTATTTTTGTCAATACATTGTCAGTGTCAATATAAAGAAGATATTTATAACACTAACTTATCCTCAACTTGGCTTTCAGCCATATAGCCATAATTTGGTTTTCACCTTCTGTTTCAGCTTTTCTTTAACATTTTTTTCCCAAACTAGAATAGATAATGGGAACTATTGACTAATTTATAAACAACTGCAATAAAATTTGATTTTTGTCGATAGCATTGAACCTGTTTTCCTACTACATTGAGATTGTAAAGCCATACATTAGCAAATTGACAAGAAAATGTAAAATTGTTGGCAAGAGTCCTTAGAATCGGTATGGATAGAACCTCCTTTATCAAATTTGAGATGTTAGCAAGAAACAGTGTCAAGTTTACGTCTGGCAATGGAGGAATTGCAGACTTAAAAATGTTTTCCAATTTAATGGCTTTCCAATAGTTAGACATCGTTAAATTCATCCACCTACCATTCAATAATAAAATTGCAATATTGCAAAATTTAAAGTAAACCTAATATCAGCACGTAAATAACAAAGTGTTATAGCTTGTAGCCAAAATAAAGTAAAATTAAATAAATTGTTATTGAGAAGTAATAATGGCAATAAACGTAAATGTGCGGGTAGATGGTCCATTTAGGGTCAAAATGGTTGGGACCATAGTAATTTTTGTAGCGCTATCAACAGACAGCTCTACTTAAGATGTATCAACATCTATGGATCTGTGATTAGGTTAATGCACCGAACGACCATGCAAAACGCTTATGCTAATTCAAGATTAAAACACCGTCTGCTCACAGCATTAAAATAATAAATACAGTTGGCCGTGTGGAGGTTTTATCCCACCGACATTTTCGTCCACTTGAAAAAATCACGAATTTTTCTAAAAAATTAAAAGTATGCAAACGTAAGTCAAAATTAATTACCAACGCGAGATACTAAAGCAACTTCATTTGTTAATGCTATGTTAAAATGTAATGTGGATTCTCGAAGCTTTTAGTTTATCGCAAATTCCGTTTAAATAACTAATCTGATTAATTAATTGCCTTGTTTCGTTTCAAAATGCTTTTTGACCAAGCGCATGATTAATGATTTTTTTGAAATTACCTACAGATTTACGGCTCCGTATCTAACTTCAAATTTTGGAACCGAGTTACACACCCACATTTGATAATTTAATTAACGAAAAGTTGTTTCTAATGCGTAACGGTGTTTAAAATCACCAAAATCGATAATTAATTTTAAAGCTGATGAGGAAGATGAATAGGATTAAGGGATTACTATAACCATAATTAAATATAATATTTTCCATGCCCAATGTACCTATTTACGTAGGCGAAATTTAATTTAAATTTTAACTCAAGTTTAGCTTTTCAACTTTTTTTTATCCTGAAGCTCAAATACAGGGTGATTCGTAAATGAATCAAAGATTTAATGAGCTATTTTCGATAATTTAAAAGCAGAGTTTCTATACTTTGATTGGGTCTTAATAACCCCAAATTCTATGAACATAAATAACATAAATTAATATATTTAAATTAAGGCAGATGTTCAATGTGTCTCCCGTTTATTTCAATATACAGTTTGGTACCTACGCTTTCTCAATGAAGAATCCAGGTTTATCTTCAATATGTTGACAGCAATTTTCTATTATCTGTGCCAAATGTCAATTCAAGCAGGTATCATCTGCAATTTGGAGATAAACAATACTACGGCACTATGTAATGTTGTGTTATATTAATGAGCTTTTTGGATTAATATAAGTTATAATCAGTGGCAGATCCAGGTCTCCAGATGAGACTTAATATTTGTGGAGAAGGCAACGGGAAACCACATCACTAATTAAAATTCCCAAGAACGTCATCTTGGCTTTAGCCAAGTTCGACCACGATTCCTCTACAAAGAGGAAAAAACGAAGAAGAAGAAGAAAAAGAAAAAAAAAAGAAGAAAAAGAAGCCCAGTTTATCCGTATGTTAAAAAGCAATGCTTTTTTCTTAAGGGTTCTCCATACCCCCAGATTCCTAGATTTTTAAATCAATGACTTTTATATTATAATATGTTATTATTATGCTCTATAGATAAAAACATAATCAAAAGTGTAATAGATATTTTCAATACAAGGTAGGAAAACTAACATTTTTCCATTCAAAAAAAAATTGGGTCAGCCCCCCCAAACCATTTAAAAAAATATTTTAAAAAGCCGGACAAAGAGTTTATTAACCGAAATTAATAATTTCGGGAGAGGCCCGGGGTCCCCAGGCCATCCCCCTGGCTACGCCACCGATGTAAGTACTCCGAATAAAAATTGCATCAATGAATATTAAAGGGGGAGCCAACCAATTAAAAATAATTCCTAAGATTTTCTAATATCTTGAAATTTCCTTGAATTGCCTAAGATATCTTAGCATTTCCAATAGGAATATTGGTTATCATGTTATCAGTATTGACCCGATATTGCATCTAGCTACAGTCAATTTTGGTCCAGTATTGATTTTCTATATCGGTGTAACATTGAAATACAATGATGGACCGATATTGGCTGAAAATCGGCAGACAATATTGGTTATCAATATTGGCTACAGCCAATATTGGTTCAATATTGATTTACTACATCGGTGCAATATTGAAAAACAATATTGGGCCGATATTAATTGAATCTTGCAATATTGCCCTAATATTGGGCCAACATTATGTGCTACATGGGTATATGTACTCTTTCGTAAGATTTTCTCAATTCTCCTGAAATTTTCCTTCGCTTGTAAAACAAATTTCCCAAGCGATTCCCTTCAGCACTTTTGTTTGCTAAGCTGTCGAATGGTAGTTATTCTCATTTACTAGAACAAACTGGTGTACGCGTCTGGGAGCTTATGTAAAATCGGAGGGAGAGAAAAAAAATTCAATTTCCTTAAAAATGTTATATAAACAGGGGTGGGCAAAATACATGAAAATATGTATTTGAAATACAAAATACAAAATACATTTGTTTTGGGTATTTGAAATACAAAATACAAATACATTTTGTTCCGAGTAATTAAAATACAAAATACAAAATACAGTATTTCAAATACAAAATATAGCATTTAAAATACAAAATACATAATTTCAAATACTACCTGGTTGGGAACAAAACAAATAACAATACAATACAAAGGCAGGGCCGAATTCAGTAATATCGTCGAATGAAAAGAATCGCAATCAAAAATTTTTTACGTTACTGTTACTGAATACGGCCCTGTCTATTTAATATTATCAATTTTAAAGTATTTTGTATTTTGTACATTATTTTGTAATTTGTATTTGAAATACAAAATACAAAATACATTTGTTTTGGGTATTTGAAATACAAAATACAAATACATTGAAAATATGTGTTGAAATTCAAAATACAAAATACAAAATGTATTTCAAATACGTATTTCAAATACAAGTATTTCAAATACTGCCCAGCCCTGTATATAAATATACCTGATATTATAAAATATACCTGAAAATTTCCCTTAATTGTCAGGAAATGCTAAAAATACCATAAAAATTCAATTTAATTTCTCGTAAATTTTCTTTAGATTATCTAGTTTTTACTTCCCCTCCTTTTCTGATCACAAAATTGAGTAAGTTTTATAATTTTGCGCTCTTACAAACATCTGGATGACTAAAATGCATTGTCCAATTTGTAAAAATTCTTAATAAATCTTTCAATTTCTTTCCAGAAGGACAACAAATTCTTCAGGTGGCCACTTTCTCTATAAAATCTTTCAATTTCAATTTTCACATTCCCTTATTGTTTAGTTTTCCAGGTGGATTATTTTAAAAAATCCTAATTTCGCAAAAATCCATAATTTAGCTTAATTCTTGACAAATTCTTTACAAATAATTTTGTCATATTGGAATGCACTGATTTGATTCCATAGCGTTGACCGTCAGGCTATCAACCGTTGTGTTGTTAAATTTTAAAGATATAAATCTCAAATCCTAGGAAACAACTGCATATCTACCCCTAGATTCAACACATTCCTGATCGCGTCGGATACACTGATCTAAAGACAGAAAAATCAGATACTTTTGTGGGTTATTAATAATTATATTCCTTAGTAAGTCAACTTGGCTTCGTTCAAGAGTAATCAAGATTGGTAAAAGGTTAACAACTACAGAAAAAATTACAGAAGTCATCTTAAAATGCGGGAAACAATTTTCATACTTAACCGTTACGATAAAAAGCAGATATCTAAAAAAGACTATCCGAAAATTTGCGGTTTAATCCGGCTAAAAGTTCCCAACGCTGGTGGGTAAAAACAAAAAAGTCAAAGCTTAAATATTATCGCTTAAATATTTACAAAATATCATATCAATATTTAACATAAATCCTTTAATAAATTGATAAGAGAGTTGCTTAAATCCAAATCAAAATAAACTTTTGCAAAATTGTATCGAAGTGTAACCAGTTATTAAAATGTGTCAAGTACGTGAAGATAAGAATAATAATTTTAATAGAGACATTAATATCTTAACTACTTGATAATGTCACCACTAATCATATCATAAGCACTTGCACGGTAAAGTTTTGTAATTATCTCTAAAAAGGCTTAAGTGTCCAATTATAACAGGTTTCGATTTGGACTGAAATTTTAGTTTCATTTGGAGCGATGTCAGAGGTGGCTAAATATAAAATCCACAGGTTAATAACACCGGAACGAGAAAAGCATTTTCTACAAAAAAGCAAATTTAAAAGCTCAATACTGGAAGCATTCCATTGAAGTAGGACGTATTCAAATGTAGCTATCGATTTGCAAAAAATGACTCGTATAACAGCTTCTGAAAGAAGTAGAATAACGCTACTGGAAGTTAAATATACGTGGATATGCATCTACAAGTTTCAGGTGTGCGTAAACTAAATCCTTAATCGTTACTTTAATATTTAAGTTATTCTAGCAGGGAGTGTCCAAGGAACTTTTCACGGCAGCTACCTGTTGCATTTGCGTCAAATAATTATGATAATAATTTGCTCTGCTGTCTATTAATTTCGCGTGATAACAGATCACTCGAATAACTCGTAAACGGCTGGTTCTGAAACCGTTGAAATATGAAAACGGAAAAACTTGGCTCATAAAAACGAAAGTGGTGTCGAAATTGTTTTCTCGTAATACGCGTTCGTAAGTTTACAGGATCGAGAAAATTGGGTATATAAAAGTGGAAATAATTGAGAGCAAAATTTATCAGTAGGAAAACCCGGGACCAGCAGACCCACTTTTATTTCTTTCAAATTTAGCCAGCGCGGGGTAACTTGTCCTTACTACCTGGGTAATAATAACATAATTACATAAACGGAAGCAATTAGCCCAGAGTTCAAACTGATTTGGTCAATAAAATTGATATAAATAATGAAAGGCAGTAATGTAAATAACCCCGATCTCGTCTATTGATCTGATCCAATTCCGTAAACGATAAGAAAAATTGAAACAATCTACGAGGCAATTAAATTATGACTTTGAATAGGTCAAGCACGTAGTGCGAATTAAGGGGTCTGCAATTTTTTTCCCAATTTTTAAAATTTATTAGCGTTGACCTTTGATCCCAATTAAAATTAAAAAAAGTTTAACTTTTATCACTTTGTGATAGTAAATTTTATTAAATAATTAATCAAACAGTTTTCGAAAAGTTTGCGTGTAATTGAATTAATATGTGTCGAGCAATTTTTATTAGTCAGAACCCGGATATGTAAGCAATTTATATTCTATGCGAATCTTTAGCGACATGTAAAAAATAAGTAAGGTTTAAATCGTGTATTAATAAACATAAGTTACATTAGTTACAATTTTCTGTAAATATTTGCCAAGATTTACCGGGTGTTTTAAAGTTGGAAGCTTCGGAGATTTATTAAAGCCTGGAAATAGAGCGAATTTTACTCCTACAATCAAAATTTTGAGATAATTCGAAATGAATCATTGGTATTAATTGTTCGTGTCACTAAAAATATAAATTAATGAAGAAAAATGAAATTTTTAGTACCAGATCTATCGATATAGGTCAATTGCGCTTAAATGGTTTTATTGGTAAATTTACGATACTGTTTTATAAAAGGTTTGGTTTTCAGCATTTTGGAGGAAAAAGTAAATATTTTTAGTCATAGACTAAAAATTATGGCACATCAACGTAACAGATAAGGTTTTGTATGTAGGTTATGTTTGTATGGTACCTTCATAGGCGCAGTAAAAATATTAAAAAAATGTTGACGTCTTATTATTATGAAAGTAAACTTATAGATAAAGTAGATAGTTATTTGCTTTAATAAAAATATAATTGTGTAATTTATAATACATACTATGTACTACCTATATATACTTAAGATATTATATTATAATTTGTATCTTGAAAACGTTTTACTAAAATACTTTGTAATCTAAATTGAGTGGGTGTAATTTTTACAAAATTTATTAAATTACCTAGATAATTTTTTAACCTCCAGCATGAATATTAAAACTTAATTTCAGTGAAATCTAAACACTCAGTATAAGGTCATCTCTAAACGGCAATTTCTATTTTCCCCTACGCAAATGTTATTACAGTTACATTGAATAATAATAATTTTTCAGGTCAATTCGCCCCATGTTTTTTTTGAAAGGAAGAAGAATAGAATTTAAATTTATAAAAATATAAAACAAAACAAAATTATAATTTTTATTTTTTCTTTAATTAAACGAGTTTCAGAGGCAGAACTACCGGGGTGCGGTGGGAGCGACGCACGCGGGCCCCCGGCTAAAAGAGCACCCAGTTGTACTGTACCCTTTTCAATCTTAAAAATATAATGAGATAATCTAGTAGTATTAATATTTAACTTTTAATATTCACAATGAAATATAATACTTTAGCCTTCTCTTATTGAGGTAAAGAAAGTGGGAATTATTTTTCATCAATAATTCAATGTACCCACTAAATTTTCAAAATCAAATCCTGCCATCATTGACTTGGCACTAAAAATGAGAAATTTTCTGACAAAAATAGGGAAATTTTAAATTTCCTATATGCCAAGAAACTCACTTCGCTCGAGTTTTAAATGTTGTTATTTTACCAATTTTGTTATGTAAAATTCTAATAATAAAATAAAATAAAAATGTAAAATATATATAATGTTTTGTAGAAAAATAATATTATTAAATTTTATTCATTACACAGGAGAACAGCAGTGGCGCTGCAAGAGTAGCTAGGGCCCCAGACCATCCGGATTACACCGATTGTTGTTTTTTTTTTTTTTGGCTCATGGGGAGTTTTCTATCTGGTTGTATCTGCCTATGCTAGGCAATCTTGGAAAAGGGGAAATTTAAAATATTCTAGAAACTCTTAGGATAGCCAATAGCAAAGAGTATGTATATATAGAGGGACAGCTCTTATGGGAATACTTGTCACAAGTAATTCTTGATGGCTCTGCTACGCCATCTAGTGGAGGGGGTTATCTCTACGTCTTTATTTTTGGTCCTCTATATACAGGGTGCTGAATGAGTTAGCTGAACATAGGAAATTAACATGTAAAAACTTATTTTTGTAAAAATACCCCCCTGTATACAAAGGATCAGCCATTAATTAAAAATTAAAACGTAGAGATCACACCGTCTACTAGATGGCGTAGCAGAGCCATTAACAAAAACTTGTGACAAATATTTGTTAATGGCTGTCCCTCTATATATACATACTCTTTGCCAATAGCCAAAGAAATCTCAGAAAATTGAAAAAAAAAATAAAAGAATTAATCTATTTTCTAAATTTCCCAAAATTTCCTTGAGAAGAAAATAGCATTCTTAAGTTTTACCGGTTTTACTAAGATTTCATAGAATTTCCTAAGGTGGGTACCCTAAAATTTGCTTGGATTTCTTTTCACTTTTGTATATCATGATTTTCCTTTCGGTTTTTCAGTTAGTACAAAACTATAAGGGGAAACCGCCGGAAAAATTGTACTAACTAGAGAAGGGAAATCTGAAGAAATTCTGGAAAATTCCAAAACATCTCAAGAAACAGATTCTTAGAAAATTTGTGGAAATATAGAAAATTTCAAGAAATCCATAGAAATTTCACGAACATCTTAGGAAACTCTAGAAAATGTAAAATTCGAAGGTAGCTTAAGATATCTCGAAAAATCCAGAAAATTTTAAAGTCAATGAAATCTCAGAAAATAAAAAAAGCAAAAACAAGATAGCAAAAGAAAGAAAAAAAATCCGGAAAAATTGTAAGAAATCCCAGAAAATTTTAGGAAATGTAGAAAATTAAAGGAAATGGAAAATATTAAAAAAATATCCACAAAAATCTCAGAAAAATCTAAAAAATATCAGAATCTTAGAATCTAGACAATCTTAGAAAAATCAAGAAAATCTCTGAAAATTCAAAAATAAAAAAACTCATCTATGTATATATTTTTGATAAGAATTAAGGTATTATTTTTAAATTTTAATAAAATCCAATAGGGGGGGTAAGTTCTGCTCTCTATATCCGCCCTTGTTTGGAAGGAATTCTTTGAAAATCACTAGAATTGCATAGAAATTGGAGCCCTCGTTAACAACTTTGCACACGAGTCCCTCACCTGCTTGTTACGCCGCTGACGAGTTTGATGCAATTGTTTTACTTTTGCGCCGCTGACATGCAATGTTATTGATATAAATATAAATTTTAATAGCTATTTTTAAAATTAAATAATTATGATTAAACTAAGCCAGACGATAAGATAAAAACATTAGCATGTAAAAGTATTTTTTGCCGCACCCTGTATATTTTAATATTGCATCATATTTTGTGCAAAGTGCGACAAGCTTTGTAAAATTTCCCTATTCTATTGATTGAGCTTATTGCTTTATATATTGCTCGCTATAAATGTTTCCATCAAATTTTATTGCAATTTATGAAAAACTCATCGACATATTGATCGCAAATGTTGGAAACTTTATTTTATAACTTTATAATAAGTAAATAATTATACATTTGTTTAGTAAAATTATTAGTACTGAAAATTACGTTAGACCTTAGATCATTAGGTTGTGATAGCCGCTGTGAGCACTGCAGTATTGATCAACTATTAAATTAAAAATTCAGTTAATGATCTGTATTTTGATTGATAATCGTGTTGATGAAAAATTTTGTCACAATTAGGTTCAGAAATTGTTTACTATACAAACTTTTAGTTCAACAGCGATGTAGAGATAACCTCAAAAATTTGAATAATGAGCTTGTTTCATACATTTTGAATAAATTAATTATCGTAATACGACTCATCATTTTTTTGTAACTTTTAATTTCCAAGAAACATGAATAAAATTTAATATGAAGCAGGCAAAGAGATTTTTACTAAATTAACTAACATACAAGCTATTTATACTTTACTTAATATGTAATCTCTTCAATCAAAGTCTAACGTAATAAAATGTTCATTTTTATATACACAGCTTAGTCGTTAAAGAAACCAGGTATTCTTTCTTAATATTTTTGTTTTACTAAATTCATTACAACAAACCTAGTAGCATTATCCCTGTCAAAGAAATTTAAGAATATCATAAAGTTTTCGAAAATATTGCAAAAGTAGGGTTATAACTATTTTAAAAATTTAAATCCCGACAAGCACTACGTAGATCAAATTTCAATTTGAAAAAACACCGATATGATTACTTAGAGTGTATGTAAATGTTAAAAACACTTTAAATAATCCTGTTTGAAAGAAAAATACGATAGCTGATGCTCAAGGGGTTCTATTTTTAAATGCAAAATTTAATGTAAATGTTTCATCTGGAACTCTTTAATTTGAAATAAAAATTAAATGTAAATGCTTGCATCTGCTTTATGTAGTTAATGCACCTTAAGATATGGGGAGCAGAACTTTTCTTTGAAAACAGGGAATAACGCAACGCCAGCGGCTCACGAGCGGCTCATTAACGCTCACCAAAATTATTTTGGTAAGATTAGAAATTTTTGAATTTTGATAGGTGCTTGTTTAAGGAGATAAATTTATCGCCTGTTTTCGAGAGCTTCTCGAAAACTTGTTATATGCAAAATCATTAGCGCCCACTTGTGGTTGCCTCATTGTTTAATTACAATAGTTTTTATCGATACACTCATCAACAACAAATCTATCAAGGTAAACGCTCGTAAAACAAATTACAAAACCCACTTGTTAAAAATTTTGATAAACTACTTCGAAATTTTATTTTTTCTTATTTTGTATTTTACAGGCTGAGTCATTCTCATAAAAAAGTGAAATTTAAATATAAATTTTGTTTTAGTGTGACGGATGATAGTCATCTAGTGTTGTATGAAAAATAAGTAATGTCTATATTACACCTTAAGATACCAGTTTGACATTTTTCAGTTGTTTAAATCAGATAAGATATTCTAGCTTAGGCGTGATCTTATTTTAATGAACATATCCTACAGAGTCATGGTACTTGTATGGTAACACCTGGGCAGCAATTATTACGTCCATAAAAGTATTTTACATTTAAAGGCGATTTTCCAAAAAAAAAAGATGAAAACGACTGAAATAATTAGAAGTTACTACCATTTCGAGCGACATCCTATTAATTACATAAACAGTGAGCATTAATTAGACGAGACCCCCCTGTTATATATACCTAACTGGAAAAATCTAAAAATATTACCGACTCTAAATTTACCAACAGAAACGTGTAAACAATGCGGGATTTTCAAAATTATAGTAATTAGTATAAAGTGCTATGCGCCTAAAATTTGTCATTGTAATTGTTTACACATTTTCTTCAAGATCAAGATTAAAAGTAATCTATCTTATCTAATGCTAATTTTAAAATTACTTTGAAAAAAAATTACTAAATTGGCACGTTTGTATAATATATTAAAATAACGATACATTTTATTCATAGCCTTAAAGAATGTAATAGTGGAAGAATGAGTCACTGAATCAAGATCCTTGGGGGCAATTATCGATGATTGATTTTACACGAACGAGTTGTTTTAAAATTTTTTCAAAAAAATTGTAATAAAGTTATTTACTACATACTCATTAAGATCTCTATCTCTCACAGTTTTTCTTTCAAAGTGAGACCGTATAAGTGGCTTGCTGTTACCGCTTCTTCATCATGGAGCGGCATTCCAAAAAATCACCAGCGAGCAATTCCTAAATATTTTCAAAATTACTTAACGCAACACTTTTTATAATAAATTACGCAAATACTTTCGTTTTCAAAATAGCTATCAATATTATAACATAACAGCTTGTCTTTGTCAATTGTTTTGTTATTGTATGGATTTGAAACTGTGTCGACCGCCCAAGAAGTTCAACCAGACCAAATTCATGTTTCGAAAAAATAATCAACTAATGGAGTTGATAGGTATTCGTTGGAGTGATGATGAAATCATTTAACAGAAAATATATTCCGGATCCGGTTCATCAGGAACCCCGAAATATTTGTGTTATTTTATGTTAATATTTTAAAGCGGTGCAAGAGTAGCTTAGGGCCCGTAAGCAAATATACAAAACGGGCCCTTAAAAAACAATCTATTAATTTTGAATTGAGTATATTATTTAAAAATTTATTTTTGGGATTTACTAGCCTTTATGGTCCCGGGCCCCTAAGCTTTGCTTACATTCGCTTATTGATATCATCCTAACTGCAATGGACCCGATTTAGTGGCCTAAGTGCGCGTAGGGATATCTCCCTGCTCTCCTACCTAAAATCTAGAATCCAGAAGAGTGCACTGGGGGGTATTCCATACCCCCCAGACCCCCCGGATTATATCGATTACTTTGTGACTTAAATAATATGTTTAGAGCTTCGGAATCGGAAAAAAAGTCCAAAAGTAATTTTTATTTTTGCTCATCAGGGAGTAAAAATCTAAATATATTATTGAAGTCACAAAATAATTAGTGCAATCCGGGGGGTCTGGAATACCCTCCAGTGCACTGTTCTGGATTCTGGATTTTAGGTAGAAGGGCAGAGAAATAAGAGTAGCTAGGGCCCGTAAGCAAATATACAAAACGGGCTCCTAAAAAAACAATGAATGAATTCTTTTTTGGGATTTACTACCTTTTATGGTCCTGGGCCCCTAAGTATTGCTTACATTCGCTTATTGATATCACCGCCACTGGAGAACAGTGAATTTGCGACGTGGAGTTTAAGAGTCGATTTTGGGTAACTATGGTCTCCTGAATGCGAAAATAATTTCAGATTTGCCGAATTTACTCCAGTTTTTGAGATAAAAACAACCCTTTATAGGTACAGTAAATCTCCAATTATCCGATCTCCTACTATCCGAATCGCTGATAATTATCCATTAGATAATCTACATTATTTTTATTTTTTATTAGAAGATTATTTTTCATTATCATGTTCCATTATTTTATTTTATTTTTAATTAATTAAATTAAGTTAAGAATCAAGTTCTTCTTCTTTAAAACTAGTTTATTTCTCCCATTTTCAATACACATATAGTAATTAATTTTTTTAGTAATTAAAATAAACCTTTTTTTCGGAAAAATCCAATTATCCGAATATTTGATTATCCCAATTGATTCGGATAATTATTGGAGTTCTACTGTATTCAAAACTCTTATTTTCGAATGAAAATAACATAATAAATAATAAAATTAAATTAATCATAGCAATAAAACAAAAATACATAAAAATAAGTTAGAAAAAACGTTTTTCATACGATTGTTTACTGAATTTTTGCTCAGAACAACAAAGGAACAAAAAGGTCGCTGTTTCATTTCATTTCTTCATAAAAATTAATGAAAATTTCGCAGAATATTCTTCAAATGTTACTTACTACAGAAATAAATATATTGTCATGTTACCAAATCGTTTGTGGAAGATTTTTGATAATTCGGAATTTCTTTGATTTGTTTTTTTTAAATTTGTTAATTTATTTTGAATTTTGAATATTTTTGTATTTAATTGTTTTTCCATTTGATTTTACGTGTGTAAACAATTTTTGTAAATTTTGTAAATAATTTATTGTAAATATTTGAATTTGAGTGGGTCTTTTCGGTGTTAGCAATTTTTTGATTTGCGTTCCTAGTTTGAGATTTTGCGAAATAAAGTTTTTGATTTACGTGAGTAAGAATTAGTTTTATTTTGGGAATCGTCCGAAATTTGGACGAAATTGAGTTTTTGGATATTTTGAGTTTGGAAGATTGGATTGAGGTTGGACCCGTTAATTATTGATGACTGAAATTGAATAATTGGAAATTATTTTTGTGGAGTATTTTTGGATATTTTTTTGAAAATTGAATTGGCGCCGCAACGAAGCATTAAGGAACCCACTGAGGAGTCTCTGCTTATCGACAATACGGGCTAGTCGCGGTAATTTTCAAGTTTTGTTCCCCAGTGTAATTGGTTATCGTAATTAAATTCTGAAAAACTTTCCCAATCTTCTTCAAGATTTAATCCCATAATTCTTGTCGGCGGCGGCGATTAGAATTCTCAATATAAACCTCAGCAAATACTTCATTTGGTAAATTACCCCCTTGGCTTTGCATTTAAAAGGAACAGGATTTTAGTTTTGGGTTAATTAATTTTCTTCCTGATCTGGTTTACCAATAATTAACAAGAAATTACCAAGTAAGTATATTTTTGATTCATAACAATGGGAATCAGGAATCTGATACCCGTTTTCTGTGCTTGGAACGTAGCTGTCTTGCAGACCACTATAATCAGAAGAAATTATGCTATCAAATAGTCCTTTGTGAAGTTATATAATGTAATAGTATGTAAGTAAAACTGGTCAGAAGTAAGTTTTTTCCTTGAGATTTCTTGGAATTTCCTCATAGATTGTCCTAAGATTAAGATTGATTTCAAAAAAGTTGAAACAGAAAGAAAAAATTCATCTATAGATAGTATTTCTAAAATTTCCTAATTTCCTTAGATTTTCCAAGATTTCTTTGAATTTCTTCCATATTCTCGGATTTTCCAATTTTTAAGATTTCTTCTGATTTTCTGGCTTTTCTCAGATTTCCATTTCTTTAAATTTTCCATAATTTTTTTTAGATTTCTTCAGATTTTTCTTCACTTTTACGTAAGATTTTCCCAGCGCTTATTTCTCCGCCGGCCGGTGGCATTAACAGTCAAAATGTCATCGCGTGGAAAGTTTCTCTTTTCCGCCTAACATTACAGCAACCACTGTATCGGCTGATTTTTTAAGTTGTAGATTTTATCTCAAATTTAAAAATTGTTGTTTTCGAAACAACAAAGCTTTGAAGATTTTATCCTCCCTTCTTCCTCCTTTCAGATTTAACGCCGCTAGTCGCCGGCACTAAAGTGAAACAATTGATTTTACAAAAAACTTGACATGAAGTTTTAGGTATTCCTTGCTTTTCTTGGTCATTACAACTGCTTATAAAGACGGACGTTAGGGGAAACTGTCTTTTACAGATCTTATTGAAAATTGATTTGTCCTAATGTTCTGCTAGCATTTCTTGACGAAGTGTTGCTTAACCATCCTTACAAGCTAAAAAAGCGAAAAATCGTAACACAATAAATTATTGCTAGACTGCACCAGGACCGCGAGAGCCTGCCGCAAGAATTAAGTCGTAGCAACTCAAGATAAGATGCTAAATATTCGTAACTTATTGTAGGTCTTGATTCAATTTCAAATTAACAGATTGGAAAGCTAATCTATCTTATGACATTGGCTTATCCAATAAAATGTATCGATAATATGAATAAGATCAATTTATTCAAAATTACATAATATGAAAAATTTGAAATGTGATTCGGAACCCTTTCCCACACCACAAAGTTCACCAAATATCGTAACACCTCAGACTCATCCAATGCAAAATTGTTTAAAATGTTTAGTGAATCATCTTTAACTTTGATTTCAAATATAAAAAGCACATATAGTTGCAATCTCATGATTTCCATTGTTCAATATCATACGCACCAGCAGACAACCATCGAGAAGGCGAAGATTTCAATAAAGGGTATTTCTTACAAATTTTTGTGTAGGAGGTATCAAAAGAAAATCAAGTAGAGGGGCTATAGGGAATCCAAACCACTTTGGAGCAAAACTTAATAAGTTGCAGATTGTAAATTAGCTTATTTAATTAAAATTAAAATGTCGAATTAAATTCTGCGTAACCATCGGAGTTGGATAACCCGAATGAACTATACTAGGTATTATTTTTATTATTTGTAGTGATGTATTTACTTTTCTTGTTGATAATAATTTCATTGTTCTCACAATAATGGTTGGTTATTTAAAAAATAAAGCCTTCATTATCACCAACTAACTCTGCATTCTAGATGCTTTCCATGCATTCCTATTATATATTATTGTTACAAGTTTATCCAGTAGCAACCATAAATAAGTAAATTCAGCATTGTTTACATTGAATATGCATTAATACTACAATTTATACAAAGTAGCTGTTTGAAATTATGTGATAATTTATTAGGATCTTGTCGTCACCTTACAATTTATTATTTAATGGAAGTTCTGATTTATGAATATCTCGAGTATTCAGGATTAAAATAAATCCACAAATTTTCATACAAATATTTAAAAAACTCAAAAACATGTAAATAAACAAGCGTTTTAACCATACCGTATTTATAAAATGTTTAAAAAATGTACACATAATAATTTTGATTTAAAAAACTAACGTAGGATGAAATTTATAGCATATGATACACATTAGTTACGCATAATTAAAAATAAAAAAAAAAATTATGAAAATAATTTCGATGACTATATACACACATAAAACTTATTTACGGTGAGTTCAAATGAATAAATTATATTTAAATGTAAACTATTTTATATAAATAACACTGTAACCAACTTCCACCATATAAGTTCCAACGTATTAATTTTCCAATTAAAAAAATCGCTCAAATCTTCAAGCTTATAATTTATTTAATATCGATAAATTATGCTCACGCCTATTCAAATTTGTATCCACTAAAGTTTAATTATACGAAAACCAAAATTATGCAATTTTAAACGTAGTAATAATCGTAATTCAAAGTAATAGACCAACATGAATGGGTAACCCATTCAATTTATACGCTGAATGAGTTATTTAATGACTCGGTAACGTAACATCGAATATTTCTATTAAACAATGAAGCAGATTGGATAACAATCGCAAAAATTTTCTCCTAAGTTTTGCGTAAAGGTTCAAGCTACTGATGTGAAGAGATGCTGCCTCCAGGTTACTTCCAATAGCTTTTCAACTATATACGAAACTGCTCTTGTATATCTTAGTTTTCAGTTTTCCTACCTTCGGCTATCTCAAAATTTGAAAGCAAAACAAGCTCCTGCCTCAAGAATCGTACACTCCACTTCATCCTAAATAGTTTACTCAGCAAATTTACTTCCAACACTGTTAAGTTATTAATATTATGCGTAAATTATTATTTAAGACCTCTTCAAATTTTGTGTCAAACAGGCATAGAAGGAATAGTAGTGGAATTCGCTCCTTTGATGTAAAAGATTAAAGGGAAAATGTTTTAGAAAATTATTTCGTACAAAATGATATACCGAGGGTATACGATAAAATCCGTCAGATTAAAGTGACCGTACATTTCTTGGTTTCCTTCAAAGAAAATTTGGAAAGTAACAATATCCATCCGCACTGTCAGCTAATTAAATTGTTATTTGTCTCCGTAAACTCAATTACGGTTTATTTATTATTCGAAATTGACGGAGGAAATTGAGAAACACAATTTTTTCTTTTACTTCTGTCAACCCTAAACGTGTTCATCAAGCTATTTTTACCTAATTTTATTTTTGGACAAGAACCATACTGTGGATATGTTAAGTAAGGTAACGTTACCCTTCCCTATTGACGAAGGTAAAGTTACAAACATATTTCTCGATCCCAAAGCAATTTATCGCGTAATTTCCCAAAGATAAATTTTCTGAAATTATGTAAATTTACTGTAAAACCCAACCGAATGCCAGAGAGGGCATATTTTTGAAAAAAAAAAAGAAAAAACTTTTACTTTATTTCTTCTATTTTCTACTTTTTTTGAGTAAAAGAATAACTGTAAAAAATTACGCTCGCGGGAGCCTAATAAAATAATGAGTCCTTTTAAGATGGAGCTTGGATAAGGAAATAGTGTCTGGTGCCCCGAATAAATTAAAAAATTGACACCAGAAAGTGAAATAAAAATAAAATGATATTGTAAAAGCATGCGGGACAAGGAATGATTTTAATTAAAAGTTAATCGACAAAATGTAGGATTTATTACGGGCATAATTTATTCAATGTGGAAGCTGATTGGTAAGACAAGTTTTTAACTCAAAACGCAATTAAAATTTTCAGGTATATCAATCATGCCACCTTCAATAATAATTTAATTTTTTAACAATTCGTTAATTAATTTTACTTATTTTGTCGTAACAAGGGACAACTGTTTTTAGTATGAAAAAGCTATACTTGAACACACAATCGGTGTGGCCGAACTATTAACTTCTATAAATCAAACCTGTCCAGTTAATGTATATGTTTAAATTTTGACATGTATCGATTTTATCTACATACAGTATGAGACAAAAAAATGGTAAGTGCTCTATTTACCCGGTAGAAAAAAATTGTCAAGATTTATTTTTATTAAATAGACCACCCTGTATCCAATAGGAACTGAAATATTAATTAAACTTGACATAGTTCCGATTGTTGGATAAACTATTTACAGTGAGGAATCTTGGCCGATATTGGAAATGTGCAACATTCTCCATAAAATATTTAAATTTATGGAACCCTTTAAACGTCTAACGATTTATTTTTCAAAAGTAAATTGCTCGCTGGCCTAAGGCTATTTTAATTTCCTATATGTAAAATTGTCTGTTACGGTTGAAAAACCATTCAGCTTCCATCAATTTATTTACTTTTTGTCAAATTAAATTTGTTCCAAACGTACAAAGGTTATCGCGTTCAAAATTACGTCAATTATCGCGCATTGAATTGAAATATTTTTTTCAAAAGCGTCCAATCAAGAATATAACGAGCGTTCTGTTCGAATCTGTGTTAATTATTAGGATATCTTATCAGGCTAACATCGATATTTTGAAACTAATTTAAATATTGCGATAATATCTAAAAACCAAACCTAAACGCCAAGAATGTCGGGGGTTGGATTACAAATTTTTCCTTTTATAGCCAAACCCGGAAGCCCAATAAATCAAATGGCACGTTCCCGAGTTGCATTATTTTTAAATTTAACGTATAAACAAAACATTACATGAAAAAGTCGTTACCCGATTCAAAATAGATTTAAACATCGCATACATAAATAAATGCGATTATTTACTCGAGTTCGTGGTCAAAACGCTTCATAATTTTTTTTTAATATCCAAAGTGAGATCAGAGTCTAAAAATAGCCATCAAATTGATATTCGAAGTTGTCGATTGGAAAAAAATCTAAATAAAACTAACCTAATTTCGGTCCAATCCAATATTTTCCGGGTCCAGAATAAATTGGTGGTGCCGGTTTGGACGTTGGTTTGTAAATATGCGGTGGCGTTACATGAGGAAGAGGAAGCGGGCTGGAGCCCGCATTTTTGCATGGCTTAAAACAAGCTTCGTTTTGACAACCGCAATAAACACAGGCATAAGGGGAATAATAAGCCCATCCATTACAAGCCACTGCGGGGTTGGAGTAAGTGTAATGCACCACCCCATCTTTGGTTACGTAAGAATATCTCTTCCGCCTGTCTATATCTTTACGTCCTTCGATAATAATCCTACTCTTTAAGGATAACTTTTGTCTTTCGGATTCACTCAAGTTACGATCGTGGTGGTGCCGAATTTTGTGAATTTCATCCAATTTAAAAAGTTTTTGAATATCAAAAGGATAATCATTCTTTTGTCGTGCGAAATGATTGGCCAATCTTTTGTTAATCGATCGCTTATAGCGTCTTTGTTCGTCCTTCTCGTAACGATGAGGAGCGTCACTTTTCTTTTTATTATTTTCTTTTACTCCATCGTTTAAAAACTTTCCAATCGATAAATTTAAGTGTGGGTGAGTCCGATATTTATTCACATGATTTGCAGTTCTTTGAGGATCGTACACACTTTCCACTGCGAGTAAAAATACAACTGCCCCTACGAACAGAGCTATAACCGCATTCATATTGGAAAGCACTCCACATTCACCACGTAACGAAAATGCATGGTAGCGCAGTAAAAATTTTCGCACAATAAATTGGAAACATAAAATTTAATTTCCTTATAGATACAAATTCAAATCATTTTAACCAACCGACTCGCCACATCGCACTGAACTGCGGATCATATAAACCGCGACTCTGAAGTCGCGAGGTAGGAACTTCTTATCTCGCTGGTTGGAAGTGAATGAGACCAGATTATGCTCTTGGTATTTATGGTTGTCCTCCACGTGCTAGGTGTTGGTCCATTCTTTTAAAGTTTGCAGGTGTTTATGAATATGAAATTAAGGAGACGCACGGTTTTGTCACGGCCATTAGGAGGTTTATAATTTCTTGTACCCAGACAACGCGCAGGCGATGAGGTGTGTTAGCTTTGATTCATTAATATTGTCGGAAGTATGCTGTGCTATTATCAAGAAGAAATGTTTGCTTACTTACGGTGCATGTTTAAACTCCGGTGTGTGTATGCGCTCATTTTACTACTTGTGTGGTAATATTATAAAACCACAGATTAGGTAACATGCTGAAAGCTCCCATTATTAAAAAATATGTACCATGCTTAGAGGTACGTGGTACTTATATCAATGGCTCGATTGTTCCCATTTAAAAAAATATTCCGCTAATTGAAAGTCAAAAAAGCGAACAGGCCACGGATTTATATGCACGCATAGTTAACGAGAACAATTAGTTTACTGTATTTACAATGTTATTGATATTTAATAACAACTTTTTAACGATTCCATGATTCAATATTCTCCATTAGTCATTGAATAAAAATTTAACAATTAAAAATTTTATTCCCCCATTTTTATAATAAATCAAACAAGTTTTAATTTTGAATTATCACAGCAATTAAATGGTTTGTAAATATTGATTTTAATTAATTTATATAAATAAAATCTGTATCGATTTTTAAATTTAATAAATATTAATGATCTAAATTTAAATTTTAATGGCTATTTAAAATAACTCATTTAATGAACAGTAATTAATATGGTGGCACAATGTCGGAAAAAAGAGTTTAAAGTAAGAAAATAATTAAATCAGTATTATGGTGTTGAAGTTACCGAATTAAACCTTAAAATATAACAAATAAATCATTAATTAGGCAAGCAATTAAATAAAGTAGCTGCTTTTTAAGTTAATAATAGTTTTTTTTATGTTAAACTGGTTCCTTACTTTATATTCAAAAAAATTATAACTTTCGATTTTTTACTTATTTTTTATTTTAATATTAAATGATATTCTTAATATTATTATTATTTTATTTTTAAATAAAAAAGGGAATTATATTCATAAATTAATTTGAAGTCACAATTAATTATTATCTTCATTAAAATTGAAATGCTTATCAAATTTACAGTGGGATTAAAAATTTTAGATAATATAATAATTAATTATTGTATGTACCTATAGCTTAAACTGAACCACACGACGTTCAAAGTCGAAGACAATCTTTTAATTTCTCTATTGTTAATATTTACCTTTTGTTTCATAATATATTATGTATGGTTTATGTATTGGCTCCAACAATATTATTTATATAGGTACTTATATGTTAACAATGTTAATTGTACCTTTCAAACACTTTTTTCGATTTTACAGCAAAAAGTTTTCGACATTTTTTGTTGCAAATTTCATTCCCTTCATTTTTGTTTCTATACATTTTTCAATTTTGTTGCACCGTTTCTGAGTCACAATGACTTCTAAAAATACTCTGTAAAAAATTTAATAAAACCAATATTGCTCTTATGGGAGTTTTATTAAACTGTTTTTAAAATCGCTGTAACTCAGAAACGGTGCGACAAAATAGCAAAATCTATATGAACAAAAATGAAGGGAATGCAGTTTGCAGCAAAAAGTATTTAACAAATATTGCGGTAAAAGCGATTTTTACATGAGAAAAAGAGTCTTGGAAAGTTAACAACAGGTAATTGATTTCTTCAGATTTTTCTTTTTATTTAATTGTATATTTTTATTTAGATACGAAACAACGAAGCAAAATTCTAGAAATATTTAGCCGAAAGTTACAAACCGTACAAATGAATGCTAGACAAAGCTGTAGAATATCAAGGTAGCAATATATCTCAAATACGAAAAGGGAGAAAATGAAGGTAGATAGCGACATCATAGATCAAATCAAGCAATAAAGGCTGATAAATCATATGGAAGAAGAGAGATGGCCGAGGTAGGTGTGGAAATGGACTCCTACAGAAAGACGAAGAAGAGGTAGAAGAAGCCACGCAAAACAGACGTTTGGAACTAGAAGACATCAAGGACAGGAGGAAATGGCATATAGGTTGCCAATTATATATTACTAGCTGAAAAGCTCATTTTTAGCTGTATTCGTATAATATTTAAACATTTAATTTCGTTTCCCGCTACTGGGTGATTCCCCGTTTTTCTATATTTTGCGTATTTATATGCGAAAAAAACTGCTGTTAAACTTGATTTATAATAATATAAAAATAAATAGGTTTCTCAAATTCTAATTTTCTTTAGCCAAACGTTTTAATTTCCCCTGCTTTTGCTCAAAAACAGAAAATTTTCCAGCTTTTTCTGTCGAAATTTGTATAATTATTCTGTCTTCTGTAGGTATATTCTAGAAGAGTGGAAATTTTATTATATGTACTGGAGGGTGTTCACCTCCATACCCCGTCAGATTACACTTTTGACTATAATTTTGACAGTTAACTTTCGAAGTAACCTAAATGTTGCTGCTAAACTCTGAGCAGTGAGGTACTTAAATAAAAAATGTTTTTCCAAGTTTTATTATTTTCTCGCCAAAGGTTTAAATTTCCCTCACTTTTGGTAAAAAAAATCGACCAACCAGGAGTGTTTCTTTTTTCGCCAAAAAATGACACGCTGTAGCAGGAGCAGCGTGCTGGGATTTTATAGATTAAGATATAAATAAATATTTAAATTACTATATAATAAATCATCTAAAATTTGCTTCTTAAAGTAGACTTTAAAGATTAAAGATTAAAGATTAAAGTTTAAAGATTAAAGATTAAAGATGAAAGATGAAAGATGAAAGATTAAAGATTAAAGATTAAAGATTAAAGATTAAAGATTAAAGATTAAAGATTAAAGATTAAAGATTAAAGATTAAAGATTAAAGATTAAAGATTAAAGATTAAAGATTAAAGATTAAAGATTAAAGATTAAAGATTAAAGATTAAAGATTAAAGATTAAAGATTAAAGATTAAAGATTAAAGATTAAAGATTAAAGATTAAAGATTAAAGATTAAAGATTAAAGATTAAAGATTAAAGATTAAAGATTAAAGATTAAAGATTAAAGATTAAAGATTAAAGATTAAAGATTAAAGATTAAAGATTAAAGATTAAAGATTAAAGATTAAAGATTAAAGATTAAAGATTAAAGATTAAAGATTAAAGATTAAAGATTAAAGATTAAAGATTAAAGATTAAAGATTAAAGATTAAAGATTAAAGATTAAAGATTAAAGATTAAAGATTAAAGATTAAAGATTAAAGATTAAAGATTAAAGATTAAAGATTAAAGATTAAAGATTAAAGATTAAAGATTAAAGATTAAAGATTAAAGATTAAAGATTAAAGATTAAAGATTAAAGATTAAAGATTAAAGATTAAAGATTAAAGATTAAAGATTAAAGATTAAAGATTAAAGATTAAAGATTAAAGATTAAAGATTAAAGATTAAAGATTAAAGATTAAAGATTAAAGATTAAAGATTAAAGATTAAAGATTAAAGATTAAAGATTAAAGATTAAAGATTAAAGATTAAAGATTAAAGATTAAAGATTAAAGATTAAAGATTAAAGATTAAAGATTAAAGATTAAAGATTAAAGATTAAAGATTAAAGATTAAAGATTAAAGATTAAACATTAAAGATTAAAGATTAAAGATTAAAGATTAAAGATTAAAGATTAAAGATTAAAGATTAAAGATTAAAGATTAAAGATTAAAGATTAAAGATTAAAGATTAAAGATTAAAGATTAAAGATTTCTTTTTTATGCAAGGAACTACTGTGCATTTTAAAATAATTTCAGCTTTATATTTCCTTCTTTCCCAAATAACATTAATAAAAATAAATCCATTAGTTCCATAATGATGCTGAGAACTAAATTATTTCATTCTGAAGTACTCCGTGCCTACAACCCAACAAGTGATACCAATTATTTGTAGTAGTAGTAGATTAATGATGAAAGTAGAAAAACATGCACACTATCCTAACGGATAAATTATGCACAAAATTCAATTAGCAGCACCGTTGATTTTTTATTAAAAAATTTGATTACTTGACCTTAATGTTAATTTTTTACATTTCTCATTGTCAGTGTATTAACCATTTCAAAATTTGCGCGTGTGTGTAATATTTGACGAATGTCTGTAAGTAAACGTGAGAAGTTTCCTGATCTTGACATTTACCCACATACATAGCTTTAAAATATTATTATATAAATAAATTTAATTAAATTTAATACCTACATTTAAAGCAATTGCTTTAGAGTACCACAAGTGGACTCGTTTTAAGTGGGGTACGAAATTGTATAATATTTATTTGCCGAATGGTTTAATTTTAGAAATGTGGGAAGGCAAGGTTTATTTTGTCTGCAACCAAACAAAAGATTTTTAAAATTAATATTTATTTAATTAAAATTATTTAATTATTTGTAATAAAAATGAAAATTTTGATTAAACGGTTTTATAGTAGGCGTAGCAGTTTAATAAGTGAAAATTCGATTGAGAATTAATTACATATAAGGTTTTTATAAAACGAAAGTGAATTTGTGTTTATTCAAATAAAAAATTGTCAATATTGAAGTAATGAAGACAAATTAAGCTCCTTAGGGCACGTAAAATACATTAATATTAAACAGTATGCAACATAAACAACAACTCCAATAAATAATTATTTAATTAATTTTAATGTATTAAATTAAATTGAGTTATATTATAGTATTAAGAGTTACCATTAATTAGACATTAAAAAATTAATAATATTCCTACTCCTTTACAGTAATCTTGTGTGTGCAGTTGTGGACTAACGGTAAACACCCACAAAAATTTTGTATAGTCAATAAATAAAAAATATACAACAAAAATTAAACGTGTCGAATAAAATTATAAAATACTCCAACACCATAAATTTTGAACTAATTTTTTTGTTAATTTAAAATTTGTTGGTTATTAACCTCTTTTGAAAAAAAATCGATGTATATGACGACGATGTACCGTTGAGTTATTTGCATACAATTACAACATTTAAGATCGTCTTATCCGAATTCTATTTTAATAGTAAATTTTATGACTTTTCGATTTTACGACTCAAATTTCTGTAATGCACACCACTTAAAATAAAGTAGCTTCGATTTAAAAATACATTTAAATAAAATATGGCCGTTACTCCATGTTAACTTAAAAAATTTGAACACTTTATTAGTACATAAATATCAAGTTTTTATAATAAATTTGTAAAAAAAGCGACGAAAAATGTTGCTGACTTTTAAGGTGGGCGGTATGTTGGTTTGAATTAAAAATTACTAATTATCTCATTATATTAAATTAAACCATAAAAATGCAACGTGAGGATGTTTTACATTTGAAAAAAAAATGTTGTAAAATTTTATTTCTTTAATTACTACAAAAGTACCTAATTAGTTAAAATAAACCGCCGCAATTTTTTACGATTGATTGTATAAACACTCTTTTTGCTTTTAAGCAAATGTTTATTTAAAAAAAAAAGTAATACAACCCCTTTCATGTCGACAGCACAGGAATAACAAATAAAACCGCCAAAAAATCGTCGATCAAGCTTTTCAGCGGCTTATTCGTGTGCGATAGATTTATTTTTTTTAACTACTGGAATATACGACGGCAATAACTGTTTTTCTAAAAGTCGGGTATTAGTGGAAGTGTTTTTGAAAATAAACGAAATGTAAATTATGTGTTAACATGGCAGTCGGCGTATTTCAAGACGAAAACATTAAATTTCAGATGCTAAATCGGTACAATGTGTTATCATCATGTCGGCGAAATTTAATTTGTTTTCATGAACCAGCCTTTAGATGGCCTTATTTTAATCTCCAGAAAATAAAAAAGCTGAAATGGAAATAATAACTAATAAATAATAATAAGTAAAACTCGTTATTGAATGCTTGGTATATCATTTATGTTAACTAAAAAGCTTTGCCCGAAATGGGAATACCTCCCATATTAAGAGTTTCAACTTTGCTTCCAATAATTTTTTTTTAATAGAATAACAAAATAAATAGTTTTTATTCTCGTTCGCCATAACAATTGTTAAATTGAATACAATGCGTTAATCCATTCGCGCGCGTAACTTATATCAAAAATTATTATTCACTACATTCGTAACAGTGCACTAATTTAACTTCAAAGCGAAGGTAATAAATACAAAATGATGATGAAATTTTTCAAAGTTTTACAAAACTTTCTGATTTAAAATTCCAATTAATTGAAATTCCTTTTACTAACAAACAAATTTGGTGTGAAGGTAATATTAATAAAAATTGCTCTTTCATTCCTACTATTTCACAAAGACAAATTTTTAATTCCATGCATAGTTCATCCTATTCAGGAATTCGTGTTATACGAAAAAATTAATTACTACAAAATATTTTTGTCCGCATATGAATGGCAATATTAATCGTTCAACTAAAATTTGTATCGAATGTTCATTTATTTACTTATTTTTATTATTGCAACTGCGCGATAAAGTAAATAAAATATTAAATTATAAGCTAAATTAAACAAATAATATATTATTATAATAATTTGAATTGAAGCGAATAAAAATTTTACTCTGAGATGAAAGTAATAAAAATTAATGGGTTTAAGAATAAAAAGCTGTGAACGAAAAGAATAAAATAATATTGCTTATCAATTGCCCATAACATCAAAATTATCCAATTTTTAGTGTAAAAATAACCCAAAATTATCTACAAACTAAATTCTAATACTTTATGGCCTAAAATCAATAGTTTTTGAGTTATGAATAAAATGCAACAAAATTTTAATTTTCTAAAAGTAAATTTGTTTGTAAAACTTTCGTTTATCAGTAAATTAATAAATAAAACTTAGAATTTTTCATTTATTTCATAACTCAAAACCCCTCGATTTATAGACAATAAAGTAAGGGGTCAATACTCGTATTTCAAAATAAATTTGTGCACAGGACTCCAAGGATTTCCATGTAATTCCAAAGATTCTTAAAGAATTCCAACGATTTCTAATAAGCTGGCGGTAACCCCCCCACCCAATCCAACAAAATCTACTGAATTTTGTTAAAATTTGAAAAATATACCTAAATTCTTATCAAAACCTTGTATTTACTCTCGTCCAACCTAGTTTGAATTTGAATTTGAGGAAATCACAGGAAATCGTAATAAATAGAAAATACAAGGAAGTTCGAAAATCTTAAGAATTCTATAGACGAGTTTTTTCTGTTTTTTTTTGTTTTTGATTTTCTAGATATCTTAGATTCTTAGAATAACCAAATATTTACTACATTTTCCATTTCATAAGATGTTTTGAGATCCTGAAATTTTCTAGATTTTTCTGAGATTTCTTTGGATTTTCTAAGATTTCCTAGAATTTTTTAGGATTCTCTGAATGTTCTATATCATGAGATTTTCTTGGATTTTCTAGGACATCTTAGAATATCCTAATATTTTCTACATTTTCCATCTCATAAGATGTCCTAAGATCCTGAAATTGTTCAGATTTTTCTGAGATTTTTTTGGATTTCCTAAGATTTTTTTGATATTTCTATCTTCTAAGATTTCCTAGAATTTTCTAGGTTTATCAGAATGTTCTATTTCTTTAGATTTCCTTGGATTTTCTGGGATTTCTTAACATTGTTTCGGTTTTCTTTAGATTTCCTTTCACTTGTACACCAGATTTAACCTCGAATTTTACTAAGTGGAAAACCAACTGGAAATGGTCATTTACAAAACTAAAGAGAAATTTGAAGAAATCTTTTTCAAATTTCTGAGATTTCCTTGGTTTAAGATTTTTTGAGATTTCTTAAGATCATATTTTGTCGGATTTCCCAGTTGGTGGAAAGCCAACTGGAAATCGTCATAATATACAAACGTAGAGAGAAATTTTATGAATCCTTTTTCTATTTTCTAAAATTTCCTTGGCTTAAGATTTTTCGAGATTTCTTAAAGACAACATTTTTTCGGATATCCCATTTCCCAGAATTTCTCGAGATTTTCTGAAATTTCTTTGGGTTTCTTAAGATACCCTAGAATTGTCTACGTTTTCTTAGATTTTCCTCTTCCTTTAAGATTATCTAAAATATTTTAAAATTTTTATAGTTTTCTTATGCTTTCTAAGATTTCTGATTGTTTGAAAAAGGAAATTCGGAAATCGTAAGAATACTCAAGATAAGCTTTATTTTTTAGCTTTTTCAATTTTGTGAGATTTCCTTGACTTTCCGGAGATTTTCTAAATTTCCTGAAATATCCTAGAATTTTTTAAATTTCTTCGAATTTTCCATTTTCTAAGTTTGCCCGGAAAGGGCTGTTGGAAGGGGAGAGTAACGGAGTAATTTCAGAAATATACTTAACCCGCCGTTACCTATATGGGGTCAGACAAACCCAAGCGTTTCGAAATTGATCTAAATATTATGCACTTAATGTAATCCCATGTGCATGTCAGTTTCAGTAGCTTACATAATATAATGTTGGCACAATCGAAATCAGCTGTTGATGAATGATTGCGTGAACAGTCAGTTAAGCTATATGCTTCTAAGCCACTGGGGAGGGGGAGTCAAAACTGCCTCAATTCAGACAGTGAATATATATTTTTTGCTTTAGAAGTCGAAATTATATTTTTTTGTATTCTAGTATTATTATTCGTTTATTGTTTCCAATTAATAATTTTGAAATATGATGTTCGATTTTTGTTTTGAGTACTATAATAATATGTCTTTTGATTAACGTAAATTGAACATTTCTGTTATCCTTTAGTGTTTATATGGTTTTTAGATAGTTACAGAGAGCATTGATTAATGAAAATATTTTTAAAAAAATCGACACCAAAAATTACATTGTTTTGAGAATTTTTTGAGAACTGACGAGAATTTTTCCACTTGGGTAACGTCGGGTTAAATAATTCTTATCTGTCCTCATCACCCCCATTTCCCCTTACATGAACTACATGGATAATTTATTCGTTCCCAGTAGTAAGTATCTGCTATTAATAAAAAGTAAAAATCCCAAAATAAATTGAAGTTAGCACAGATTTATGATCGCAGAGCTCCCTTGAGAGTGCTACCGTGGAACCGAAACCACGGAATAAAAAAATAATGTGGAAATTGTCTGTGGTGAAGCAATTAGAGTAAATTAAGCAATAAAACTTGCGAGATAATTTATTGTAAAATTATTTTGCAATTACTGTATCCCACTGGTGTAGTTGAACGCAAGTTGATAAAGAAATGCTGTCATATAATGAAATATTGTTTTGTAATTAAGATTATTTTTCTTTGACCTACAAGTTTTCCGTAATTCGATTACTTTGAAACCAATTAATAACATTTCTCCTTCCAATCCTTGCCAATACACGATATCCAATAAATCAAGTGTATCTCATAAAAAAATTAATATCCAGACACGTGAAATTAGCTATAGCATTTTGTTACACCTAGGATAGGATCGTTACATTTAAAAGGTAAAATAACAAAGTAACTTAACCAGGAATAAAATCCAAAACCCACACGTGCCTCAATAATGCCATTTGAACAAACGAGTGGGAAGATAAACTTGTGAATGAAATGACGTGGTGAAGTATGCAATAAATAACCTAAGGTTTACATTGATTTAACAGGTCGCGATTGCTAAGCTTAATAAATTTGTTTTTTTGTCGGTCGCGCAGCTTTACCTATATTCGGAAGTTACATCAACGCCAAGATCTTTTAATGAATTCCAAAGCACCTGTTTGCATACCAAAACTCATTAGCATCAAAAACTTACGGCTAGCTAATCGAAATGGATCCAATTTTACGTTTCGACATTATAAAACAACATCGTTACATGTAGACAACTCTCACAAAAAATTATTTATAGGACTCTTCGGTGGTAATTCAATAACAATTTACAGTTTCTTTCCAAAACTCTAATTAGTGCGTTCACGTTTTTATGAATAATAAAGCACAAATAAAAAAGTTAGAAATTTTAATTTGAGAACTTTCGAATAAAACTAAAAAGTTATAAAAACATCTTTTCGGCTTAGTTTTATCTGAAGTCAATTTGCATTTTTAAATAGCAATTAAATTTTGTTATTAAGAACCTGATTAATTATAGAAGCCACTCGCTGGTGCTGTGCTTTATTACCAGTGAACGTCCACGATTTTGAATGACCTGGGATATTGGATGCCAAAAACGTTGTCTGATACTCCTAATTTTTTATTCGGCTTTCATTCCACTACAACTGGAATTTCTCAAACGGCAAAGAAATTTCATAACCTGAGAAGCGAATAATTTTATTACTCTACTCAGTTTCAAAGCTTTTCTGCATGATTTCTCAACCACAAGAAAAGATGATAACCGATAGACGAGATGTCTGGGGAGTCATGTTATGTCTGCATAAACTGGACTGGTTTCCAGTGGCGTAACAATAACATCACGTGTGTAAGAAAGAAACCTTGCAAAATATTGAAAGCAAAAAGAACGGCGAAATTAGTTTTGCATATTAGTCGCAGGTGTAAGCGTGCAACCAAAAGACCGGTTCCACAATCCGAGGTTAACCCGAGGTTAAGTTTTAACTTCCGGTTAAAATGTTCTTCTTTCTTTTGTCTTTCGGAGAAAAAAAAATACGAAAGCAAGCAGAATATCAAATTCGGTGCGGGATACTTGAACTCTCAGATTAAACTGTGGGTAATTTTCTATGTGAGCATTTACATTTTACATAGTTAAAGGAAGAAATTAATCACTTAGCAAATAATTAATGCTGCTCCGCTAAAGTTGTGTTTATAATATTTATTATGAATTTGCAATTATTTGACATACATCAGTAGATAATTTGATTGATATCCTACTGTAACCGAGAATTAAGTTCAATATATAATTACACATTTTAATCGAAGTTGAGAAGTTTAATTATACGTGTATTGGAAGTTTGTGTTTACTTTTCCAATATTGGTAATGCGTTGGCGTGAGCAGTGGGCTGTTTCGCTGGTTGTTTATTTTTTATAATCTGTCGTTATTTATACAACTGTAAAATTTGAACGACAATTAAATTTTTCGCCACAGATTTTGCTATAACTTTGAAAACAGGAGAAAACAGACTGCAAAGAAAAACGTTCCCGGTGAAAGTTTTAATTACCATTCGCTACCGTAAAATGCATAATATTAATAAGCTAACTTTATGTGTACATATAATTATAGTATCGTGGTGGAAACTCTCACATTAAAGGATTTAAAACTTTAATTCTGAACAACTTCGCTTATCTCAATGGAGCACAACTTTTAGAAAACTATAAGCCGATACTGAAAAGGCGAAGAACCTGAACAATTTTATTATAATACCAGACAACCAGACTTCATAATACTATGTACTCCAAACTTTTAGTTAACATGGACTGCTTATAAACAAGTTAATTTGTTCACGGGTACCGTGAAAATATTAATCAGTTACCTGGTGCAGCAGGTAGACATGCATGAACAAAATATTCTGTAAACCTTTGTCGATTAGAGTTAGCCAAAAAATGAGGTAGGTAGAATGGTAGACAATCATAAATAAAAGTTATTAACACGGAGAACAAAAAATAATACGTCGTTAACATAACGAAATGGCGAAATTCAAGCTAATAAGGTTTTCCTAATGTGCTTCTCAACGCATTAGTTTTGTATTGTGGTTTCCTCAAAATAAACTTTTGGAGCAAATGGTGTTTACACATATTTTTAATTAAGTCAGTTATAAAATATGTAAATTAGTTCACAGCAGTAATTACATTTGCAAATTCACGCTTATATATAAAAGAGAGGGCGAAAAACACTATTTTAACGATTATGTTGATAGCACATATACTGGGGTAGTTATGTTATACTAGCAATAACATGCTCCAGTAATTTTATTTTTAATGACGCTATTGCAAAATAAATTATGATAAAAATGAATTATTAACTTTAATATATAAAAGCATAATTTTGGTGAAATACATTTTTGACGATAACCAGTTTTAAATTGAACTAAAATAATAAAATATTGCCTTCGACTCAGATACACAATTTTTGACGTGACACTAAAACCACGAAATTGGTTTGTTCGTGCTATTTCGAATAAAATATTAGTTATCATACAATGTTTGTTTTATTTTCTTTCGAAAAAGCCTCCCTATTCGATATTCATTTGAGTAAAGTAAAATAAGTTCTTTCGCACTAGTGCGGAAAAGTAATTTTTTCAAAAAAACCGCAGAAGTAAACTTGCCATGCTATATTAATATATAAATTTTAATTTATTTTGTCTTAAAAAAAGCAATAAAAGCAAAAATTAAGATAAAAATTTCAAATTAAAAAAAAAATTCAGAAGATATTTAAAATATAAAATAATAATAATTATTAGATCCTAACACAAATTTTTTTTAAATTATATTCTGATAGACTATGACGCATGATTTTATACGTAGAATGTATTTGGGTTGCCTGTTTAGAGTTATATTATAATTTTATTGCAAAGTCAGTGCCGTACTTCAGGAAAGGGTCAGCTAACGACTTTGTTTGAGAGAAATAAAAATTTGGTTTAATGGAAAAATTTATTTAAAAATATATTTTACGTAGGTTTTAATTTATTTATTATTATATTGCTTAATTAATTTAGAAAACTAAAAAATTAGTTAAGAAAACTGGAAGAAGAATACATCAAATGGGGTTTAATTTTAAAGATCAAGATCTGAATGTCGAGTGTGGTGTGTTAAAACGGGGTTAAACGATTGATTTATTGTGGAAATAATAATAAAATAAAAATAATAAAAAAATAAAATTGTAAAAATTAGAAAAAAATTTGTAAAAACAATAAATTATAAAAAAATTGGATATATTTACTCGATTATTGGTTAATACTTTTTTAATATTATTATAAAGCAGAATGTAGTAAAAAAATGAAATGAAATCGACCGATCAGAGTGTTTTTTTCACCTAAAAGATTACACGCTGTGGCAGCAGCAAGAGCAGCGTGCTGGGATTTCATATATGAGGATTTATTGTAAACCGTTTAGAATTATAAACAAATTTTTAAACTTAAAGTCGAACAACCTCTGGAATCACTACAGCATCGTCTTAAACATCAGGTTTATATTATTTACGTTGATATCTGCCAATTTTAATAAGCACGAATAACTGTGTGTTTCTCTATTATAATTTTTAACCCAATTATATCATTGTTTTTTCAAGTTTGTATACCTCAGTCAGTTTTCCGGAAGCTAGTTTACTCCCTTGATATCTAACACACTTTTTATTATATTTTTCAAGACTCTTTTGAACTAAAGCTAGCAATCATAAAATAGAATTCACTTACTAGGACATCCTTCTTCAGAAAATCCATAATGTAAATGTTGGCAAGCGTCGCAATGAAATCCTTCCACACCGTCCTTACATTCGCAAATGCCAGTGTGTGAATCGCAAACCTCCGATTTAGATCCAACTTGGCTACAAACACACTTAGTACACCCAGCCGTAACATTTCCAAATCCAACCTGAAAAATAAACACTAAAGGAGCTGAAATATAGAACTTAGCATTCTTACTTCACACTGATTGCAAGTTTGTCCAACAAAATTTTTCTTGCACAAGCACTCTCCTGTAACATTATCACAATTTTTAGACAAGGACCCTAGAGAATCGCACAAACAAGCTTGACAATTGGCTGTAAGAGGATTTCCATAATAACCAATTTTACATTTTTCACATTTCCATCCTACAACAAAACGAAGTTACTCAAAAAGTCTGAATAATTACCTTTTCCTACCTTCTGTATTTCCTGGACAACCCAAACACTGCCCAGTTGTTCTGTCACATCGACCTCCTGTACAAGAACAAGGCTCACATGTGTTGAACAGTTCCATCGGATTACCAAAGTACCCATCATCACAACTAAATTTTGAAAGAGATAATCAAAGCAAATTTCAAAAAAGTACTCACAATTCACAATGATCTCCGGTATAACCTTTAGGACATTGGGTGCAGACATAACGATCAAGATCGCTTCCATAATCTAGCTCGGTAAAAAAATCAAGTTGACAACTCGGACTAAAGTTATTGGATTCTTCAACCAATGGACAAGCGCACATTTTACAATCTCGCGGTGTTCCGGTCAATGGATTTCCATAATACCCAGCTACGCATCGTTCGCATTTTTCTCCAATTGTATTATGTTCGCAGAAGCACTGTCCAGTGTCTGGATTACAAGTTCTCGAATGACCATTGCAGTTACACTTGACGCAATATCCCTGTTCATAATGAGTCGAAGTGTTGGTTATAATTTTAACATATCCGTAATCGCAATTTTCGCATGACAAACCAGTATAACCAGATGGACACGAGCACTTTTCGACAGAACTATATGTTTCCTTTTTGCCTAACTCTCCCGAATATAAAACAGCACTTTCCAACATACTCTCAATCTGATCCGTGTGGTAAGTGGCCCGCAACATGATGTGTTTTATGTTTGTCAAAACACTCAAAAGATGAAAGCGGCTAGCTGGTTCACCTATGTATTCGGATCTTCGTAATCGGGTTAATATGTCCTTAACATCGCTTGGTACATGATACCAGTTATGCTCAGTAAGTTTGATTGCAAATGTCGCATTACTTCCTGTGTGTTCGTCATCTCCGTACGCAATCTTCATTCCATTGTGGCCTATCAGTATTATGATAGGACCTGCTGTTGGTTTGCCACTGGTATCACCACGCATCACCAACCAGTGCACCTTAAAGGTTAAGTTAGATCCATAACTTTCAAGTTTATTTCCTAAATATTCTTTAGGTGCTAACCAATAAAAGGATTCAACTTCTGGAATTTCGTAGTTTCCAATCAACCATGTATTTGTGTCCGGATCCCATGTCGGCAAAACAATTTTGGATACCAAAATATCGGTTATGCGCCAGGCGTCTTGAGAATGATGCTGAAATTTTAGAAAGTCAAAAGTTTGTCAAGTTTGATGCTTTTGCAGGTGTACTTTTTGAGAAGTCAAAGCTGCCGATTCGCATAATGTGGTCACTCCGGAACAATAACATTGAGAACATCCTTCGGGATTATCAAGTCTTAGTGCAAAGTACCCTGGCTTGCAGTAATCACAATTTTTACCTTCAGTAAACGGCTAAAATTTAAATGTTGACATGAGGTTACAAAATAATGGGCTGGTTACCTTGCAAGTACAGTCGTTTTCGCAGTTATTGTGAGGAACCACTCCCTTAAAGTCACATGGGCAAACTTCACAATTGGGATATCCTCTGTATCCAGATGCGCATTGGTTGCACGATAGTCCTGCGTAACCAAGTTTACACTGACAAGTTCCTGCTGATGGACCTTCGGGATTGCAAAAACCTGTGGAGCCAACGCGATCGCATTCGCATTTAAGACATGGAACGTCCGCATCTGGAGGGAGGTTTGGAACTCGATAATAGCCTTTCAAGCATTTTTCGCAATTTACTCCAGTTGTGTAAGCCTAAAATGGAAGTAAATGTGTGCTGCACACGCGTGGCTATAATTGAATTATTTCTTACCGTACAATTATCGCAAACTCCGCCACCCTGCCGATTTCCATTAATATCGAGACTGAGTCCTGCTGAATCGATATTTTCATCGTAATGACAACTTGATGCATGGCCATTGCAGTTACATGGAAGACACTCCCTTGAGTCTCGAGACGATCCTGGTCCCCATTTACGTTGATTGAACAATGGGCAACATTTGTCACAATGGGCTCCACAGGTATGATGAAAACATTCGCATTCCGGATGCTAGAAAAATTAAAAATCTTATCTAGAAATTGATTTTTGAAAGTATTCAATGAATGCAGAAGTACTAGGTACATCTAACACTCCTTAAAACTATTTTCAGACAAAGATGCATTAATTTAAATTTACACATCTATAAATCGTCAACCAGCTAACATGTGGTAAAGAACTAATTAATATAATTAATTAAATCAAGTTAATTAATGCAAACAATTTAATTTTAAACACTGAAAGTTGTATAAATTAGTCATACCAATGTATGCGTTGTTGGACATGTTTGTAAATCATTTGGAAAGGAAACGTAAGACTGGTAGCTCTTGAGCATTTAAAAAACCAGCGGTTGAATTTTTTCCTTCGCCAGGAAGTTGTATCATCAATTAATGACTGAAGATTTTTATTTGTGCAAAACCACAACCGTAGGAGTTCCGCAAATGATTTCGGATTTTGCGATGAATTAGTGGTTCACGAACGCCTGCAGTTATGTGATTCAGTCTTATTGAGGGTGCGGGACTATTACACGGTTAATTTGTGGTTACTGATTTAAAAATCAAAAATTTTTTTTTTATTGCGTAGCCTTGAAAAGCAAATTATCGGGAATTTGCACTTGAAAAAAATAGTTTTGGTATTTTTTCATGTTCATAGGGAAGGTACATTTATACCTAAGGTCAGCAAATAGACATTTGGTGAGAAATGGCTCTGAGTACTATATCTACCTGTAGTATACCCAACTCTTGCACCGGTGTAATAAATTGTGATTACTATCATAGTAATTACATATAATTATTTATAAAATATTTGTAATTTTATATTATTATTCCAACAGTTCAAGTTCTGCAAATACCTATATATACAATTAAAAAAAAAGCAATGCCGACAACTCAATCTATGCCGAATTGAGCATATTATAAGATTTTTTTCCAGTTTTAAATACCAAAATAAATTTAAAGTTGAATTTTTTGCTGCCGAGGCGATAAAAGTATTATATTGCAATCTACAGGAACACTTCACTCCAAGGGGTAAATATCTCGAAAATTTATTTGGAATTCCCTTGCAAACCTCTAGAATTCCTTGGAAATCATAGAAATTCTTTAGATTGAAAATCAAGGGCGGATCCAGGCAAAGTTCATGTAGGAGGTAAATGAGGCTGCCGAGGAAAGGGTAAATAAATGTATTTTGATAAGAATTTAGATATATTTTTGAAATTTAAAAAAATTTAGTAGATTTTGTTGATTTTTGTCATTACACTGTTATCCTCCCTCCTTCCAGCCGCCCTAGCCAGACAAACTTAGTTAGAAAATGGAAAATTCGAGGAAATTTAGAATATTTAGAATATTATAGGAAGGCCAAAAGAGCTATAAAATGAAGCTCATCTGGAGTATTCTTAAAATTTCCTAAGATTTTCCTTCACTTTTGTATATCACAATTTCCCTCGGTTTCCCAGAAAACGTTAGAAAACTCCGGTGCACTGCTAGTGAAGAGAAATTTGAAGATATTCGGAGAAATTCCTGAAAATCTCAAGGAATATTTAAGAAATCCATGGAAATTGAAGAGGAAAATTTCAGGAAATTTTTAAAAATCCAAAAAAATTTTAGAAAATTCTAGAAAATTTTGGTAGTAGTACCTATATTAAGAAATGAGAAATCCGAAAAAAAGTAAAAAATTCTAAAATATCTTAAGAAATCTCGGAAAATCTTAATAAATCCAAAGTAATTTCAAAAAATAAAAAGGAACTTTCTGGGATTTTCTCAAATTTTCCTTCACTTGTACACAAAGGGCAGATTCAAGAAAACTTCATGAAGGTAAGTGAGGCTGGCTGGGAGTGGGTAAATAACTACATATTTTTGATAAGAATTTAGGTATATTTTGCAAAATTAAAAAAAATTAGTAATTTTATTGGTTTTGATTGTTCATGGGGGGAGGATAGTTACCCCGTTACCTCCCCCTTGTTGGAAATCACTGGAATTCTTTGAGAATCTTTGGAATTCCATGGAAATCATCAGAATTCTGAGTCTTGAGTATAAAATTATTTTGAGATATTTACCCCTTTTTTCGCTCCTCACAAGCTGAGCAGAATTAAACTGTTATAATGCCAAATAGAGAAAAGAAGTTTGTTTACTTTAACTTCAGAGTACTTTAGTAGTTTATTAAAATTTGCAAAAATAAATTTTCCAAATTAAATTATTACTTTTGGTGAGATAATAAAATAAGATAGAAAACAAGTTTCTTCCATTATTGCTTACCTTATATTAATTTAATTTTAATCTGGTGTCTAACGAACGCATCTAACTTAATTTATTTTTTTAAATTTAATTATTAAATTTATCTGCGATAATTTAAAAAAAGTTAGGATTTAAAACCAAAAATCCCTTTGCTTTTGACCGGCTCAGTACTTGAAAATAAAAAATTTTATGTTAAAACTTGAAAGGTAATTAGTTACATGTAATTTCGTTTATTCTTTGTCGGACAAAAAATTGTGGCAGGCTTTTATGAAAATCGAAATTGTTAATTTAGTCATCCAAACTAAAAATATTAAAAACAATTTTTAATTAAAATTTGTTAAAAAGTTCGTTAATTATTTTTTGTAGCTTTTGATAAGACAAATAAAGCGGCAGCATACATTATGGCTATTAAATTTAATTTAAAATCTGAAAAAAGCTGATTATTTATTTAGAAATATGGCAGTTTTCATCAAAAAAAATTTTTAATTGTAAAATTAAATTTAATCTTTGATTTCATAGCAGAAAGCTCGAAAAATAAACGGCAAATCTGATAAAAACTAAAAAGATCAAAGAAGAAGAATCACTTTCCGCTCTTATTACGCAATATACTATTTAAAAAATATATCTGCCATATCATATAAATTCTTCAAAAATAAACGGTTTTTCCTATAGGATATGTTTTATATTAAAAAATATCGAAAACATGACAGCTTTAACGCCCTTTTCAGAAAACACTGTCAATAAATTTATGTTCTGCTATTATTAACTTGCGACCGTAGTTGAACTACCAAAAAATACAAAATATTTAGCTATTCAGCACTAGTTTTACTACAGGTAATTTCTCGTTAGTTTTATGTGGGTCATAACAACGCACTCGCGTCTAATTGAATATGTTACACCAAGAAAAATAAATTTGCATTTTGTTCAAATAAAATTATTAATTCTTCTTAAGTTATTCCTATATGGAGTATGGAAGCATTGTTAACAAATATAGATAGGCTTGAAGTTTTTGACTAAAATTCTTTTATAATTTAGTGAACCCGTTAAAAGTCGAGTGCAGCAGACAGGCCATATAAAGATTAAGAGCGCCACTGCCATTCTAAGAAGTGAACACGAGAATAATCTGTATTTGGTATTATTTGATAGCGATCGTGTGGGAAACCTATCGGTCTTGTCTCCTAAACGAGGTACACTAATTACAAAATGTGTATGTAAGCATTATTCTCGAAAAGGAATTGTTACCGGGTTTTATTTATTTTATTATATCGCCCGAGTCCGGAAAGCAAAGCAGCCAACCTTGCAGTTGCTTAATTCAGATGCTTTCACGAATAAACGAGAAGAAATTCCGGTGTCCTTAAAATCGCCATATACGAGTCTATCGGATTAATTTATATCCTCTACCTGAATATCTGCCTGTACCATTAAATGTTTACGTTTAGTAGCTATGGGACACCTTCGGGTTGTAAAATTGCAAAAATTATTTTTCAAATGACATTCATTAGTAATATAAACCCAATTTAAAACGATTATGTTCCTTTATAATCGTTATTGATGATTGCCATTTAATCGAAAATATTCAATATAAAAGAGCTGAATAGTAATTTTTTTTTATGAGGAACCTAAACGGTTAATGGCATTTTAATTATTAATACCACACACAGAAACTTGATAAAATGATGGTTGGTGTGTGCAATCGTAAAATTTACGGTGGACAATTGATCATAATGATATTTCAATACATAAATCTTTTGAGATAGTAATAAGACATTTTCAATTTACGAAACCTTAAATGGTTAAATGTAAAAGCTATAAATTGCTTCCGTTTATTATGACACTTTTATGTTCTTACATCGGCGATAAAGAGCAAGTGGATATTTTTAATTGTCCTGCCAAATTGCAAAATAATAAAATCTAATTGTTTTACTTACACCCGATGCGACGTTGTGTCTACAATGTCCAGCATGTCCATTACAAACACATTGGCCACCAATATTTATGTCACGAATAGAGTAAAAGAGCCTCTTGTCCTTTGAAATATCCTGTGAAAGCCATCTCGGAATTGGTTCTACGTTTGCTCGAAATCCTTGAAATCTCAATCGCACATAGCGAGCTTTAGTGAACTCGAGTAATTCTGGACTCGTTTCATTTGCTCCTGGACGGCCGTGTACTAAAGAAACGTGTATCTATAAAAGCAATTTCAAAAATAAATTTTACTAAAAAAAATTAACCTCATTTTTTTATATTCCTTACACACATTTCAACGCAATTTGGAACACTCATCCAATTTATAAAAGTAATTCGAAAGGTGGTAACAAAATCATGCGAAAATATAATAAAAAAAGGATATATAAAGAATAAGGCCATAAAAAGGTCGTAAAATGTTTCATAAATTTCAATCAAGTAGTGTAAGCAGTTACAATCAAATAAGTTTTTATTTACCTAACAAAAAAGTTCTCAAACACATACTGGCTTATTAGTTAATCCTTGAGAGAAATAAATTCAAAAAGAAAATATTTTCAAATTTCATTAAAATATTTGCAAGTAATTTTTTCTGATTTTCAGAACTAAATCATTGTACTAGAGAGAAACCATATAAATGAGGTCAATACTATGGCCACAGTTGGCTAATGAATGTAGTAACGATTCCGAGCCTGTGACTTATGGGCTTTCTCGCCACTATCGCACTAGTTGAAAGCAGAAATTGGAGTAGCTTTATATTCATTCCATGCAGTCGTTCTCTTTAAATAACTTCTATTTGCCATTTCAAAACAAATTTTTTGTATACAACAAACTGTTTGAAGTTTGTGTGAAATTTTTACACATATATTGTGTAATATTTTTACACAATATAAAGTTACTATTATTATTTTCCCACCTTTGCTTTCAGACTGTGTCTAAATTGATCCAGTTTAGCTGTTACTTAATAACTAAATCTAATTTCAAAACTCAAAATCAATTGATTAAGCAACGGGGTGGCTGTGTAGTATTGATTCGAGTGTAATACTTATTTCACGTTTGTAATTTGCTCTCTACGGCAAAGTTCATTTGTGTATATTTGTTTTATTGCAGTCTGAACTTAAAACCTTGTTTTATTTTCATGTCTTGTTTTTACAATGTCAAGAGAAAAAAGAAAACAGAACTAAGTTTTTCAAATTGTCTTCTATCTAAAGAGCTTTTTACCATTTCAAGTACTAAGTTAAAAATTACTTAATTTAAATTTGTATCGAAAACTACTTACTTCTCCGTTCTCCATGGGGGTTAACTTGGAGTGATACGAGGTGCAAACAACATCCGAGTCGGTAATAAAGTAATGTTTTCCTTTGGAAGCTGCAATTCCATATCTCTCGAAGCATTCCTTGTCATTTCTCGCAAAGTATTGCCACGGTTGAAAATCCTCTCCGTCTAACGATTTTTCCAAAATCCACAGACCTGGGCGTGGAGAATTTGCCGATTTAATTATAACGTAGGATATCTGGTAAACCTGTGAATAAATTCGAACATGTACAAAAACTTATGGATTGATTTCCGTAAGTTTGGAAAACAAAATTTATGTCCTGACAGTTTAAGACCTCTACTACAGGTTTATTTCGCACCAGTAAATGGAAGAAAAATTGATTAAACAATAAATAAAGAAACTACAAAATTCACTTCAACAGGTTAGTTTTACTGGTTTTAGAGTACATCAATAACGATAAATATGTAAATGTTGGAGGTCAAACCGCTTGGTTTTTTTTCTTTCGCATTTTAATTCATACATTTCATTCACAGACTTCAATGAAACAAACGTTTCCTGTAGTTAAGTTTGTTGCTGTTATTTTTAAAGTGCAAACTAGTTAACACAACCCTGATAAGAGTTATGAAACAAAAATTGCTCATGTTGCATGCGAATTGACTGTAAATAATTAACTTTGCATTCGTGCTGGTGTACCTATAAATTATGCATTTATTAATAGTATTTTCGAGAATTTGAAAATTATTATAGCAATTATTTTTTATTATTAGATTCTGTCCATTACTGTGTACTTAAGAAATGTAAATGGTAATGTGGATTTTTCTCCATCGGTCTAGACAGTTCGTGATCTTCATCTCGTGATGTAATAACTTTCACGATTGGAAATAACAAGATTTGAAATTATTTAAAAACCTACTTGAGTAGACTACCCAACGTACACCATCGATGGTGATCACTGATCAATAAATAATAATTTAATGATGAAAATTACAGAATTTCACAGGGTCAGCATCATCTAGGATTATAAATCCTGCGAAAGTTAATGAGCTATAAATAATATTGAAAATTAAATTAAATAGTTAACAGAACGAAAAATGAATTGAGGGCAACAAAGAAAGTTTTGCATAATCAATTATTTAATTTCCAACTTAATTGATTTAGGGGTCGTAAAGTCAATACATTTTTATTGTCAGCGCATTTTTATTCTAAATAAATCAATTTGCCCCTGAAAGGCACAATCAGGTTTGTATTGTTCACCTTAAATAGAGAAGTTTGCCGTTTTATGAGTGCTGTGTTAAAAATGTACAATTTGAAAATTTCACTAAAAGGTTGGTAATTAACGACTACTGATAACTAATTGTCTGTATAAGGATCACATATAACAATCTCAAAAATTGGATTTTATGGGCGTCCATCGCCAAGCTCCATTGTCTGAACCACACGATACGATTATCTTAGTAAATAACACGAAATTATGAGGTTGACCTCACGTTTCCACATTGTTTGTATTAAATTAATGATTTTATGTATGGGAAAACAATAATAAAAACAAAAATTGTAACACACTGGTAACGAGCAAGAAACTTTTGACAATTTACCACCTACCCAGTCGTTAACTTATAATTTAAATTAATTATTGAAACAAAAAAAATGAAATAAAATATGGAAATTATTTAAAGACAATAATATTCTTTTGACTTTAATTAATAATAAAAAATAATAAGTTGAAAGAATAGAATATTGATGAAAACTTGAAATTTTAAAATTTCCACCGAGAAAAGATTTAGTTTTTCCAATAATTTTAAAATTATTCATTTGAGCGTTAGAATTCTCTGCATAAGTTAGTCAAAAGCAAAATATTTAAATGGGCTTTTCTTATTTAGGCGGATAGCTATTCTAAGCAATTAAAAGTGTTAAATTCCTTCTCTCTATTTAAAAGAAATACGTAAAAACGTGATGAAATAAACAAGACAAACAATCCTCAAGCATGAAAAGCACGTAATTACGTAAAAACAAAAAGACTGCATTTGAATCTAAATTATACAAATTTACCTCCAGTGCTTTTATTGACTGTAAAATAACTAACTAATTTTACTTTACACCAATTTTAAAACTACATATAAGGCCTGCTTTACACGTACTGAGTACCAAAAAAATAAAATGAGACTGCTATTAAAAAATTATTAAAGGCTGTATTGTTACGCCACTGCTAAAGAGTAAACGCCACCTTGCGGAATAAAATTAAGTTAATCTAATACGTATAGCTGGTATAGAAAGGTAAATCGCGAATAGCAGAGGATATATCCGTTTAAATATTATTTTGTGAAACTAAAAAACCAAAACGTTTGATTTTATCGAGGGGAACTACAGTTAAAATTAAGGAAAAATACAATATGAATTGTAAATTGGTATTTATTGTGTTAAGGTAGCAGGATATTACCAGATCCGGTTTCGGCGAATGTAATTTTACAGAATTGAATTACAATTAAATCAATCGTGCTAATTCTTGATAATATAAACATTAAAATGCTAACTTGAAGTTTTCAATTGAGGGTTGAACTCGAACACGCATATGGGGCTGAGGTGATGAAAGTCTTTTTAATTGCAATTGCCCCGTAAACTGCACGCTAGGTTGTGCTCACTTTTATTATTTTCCCTATGTATAAGATTTCAGAATTTAAAATTCTGTATTACCAAAATTACTTAATCACTGAAATTAATGGTAATAAAAAATTTGCGCATATACTTAGGGCGGGACCACACTAATGACGAAAATTTAAACTGCGAGGTAAGTAAGATCATTAGCTCATCCATTTAATGTTATTCATGAATCTGTCTCACAATAGTTGAGGTTCAAAACCACATCTAATGGATTCTAAACACGTTTCTTTAAAACGTTATAATGCTACAACCACCGACTTGAACTCTGACCATCTTGACCATTATTATACACTTTTAGGTACTTATCACGTATGTAGACGTAAAAATGAAGCTGGGTTTGCAATTAAAAAAGCTGTTCTTATTAATGCAATTCTGCATGCATATCGGATATAATTGAACCAACTTCAGCAAGCTTCTAGTAATTTTTAAAATGATTTAAATTTTCATTATATCTACATTTAAAATGAAACGATCCGGAATATAAATTCAACATATTAAATCGTTAATTGCAGCTCAAAGTCTTTGTATTTGCTGAAATTGTCAGTTATTTAATTGCACATTGTGTGCTGCTGATTCAAATTTGCAGAAAATCCTAAAACGTGAAACGCTTTTGTAAATTATTAAGTGTACATAATTGGTTGAATTTTTTAATTAAGTATTTTATTAACCGGTGCATAATTCAAAAAAGTTCTACAAATTAAAAAAGTCTAGGGTATTTCTACTGAAAATCTGTTTGAAAAACGTTATATTATATAATCTGTCGTTTTCAAAAAATTAAAATTAGAAACTTTTTTTATCAGTCAATTAATTAAAAGAATGCAGACAAAGTTTTACCTATTGATCATTTCTGAAACAGACTGCAAACTGAATTCCGCCTCCCACCACAAAAATCGCTTTTCTCTCTTGGTGCACAATACAATTAATAAACTTCGCACCTAGAAAAAGTATCAGATCTGGATTGAGGTGGTTGCTCGGCTATAATTAAGACTGATTTCCAAATATTTATTACTTATGAATAACCACGACCGGTAGGTCTAGGAATATCCCCTAATAATTCTACATACTTTTGACTAGCAAACAAACAGGAGAGTGCACTAGGGAGTATTCCATACCCCGCAGACCTCCCGGATCGACATCGACGTCAGTCTTGCCACAGCAGCTTAAATAAAGTTTAGCTGAACTGAAGCTCAAGATACTTTTGCAATCAATTTATAATATTTAGAAATAAACTATGCAGCTGGGCGGTCATGACGTTCATTCTACGACATTTTGACGTAGAATTAACGTTTTTATTACGTGATTATTGGAGAAGTTATAATTTTAATCCATATTTAGATCCTTATAACTACTGAGGTACTGCTCACACCTGTCATTTTGAAATATATCTTTTATACTGCATTAATGTGTTCTGTAGAGCGACCTTTGCTTTAAAATTAATTAGTTTTACAAGGTTTGGTTGCGCAGGCAGTCCCTCACAAGAAAAACTTGATAAAAGAGAGTCCACCTCTTTGATTTATAAAAGATAAAAATAGGAGATAAATTTGTATGATCGTCAGAGGAGGACTGAAATTCTGGAATATTAAATTATTAATATTTTCAAAAAAGGTAGAATATACATGAATATGGTTTGGCCATCACATGGGCCGCAAGGTTTTACTGTACTAATGATAATTTTGAGATTATTCCAAAGAGATTTCTCATCATCAAGTACTGATTAACCAGCATCGACTGAAAGTATATGTTGCAGATTTAACGTGGGATTGCAGGATTAATCTCGAAATTAAAATTTTGGAAATCCCAATTTATAGTGAAGGGGGGGCAATAGTTGATATAAAAAGTGTGTGCAATAGTATGCAACCCATCGTACAGATTGATTAACCCTTCATAAGAATGTTATTGATCCAGGTAATTAAATAAACCAACAGTGGAGTTCCTCATGGAATAAATGTGGGACCAATATTATTCAAGTTTAGTGAAAATCTTGTTGTTTACAACTTTATGAACTGCAACACAAACTTACGGTATATCGTATATACCAGCCTCTTGATCTGATTTATGTGCTAAAACCGAGATACCCGTATCAGAGTGACATTTGGTTAATGTATACAATGCTGATGACATTTACAAGTAATTCCTAAATTGTATTTCTGTTAGAGAATTGTTAATTTCGTTTTGATTGTTCTAAATAGGCATCACTTGCAATTGTATTTAAAGTATCAAAGCGTGCATCTTTGGAAACGTGACATCACGTGCTGTTTCCAATTGTGAACAACGCGTTGTATTGCTGATCTACATTAGTAATGCAGCTCAAGTACTCACACAATTTTAGCCAAGTTACGGATCATTTTGTTACATCTTGGTATGTATTATGTAGACAGCTGTGAGAAAGAATGTTAAGCGTTCGGGAAGTAAATGAAATTTCGAAAATGCAATTGTATCAAATAATTTGTTAATTAATTGTAGTTTTTCTGCCTTATTGGGTTAAAACCCGACGAGGAGGGGATGCGAGCAAACTAATCAATCTGTCGAGTTTACTTTGTCTAAGGAAAATATTGACAAAAGGGGTGGTAACTACTTGACTAGTAATTTAGTTTGGAATGCATGCTACTATTTATTTTAGTAAGTTTTAATTGCTGTTTGTTTTTCTTTTTTACGTATTATACAAACACTAGTAGGTTATAACTAATTCAACACTTAAGTGATAGGTTCATTATCGCTTCACATGCACTTCATTAACTGATTTCCAAATTTAAATCGGAATATGAGCTTTTTCCCACCCCCGGCTGGCACCGTGCGGTAAATCCATGAAATATTAAGCTCAATAATTATTATTATTGAATGTATTGAGACGTTTAAGCCAAAGTTATTTACTTTGGTGTTGGTTTTTGGATTAAATGCGCAAATGCACAGAATATGTCCAATAAACAAACAAACGTGACTATAGTTGCTTGTTTTGAACAAATTCCGCATAAATTTCGATTTGTAAAATATGTCTGAAGGTATAACTCCAACTTCATCACCTTTGTGAATGTATGAGAAAAGAAGCTGTCACTTGAAATTGTAACTTATTGTAAAAAGTGACTTGAGCTTTTTGGAAAATAATAAAAAAATTGCAATACTGCAAAAGCTATTAGTTTCAGGTTTTTGTTTTAAATAAATATTGGGTAAACGATTGCCGATAGCTTTTCACGAGCTTAGTCCAGTAATGAACGGTGGTGGACAAATGTAGACCACACACAACGTAAAAACGACTTCTATTACCGTTTCCTATATCAGAAAGGGCTTAACTGATGTTACGGTGCCTATTGGATCGGTGGTCGATGATTAGAAATTTGATGTATTAACCGGCAGGTTTTTACAATTTCCAATTTATTTCGACCATTGATCAAAGGGAAGTGCGGTCTGTTGGAGAGACTTTATTTTTAAATTCGTCGGCGCTGAAAAACGTAAAACATCACGAAAATAAAAATATTGCAGGTAGAAATTATAATAATTGTTGACATAGGAAACGCGAAAAAACCCATTTGCTCTAATTTTAAAAGTGTGTGCAAATTGTCATTTGTACATTAACCCCATCGCTCACATTGATTATCAAAGAGCCCAGTTTTATTTTTATTGGACAGTCATGTTAGTGGTGGATTTATAACAGAAGTGACCAGCGGAATGTTATTGTTTAAAGTTGGTACTTTATATGGAAATTCAGCAATGCTTTAACTTCGTTTAATCCTGTAATATACACAAATGTGCCCATTTACCACGCCTTTTTTATGTTAATTACTTAAATAAAATTTGCATTAATGCTAACAATTTTGAATTGTTCCACTATCTGAAAAACTTGAACTTAAAAAGGCATTTTGCGAAGTCGTAAAAAAGTTAATTAAAATAACAAAAAATTATCCCGAAAGTCCACTCTTTAATTTAGGTGAAGCAGAGAAGTAAGGGCATGGAGAATAAAAACCCTGATGAAAATGTCACAAATTTTTCGGTTACACTAAGTTGAATAAAAATTCTGTACAGCATGAAAAGCAGTTTATGTGTAGCCACCAAAAGAGAAATGAAATATTAAATTGAAATTTACGATCTCGTTAAGAAGTAAATATTAAAATATCTAAAATGTGATAAGTGTTGGGTTCACCAAACACAACAATTTTAATTATTCTGTAATATTAAATTTTCCTCTTTTTATTCTCATATTTGCACCACGAAAAATTTTACAAAGAAAAAGTGATATACAGCGTTCGAATTTGATTACGCTTTCGTGGTCTCTTCTCTTCAACGTTCCCTATCCGCTTAGCGAACGTTGGCTATCAGGTTAGCAATCGTTACTTTGCTAATTGGTGTTCTAAGAGCGATGCCGAAATTAATCTAACCCATTGTTTAAGATTTTTATCAATGATTTCGTCTGGCAATCTTCTCAGAACCTTTTCATTTCGCTCAATATTCGGTAATATGTACCGAATATCTATATATGATATATATAATACTCAAAAAACAAATTAGGGCTATTGGGTCTTAGGAAAGACCTGGTTTCCCCACCTAGTTGTTGCCACATCAACTAATTGGCGAGAAAACCAGAAAATTCAAAATCTTCAATCAATCAAAATAAAATCTATACAAAAAACTACAAAATTAACATAAAAAATCCAATGAAGATTTTAAAACAGGACGACATACAAGACGTTGAGGTCATGAAGAGTCAATGCGGGGAAATTTGGTGTTCAAGTGAAAAAAAAATCTACGAAAAATTAGAAAATCTGAGGTAATTATGAAATCTTAGGAAATTTAAAACAATTTTAGAAAATTTAAGGAAATCTAAGGAAATCTGAGAAAATCAGGAAATCTTAAGAATCTTATTGGAATTTCGTGAATAATCTTAAGAATACTACAGTTTTTTTGTTTATACATCTTTTTAACTTTTTGGGAAGAAAATCTTGAGGTAATCCAAGGAAATCTGAGGAAATTTTAGAAAATCTGGATTAATAGTGTGGCATGGTGTGTAACCCCTGTGATTTAGTTGCAATTTGCTATTTATAGAGTTTATATTAGGATATATCCTCAACTCTCTTAGGATTATATAATAATAATAATAAAATATAGAGAAATCCAAGAAAACCCCATGAAAGCAAATCTAGTGTACATTAGTTTACGGTTTTCCTCTCGAAAAAAAGTTTCAAACATTTTATTTAGATAAAATTATAAAAATATGAAACAAATAAAGTAACTGGAAAAGCAAAAAAATGGAGCCTAATGCTCTCTTCCTTATGATCGATCGCCCTAGGAGCACGAGTTTATTGGACTAGGGGGCGTCCATAAATTACGTGAGGTCAAAATTAGGGAAAAGGGGTCCGGCAAAATTTCACCTAATCTCATTCAAATGGAGAGAAGTCAATAAAAATCTCATGTCAACTTTTTAATTCAGAAAATATCAAGGGATAAATATCGGAAAATAATTTTGTACACAGGACTTGGAATTTCAACGATCTCCAATGAGGGGGCGGTAACGAGGTAACTGTTCCCCCACATGACCCAACAAAACCAACAATTTCTACTAAATTTTGTTAAAATTTGAAAAATATATCTGAATTCTTATCGAAAAATGTGTATTTATCCTCCTTCAGCCTTGTTTATCTCCTTCATGAAATTTTCCTGAATCTGCTCTTGTGTACAAGTGAAGGAAAATTTGAGGAAATCTTAAGAAATAGAAAATACAAGGAAATTAGAAAATCTTAAGAATATAATATAGACAAGTTTTTTTTATTTTTTCAATTTTCTAAGATTTTCTTGGCTTTCTAAGATTTTTTAGAATTTTTTTGCGTTTCTTTGGATTTCCTTGATATTTCTATTTCCTAAGATTTCCAAGAATTTTCTAGGATTCTCTAGATTTTCTATTTTTTGGATTTTTTAACAATATTCCGGTTTTCTTTAGATGTCCTTTTACTTATACACCAAATTTTACCTCGAATTTTACTAATAAGTGGGAAAACAACTGGAAATCGTCATATACAAAACTAAAAGGGAAATTTGAGGAAATATTTTTCAATTTTCTGAGATTTCTTAAGACTAAATTTTTTCGGATTTTCCATTTCCTAGAATTTCTTAAGGTTTTTTGAAACTTTCTTGAATTTCTTAAGATATTCTAGGATTTTCTACGTTTTCTTAAATTTTACTCAAGATTTTCTTGAATTTCTTAAAATTCCCATGGATTTTGGCGATTTTTCCCTACTTAATTTCTTGGCGGAAAACCGAACAAGAATCGCAAGGAAAATCGTGATATACAAAAATGAAGGAAAATCTTATGAAATTAGGAAATCTTAAGAATACATTAGCTTTTCAAATTTTCTGAGATTTCCTTAGCATTCCTAAAAGTTTCTAAATTTCCTAAAATATCCTAGAATTTATAAAATTTTCTGGAATTTCCCAATTTTTAAGTTTGTCCGGCAAGAGTAGTTGGAAAGGGAGAGTAACGGAGTATCTACCCCTTTCTCCATTGCTCATCAAAAACCAATAAAATCTTACTACATTTGTTTTAAATCTCAAAAATATACCTAAATTCTTATCCCTTCTCTTTTACCCACCCTCATTTACTTCCTCCATTAACTTCGCCTGGATCCATCCTTGATTTCCAAACTAGTTCCAATCTGAAGAATTTCCATGATCTTTAAGGATTTTTTAAAATTTCCACGGAATTACAGATATTTCCAAGGGACAGGAAAATATACATTATTATAATATGTAGATAACAGTTTGTATTACAAAATCAATTCCGGGCATAGACTATTATATTATTATAATATTAAGTAGCGTCTATGTCTGGGATTCCCCGATTTGATGCAATGCATAAGTCGATGTTATTGTGTTAGACATGAATTTGTATCAAAACTGTTCTTATTAATTTCATTATTTAAAATTTTTTGGGTAATTCTCACGTGAGAGAGGAAGGTCAAAATTAAAATGAACACCTCACAGAATTAAAGGACGCCCCCCTACCATTAAATGAACATCGTCGGAGGTATATCGACTAAAGTAAATATGTAAAAATATTCCGAGTATTTAATTATTATTGCCAACAAAAAATTCATAGAGAAGCTGCCAAAACTATGATTTATATTTACTGCACTCCCGGAAGTATCATCATCACGCGAAGTGATCTATTTTCAACCACTTTCCTGCGATGATTCTGTGTACAAAAATATTGTGCGTTGTCAAAGAGAAGCATCTGGTTTTGGATAATTATAGAATTAATTTAGATGTAGGTAGGTACTTAGAAATAAAAATTCTGTAATAAGATAAACAATTCAATCTGGGAGATAATTGGGTGATTTAACAAAAACAATTTTAAAAAATCAATTATTGTTGCTTTTACAATATCACAGAAAATAACACAGATCGTTGGGTTCGTTCGCTTCAAGTTATCAGAAATATAAAAGATTTTTGATACGTTTTCAAGTTTTAATGGCAAACCCACAAAGTTTAATTCGACAATAAAAGTTTATTCCCTCAACCAGATTGCTTTAATTTTCGGTGGATTTTCTTGTCAGATAGTGTCAGCTTTGGATTGCAAACGCGTTCTTTCCAAGGTATCTCATATTGCAATGCCTTCAGCTGCTCTCCTCGTCATAAGGCAATACTTAATTAATTTATTTAAAAACTGAAACCAGCAATTAGATAGTGCAGATACTACATGAGCCCACCTATTATAACAAATCGCTCGTACTATAATACAGTTAATAGATTGGATCGTTCGCAATTAGCACATACCAGACCAACAATTATCATTAAAATTAACGAGGAAATAATGAACTCAAAATTTATAATCAATTAAATTTTGCTATTCAATTCAAGATATCAAACCGCTATACCATCAAATATTTTGTATTTATTCATTGTTTCGTTGGTTTCGTCATCGTCAGACTACCCGCACACCTGAATTAGAAACCAATTAAGGTTTAATTTGAAAAGAAGGCGGATATTGTCGAATGCCCAAAGGCAAAAAAACCGTACCAAATCTTCCATCCACCAACCAGTTATTATAATATGAAGGGCAGTTTGTTACGGAAGTGAAGTCTTCATTTAAATGCAGAACAATATTTCAAGTGTCTGGATCTCTTTGTATATCTTTGTTTGTCAAGTTGCAATGAATGATTTTGCCAAGACAAGGCTGCGTGTAGAACATATTTTACCCACCTCCGCGTAATTAGTTATCGTTAATTGACACAAGTTTTCTGCATGAACTAAATATTAGTCACAAAATAAAAATTATATATTCAGTTGCATTTATTGAACTTGTCGAGACAATGCGGGGTTAATACTTATGCATATGTGACGCCGTACCTTAAATATTGCGTGAGGGAATATCCGATTACTAAACGTAGGAGTTAAAAGTTCAGGATGTTGCGCGAGCCATACAATTTGCTACCTACACGGTAAGTGCAGAATTTTTGTGAAAATAAAAATAGTGAAAGCGATGTCATAATTTCTGTCGAGGTCGAAGGACAATAATCTCTAATGAGGAAAAAGACCTTTTCCGACCGCTTCTGGCTTGACTTCTTCGTTTGTTGTATAAAATTCAAAAAATATAGCCCTGTTGTTCCTCGGATGAGATAAGGATCTTCCGTAGCGACACTTTTAATTAGAAATTGTAATTATGTTAATCCAATCGGATAAGTTATCTCATGTTGGCTTTCAGACAAAACCGAACACTTGTTATCTGGTATTTTATCGAAGACACCGTGTAAAGACTTATCAAGTGTGAGAAATAAAAGTTCCACCCCATTTGTAATGAAGTCAGCGCCTAAATGCGTTAGCCGAAAACTTTTTCCTTTATTATAAACTAAAAGTTGGCAAAGCCGTTTAAGTGTCATCGTAACTAATGTGGCTAATTGCTTCAGGAAATAATAATAATCTTTAAATGTACTGTTTTGGAAATTAGCCAAATTTACTCGGTTTGTGATAATTGCAAGGTGAATTTTGCAAAATTATGCTCATGGTGGAAACGTGAAATCAACGATTACATTATAAATAATAACCTTTATTGGAGGCTATCTGCACATCTCGACATGCAGAAGAATGAGGAAGAACCAGTCAATTTATTTTTTATTTTGCATTACTGAATGTTTAGACATGTATCCGCTTATGTTCGCGGCAGACATTTAATTTTAAATGCGTGACTGGGCACATCGATCTGTTCACTTTATCGATCAAGTTACCTGTGTCACGGTTATAAGATTTGATAATTAGTACAAGCAGACTATGTAATTGCTTATCTAATTAATCACAGGAATCTGGTTATTACAAAGAAATTGCGATTGCTCTGAGCGTATTTTTTCAATTATTTTTATTTAGCAATGTAACTATCCAATTAAAAGCAACTCGCTTTCTTAATCAGTCCCTTATTTCTCGCAGCGGTCCTTCGAGCCGGATTTCATTAAGGCATGTAAATCTGCCCCTCGTTCCGTGACGCGCAAATAATTTTAGATAATCCCGAAAAACAGCAACCAAAACGTAAAATATTACATCTTCCATTTTTGGAAAGGCACTTTATATGGTCAAAACTCCAAAGTGAATTTTGCAACGAGATTAAGATAAGCGATGTAGGTAGGTATGTTTTGATTTGGATGTAATTTAATACCATCCCAATCGTTCCGAAAATAATCAATTATTTCGGATAAGATCCATAAAATTTGTGTTAACCTGTGTTAACGACATATCAATTTCTGGTTTATATTTATGATTACAAGCTTCGAGAAAAACGATCTTGCCATTACTTCTTCAGTTTCTATTATGCAAAAATCATGTTATAATAATCGTATGCTAATAGATTTGCAGATAACAAATAGTAAAACTAGAATAAATTAGTTGCTCTCGTATACAGTTATTGTTTATTATCAAACTTGACAAGGCTCAAACAAGTTAAATTGATAAATGATTTGTTAGCAATTGTATTATCGAGCAATTACACGACTGCTACAAAAAATGTTATTAATTTTTTATTTGCAAAATATTCTGATGCCTACAGTCGAAGACGAAAAGGTATAGAATTGCTTGCGAGGCCATAAAATTTTGAGGGGATTATCCATTTTCATTTATTCTTAGGTAGGTACTTGTAGAGGTAAACGTCATAACTTTACAGTTAGAAATCCATTTTAGTGTTTCTAAACGTTAATAATTATGTCGTACAAATTTATAATACCCATTTCAACAAGTTACGACTCCGTTGCTTTATCCTATTGTTAAATTTATTGTTTAAAAGTGTAATCGTAAAATATCTTCCTTCTTTAATGCCATAAAAATCTTTCAATTAACATCTAACAAAAGCCGAAATGAATACAAATAGGGAACTTTGTTTCGCCGTTCCACTGATGCTGATTATTAATTTATAAAGGAAATGAAGTTAAAAAATTTTGTTTAATCAAGGAAAATAAAATAAAAGTAATTTTTAAGAATAAAAGTAGACACATCAAATTTAGCATGACAGATTGGTTTACTAAGCCAAACTGTCAGCAACATGACACGGATGCGGAAGACAGATCACGGCATAAGTAAATATAACCGTACTGATCATTCATTCCACCCCTGTTTAATTTTAAAACAGAAAGTACAAAGTGATGATATATTCTACCCTGATTGCTTATTGACAATTTTACGATAAATACCTAAAAATTACCATTAGTCAAACTGTTCTTCCAAAGTTTGATTTATAAACATGCTTTCCGGATATATTTAATTATGGAACTTTACTTTTGTTGGGTCGATATCTTGTTGCCTCGGAGTTTTACAAAAAAGTATAGCAGATTTTTTTACAAACACCGGCATATTTACGCGAAAACACCAAAATATTAGAAGCTACTTTTTCTTAAAAAATAGAAAAGAAATAACTGTCCCCAGATATTTTAAAAACTGTAATAAAATTATTTAGATTAGATTGCCTAAGTTGTGCGGCCTGAAGGCCGCACTGGTTCATCGTAACCTCCCAATTCTTTCAGGTGGCTAACTTATAATGAACCAATAATTAGAAATGCGTTACGGAAAGGCAGGCATGACTCCTTGTATAAGATTTAATTTTTAGTTTTCGTTAATTTTTGCTTTGCCGCATAAAACGTAATTAAATTAATTTTCGCATTTACTTTTCCAATTTTCTTATACTTCAATTTTAACCTTTTCGGTTTTTCTCAATTCCAATAATAAATGAAATACAATATCATTGAATTTGCATTTAATTATCATTTTTAAACTTAAATTACTGTAAAACATTTTTAAGCCTTATTTACATACACTTGATGTTGTTTTGACTTTGATTCTGAATTATTTTATCGCAAAACCGCAATGAAATGATAATTCACAAAATTGAAAACCAGAAGAATGCAAATATACCAACTATACGTATTATATTAACTTAATATTTTTCCGTCTGGTGGCGTTCGCCGAATGTAAATCGCAAATTTCTAAATTATATTATATCCCTGCCCAGGATATCTATCCACCTGGCAGGTACCTATACTTATTTAGAGTTTATTTCCCTGTCCCTATAAATTGCCTGAAATCACAAAACGTATACACATACTTTAAGGTTTTCAAACCGGGAGGTATGGAATACCCTACAGTGCCTAGCAATTATATTTGTTGAAAAAACAAAGTCCAGTTAATCTCCCAGTCTTTTATTTTTTTTGTCAAAATCAAATTTTTGATTTTACTTTTCGATCCCAGGCTTGGACCCCTTTTACAAGGAATTAAAAGCTTTTAATTAAAAAAAAATTAATATTTAAATAAAATAAATTAGATATTAAAAATTAAAAACAAATTTATTTTAAAATTTTAAAAAACTTGACTGAAAATTTAATTTTCTTTTTAGGGAAAATTAGGGAAATCTTAAATTTTCCTGACTTTTCAAAGAAGTGGAAACTCTGTAATTGTTATATAGGGAATAATTAGTAGCGTACTTACGTGGGGGGAGCCTAGGAAGCCCGGGCTCCCTCTGTAACTAACTAATATATTAAATACCATACAATTATTATTTGTTATTTAAATATTTAAGTCTTATGCGATTTTTAAATCCTTATTTATTTAATAAATTATAATTGAGTTCAAAAAATTAATTATTAATTAAATAAATTATAAATTAAATTAAAAGAAAATTATTTGTTATTTAAATATTTAAGTCTTGTGCGATTTTTAAATCCTTATTTATTTAATAAATTATAATTGAGGTCAAAAAATTAATTATTAATTAAATTAATAAAAAAAAGACCAAAAACTATTTTTAGGAAAAATTATTTTTGTATTTCATATTTTACATTTCCATTTTAAATGTTATTTTTTTGTTATTTTACTTTTCACCCCCAACGTTCTTTGGATGATAATCTCTTTAAAATTTTGTGCAAAAATCTCTAAATTATAAAGTCATTGCAGTCTAATACAGTCTTGAAATCTAAAACCAAGAGGGGATCTGGGCAAAGTTTATGGATGGGGAATAAATATATTACGTATTTTAATTAGAATATTTTATTTCAATATTTATATTTTTAATATTTTTATATTTAAGCAATTATATTTATTGAAAAAACAAAGTCAAGTTAATCTCCCAGTCTTTTATTTTTTTTGTCAAAATAAAATTTTTGATTTTACTTTTCGATCCCAGGCTTAGACCCCTTTTACAAGGAATTAAAAGCTTTTAATTAAAAAAAAATTAATATTTAAATAAAATAAATTAAATATTAAAAATTAAAAACAAATTTATTTTAAAATTTTAAAAAACTTGACTGAAAATTTAATTTCCTTTTTAGGGAAAATTAGGTAAATCATAAATTTTCCTGACTTTTCAAAGAAGTGGAATCTCTGTAATTGTTATATAGGGAATAATTAGTGGCGTACTTACGTGGGGGGAGCCTAGGAAGCCCGGGCTCCCTCTATAACTAACTAATATATTAAATACCATACAATTATTATTATTATTATAATCTAAAACCAAGAGGGGATCTGGGCAAAGTTTATGGATGGGGAATAAATATATTACGTATTTTAATTAGAATATTTTATTTCAGTATTTATATTTTTAATATTTTAATATTAATATTTAAACAAAACAAAACGTAGTAAATTTTGTTGTTTGTCCTGTTCCTGTTGTATCTGCCTTTGCCAGGAAATCTTAGAAAAGGGGATATTTTCCTAAAATTTGCTAGGATTTCTTTTCAATTTTGAATATCACGATTTTCCCTTCGGTTTGCCAGATGTGAACTAGTGAATGAAACTCTGGAAAATTCCAAAACATTTCAAGAAACAGATTCTTAGAAAATTTGTAGAAATATAGAAAATCTCAAAAAATCCAGAAATCCACAGAAATTTCAAGAAAATCTTAGGAAACTCGAAAAAATTTTAAAGGCAATGAAATCTCAGAAAATGGATAAATCAAAAAAAAGATCTAGATTTCCTTTTTCCCTTTAGTTTTGCATATGACAATTTCTCCATCATTTTTCCACTTATTAGTAATAAAACGAGCGGGAAATTTTAAGAAATCCCAGAAAAGTTTTTTTTTCAGATAAAATACAAAATAAATCAAGATTACAAACAAGAGTGTTTATTATACATATCAATGTCTGTATACAATAATTTTTTTGAAGCAATTAATTTAAAAAAAATACATCTGCATTTCCACGTCTGGACAAACAGCTCCTGTAATTTTTGAATTATGTGGAGCCAATAATTTTTTTTCGATTATATAATATAACAACAGCTATAGAACTACGTAGGATTTTTAAAGTAAAAAGTGAAAAATGTACCAAACAATCGTCAAAAAATTATTAATAACAAATGAACTATGCAAAATTTCGAAACAATCATAATGTAAGTCTATAGCTGTTGTTATATTATTATATAATCAAAAAAAATTATTAGCTGATCTCAATTCAAAAATTACAAATAAAACGCTGCACAGCCGCCATTTTGAAATTAATCGATGGAAAAAAATTATTATAATAGTCACACTGATATGTGTAATAAACACCTTTTTTGAAATCTCCATTTATTTTGTAGTTTTTCTGGAAAAAAATCCCCAACAAGCCTATTTCTGCGACCTCTTTAGTGGCCTAACCCCTTAAATAATTTAAAAGTTGAAAAAATTATTCGAGTATTTTATGGATATTTTTGAAAATAAACGGTAAAGAAATAAAGCCCAAATGTTTCAAAAATATTTCAATTAAATGGTTACAGTCTAATGTGGAATTCGAACAATTATTTGTTCCACTATGGCACTCCGTTGGCTTATTATATTTTATATTACAAATTTATTAAATTAAATTACAAGGTGTGATATTTCGCTGGTATTTGAAAACTCCGAAAACAGTTTGTTTATTAGAAAATTCTGTGTGTTCCTAACTTAATTTGTTTTCTTTAAGCAAAATCTTATTAAAAGTTTCAATAAAGTTCACTTAAAGCTTCATTAACTTTGGATTGTTTATAACTAAGTTAAATAAAAAAGTTTAATACAAATTGAGATTGCAACCGATGTTACTCATTCGATGACCAAAAAATATGTTTAATGTTTGTAAATTTAACTCCACAACAAAATAATATTAGCTGAAAGCTGTTAAAAGTAAATTACATTTTATTATTACAAATCATAAAACAAAGTCTGAATTAAAGCCATCTGCAAATTTAACTCGGAAAATATACTATCGTAAAATGTAAAATGTAATATTTCTGAATCTTATGTTATTTTGTAATCCTTGACGTAATGTAGTAATTTTTTGTACTCTGAATTTCCTTGATCCTTGAAAAATTCCGATCCCGATAATTTGAAAAGTAACTTTTTTTATTATCCTGACAGTATCTGTGAACTTAATTCCGACAACAATAGTAAGCTTAAAAAAATTAAAAGTAATTTATGTTACTGGAAACTACTCGAGTAGCTTGTATCCTTAATGTAGATCCAATTTTGTTAATGGTTTTATGTTGTAATGTTCAGCAGTTTTAAAAATTTCATTAAAAATACATTAAGCGAAGAACGGCTGTTTAGAACTTCTGCTGTTCTTTTCTACTACAAGATACTCCATCCTACGCCGACAGTTTTGTCGGAACAAAAAGATAAACTTAGTTTATTGTCGATCTATTAGTAATGGAATTTGGTTCACCTGTACGTTTCGAGAAAATTTATGGAATTTTAATTGTGACTGTGTTGAATTGTTATCTAGAAAGTGAGTACGATTTAATTTTTATTCTTCAAAACCCATGTTAAAAAACCATGGGCAATTTAGTACCATCTATTAAATTACTTTAAGTCGACTCGATATAATAGTAAATACTCCTAAAGTGGATGGGCAAACTTCTACAGACGATTTTTTTCATTTTCCCACACTCGAGAGTGTTTATTTTGAAAGAAACCTGTCGGCGAAGAACAAAAATTTAAGACAACTTGTAATAAATTTTATTGCCCAGATAAACCTTATAAACGTTCCATGGTTATCTGCATCAGAAAAACTATCAAAATCAGTTTTTTGGAAAAAATCACATTCAAAATTTTGCCAGTTAATATAATAAACATTTCGAAGAACCTAAGTATGCTCTTCATAATGCAAAAACTCGCGAAGAAGTGTGAAGTTTTTTGTAAATATTTCCCTGTTTATTGATTCTACTACCAAAAAGGTTATCAGTGCCGTAGGAAGCTGAGCTTTATTGAAGCTGCCGCACCCAGCTCGTAGGTTTTGGAGATTTTTATTAAATATTTTGCATCAATTTTTGGTCAAGCATTTGGTAATTTTGCTCAAAATTAGATAAAAAAACTTCTCGAGCATCTGACTACTCGTTCAGTAATCCGCCCTTGACACTCGTGGTGTAAAATACTATTAAGAATTTTGATACTAATGATTAAATATAGTTATAAACCAAAATTCAGGTAGAAAATAATTTGAAGAAATAAAATCTTAAATTACTGGGCCAGGTGTACCGTTAATTTCCGAATAATTACATGTTTGATACAACGAACACAGCAATTTAAAATGTCCTTTAATATTCACACATTCGATTTTGAGTTACAATCAGATTTCCTAATTTAAAATGACTTCATTTTAGGAGCTTAATTCAGGTTAAAGCAATTATCCCTGCAGTGAAAATCGAAGTTTAGTAGAGGTCGAGCGTCGACTAATAAAACAAGCTCGATTCTGTGATTTTGAACACAAAAATTTCACTTACCTGCTTCAGGTCAATAATAATTGTCACATATTCAAAGTCCGACCCATAATATAAACTTGGACTTTGCCACCATCGATTACTGGAATCAATTGCATAGTGAATGGAATGTTTTCTTCCGGGATCATGACTAAAATTATCACAAACTCCACATTTTCCTCTTATTCCTTCCGAAATTCTACAAAACTCTTCCCTACCGCCTTCACCGCATGTCGCGTTAACGGAAATTAACGCCTTTGTCGCTACGTTGAATGCAGAGGGCCATAATCCTACATTTTCAGAATACTGACCGTCGTTTCCGTATCCATATCCAATATATTTCAGGGCTAGAAATAAAATAAAAAAAATTTAGATCTACATAATATTATTTTCCTTTCTGCTGTATTTAATTGCATTGAAAGCTAAGCAAATAAACAATTTGATTTGAAAGTTTTAGATTAAGTAAACTTCTACAACACAATTTTCTCGAGCAGTGACACTTCAATTTTCGCCAACGTTAAATGCTTGCCATAGAAATATCTTATAGCTTGTAATACGCTGTGCACGAGTTAGGCTAAAATTTATAAAATTTTCAATAGGAAAATGTATTTACAACATTACATCGATATTGTATTGGCCGTTGTTATATGAGATAAATTATAGATGTAATATAAACGGTCTATTCTGTCCATATACGACTTGAATGGTATTTTATGGGTTTTTTATTAATGAACTTCAGGTTTTTAACGTCACATTCTCTTAATAATAAGCACTATTACATAAAATATCCACCATCACTTATGTGATACAAAACCAGCCGACAAAGTATTTAATGCATGTTTAATAAATAATATACTAAAGTTAAGCTCAAATACTTTCATTGAGATTTACTGTGGTTTGAATAGATCGTGTATAGCACTTCGAACCAAAAACCTATAAATCATAATAATTGAGTATTAGCTATTTAATAAAACAGAATGTTTTAATAAAGAAATTTCTCGAAATCCAAATTAATAATTTCGAAATAAAACGTGGATATACTACAGACAGACAGGCGAGCAGGTAAATTATTAATTAATCCAGAAACGCAAACTAAAATCCGAAAAAAGGTTGTGGTAGTAAGAAGTTAAATTATTAAAATGCTCTCCGAGGAGCTGAAGCAAAAAATTGAACAAATTAATAAATTCTCATCGAAATATTTTGTTCTGGGCTTCTTGTGAGAAATTAACATTAGCCATTCAAATCAGTAGACAAATATATAAATAATTTGGTTAATTAAAATCAATAAATTTAAACTAAGCTTTTCAAATGGCGAACGCTAATAATGTGGCTGAAGAGAGTCGTTGCAATCGTAATTTTCGGATATGACCGGGTTCCACTTATAAAATTTAGAATTGGTACATCGGCACTGTTGAAATCATAGAGAATGATCAAAGCTGAGCGTCAATAATATGCTGGAGACCCCATTGTTCTGCTATCGACTACGTATTTAGTTATATCCCCAACAGAATTTCTAATAATATATTATTAATGCTGAAATTGGCGGATTTAGATATCTAAATGCATTGGTAAACTGCATTCAATTGCAGAAACCTTGGGTTTCTGAAACTGGATGGCTTTTCTGGGGAGCAGGGCCGGATAAACCATGGGTGCATGGAGCCGCCTCCATTCAGGAGGCTCTAAAATTATGCGTTTTGAATTTAATTTTCTATAAAATATCAAATTTGAATGAAAAAAATATTTAAACGGTGGGCTCCACATCAAATCAATAAGTCATAAAACGCTAAAGCGAGAAGTCACGTTTCTTTGAATTAATTGGTAAGGAATAATAAGTAGGGGGCGTCCTTTAATTACGTCAGGCGATTTTTCAACCCCCCTCTGTCGTAAAATTTAGTTTGACTCCCTCTCACTCCTTCTAATTTCACGTGAACTTGTTTATTTCACTTAATTTAACTCATCAGTTCTCTCGCAATTGAACGTGAGATTCGGCTTGACCCCTCCTCCCCTAATTAATGGACGTCCCTTAATGATAACACTGGTCTACAAATAAAGCCCTGATACTATTCCTGCTGATTCTTATGTAAATGAACCTCCTGAATCTAAATATAACCATTTTCGGGGGATACCCCCCCCCCCATCTATTTTATTATTATTTAAAAAGATTTTGCTTAATTTTTTCACTTATATTCTACATATTTCAGCATTTAGCCTCCCTTCCCCAAATAATATATAGTTGGTATAGAAAGTTTTGTTTAAAACCAAACGTTTGCCTTCTTTTGGTAATAATTTTATTTTGTGAATTATCATTTTACCGCGGTTTTACGATAATAATTCAGAATTAAACTCAAAAGTACATCAATTGTACGTAATACAGCCGCCATGTTCTTGATATTTGGTAGCGTCATGAGCGTCACCAACGGTAAACTAAATCGCGAATATTCTATACAATATATTTAGTATTAAAGGTTCATTTGAGGAGACTAATCATATAGTATAGTGTAAAAGTATAATCCATCCCAATGCAATGGTGGCTTTCCATATATGGTAGATTTTAACATCTGATATCGAGGGTGTAAGCTACCAATGCTAAGGCAAATTTTTGTACATTAGATTTTCTTTTATGATATTTTTAAACGATTGCTTCAAATTTCCTTCTGGATGACCTCACGATTTTCTTTCAAAAAGTTAAAAATGTAAAAAAGAGTTGTATTCTTAAGATTTCTTAATATCCCAAGACTTAAATTTTGTAAGATTTCCAAAAATGTTCTTGAATTTTTACATTTACTCGGATTTCGAATGTTCCATTTTGTTGGATTTTTGGGAAATTCTCTTCTCAATTTCAAGTGAAGAGAAACCTGAGAAAATTTCACGAAAGATACACTTCAGTGTACAAAAATTTATGTTGTCATTCAAGTGAAAGGTTCCTAGTATTTAATAACGTTGATCACAGATCATGAACGTAAATGATTAGGTTTTGAAACCGGGGGGTCTGGGGGGTATGGAATACCCCCCAGTGCTTCTTAATCTCTTGATTCACACTCAGCTACGGTTTAATCTGTGTAATCGGAGTCATCTCGAAATTATCAGTAATCCTTGCGGTCCATGAGATGACTACATCATTTCCATATAGGTGCTAATAGGCTGAGGATTCCACTTTTGCGGTAGCTTTCTCACAATCAAAAATTTACGTTTTTACATTTCAGAAAATTTTATTAGTTTAATTAATAGTTCAGAGGCATAGCCGCCCCTGCCAAGCCGCCACTGTTGAAGGCGACATTTGCCTAATCTGCACCCGGCGCTGAAATAGCTTAATCCGGAGCATTAAAATGAAATAATTCCAGTAACGGCCCAAAGGACATCTACGTTTCAATCACTCTAGACATATAATAATATATTCAGTTGATTGTGACGTAAAACTAGTTCTTCAATATTTATAATCACAGTTATTTCCATGTTGTTAACCCTGGATAAACCCAATTAATCATCAGAAATTAGTCACTAAAAAAAAATTTAAGAGTTAGTCAGGTAAAATTTTATTAACCGGAAATGAATAATATTATGAATAATAATAATATTAATTTTTTGATTAAAAATTAAAATAAGATAATTTCAATATTTTAAAACTAACTATATTGGAATTGGTGATTTTATTTTATTTAATTTAGTTTTATTAATTTTTTTAATTTTTATTTTTAAATTTCACTTTTTTTATGACTAAAAAGTTGAAGAAAGGAAATTAATTAACATTAATTTAATTATTCTTGGAATAAAATATTGGTATAAAAATTCTATAGATAATTTTGATTCAAAGGTAAACGCACTAGGCGTTCTTTTGCATTTTCCAATGCAACTGTGCTCATTACTTTCTAATTAAAATAATTGTTGTAATGCAAATTTGAATACTAGTTACTTTATATGTAATAAATTATTGAATGTCCATTTTCGCATAAGAATTAGTTAGCTACCTCTGTGTTCTTTGACTTATGCGCTTTTAGAATTTGCAATTGTATTGTTTACCGTGCTGGCTTGAGCCCTTTAGGGCGATTGAAATTGCAAATGCAATTAAAATGGATAATAAATCTGTGTAAGAACAAAAAACTGTCAAAAAATAAAAAAATTTGTACTTTGAAAATTGCGATTAATCTGCCTTATTTGATAAATTTGTGTAAATTTCGACATTCATAATAATTTCAGCGCTAGATAACTAATTGCGAATTATAATTAGCATCATCATTTCTTATACTGTTAATTAATTGAAACGAGACGCCTCCGATTTGTCAGATTTACATTTGGATTTTAAAGAGTACGTGGTACATATCTTTAAAGGTAAAACAACGACTCCAGGTTAAATATAAAGGAAGATGTAACTTGTCAGTCTGACAAGTAGTGTATAAATCACAGAAATTGCCTATTTCTAGCTCACAGTTACATTTTCTTTGTATTACTTCGAAAATTGCTATTGTTTTATGTTATTATTCATATTTCTTCAAGGAAAAGGCATTAAAATATACAGCTCAACTGTGCTGAAAATTTAAAAGGCTTGGAAACTGTATTATATTAAATTAATTAGACTTTCGCAATGTTTTGTAAACAATTTAAGCAATGAGGGAGTAGATTGGTTTCCACCACGAAAATGGACACATTCGTTAATGAGACAGTGTTGCTCTAATCATGTTAACGCGTATTTATAGTAGTTTGTTAGTATCCGGCAAACTTTGAACATTTCATGTAGTTACAGATAGTAATGAATGCAAAATTCAGTTTCAATAAAGTTATTTCAAATTTCCAACATTCAGTTTTCGTGTAGTCTCCCTACCGCAATTATTTTATGTTAATTTGTTGATAATTGACTACCAGTTTCAACTTTGGCAACAAACACAAATTTGTAACCTAACTGTATTTTACGACACGAACACATTAAACATTAAGGATATAATTATGCTTTTCCTCCTGGTGTGTTAAAAATTTTGTTCGACGTAAAAATAAAATTTTGAGCCCAAGTCTTCTTTACTAATTCTCAATTAAAAGTAATAGCCACTTCTTTACAAAATTTATAGGCCAGATAAAAGAACATCGTCCAATCGCAACTATTATTTTATTCATCACTCGGTTTATTGATAAATGCAATGTTATTTATCTTATGTATCATTTCATCTTTGAATTTATGGATAACCTGCATCGCTTACTACTGATGAATGAATTATTTTGAAGATATATAATCTATAGAACATTAAATTATCTTATATTATGGAGTACCATACCATATAAAACTAATTTTTGTTATATAGAATTAATATAATATTATATAGGAATAATTTAAATTTATTATTTAGGAAATATAATAAGGACATGTTGTTAATAAAGAAAGTAAAAGAAAACAATAGAATTTAAGAAGACAAAGTCATTATAACGAAGCCACTCCTTTAACAAAAACGTTTGTTGGTCGCCTTTTTATAAATTTTTTGAAGTCGAGTGATTCTTGAATTATTATCTCGTGCGTGGATAAAAGAAAAAGCAGCACTGTCAGTCTGAAAGGGCTCTCAGCATTGTTTCACACAGGGGGTCTACTAATCCAGACCTACAACCCCATAGCTAACCAAAAGTCTCGTCACAAATCTCAGCGAGCAATGACAAAGGCATCCGTGAAGAAGTATTTAGTAAATTTTATTGTGATACATTTTAAGTGGGTAAAATAACCTACACGGATAGGGTAGAACAGCAGGTTTATCGATGAATGTGATTTCTTCAAACGTTTTATTAGAAAATTCCGAACATGCACGTAGAAAATGTATTAACCAATTAATTTGAAACGTACACTTTTAAAATCTATTACGTACTGCTATAAAAGATATTCGTAGTTTACGGGGTGGTACAACTTCCAAATTGTTCTTTTATGTAATTTAAACCAATAATTTTTTTATAGCTACGCAACACCCACTAAATCGTTTCTTTTTTTCCACGTATAAAACTTTAGGTACTTTTACGTTTCAAATAATACCGCTCGCGCTCGTTTTTAAGGATAGTGCATGCTGAGAAAACACACATAAATTCGTCTGATAAAAATCCCGACAAAGAATGCTCGCCCGACAGGTTTCCAATTTTTAAAATTATTTTAACTAAAGAAGAAATAAAATGGTTTCCCTGTGCCTGTGCCAGCAATAAGCCTGCTAATCGTGCATCAGCCCTTGAAACTTGCAATCACGTATAAGTAAAAGCTCGGGATTATATCAAATGGATGCGATCCAAATTACCAGAGGGCAGTGCCACTTATGAATAAAACATGCCAGTTAAGTAACTCTTCGAACTAAGTAGTTTGAATTATCTCGAAAGTTTTCTTAATAATTATAACTTACAAGGAAAGCTTACAAAAGCGCAAATGTTCACATATTACTGGATTACACACACGTAATCCAAATGAAATATCAATAGTAGTGGTATATATTTGTACTACAACTGAAAAATGTGAGGTTAAAATCAGTTTAAAATTAGTACAAATTTTTAACTTTTAGATAATTAAATCTTGCAAGGACTTAAAATTTTTGATTTAATTAAGCTGCTTTGGTGCATAAATTACTATTACCTAGTTAGTTGCGACTAACTTCCTTTTCTGTAAAATAACAGGTTTCAAAATTTTAAAAATTACCTAAGTGATTTAATATCAATTTAAAAAGTGTAGCTGAACGTGATCGCGATATTAAAAGCTTTTATTGTACTTATTTTATGTCGCACGTGGCTTGTCAAGCAATTTTAAGACTAATTTTATCTATAACGGAAACAAGATTATAAATTGAACATTAAATAATGCAATAAATTGATGACAATCCTCATGTCATTTTTCATGAAAGTACAGAAACACTGCCTCCAAGTTCTTATCTCTAAACCACGATTGTACAATCGAAGATTTATTTTAAAGGCTGCTCCATTCTATTATTTATTTAATGAAATTTTAAGTAATAAGTAGGTCTGGGATTTATATGCACCAAATTTCTTTAAAATATCCCTAAAATTGAAGATAAATGAATATTACGTACCTATATGTATTTAAAAATTTTTTTTGAAAAAATATATAATTAAAAAATTTGTAATGTGATTTCAACCCTTATTAAGGGGGGAAAGGGGTCTGAGATACAAAAAAACAAGCATATTTTGATGATTTTTTTCTCAGAGTAGGTACCTACCTTATTTATTAATATTTTTAAATTTTTTTACATTATTAAGCATTATTCTAAGGATATTCTGCTAAATTTTCATAAAAGCATATTGAAAAATAAGCCAGTGGTAGTGGTAAGAACCGAGTCACCTCCAAAAAAGTTTCCATGGGGTAGTCAGGATAACTCATGATTGCTTCATCTGAATTTAAAAAACTAAAAAGAGATCTTTAGTGTTTAGTACATAGGTTTATCTTGGATTTGAACGAAGGAATTAACAACTTAATCATTTTTGAATTTTTGGTAAATGTGCAATCAAATTATTATAGGTAATTTTTTTTCTTTTTCTTATAAATTTTATTTTTCACCTTTTGTTTTATGCGGCTGAAGATCGGAAATAACCGTGAAATAGGGCCTTATATCGCATTAGGAAGTTTTTGATTATTATTTCTTCATTTTTACTGTTAAAATTCTATTATTGTAACATTTTGTTTAGTTCTGTTAAATATTACATGTTTATTTTAAGTAAAATTTCAATAAGTATATTAAATTCAAAAAAAATGTTTGTGGAAAATTTCGAACTCATACTTAATGTTCCTAAATTTTTTAAACTAAACTTAAAATTTTTGTCCTATAAATACAATTATATTTATCTTAAAATTAGATCTCGCGGAGGCAGCAATTTTTTGTAAAATTATTTAGCTATTTTGTGATAGATTAATACTCGTGAGTCGAATTCACTTTAGTTAGATTTTTGGGATATCTGCTATTTATTGACCTCTAAAAAATATAAAAAGAATATTATATTCAATAATTATTTTGACAAAATACATATTATTACAAAAATTAAATTCTTCTTCGGGATTTCGTGTTCGCAAATTCTGCTATAACATTTTCAAAATCAGCTGTGTTGGTTCATATTGCTAACATCGTCAATATTTTCAATGAAGTATTTGAATTGAATGCACTCTTCTGAAAATTTTAAGTTCAAGTCTTCACAGTATATCATGGTTTGAAGATTTTTGAATGACTGCGTAATCGCCAAACCTCGATGGTTTTTTAAATTATTTAAAAATTCAAAATTTTTTTCAAATTTGCTATAGACAGTTACCTTTTTTTCAATTCTTATTTTAATCTGTCTATAATTGCATAAGGAATTACATACACGTTTGTATAGATGTCAATTCTCATTTGAGCTTTCCCATCAAATCCTATTTCACCGTGCTTACTGTTGCCAAACCGTCTTTTAAGAGTATGGCACGAGAAGGATTGGGGACGCTGAAAAACTAGTTTTTCTTGCCAAAACATTTTCTGAAAATTTTTCAATTTTAAAACATTTTTACTGTTTATTTCATTTTTTCACCCATTCATGCGCGTCATCGAGGTTGTTCTCGGGATAGAATCTCGCTCACCCATTCATGCGCAACCATATTTTCTTTGTAAATGTCATACTGATCGCTTAGAAAACGAAAGTATGTATCCTATTAATGCATTGTAGATTGAAGCAGCAATTAATAAACTTATTTCGATTTTTTGAAGAGATTTGCTGACTTTGTCACATTTATTCGAAATGTCGGACCACAATTCAGTTAAAATTCCAATATCCAATAATCCAAAATTTTGTAGTAACCCATTTGCTTCAGCTTTTATAAGGTTTCTCAGTTTTATTATGAGTTAAAATAATTAAAATAACCCGGCCCTGCTTAAATTCGTACAAGTTAATGATTTTAATAATAAATTTTGGGGTCTGTCAGTCAATCTGTAGCACGAATTTCACTTTTTCCTATATTATGCCATTGAAAAGAGGACAATTTTTTAAGTAAATATATTTAAAAACATTTTTTGGTGGATTATTCATTAATATTTTTTACATATAAAATTGCATGCATAAATTAGGGGGAGCATCCAAATTAATTTAATTAAAATAATTAAGACCGGTTAAAATAAAATAAGACTTCGAGGACGATACCAAAAGATAACTATAATAAACATACATGCACCATCGGAGGAAAAGGCAATTGAAGAAAAGGAAGCATACTATGACAGATTAAGAGAGGTTTACCAAAAAATTCCGAGATATGATCTAAAAATTATCATTGGAGACTGCAACGCGAAAGTAGGAAGAGAGGAAGAATATGGATCGACAATAGGAAAATATAGCAAACATGTCGAAAGTAATGAGAATGGACAACTGTTAATTGGCTTTGCAACAGAGAGAAATTTGAAAATTGTAAGCACCGACTACCAACGAAAAGATATATATAAGGGAACGTGGACATCACCCGATGGTAAAACGGTGAATCAAATAGATCATGTGTTAATAGAAGATAAACATAAGAAAATGATAACTAACGTCAGAAGTTATAGAGGAGCAGAAGCCAACTCAGATCATTACCTGGTCAAGGTAATGTTTAGACAGCTAATACCAGAACAATATCAAGAAACCGAAGAAAGAATGGAAAGATATGATATCGAAAAACTGAAGAATGAAGACAATAGAGATAAATATGCAAAGGAGATGGAAAGACATCTACAGACAGGAGAAAGGGAAATAGAAGAAAGATGGGAAATAATGAAGAATGCTATAAAGAAATCATCAGATCAAATCTTGGGAAAGTATAAAAGAGGCAAAAGAAAAGATTGGTACAACGATGAATGCAAGATAGCAGTATCAGAAAGAAAGCGAGCAAGAATAGAAATGATAAGTAAGGGTACAGAGGAAGCAAAGGCAGAACTTAGAAATAAAAGAAGTAGGGCTAAACGAGTATGTAGAATAGCGAAGAGAAGGGCAGAAGAAGAGGAAATGAAGAAGTTGGAGAAGAGCTATAGAGCAAAGAAAATAAGAAGGTTTTACCAACAAATAAGGACTAAAAAACAGGGTCAGCAATCAAGAGAGGTGTTTTGTAGAAGTAAAGATGGAAACTTGTGCATGGATGAAAATAGAAGTCTCGAGAGATGGGCAGAATATTTTGAAGACATACTGAACGAGCGGGAAGAAGTCAACTACGGACTAGAATTAGATGTCATTCCTGCAATGAACGATAAAGAAACGGAGAAAATAACGCCGCCAACAGAGGAAGAAATAGAAAACATAATAAAAAAGATGAAGAATAACAAAAGTCCAGGTGAGGAGGGCATCCAGGCGGAAATGATTAAATATGGAGGTGAGCGGATTAAAAAAGAGGTATATAGATTGATTAGTAAAATATGGAATGATGAAAAGATGCCAAAAGAATGGTCGCAAGCGATGATTTGCCCAATTTTTAAAAAGGGGGATAGAACAAGATGTGAGAACTACCGAGGCATAGCTCTGTTAAATGTGATCTACAAGGTATTGGCAAATCTCATAAAAGAAAGGATGCAAAAATACATAGAGAAAATTGTAGGGGAGTACCAATGTGGTTTTAGACCTAATCGATCGGTGATTGACCAGATATTCACTCTTAGGCAGGTGCAGGAGAAGTGCTATGAGCACAACATAGTGATACATGCGGCATTTGTTGATTTCAAGCAGGCTTACGACTCCATTGATAGAGAAAAATTGTATGGGGTGATGGAAAAATTAGGAATACCTAGAAAACTGATAAGATTGATCAAAATGACGCTTGCAGATACAGAGAATAAGGTTGCGGTAAATGCTAAATTATCAAAGAAATTTAAAGTGAGTAGAGGGCTGCGACAGGGGGACCCCTTATCAGCAATGCTTTTCAGTGGAGTGGATAATAAGACGAGCCGGGATTCTACGTGAAAAAACGCTATACAATAGAGGACATCAAGTGATAGCATACGCAGATGACATAACGGTACTGGCGAGATCTGGTAGGAGCTTAAAAGATGTTATGCTACAATTAGAAGCAATGGCTAAAATACTGGGCTTGAAAATCAACGAGAATAAGACCAAGTATATGAGGATGGGAGAAAAAGGTGAAGTTGAACTCGGAACTTGTTTTAGAATGGAAACAGAGAATGGGGAGCAATATAGTTTTGAAGAAGTGGATAAGTTTTGTTTCCTGGGGACGGTTGTGACACGAAATAATGATTCCAGTAAAGAGATTAACACCAGGATAGCAGCTGGAAACAGAAGCTTGGGTTCTCTGATGTCAGTGATAAAAAACAAAAGCGTATCACGAAAAAGTAAAGTGAGGATATATAAAACAGTTATACGACCGGTGGTAACTTATGCTAGTGAGACATGGACAATGAGTGGAAGAGATAGAGAAAACTTGGAGATATGGGAACGAAAGGTTCTAAGAATTATTTACGGAGGTAAGAAAGTGGAAGACGAATGGAAAAGAAGAACCAACGCAGAAATTTATGAGTTGTTTGATGAACCTCAAATAACGGATGTTGCCCGATCCCAAAGAATTCGATGGTTAGGACACGTACTACGGCTTCAGGAAACCAGAAGTACAAGAAAGGTAATGGAAGGAAGACTTTTGGACACAAGAAAAAGAGGTCGACCAAAAAACAGATGGCAGGATGCGGTAGAATCGGACTTGAGACTGATGGGAGTTAATGGATGGAAAGAGAAGGCACAAAGTAGACAACAATGGAGAAGAGTGGTGCAACAAGCCTTGGGCCTTCATGGCCTGTCGAGCTAATTTTATATTATATATATATTATTATATATATATTTAAAAACATTTTTTGGTGGATTATTCATTAATATTTTTTACATATAAAATTGCATGCATAAATTAGGGGGAGCATCCAAATTAATTTAATTAAAATAATTCATTTTACGGTGGATTCGTGATCTGCCTAGGTTTTTTCATATTGTTTTTAATTATAAATAATTTATTAATAAATAAAAATAAAATTATAAATAAACAATATGCATCTTGACAAGCAGTTTTTCAGACTCGTTTTTACGTAATTCGTCCAGATTTCAAAAGGAATCTGATGTTAGTATATCAATTCAATATGAAGGAATATGCAAAAGTATAAAATCCCAGCCCAAGTAATAAGTAATATTTATATAGACTCTATTCAGTTAAAAACTAATAAGATTTCATCAAAAAATTACCAATTAATTATGAATGAATGACCACTCCATTTAGTATTAATTGGGATTGAACAACATCCAATAAAACTTCAAATTACCAAAAAACGTCACGCACTTTTTAAAATGCCAAATCAAAGTTTGCGATTCCAAAAAATAATGCAAATATATGACCTGATAAATATTTGTATAATTTAATAAAAGTAGGTAGGTATTTAAATGTAATTTTGCTATTAAAATTGCGAATCAAAGACTTAAATTATTATACTACCAAACTCTTGAATTAATGTAATACTCTCTCAAAGACTGGGATTAGTTGAGCGTGAAGAAATTCCGTTTCGGTTCAGAAAATGAAAAATAAAACAAATTAACTGTGCAAGATTTGATGACCGAAAAATAGATCATCATCTTCTTCATTTAAATTTATATAATACTAACTTATAGTCCGCACAAACTTCTGCAAGGATAAGGTTTTCAATAGGTTTATTCTACAGCTGAACCTGAAATTCCAACCAAGGCTTTTGTTGTGCAGATGCCATGAATGAATATTTGGTTAAAATATTTACTTTTGAAATTGCAATTGTAATGAAGTTATCCCGTAAAATTAACAAGTTTTTAATAAGGTTGTTGATTGCTTTTCAATAAAATCAACAGAAATTGATAAAATGCCGAATTAAAAAGCAATGTTTTCGTGACAAAATTATCAATGAATGGCAAGTTTATTAACCGCTTTTTAAAAATAGAATTTAATTCGGAGTGCTAGTATACTACTAATCATTTGTATTTGTAGAGTAATTTTTTAAAACAAATTGTAAAGCAATAAAAGTGATTGTGCAATATCTTTGAAGTGAAAAACAATTTTTTAGGTGTCGTCTACATTCTCTTTACGAAGGTACTAACCTATTTGCGTGCGTTTATAAATATCTCAGACGGCAGATGTAAATATTTGCAAATAAAATTAGTATTTTTTGAGACGACTTTGCGACATCCTCTTTAATTTTTAATTAAACTATTAAGATTTTATGCAGCATTTCAGGTGTGCAGCACAGAACCGAGATTGTTCATTTGACAATGAAGCTAAAAAACTGAATACCTATAAAAGGATTCAGACAAAGCTCTATTTAGACAATGCTTTTAACTACCCTCACTTTGCGATTACCGTATAAGGAAGGCTTTATCAAAATCGGTAAGTATGTGATTGTAAGAACTTGCTTTTATTGTATTACAACAAGTGCCTTAGATGGAAGTAAGTAAGAAAGTCGAGTTGGAGAAACAATTGTTGCATGTAACTTTTCGCTAATAGATTTTTTTTGGATTCGACGTGTGCTATGCAATCTGATTAACTTGAAAAATTAACTGTTAGATAACACGTTTGAGTTATGAAGCTGAAGTGCCTACAATTTCATAGATAACTTTCCTTGAAATAGAGAGCAAGTATCTGAAAGCTTCAGTAACATTTATGAATTATGCATAATTCTGATAAAATATAGCTCTGTGTCCTGGCAGTTGAATACGTTGGTGTTTTACATAAAGTTGCCCTTTATAAACATGTAAATACCATAAATCAATATAGCCTTTACAATACACATCAAGCCACTATTAAAAGTGGGGCAACTCCAACTAAAAAGTTATTTGACCAAAATTGGTTTGAAACAAGCTTTGCGTCCATTTCTGCCTGATAAGCGATGAGTTACGAATTAACATACAATCAAGTTGTGAAGAGATTTTGAAGTCCGTCTCCGAGAAGTTTAAACCACTTTCTATTTGTTACGTTTTTTTGTCCTTGTCAATGTTGACTTCAGGAATTTGTTGATTTCATCTCAAAGTCGTGTGGTCTTCTCACATTTTTAGTCAGAAACACTTGTTTGAATGTTTCAACGCTTGTCACAAAATGACCAACTCGAAATTCCCGAATAAAAATCTTTCATCAGAAACAAAATTTTAATAAAATCCCTATTACTCCTTCATTAATAAACATGATTACAATCTCCAAATACCAAACTTAGCTATTGAAATCCCTACAAATTCGTATCTGAAAGAAAAAGCAATTTCATTGCGGCGGAACCGTAACTCATGTCAAGTTAAAAATATTGCTGTGCAGCTAATTGGACAATGAAACCTTGGCTTTATATAAATTCGTATACCCACCAAAAAATCGTAGATATTATTCTACCACAACTTATTGATTTGCAAAAATATACGCCGAAAGTTCCGCTTTCACGCTAAATACCTGAAGAAATTCTGATGTTTCTCTTTATCTCGTCTCCTCTTCCCTACAGAAAGATATTACTTTTTTCTATTTTTAGTTGCTATTTCTGCAGACTATTTAGCTATCACGAAGATGACTTAATAATTTGATTCGCTTTATCTTCAAGTCGAGCTTGCATGAATGCATTAGCACAAACTGCTAGGGGGAATAAAGATGTGAATCTTAAATTGTTATTTTAAATTCAATGGACTTATCGAATTGAAAATATGAACAGTTCTATTTGTAAACTCCAACGATCAATTATATTTAATTAAATTCGAAAACGAAAATTTCCCGCAGAAGAAACGAATTTTTACCTTCGACTTTACAGCTTTTTATTTTCATTAGTCAAGTGATCGCATTGTACCTTCACAGACCTTAATTAATTGCTTAACATAAAATCAAGAAAAACAGCCAATCCATCAATTCTTCTATGTGTTAAAGGAAAACAATGGAACAATAAAACTAAAAATAATGTTTTTGACTGCTGGAAATTGAAAATCTTCAATTGCGACGTCTGGTTTCCTTGGATAATTACACACCTAATAATTACAGGAGAAACTTTTATTAATGCCGAAGTTTTTTAATATTTTTATTTGATGAAGTTGAAGCATCGTCCGAGTTTTAGTTTGCTTTTCACAAGTTACAAGTTGCTTCCACTTGAAAAGCAAGGAAAAGATTTCTATTACAATTATTCTTATTTTCTTATTTACAACTTCTAACAATTTTTAAAATAAAAAGTTTTGAAGAGTTTCTTATGGCCAAAGTTGGAGGGTTTATTACTTTTTTCAACAGCTTTACAATTCGTATCCTAGAAATATAGAAACTAATTTTTTACGGTTTTTGTTATCTAATTTTATTTAAAAAGGGATAATTTCAAAAAAATTGTATGCTGAACTAAATCAAATAAGAAATATCTGACGCAATAGAAAATTAAATTTTCCAAAACATTAATTAAAAAACTTTATGATCAAAATAATTAACTTTAAAGCTAACATCAAAAATTACTGCGAGAGTTAATCAAAATATTAATTTTACTGTTTTATTTAGTGTATGCACACGAAATGTTTTATGTTTTGCTTTTATTAAACAACATAAATATTTATTATTTAAAGACATTCGGAATTTATAATTAATCATCTCAGTTGCGACATGTATAATTATTTTAAAAGATACAGCATCAGGACTGGATTGTGATGCAAAATTCATTTAATTTTTGTTTTAATTGATTATAAGCCCGAATTAGACAAATAAATTTAATTGGCGGAATTATTGGGATTTTGGATACATAGTATCAGAAAAGCAAACCTTATAAACCAAAGTTACAAAATTCCAACTCGGGAAAATCGGGTGATTCCAAAACTTTCACAAGCTTTGTATTGTCTGATGCTACTATTAAGCATCAATTATTACCAATGATATTTTTCAACTGTTTTAGTTCCAGTCTTTTTTTACAGAGCTTCAGTGGGTTCATCCAAGCGTTAGACAATTGATTAATTTAAAATACATTGCAGATGGAATTTATTTCTAAAGTTTCCTCCATTTGATGTTGTGAAATCGGAAGCCATACGCTCATATTTTCGATGTTGGTTGGCAGGGTTTTCAAGTGTACGTTCGTATTGAAAATTTACTTTTCATAGAGATGCTGTTCCTTAACGTTCCAATAGACTATGAGCTTTGTTCTATTTTGTTTTGTAATATTTGGTTCGCTTACGTTAGACTTAAAATTTTCAGGAAAGCTGTCACATTTTTAATGAACTGTTCGAATTTGTATTTGGATTTTGCTTTATTAAATCTTCGAAGCCATCAGTCGGTTGAGATTCCAAATTTTCTCTCAACTTCAATTTTTTTTGGAATTTGTTGCTTTTCGCTGTTCGAAATAAATTAATGTAATTTTAATATCATATCAAGTTTATGCAATGTACCGTTTTCTAATTTTTTCCAGTTTCAATTTAGTTGAAAATATATTAATTTACCTTTTGTGACATTGTCAGTAGTCACTTTTCAAGCCACGGGCACGGGCAATCATTAAGAGTACAATTGAAATTCTATTTTTGGATTACCGTCAACTCAATATATCATAGCAAGAGAACTTTTTTAACTGTAACTTAAAAAATCAATTAAAATAAATGCGTGTATGTTCCAACGTTAAGTGCTAAAAATGTTAAAGTAATCCTGTTCACCATCAAAGGAAGATAAATCATGATGATCCACTAAATAAGATTAAATTGAATTACCGAGTGTTTTCAGTCACATATTTGAACATTTAATATTTAATTTTCCCTTCGTTTCCATTTAGTTTTCGTAAAATGCAAACTCATAAATTTATTATCATGTTTTTTTCGCATAAGGATTTGTATCTTACAAATGAAATCCTGGATTACAATTAATTTTAATCGTTTTATGCGCTTAACATTTACTTTTGAGCAATTTATACTTTATAACCTCAGGAAGAGCTCGAAAGAATCAGTTTCGAGATTTATAAAAATGAAAAAATCAACTAAAAAGACTTAATTTTTTGTTTCTGTTAAAATTTTATACCTTAATTAGTATCTGGAAAGCAACTCGTTTTTACAGTCAAAACTTAGGGAATATTTAGTGTAAAAGTTACTTTACATAATTAAGCAAGTTTTTCAGCAAAGTTGTTATATAAAAGCTGTTCGTTGTTAAGCTAATGGAAGCGGCGAAAAAACTGTTACATTTTATTTACAAATTTCTCAGATTAATAATTAGTGTTGGTTTTTGTGTGTTTTCTTGACCTTGCAACAGGAAAGCACGGAAATCATTAAATCCGGGTTGTCGAGAGGGGGTTTTGAAGCTCATTCCCTGTGATGGCAGGCGGCAAAAAATAATTAAATAACCCGTAACCCGTTTTTAGTGTAGCGTATCGTTTACGAAAAGTTTCCTGTCGAAAGCACGAGAAGAACGTAACCGCAACGCCTATGGTTTTATGATTAATTATAACAAAAAGAAGAAACACATATTTGTTCGTCTGACAAATTGTAGAAACGATTAAATCAACAGATTACATAACGCATTTTACTTTTACATGCACGCGAGATGGTTAACTTTCTCATAAAGATGCGATCTTACCTACCCATCCAATCAGGATGTCTATAATTATTAAGTTATAGAGAAGCGGGGATTCACTTATCATTTAAAAAAAGAAGTTAAAAGAGTATATGTGAGAAAATGTAGTCTCTAAAAATATTTCTTCTTAATTACCTAACAAATTGACTAATTTAACATCTTTTAAGCTGAATGGCATTATTTTTACACTGTGCAGTCGAACGACTTATTCAAACTTCAAACCTACATCAACAGGATGACAATTAAAAAACTAAAACAAAATGTATAGAAAAAGAAAAGAAAAAAATTGTAAAGAATTCTTTTTTAATGTCGGAAATGAACCTTACAAAATAATAATAGATTGTACTTGATTGATGTTGCCTAAAACTACACAATTTTTTCTTTCTATCTTTTATTTTTTTTTTATGATTCGATTTTGTACTTGCGAGCATTGTCTACTCAACGAAACTTTTAACTAATGGCGCTATATAATATTTAATTAATGTAAAACTTAATCTATCTATCATACTCGTTCTAAGAACTAAGCTTGACATTAGGCACACTAAAATTCCATCCAGTACTTTAATAACGAAAATTACAGATTACAAAAGCTGACAAAGTTTAAAACTTTTGTATGACAAAATATTTCGTGATAATATACAAAATTAATGTTGTTATTAATTTACAAACTTTTAAATTAAATTTATTTATCATTAAAATACTACTTTGATCATGCTAGTAGTAATGGACCTGTTCGTTGTCATTCATATAGTAATAATTACTGTTAAAAATTAAAATTTAATTTTGAAAATTGAAAGCCAATTATACGTGAAGATAAGGAAAGTCTGCAATGGCTCACTCAACGAAACGTCAAGATTGGATTACAATGGATCGATCGATAAACTTCAATTGCCTTAGGCGTAATTAAGATATTACCAGCATATTGAGAAAAAAATATTAATAATTAATCCTAAGAATTTTTGCATTATAAAAAAATCAGATCAACTTGACAATGAACCACTTGACATCAAGGATAATCTATATATTGCTATGATCTCCGTATAAATGCAATGTAAAATTTATTGTAATTCAAATTTGATGCTGTAATTTTTAAATAAATAAATAAATAATTCATATCTTCTTTATACTTACTAAATTTAATTTAGTATTTTTAGGGTAAAATCAGTAAAATGTAAGTACCTTTATAAACCAGGCAATTTTCACCGGTAAACTATCACCTAATTTTTGCAATGTCTGCTTTTCAGCCAAGTGATCAAAGAGCAGAGCCGGGTAAACCATGGGTGCAATGGAGCCGCCGCACCCAGCGCCAAAGTTCAGAAGGCGCCAGAATTGTGCGTGTTTTTAAAAAAATAAATTATGAATAAATTGAGATTTGGCTCGACCCTCTCCACCCATAAACGCCCATGTAATTAATGGACGTCCCCTAATGATAACACAGATCTGCAAATCAAAATTTTTTTTTTTCGAATCCTGTTACCATTCCTCCTGATTCTTATGTAAATTAACCTCCTGAATCCAAATATAACCTCCGTTTTCTCCCATCATCCACCGCTTTCGGGGGATGCCCCACTCTATCTATTTTATTATTTTTTTTAACAATTATTTTAGCCTTTACATTTATTCTGGTTAATAACTAGAGAGGTGAAAAGTTAATATTTGTAGCAAGGAAGTTGATTTGCCCCCTGAATTTGTAAAAAAAATCATTAAAAATGATCGAATTTTCCGTTTTTTCGCTAAATTTTTTCACTTATTTTTGCTGTTTATTTCAGAAAAAAATAACAGCAATCACACAGAACATGTATTTTTATTGTATTTACATGTATTTACAACCGGAGGGTCTGGGGGGTGTGGAACACCCTCCAGTATACCTGTAAGTGTGTTAAAAAACACGAATAGGCAAATAGGTGTACATTCTACCGAACATATTCCAAATAGCAAACAGATTTCGATTCCGGTTTTAAAGTTGTGATTCTACTGAGCATTGCTGGATCTAGGTTACAAAAGACATTTCGAAAACTTTATAGGAAGCTAGATTCTGGGATCAATTTTGTTTAAGTTTACTGGAGGGTGTTCCACACCCCCCAGACCCCCCGGTTTCAAAAAAAATTTATAAAATCGGGGAGTAATATTGTTAATGAATATTATATAGGGGATCAAAGCACCCTAGAAATCGCATGTTGGTGTCGCGACGAATAATTCCCTATCCAATAATCCTCAAAGTGAATAATGATTATTTTAAAATACATTTTCGTTTTAATTTCAGGATTTGTGCCAGGATCATTGGGTTTGGGGATCATTTTTGATTTGGTATGAATTTAACCGACCATTAGGCGCTGTTTACTTAATCTGCACCCGGCAATGAAATAGCTTGATCCGGCACAGACTGACCTCCTGAATCCGAAATGATCCCCATTTTCTCCAATCGTCCACCATTTTTGAGGATCTATTTTTGTCACTTTTCGATAATTTGGAGAGATGAAAACGATTATTTTAGCTTTTACATTTCTTCTGGTAAGCTAGAGACGTGAAAAGTTAATATTTGTAGCTGGAAAGTTGATTTGGGAGAGGATTTAATTAAATTGTAAATGGTAAAAAAATCATTAAAAATTATTGAATTTTTCATTTTTTGCTTAATTTTTTCATTTATTTTTTACATATTCCAGCTTCTAGCCTCCCCCATTCTTATCCAAACACCCCCGCGATTTACATTAAACGAACGCCACCACGCGGATAAATATTAAGTTAATCTAATACGTATAGTTGGTATAGAAAGTTTTGTATAAAACCAAACATTTGCATTCTTTTGGTAGTGAATTATTATTTTATCGCAGTTTTACGATAAAATAATTCAGAATTAAACTCAAAACAACATCAATCAGAGCCGGATTACGAGGGGGGCTAGGTGGGCTGCAGCTACGGGCGTCCAAATTTTTTTGGGGCTTCTAAAAAATTTAAATCACCAAAGTAGCTCAGATTAAAATAAATGTTTTAATTAAAATCCAATAAATTTAATTAAAAAATAAATTAATTAATTAATTAAATAAGATTTTTAGCAAAAGCTGTATCTATAAAGTTTTGCTATAAAAGCTCTTTTTGTATGTCAAAAATAGGTTTTAAAATGTGCAATTTACATTGTAAATAGCTTGATCCTGCACTGTCAAAGAGTAAAAATCGAAAAGCATCAGCATTAATCATATTATGAGAAGGTAAACTCCTTTTGGTTTTTAATAAAGTTTTTGCATTTTAGGAAGTAAAACGTCCACTTTATGTCCTATTAGGTTAGGCTAGTATACAATCGACTATAATATACAATTTTATTATTAAATTTGACGAAGCAGCTCTGAAAGTGTAAATTTAATAATAAAATATGAAAATTAAAAAATACAGAATTTCAAAAATTTTTTCCAGCGAAACATTTAAATTTTTATAAAATAGTTTCTCACGGTCTTGTTATATAGTTAACAATTTTCTTGCATAACTAGTAATCAGAAAACATTGATCAAATTATTACTAAATCAAAAAGAAAATTTTTAAATTTAACGCTTGAAAATATGGGTAGGTGCAATAAATTGTTATTTATTGGAATTTTAATAAAAATTGTGAAATTTATTTCATATAGCTACGGATACCTATCTTATAATTAATTATTTACGTTTTTAAAATTAAAAATGTAATTTATTTGGATTTTAGTTGAATTATTTCTGTTTTTTTATTATTTCTTGCTAATAAAAATAATTAAAATAATAAAAAAAGTCTAGAGTAATAATCTTGTGTGTGTTTGCACAAGTACCTCCTCTAACTGTACGATTTTGTATAGCTTTTTTATTAATATTATTAAAAATTGGCAAAAATCAAAAGTAAACTCATGATAAATTTCAGCCAGCCTGATTACTGAAATATAAAAGTTTCATATTTAATTTGGTATATGAGTTTTAATCGATAAATTTGAATAAATAATAAATGGGTATACCTAAATAAATAAATTTAAAACAAAGTTTTCGATAAAATCAACAGTGGAAGAATTAAACAAAAAGAGGAATAAATACTTGACTGATTAGCTCGTAAATAAGTAAATTTAACGCCCGAAATAAAATCACAAAACACAGAATAACAAATATGGGTTTTTTGAAAGTAAAAAAATTAAATTATCAGCTTTAGAAAGTAGAAATCTACATAAATAAAATAACATAAAATGTCCGGAAAATCCTTCTTTGCAAGATTAAAAAAAAGTTTAACTGGAACAATTAAGTTGTAAAATGTAAAAGCCAAAATTTTGAAAATTAATTGTTTCAAAAGTGACGATTTGTAAACAACCTATGTCAGAAGTTATCTGACAGAAAGAATGCGAATGCATTGCCTTGTAGACTAGAAAATTTTTATAAAAGTTTACTTGAAAATGTAAACACGCAACCATGCAAGATTAAAGGAGATCCTTTAGTATTCCTCCCCTATAAAAAGGGGAGTTTCCATATATCACTTGAAAAACTTGATATTATGCTTAAATGAAAAATTGTGATTACACAATTGAAACCGACAGCGGTTCTGGCATATTTACCATATAATAACAGATTATGGTTATTCTATTTAAAGAAGTAACTGTAATTTAGGTTTGTTAGTAAATTAACCTTTGTTAAGATAAATTATATGGTAAGAAAGGAATCCTTATACAAATCCAAATGTTGGCGGTTAACTTGCATGCGGCATTGCTGAGCTCAAAAAGTATACATTGTGTGGTTTTTGTGGTATGCCAAGTAATACAAGTTTTAAATTTTAATTAAAATAATTTTCTTTTTACTTATTTTTGTTAACTCGGGCACATATCTAACTCTTGATTCTGTAGGTCTTCTTTATTATTTAAAAATTTCAATAAAATTCTGCTTATGCTAAACGTAAATTTTTGCAAAACAGCGCTTAGAATTTTACTGTAACTTTAGAAAATGTTTCGAATTGCATGTTAATTTTAGTTTAATGCTTGCATTCTTTGATCTTAAAATAAACGTACTTAACCGTATAAAAGCTAAAAAATGCAAGAAATGTTTGCTGAACTTGGAGCAATTCTCATACCATCATAAATGCGGCCTTGTAGGGAATCATATCCCTTTATGGTGGAAAACTGGACGATATAGCGTAAAAACAAAGTCATCGACCCATGAAGAATAGTACGCATTTCTACTACTAAAGATTACCCAAGTGTAGTGTATTCGCACTTACTTCTTTGCCATAACTTGGAAATAAAACGATAACCATAACATGATTGCTGTAATTTAGCATGAAAACTTTACATGGCATGATTTATTGGAAATTCATGATTATACATCAACTTATGGTACCTATAAGAAACACTGTGTATATTTTCATCAATCACTTAAAGACGTGATAAGTGATATTACAGCACAATTACTATCAATTACAATAATTTATTGTTTACACAATTATTTCTAATATTTATTAAAAGGAAAAACGAAAAATCCGAGCAGTTGAAAGAAAATTATAATTTGTAGGGCTATTCAGGTTGCTAATTATAATAATTATTAATGCAGATAAATAATTGTCACTAATTGATTACATCAGGTTTATAGCTTTTACATTTAACACATAAAAAATTATGTTATGAAATTCTTCTAGCGTTAATTGGTAATTAATTAAATGCCCATACATTTACATTTTATGTATCCCTTTTTAGTGTTTAGGAAATGTAGCTGATAAACATTAAACAATATTTTAGCAAACAATAATTATTAATTTATTGTAATCGAGAGCGGCACCTTTAATGCTTAATACAGACTTTATTTAATTGCATTTAATAATTCAAGAATTATTAAATTTGTAATAACCAAAATTCAAATTAATTAAGCTTCAACATACAATTTATATTTAACATAAGAGATTTAAATGAGGATGTTGTTACTTGATACACGAAAATTGAAGTACTTCGTCATTCAAACACTCAAGTAGGTACTTTCAGTTAATCAGCTAATTAGAATTAATTCTACAAAATTTAAATCAAGTTTAAAACTTTGAGAGGTCAATTTTCTGCCTGGACATTGGTTTTTGTAATTTTAAATTCGGATTTCTTCTGTAAACTGCTTATCTGTGTATTTATTACTGATAAATCTTGTTAACATATTCAATTATAAAAATAAATTTAAAATGCATGTTTTACTGCGTAACTAATATCCGCGATGTAATCGATACTCACATAGCCTCGTTGATTTGAATTACTTCACATTCAGAATACTCCATAATGTGAAAGATTTTAACGATCAACTCGGGATAAACCCGCAAGAACTTCTGTTCATTATAGAAATCTTGTTAATCCATTCACGACCGGCACCGATGAAGGTGAATCCACCCTCTCATGAAGAAGGAACTTCGACATATTTCTGGAGAACTTTCGACGTCGAGGATCCTTTTAAATTTTCTCAGCAGTCCCAGTGCGTCCCTGTGCTTTTAAATTGATGATGTGGTTATTTTATTGTGGTTTCGATCTACTATATTAATTTTATTGCAGCTATATACATCTGAGATTTGTAGGTTTAGATTAAACCAACAAAAGAAGTCATCCAATACTTTCCATATCATCTCATGAGATAGCAACCCTAAAACTTTATTCAATGTTTTTTTAATCCTAGCGTGTAATATCTCTATCTTGACACATTTTTTATGTCACACTACGAATATGAATGTCTCTAGGGTGGTAAAAATTATAATAAATCTGGTTACTTGACTTTTTGTGTGTATGGCGCCACTTTGTCGTAGGAAGTATGACATTTTCCTTTTATAATGGCATTACAAATATTTTAAATTGATTTACAAGTTTAAGGTACCCTCAAAACTTGTATCGGTGCTTTTATGACGTGAACGTTCTTTTCACAGTCGAAAATGGGGCAGGTCAGTTTGGAAAGCAATAAATAGAACAAGTCATTTTTGAAACGCGTGCCGACCGAACACGTTATTTTTGCGATAAAATAAAAGTCAATTTTTCAAATGCGGAATGGATATTGCGTAATGTAAATTTTCCGTGCACACTATTTAAGTGCTCATTTAATCATTAATCTTTGGTATGCACAGCAAAAGGCGTAAATAACTGGTATTGTCATTAACTTTGCAGAAGATGTTTAAGAGATAAATATCCATAATTACTATGAATATTACTAGCATCACTATGCCGCTAAACATGCGATTATCTGCAAAAGTTTAAAATTAACAGAGAGCAGTTTTCGAGAAGTGTGCTAAGATCTACAACAGTAGCTATAATACAAGTTTAGTTTTAGCTAATTGACTGTAAATCATTCTACTATTCTTGCTTTCTTTCTTTTCTGCACCGGACGAAAATAAAAATTTAAATACTGGCGCGTACACTGGAAGTTATAAAACAGGCAACAAACCCATTGTTTATACTCCGATCAATCACCTCGTCTACCGAACAAGTTGTAGAAGAAGAAGAACATGAAGAAATTATAAAACATCAACAAGCGCCACGGAGCCAATAAAGCTCACGTTCTTATACCAAAAAAGTCGTTTAGAAATTTAAAATATCAACACTGCACATAACGAGGTACTTTTAATGAAGGTCTACTCGGTATGGGGTGGTGCCTTCGACACCCACAACAACGAAAAGTCACACGGTGCAATACAAAATCCTTAAAATTGTCATCAATAATAAATTCCATTGAAAAGGTTCCCGTCTGGTAATTTGCATAATAATTATTTTTTTAGCAAAAAATATTAACTGGACTCGTCGCCATTTTCCAATAAATTAAAATTTTTAACGGATACGTGGTGCTGTGGTGGTATAATATCGAAAAATCAACAGTTCGACCTCACACAATGCCTTCAAGTTCCACGAAACTCACCAATTACACTTTTCCATGGGTTTACATTCCCTGGTCACCTTAGGCTGTGCACTTTAAAATTGGTTCCGGTATTCTCAGTTCTTCAGCATTGTGTTAACGTTTTACCTGTTTTTTATAGCATTTTAAGGCTGCACTTTACTTGTAAAAAACGCCCGAATACAAAAGTTTACCGTTTGTATAAACACCCGAACGATTTTAATTTAATTGATTAATTATCGGTTATCGGGCTAATTGCAAATTTTAACGCAACCGACAATTTAAATTGCATTCATCATTGAAATGTAAAAATTTATATAATTAACTTGTCGATCTGCTTCCGATCAGTGTTTTCTAAACAGCGGGGCTTGAGTATCACTTCAGTTATTGGATTCAAATTATAATATTTTATAATTCTTTATAATTTATTGACTTATATAGAACTTAGGATATTCATAAAAATTATTTGTTGGTGAAAATCCTGTATTGTCTGTTGAACATGAGAGGAGGAGAATAATTCAATATAAAGGCAAACAACGCTGGATATTGGAAATGCAAAATACACATGAGTATAGAAATCAAAAATTTGAAAACCAATAAGTTATTCCCATTATTCATTTTGTTATCTACTCGTACAATAATTAAATATTATTTTACAGAAGGGGAATGCAAAATATGGAGTGTTTCATCACCTTCATGCTGCTTCAAACCAATTCCCAATCTTCCCAAAATTAATCCGGCTTCTGACTAAGCAGATCCGACTTTTGATCGAGTTAATCCAACTTTTGACAGAGTTAGATTTTTTTTTTTGAAGAAGGCTTTTTGGACCAATATTTGTGGAATTGTATTGAAGCTGGCCGCCACTTGTACAAGTGCCGAGTATGTAAAGCACTGACTATTGAACTAAATCATATATTTTTACCAAAGAACATCAATGAAATATTTAAGTATGTTTCTTTTAATATTCTGTTTTCTGTAATACCAAATACAATTTTTATTTGTTATAGAATAATGGTTTGCAATTGCGTTACGATAAATTGGGTAGTTGTTTGAAGCTTTTGACTTCTACCTCTTGACAGCAGACCATTTACTTATTTACTCTATTGACTATTTACTCGATTGATTTGTGGTTCAAATAAATTTGTGTCATTTATTTACTTAACTGAAAGTAGAACTATAAACTGCTACTATATTATCAACCATGCGGCTTGAGGTTGGTAGTTTATTTGTTGTAAAGTTATTAAATTGTCACGATTGTGTAGATTTTCTACATACAAACTTACCTTACGCTGGCAAATTGCCATTCACATCCAGCTGACTATTTTTTGTGATGAAATACGAAATCAACTGCTATTCGGATACTATTTCGGACAATTTATTGAGATGGCACAGAAAACTTAGAATCGTCTGCAGCTAACGCAGCTTTGCGTTGGAGGAAAAAATTGCGAAACAGTAAACAGTAGAATATTCATATAATTTGCAATACCACTGGAACATTAACATATATAATATCTATGTATTAAATGTATCGGAAGATTTATGCACCATCATACCATACCTGTTGGTAATATGTGCTATTATATAAATGGTTGCTATATTTTATAAGCTGTATACCTTTTTGAAAAATTAATATAAAATTTATTCTTGTTAATTAACGCAAATTATTTACAGCAGTCATGAAAAGTTAAAAGTGAAACTTTATTGATATAATAATAAATTAAGAAATATACAATCCCGTTGATTGCTGCTTGGAAAAACTTGGCAATTTAATGCATATCATATTTTGCATTCTTTCGCAATTATATCAATAACATGTAAAAATATTTATATTATTTAACGAAAGCTTCTGAAAGAACATTTATTATATTCTGTGTGATTGACCAACACTGACCTGACCTTGATAGATGTTGCTTACAGTGTAATTGCTTACTGGCAATTAACCACAATAAACGATTGTAATTTTAAGATTAAGCAGTTTTGTCACAAATTGCGTTATGATGCATTAATTATACTGGTTTTCTAGAAATTATAGGCGCCATTTTATGCAATTGATGAGATTAGAAACGAGCTGCTCCATGTTTAAATCAACATTTTTAACTCCAGTCAAGTTCACACCATATAATTAGGGGCAGAGTACCTGCATAACTTAAATTTGCCCCGCCACTGCTTATTGCAGATATGTAATTCATTTTACGCGAACGTTCCATTTAGAATAAAATGGAAAGAAATGAAAATAGATAGCATTATACGACAAATTTTTGATTAATAATTCATAGAATGCAACCAAAGGGTGGATGCCTGCGACTGAAGTGCACCACAGCAGCTGCTAATGAAATTATCGTAAGTCTCGTGGCAGGAAAATGCAAATTCCTTTGGTGCATTATTATAATCATTTTCATCTCCGACGTAAGGCATAGAATATTATTTGAGGAGACTGCTATGATAAATGGAATGCACTGCAAACAGAACCGTAGATGGTAAAGTGATTTTTGTGGAAACTCGGAGGTGAAAGAGGAAAATTACACAGAATTAATCTCGTTTTGGAAATGAAGCAATGTACAAATAAAAATTGAAATGTTCAAACCGAATAAAGTGGATTTCAAACTTTTAATTTCCATATAAACAACATTTGCGGTTTTGAATTTTAAATGAAAACAGTGGATTTTCACATGATTTGTTTTTTTTGCCTGCATTAATTTTTGACTACTGTTGTAACAAATTTTAGTAATTTGAATCTAATTTGGGAAAGTAGTTTTGCTTTTAGTTATTTTTTCTTGACGCGGAAGCCACTCCCTCGCTTCCGACACAATTACAGCTGGTCATAACACCGTGGGCTTCTACACGAATTTAAAGCTGGTTTATCTATTCAATATAGGCTTTAATCAGCCAAAATTGGGTATGTTCTAACAGGTTTAATTTCCATTAATAAAAAATTACAATAAATTAATAATTTTTAGTCAAAACTTTTATAGGCAAATAAATTGTTATTTATTGGTGAGTTATTTACCATTAAACTCAACATGTTTATAAATTTGTTGGTACATAAATTGGAAAAGTTATTAAGTTAATGGGATAAAATTATATAGACAAAACGGTGAGCTTAAATTATATTTGGCAATGACATTGTTTAAAAATATATCGTAGGTATAATGAACCTGAATGTATTTATATTCATTAAGTGCATATTGAATGAAAATTATATGTCATTTGGAAGTGAGTCGTAGGTGTCTGGAGACGATACCTATACGGATCCAAGGTTTAAAGCTTCTTTATTATGTTAAATAAACAAGTTGTTAAGGTTAATGCCATTGTTATTATATATTTATATAGCTAAAGCTGTCAAAACTAGAAATAAATTTAACAGTTATCAAAAATCGTATTTAGTGTAATAATAACATAATTTAAATTTTATTTTGATTATACCATATGGCTACTGTTATTTTACAAGTCTTCAGTCGACAAGTATCAATTTTACAAATTTATTAGATCTACAACATTGCATCACGCAAACCAATCTGGGTGGAGTAATACCCAACCGAGAACCATTCACGGTCAAAACTTATTTATTCTCCTGTGCAGGTACAATTCAATTTATTAAATGTTTATTTAAATTATACGATGACACTATGAAAGGCTTGTTTATTTTGTAATCATTACCATTTGTCAAGATGTCACCCGACCAACTAATACTCTCGGAACGTCCAATGATTCAACCTGGAAAGCTGGATCACTCTGTATAGCACCCATATTATAATTTCTACATTTCTCCAAAATAGAACTTTTGAAGTTTTAATGATTGTTTACTCGTTGCTTACACAAAAAGTTCAATAAGTGAATACAAACTTGGATGATTGTTTCTAGATGAAGCTTGTTTGGAATGAACTTTACTTGACTATGCTTTAACACGAACTTTGCTTAAATAATATCGTTCCTTGTTTCGAAACTTTCTGAAACTAATACTAACCTACCACAAGAGACCCTATAATTCCAGTGCGGAAATAAATATGTGTCCAGTTTGGAGAAGCTACATCATGCTTTCCTCGTGATCTTGTGTCCAGCTAAGCCATTAAAATCATAAAAAGTAGAGCAAACTATGTTTCATGCCCCCGATGAAGGTCTGAATAAATTATTAAATTTTCTAGGAAGTTCAAGGTTTGCCAGTATACTCACTCTTGTCGTGTTGCCAGCTAATCCAGTCTTAGTCACATCACCTATATACGGGATTTCCATTTAACATGTCACCTAGTTTCAGCTTAAACGTTTTTATAATGGTGAATTTGCATTAGAAAGTTTCATTGGACCGAAGCTAAAATTATACCATTGCCTAAGTTCTGCAAATAGCTACCAGTATCTTTGGTTGTATCTCAAAGAAGTAAAATATTCATAACATTCCCTGTCCTTTCCTAAATGTGCTTTGAATAATAATGAATCTACGCGTATGGATACATCAATATACGGAACAGCTTTATTACCTAATGGGAGCTTACACAGAGTTTCAATTAAATATGTACTTTTTGATATAGTAAAATTCCACTCTAAAAGGAAATTTTTATTTTATTCAGATTGCTTGGAATACAAAAGAAGTTTTACTTTTGCTTAAGTCGTATGAAAGAGATTGAAACCTCAAAGGCAGAAACCGCTGCACTACAATATAAAAATCTTATTTCCGCAAATAACCGCAAGTCATAATAAATAAATCCAAGTTGTTCTAGTCATCAAGCGGTATATACTTTTCATTCTGATTGATTTATTTATTTTATTATCTAACGTATAATATGCATATTATAGTAAACTGAACGAAATTGTACGATCCAATAAAATAAAGCCATTAAAAATTTTTTTTTTATTTCTTTCTTTCGGATTTCTTGTTGTTTGCTAGCGGTTAAGTCTTCAACTTAGTACTAGTATAACTTGTTTGCACTGTTTCGTCAATAAATATTGCCAATACTTTTTCCTGCGCTTTTAATAATGATATTAAATTTTTAAATAAATCAAAATTTAGAAAGCAAAAAAAATATCAACTTCACAATAGAATATAAAATAGAAATATTTTGTCGCTCTTTTGAAGTTTGGGTTCGAAAGGTACGACGAACAAGTTTGGGGGTGGAAGGGAGAAATAAAGTGAAAAGATATAAAAAGCTTTGTTCTCAATTATCCTCCCAGTAAATGGGTAATGAAGAAATGAAGTACGAGCACAAAACAACATTTAACAATAAAATTGCTTAAGAAGACTTTAGTAAATGTATATTTTCCTGTATAAATTTAATTTCAATTAAAAGTTGTTAGTTTGAAAAGATCAAACAAACTTTGAATTTGAAATACAATTTATTATCATTTAAAATAAATTCCAACCGCATGAGCTTCGAAGTTTGAAAATAATAATTGTAATTGATATTTGGGGGAACAGCTTGTTAACCCGGCTCACGATTAAAAAAAATTCTTAATAAAATAATTGTTTTCGATTGGTTTTCGAGTTTATTCGATTGGCTGTTTCTATAAGGATACTCGCGCCCCCATAGTGTGCCTTTTGCATCAGTGGCGTAACAAGTAGGTGAGGGACCCGTGTGCGAAGTTGTTAACGGGGGCCCTGCTTTTATAAAAGACAAAAAAAATATAATTTTGTAAGTATACGGGACTCGGAATTCAGACGATTTACATGCAATTCCAGTGGTTTCCAACGAATTCCTTCCAAACAAGGGCGAATATAGAGACGAGTAACTACACCCCCGTTTTTGATTTTATTAAAATTTGAAAATTATACTTTAATTATTATTAAAAAAATATATAGATGAGTTCTGAGATTTCCTTGATTTTTCTAAGATTGATTAGATTTAAAATATCCTAGAATTTTCTGTGATTCCCCACTTCACAAGATTTCCTGGATTGCTTAAAATTTCCCGCTCGTTTTCTACTAAGTGGAAAAATGATGGAGAAATTGTCATATTCAAAATTTAAGAGAAATTTGAATAAATCTAGAATATTATAAACTATCTTTTATTGCTTTTTCCATTTTCTGAGATTTTTCGAGATATCTTAAGATACATTAGAATTTTTCATTCTCTATTTTTCAGAGATTTTCTCGTGATTTCTATGGATTTCTTGAGATTTTCTATACTTCTACAAATTTTCTAAGAATTTGTTTTTTGAGATGGCTTGAAATTTTCTAGAATTTCTTCAGATTTCCCTTCACTACACACAATTTATTCGGCGTTTTCCCTTTAGTTTTGTACTATAGTGACATAACAAAAGTGAAAAGAAATTCAAATAAATTTTAGGGAATCTTAGGAAATTCTATGAAATCTTTAGAAATACCATAGATTAATTCATAAATTTCCAGTCGATAGGTTAACAATTTAATTTAAAAATTTTTCTTAATTTTAAAATAAATTTGTTTTTAAATTTTAAAATTAAATTTATATTATTTAAAAATTTAAATTTCGGATTTTATTTTAATTTTAAAATTCAGATTTTCTTTGCTTTTTTATTTTCTGACTAGCTGAAAAGCTCAGCAGCTAGACGATGGATCTCTTTTTTAGTGGTATAGCGGCTTCCTGCTACTGGGGAATTCCCCGTTTTCTTATATTTTTAAAGTAACGCAAAAAGTTGCTGCTAAACTAATTTTTTTTATAATAATATAAAAATAAATAGGTTTCTCAAGTTCTAATCTTCTTTAGCCCAACGTCTCAGTTTCCCTCACTTTTGCTGACGAAATTTGTATATTTATTCTGTTTTCTGTATGTATTCTAGTAGAGTGGACATTTTATTATATGTACTGGAGGGTGTTCACCCCCCAGACCCACCGGTTTACACTTTTGACTAGAATTTTAACAATTAACTTTCAAAGTAACGCAAAAGTTGAACTATGTGAGCAGTAAGGCACTTAAATAAATGATTTTCCAAGCTTTAATATTCTCTATCCAAAGGTTTAAATTTCACTCACTTTTACTTAAAAATTTAAATTTCTCGGTTTGTCCTGACGAAATTTGAAAAATTATAAATTCCCTATCTTCTCCAGGTATTCTAAAAGAGTGGAAATTCTGCGATATGTACTGGAGGGTGTTCCACACCCCCCAGGCCCCCCGGTTTGCAATTTATAATTATTATAAATTAAATTAATTATAAATTATTATAAATAAATTAAAAGTAAACCGGGGGTCTGGGAGATGTGGAACACCCTCCAGTACATATCGCAAGCTATCCACTCATTTAGAATATTGCACAAATAATTTTAAACCTAATCTTAGTTTAATATATTTTTCGGTTGATAAAAAAAGCGACCAATCCCAGTGTTTTTTTTTTCACTAAAAAATGACACGTTGTAGCAGGAGCAGCAGCAGCGTGCTGGGATTTTATATATTAGGATTTGTCAGGGAAAACCTGGAAATGTTGTTTAGTTTATTAGTTTACCTCAATAAGAGAAGACTGCTTTTCCGTTCCGCCCCTGCTTTTTCTTATATAAAGGTTTTTTAGGGATTTTGGTTGATCAAATCTGTTGTTTTTATTTACTATATTTAATAAAATCATTCGCTCCAAACGTAAGAAAATAACAAAATTTGAAGCAAATTGATCTCTTTGGTTTACTTTTTTTGCAAAAATATATCTGAAGCCGCTCAAACTCAAAAATGACAAGTCTGAAACGCTCAAGTCCGCTTGTACTTAAAAATTTGGTTAGAATAATTAACATAATTAGCAATTTAAAAATAAATTTATAATTTCTTGTTAGCAATTGCACGGCTAACGCTACAAAGCATTACAGGAGCTATTTACGTCGAGCACACATACCGTCAACAGAATGGAGAAACACTAACTGTAATTTAAAACATCGAAATTTTAAAATCGATTATGCCCAAAATTAAATGAAAAATTGAGATTCATCAGTAGTTTAATTGCTTAATTTTAATGCCATATTTTAAATTCAACTTGACGACAATTAACAACAATTTTAGCGATAACTATAAAAACCTGTATGTTTGGGATAGCGTGCTACACCCGGTAATTGGTTTAACGATATAATAATAAAAGTTATTTTAAGAAGTAAGGTATGGTAATTGGACGCCAAAAACGAATTATTGTATATTTAAAAATAGGAAGCTGTAGAAAAGAAGAACAGCATTAGCAATGTGTGGTTTAATAATTAAAAAGAAGAAAATTGCTTATAATTAAATGTGAATAAAATTTGTAGTATGATATAAATTTAATGAGAAGATTGTGACCATATGTTATGTCGGCTGTATAGTAAGCAGCAAAGATTGGTTTTTTCGTTAATCAAATTAAGTAAATTTTAAAGTTAAAAAATATTTTAGTAAAAATTATTGACTATCCCAATTTATAAGAGTGGATCATAGCAATATATGCATATTTGTATTTAAATGAGTTGTTAAAAATAAATTTTAATACTGGATTATCCTCTAGTATCTAGTCCGTCCCTATTAAAAACCGCAATTATTAGTAATTAAAAGTTTCTTCTTCTCTTTCTCTGTTATGCTAATAAATCGCATTTTGATTAATTAGTGGCATGGGTGGGCTGGCCAATCAAAAGCAACAAATTATTCTTGGTACGGCTGTTTTTAAATCATTTTATACCATGGTTTGGATTCCACGTTAAACCGGAAGTTTAGTTGAGGTGAGTAACCACCTCTAGCTTGAATTATATTAAAATTATAATTAAAAAATCGAAAACTTAAATTGGTCTTTGGCGGAGCCGATTAAAATATATCCAAATATATTTTCGAAAATTTCCAAATTTCTTTTCTTATCTGACAAAATCTAGTTTGAGACAAAACTTCCCAGTATGTAAGAGGAAAAAATTGTGATAGGAAGTTTAGTCATCATTGAGACACCGCATTTTTGAATAATCGTGAAATTTCCTCAAATGATAAATCATTTTTTTGTATTTTTAGCGATTGAGAAAATACAATGTTGTCTATAATAATTATTTTTTTGCATTTTTATAAAAAATCAGTTTGACCAGATAAGTTGTAATGTTTACAATAAGTATATGATACAAAATGATAAGAGTGGCAATTAAACGGATGTGCGGGTCAATTTTTCAATAATGAAAGTACAATTTTTGTTGTAGTCTGGATGATGTATAAAAATATTATGCATGTAGGTCATTTTATCAATAACTGATAAAATAATTAGTAAAGTGTCATGGTTCAAATCCAATTCACTAATTTAGATGAAACATGACAAAATAAACCCATACAGCGGAGAAGAGCTTTTAATAATGGGTTTTCTAATGCCAAACACCTACATGAAAATGTATTAAAACAAAGCTTATTATTAAAATGTAACATAAATCATCTCACCCTGTTTGCTTCCTGAATTATGTCTCACTTTTACCGATTCAATTGGATACAACACCGATATAAATAAAACAATTAGGGTTATTCTTCTAGTCATCTTCTATTACAATAAAGAACCATAACACACAACACAGTTTATAAATATTTAATCCTGGTCGATTTTTTCATTATTTATTCACACAAAAAAGTTCAACTTTGGTATTAAATATTAGCGCGTTCAAAATTCGTTCGTATAAAATTCGACAAGCACGTGATCGTTTATTTTTACCTGCTTACAGCACAGACATCACCGTTGTCACGGTGTATACTGACTTAAGAAGAAGAAAACGTGGTACTTGGAGAGGTCAGGATGCTGGAGTACTGAAATAACTTGAATACCCGCCAGTTTCCAATATGCTGACACAGGCGCTTCCTATAGTTAACCGACCGAAGATCGTCATTTATCAGAATTTAAAAATTGTTATCTGAAAGAAAAAATAACTTACCTTAAAAATACTTTGGGAATTTGTTCAAGCACCTGAATGAAAACAAACATTTTCATTTGGTTACATTCCTAAAATATTCGACTATTGTTTCTTTGCATTTTTTCCGCCTCTGGATCCAGATATAGGCAAGGTATTCCTTTCAAATCTAAATTATGCAGAAAAAGAAATGACTTTGGGATTGAATTTTTCTAAGAGAAATCTCGCTTTTCTTTCCATTTCTCATATCAAATATTTGAACAAACGAAATTGCTACTTTTTTTTATTGAAACTAATTTTATGACTTCCAAATATATCGTCACTGTAACTGGGCAAATTGAATAAATTTCTAAAACATATCTTATCTTTTTTTTTTTATTAAAGAAACATTTTTACATTAAGAACACACACGAACATTTTGTAAAATAAAACTTTTTGCTATCAAATGTCAATCTAAATAATAAATTGATTGACAGCAAACATGGATTTTTTTGTTACTAATTGATTATTTGCTAACATTCGCAATTAACATTCTGTGTTACACCATACAAAAACCACTTGCATTATTTTATTAACTAATAGGAAAGAAACTGCTTGGATAATGGGCAATAAAACCAAAAAAAGTATTAAAAAGGCATTTTATGCTCATACTTTTCTAGGCTTACATTTTTTATGAAGTATCGTAATATTATTTTAGGTAAGTATTGTACAATACGAAAAACTCATTTGGATCTGTTTGGTTCGATATTAATAATCAACACCTTCTTTTTCTGCTTCCTCGTCGTTTTGTTTTTCGATAGCTTAAATTTTGTAAAACTGTAAAACCAAATTCCTGAGTTTTGTTTACATTTTGGTCAAACTTAAGAATGACGGTAGTTCCTATTTCAAAAAACCAAGTGGTGTTTTCTTGAGAGCAAATTGTTTAATAATGATGATTTGATATGTTGAGATATGGTAAACGTAACGTCAGGAGATATGTATGGTGTTGCATTTTTTGATATGGAATAATAAAATGGTTGAAATTTATGTCAGTTATTGCTTTATGTGTAGAATCAAAATTTTGCTCACAAGACTGCAAGCGTTCGCTCTAACACAAATCAAAGCTCTCTCGTCTTAATTTCCTCAAGCTAATTAGCACTTCTAGATTCAATGCTAAACAGAAAAATATTCAAAGGTCATTTGTTTACTCAATATATGGGGATGCTATAGTAAAAAATGGTACGAAAGGTTAATGTTGGAAATTTGGTTTGTTCGTTACTTTAACATCATTATACTATAGATAATGGAATTGTTTAATATTCGTAATTATTGTTAAATCGATATGTTAAAGCGACGAACATTTGAGTATTACACTAGGATTATGGCTAACTTCATAGCTTATCACTATTATCATTATATTATTATTATCATCCTAAATAATTACACGAGAATAGACAAACACAAAATTATTTCCAAAACATCATCATAATTTCTTTTGTTACTGGTTATAAAACATTTATTTAGTTAAAAGACTATGTCGTGTATTGTATTTGTCTATTTCTAGTGTGCGTTGACATACTTGTATTGTCGGAATAAGGTTGCTACTCTAAATAATACATTTGGAAATTTGACAAAAAAATTGTATTTCACAAATTTTTGTTAAATTTCCATTTAAACTTTCAACATTATTCCAAACCATGTGCATAAAGGTGGCACTCCCACCTTCTCAAAGTAAATCAGATTAATGAGCATTTAATGCTAAAGCGCAAGTTTATTGCTCCGAAGTAGCAGTAATAAGCAACAATTTCAGTGCTCTTGACTTTTTTTTACAAAATTTTTGAGAAAGGGGGAGTGCTAGCTTCACACTCTTATCCAAATCGCCACATTTGAAGCGTATTTCGGCAGTACTGAGCTGATATTATTACATGCATTCACAATTGCTGAAGACGGTCGCAATTTGCTTTTAAAAACGAAAAACCAAATTGCAATCAGACGCATTCAATGCACTAATTGTTTGCTAAATTTAGGCAACAATTACACGTGTATTAATTAAGGGTCGTATTGTCATCATCCACACTCGCCGAATAATTATCTAGCATTAATTTATTGTTCGCCATCCTGGAACATCTTATTTTGAAGAATAGAAAAATCTAGAATTAGACAATTTGGTATCTTTTCTACAATACTTACAATTCTCTTTTTAAAAAAATTAAGTTACAGTAACGTTAAATCTACAACAGTACCTACTTTTTATATATAAAAAAATTTGCAAACGATAACAAGCACTCATCGAAATTTTAAAAGGATAGATGATTAAAATTACACATTTTTTTAGTTATTTTATCTAATAGTTTTTTTTTATATTTCTAGCCGATCATGCACAGCAAAACTTATCTTGCGTGTTGATCAGCAAGGCGGCAAGCCATGCTGCCAGCCGGGCGCTGGGTTCTGCACCCGACTCACCCTGCAGGCTACGACCCGGCCGCCCCTGCAAAAAATACATCACATTAATGTTAAGCAAATATTTTGGTTGCTCTATTAAACGGGGAAAATAAAATAATTCATCAATTCTCAAACAGACTCTTCCAGCTTACATTTTTGATTTTTAAAGCCAAAGCTGTTTCTTTACTGCTACAACAAATTACGCTTACTTAGAAAGTGAGCTTCGGTTTAGCGCATTGTGTTGACAGTACGTGTACTTGACGTAAACATCTTCAGATATCATCAAAATAAACCGAAGATTATAATTATGAAAGCAGCTAATAGCAATAGACAAATTTTACATTTCTTGGGTTTGTTTTACTGTAATTTTTAAATAATCTATAAAACTTAATTTTTATATTAATTTTTAAATTCCGTGTAAAGATGATCATACTTGCAGTGTTACTATTATATATCAGGGGTGGCCAACTTCATTATACAGAGTGTCCCCGTGACCGTAGAGAACCTTTGAGGTGGTGATAAAGGATACTTTTCTAAGACAATTTTTCAAATAAACCAATTTTTTGAATTTCTGATTTCAAAAGACCATAAGTTCCGATATTATTGATTGTTTAGGCTTGATGGATTAGAACTTTTTTAAAGATCATTCACTTATCTACAAATTAGGTTATAACCCCTGATCGTCTAGAGTCAACAGATTTCGAGTTATAAATTAAATTAAGGAAAAAAATGTTAAAAAAATTCAAGTTTCATTTTTTTTACTTTTCTTACGAACCCCGTATATCTTAAAGAAAACGTCTTAGAAAAAACTGATGGCGTAATCCGGATAGGGAATTTCACGGGCTACAACTTTGGTCAAATAACTTTTTTTGGAAAGCCAACCGTTTTCACAGAAATTTTGAAAATAATGAACAAGGTGTAGGTAAAAAAAATAAATTCTAGGATTTTTCTAAATTTCCTCGGATTTTCTAAAATTTCTCCAGATTTACTAAAATTTCCTTAGATTTTCTTTTGGATTGTTTCATGATTTCCTTTCGAAAATGTTGGAAAAGCAAAATGATCTGTACCTAATTTCCAAGATATCGTTGAATTTGCTTAAATTTTCTCAGATTTCCCTTTACTAGTACATCTAATTTCGTCGGCCTTTTATAAATCGCGACCAGTGTCGGCTAAGATCGTTTGTTGGCCACCCCCGCTATATATTATGAAAGGATCTACCAATCAAAATTCTACATTATAATAAATATTATAGCTTTGAAAAATATTGAAAAATTGGTTTTTGGAATATTTATATTATTTGTAATTCAGATATTACAAAATAGAAATGCATTTAATTGCTAATTAAAGCAAATTTCTAATTTATTGGGCGAAAAATTTTGTTTTTGTCTTTCTATATCGGAAAGAGCTAATGGTTAAGAATTTCAAGTTGATTTCGACAACTCCCAGGACAATGTTTTGTCAAACTTTAAAAAATATTATCATATTTAACAGAGATCGCTTAGTAAACATGGCAAACATCAACATTTTAATTTAGTATTTCTCGCATAAAAATGGTCCTTTTTGGCCCAACAAAGTAGAAACCCCCCTTATTATTAATGAGTAGAGATCGGAATTTTAGGTATTTGCATGTTTTTTTTTGCGCACAGGAACGTGAAAATTTTTAAGAAGAGAACCTGTTTTACGCCTTTCTGAAGAGTCGTTTTATGTAGATTTTATTTTGCCTATAAATGCATATTTTGAGTTTAAGTGCATATTTGGCGGTTTATTGCCTATAAATGCATATTTGTTTATATTGGCATATATTTTGTATATTCAGCAAATTAAATAATAAAAGTTTTTGTTTTTGCAAGGACTTGAAACGATTAAGCGTTTTTTATTTTGAAGTAACTGTTGAAAACTTTCAGCATTTAATTAACTTGCGCATACGCCCGACACCTTTAAACCGTTACCTTAATATTTGTTGCGCCCTGTATTATACTTATATATTATTACAGTTTTTTTTAAATATATAGAGACGCTAGAGTTGATTAACATTTTCAACTTTACCGGTCAAGAATAGTAGAAAATAAATAAATAAAATATTCAAACAACGAAGTGAGTCTCATCCTCAAAAAGTTTTACTTCAAAAATATTTCTTGAGACGTCGCCGTCCTGTTTCTAAATATCTATTGAATTTTATTTTACATTTGAGTATTAAAAATGCCCTAAGCTAATGAAAGCTTGGGTGAAAATTTCAAAAATCAGAATAATTAAAAATAAAACAATAGTTTATTATTATTTTATTTTATTTTTGTATGTAAGGATGTTCTCTCGCTACCACAGATCAACACCAACTAGACTTCTAAGAAAAGTAGTTAATTCATTATTTGCACTAATAGAGCATATTTTCAAATTTACGTAAAATCCCCAAATAGGCAAGGACCTTCTAAGGATCACATTTTTCACAATTGGCCATGCCATACCAGTGAAATAAATACAGAAGACATTTTTAAATCGACAACACACGAGCAGGGGAAGAAAGATAAAATGAAAAATTAATTTGAAATAATATTAAAACCAAACAGCCAGCGGGCACACCAAGCCATTGCTAGGGTGGAAATCTTCAAGTTATATTTAAATTTTTTATTATTTAAAACTTTTTATTTTAATTTTTTAAGTAAATTCCTATTTTTCTTGATTCTTAGCTTTAAATTATGTTATTTTGAAACGGAACCGACATTTGGGTAGTCTAAGCGTCAGGGATGACATGTTGAGCTGGATGTTCTAAATAAAAATTTAAATAACTTTTATTTTAAGAAATTTTTAAACTAAATAAAATGCAAAATTGTAATTGTTCAGGATACAATTTTTAAGTTGCACTTACGTTAAAAAGAAGCAATATAAATTTAAATGCATAAATTCAGGATTTTCAATATGAGCATCTGAAAACCTTTTCAAAGAGAAACTACTGAAATTTTCATTAATAATTGAGATGAAAAAGTATGAAATGTAAAAAATGTTTGAAAAAAGTAGTCAGAACGATGTACTTATAAATTTACGTTGCTATTGACCTCTTGGGCAAAAAAACTTTTTTGAAATTGAAAGGTTCTATTCAATAATACCTGTTTCAAGCAGAATACGAGTATGAACCTTACACAGATATTAATTAAAAATGTTATTTATTGATGTAGGATGGATAGAAGTAGCTGATGACCTTTTATGGAAGCACCTCATAAATGTTAAAATGAGTAACAATACACACACAAAAAAACTAAGCCAAGTTATAAGGAACGAACATAAAATTTTAAAATGTTTTTTTATTATAATTTGATATTCTGATATTGGAAAAGTATTTCCGTATTCATATTTTATTAAATTTTATTGCTAAGTTATATTGCTTTTCTCTAAATCAAAAAAATGATGTTTCAAATAGGTAATACCTAATTAATTCGTCTTGTTAACATCATGATATTTTTAATTTTTATGTTATATTCTAATATGTGGGACTTAATTATAAACTTAAATGAAGATCTTATCGATATTAATAATTTAGTTAAGATGATTAATACATCCAAGTGCTGGATGAAACTTATAAGTTAATATAGCAGATACGTGTATAGGAGTTGAACCAAGTTCTGAGAAAACATCCAACTAAATAATTTCAAACTTATTTTTTGTTCTCTCAAGATAATTCGTAACATATGAAATTCATCAAGCAGATAATATTATTTGAGCAATTAAATGTTTGACTTTTGAATAGAAAATAAATGAAACTTTGTATGGTGAAGCTGGTAAGCTGTATTGTGCAGCAAACTCAATCTGTTGAATAGAGACCGCCCAAACTGATGATGCACGAGCTTTTTGCCAATGGTGAAAAGGTTACATTTTAACCTTTTTCAAACTTGTGGTTCATATAATTGTAAAAGTTTAAAATACTTAAATTGACCTGTTGTTAGTGGTAATGTTCTCTTTGAATTACATGGCGAGCTTTGTACTGGAAAGCAAATTACAACGGTCTACCTATTTAATGCAGCTTTCAGAGACTGCAATATAAGTAACTTTAATTTAAATTATGTGATTTCGTGTTTGGAACGTTAAACGTGCAAGTTAACTAATTATTTTAATTTTATTCAGATGAGTAGTATATGATTTATTTCGGAAGAACTTTTCTCACCTACTGCTAGACGAACCACTCATCTTTTTGTTGATTTTGAGTGACGAGGTCTGCATCACCGCCATTGGCGGGTGCATGACTTATTTTGCCTGGCAGTAGAGGCACGCCCGGGGCGGCGTGCTGAGGCGGAACCCTAGTGGGCCCGCAGGGTGGCACCAGTTTCCCTGTATGGGAAGCGTTGTTATCGAACTTTGTTGTTTCATTGCTCCATTGGAGCCGTACATTTGCTGGACTGCAACACAAAATCAACATTTCGTTAGCATTTTCGATATAGGTCGGTTCAAATTTACAACTTACTCGAATATGATGCGTTTTGTTGTTGAGTACTATTTCGTGGTCTAGAATTTGAATTTCGACGACAAATACAAATTGAAACCGCTACTATGAGAACTAATAAAACTAGGAGAATGCTTACTACCACTACGACGAACCCTGTAACTTCCAATCCGAGAATGGGACCGGACTCGTTGTCTGCAAGCAATAAAATAACAGCTAATCAATAAATTTTAATTACACGTAATACCGGAAAGACTTGCTCGGTTTTGACACTTCTTGTACCAAACAAAAAATACTCAAGCGCATTAAATTCCAATCTTGCAAAATTATAGTTTGCACTGCCGAACACATCGTATTAAAAAGGTGAGTTTGACTCATTAGCAGTAATGGAAAATTAATTACATGCAAACTCACTTCATTTTAACAATGGTCAATTAATATTAATTAAATTTCACAATTAACTTACTTTGACATAACGTATTGGACGATTCGTCTGATCCATCAGCACAGTGATTAATTCCATCGCAAAGTAAATCCGTGGCGATGCATAATTTTCTAAGTTTACACTGGTATTCCGTACACGTGTGCTCTGAAAATAATGTTATTTCTTAGTGTAATGAATGTTAAAAGAAAATTTATAAATTTGATAAACAAAATCTCTTGAGAAAACACGGCTTAAAAAAAATTGACCCTTCATCTTCAATTTTGCTTTCGCGTCGGCTAAATAACACGCAACGAACATGAAGGTTCACTTTAAGTGTTTTCTTCCAAATATTTATCCACCAGGCTAGTAAATTATAAACGAATTTATAATTTTTGAAAATAATTTGGCATTGTAACCATGGTAACTTACGGAAGATTCTCTTAGCATTTTTGAAGCTTCAGTTACTTTTGATACGTTAAACCAAAATACACTAAGCAGTTTACATTTTAGATTTTAATTAGAAAACTCCAGTTTATTTTTCACTTTACAATTGGGTGGCTTCCAAATTGGAAACAGTCTCTACTGTGAATAAAAAGTATTGGTTTAAGCATAATGGCCTACTTAATCTACACAGAGAGAAATATGTGTTAATAATCTACACAATTGTGCAAAACAAGTACGCAATTGTGTAATTTTTCTGCACAATTGTGTGAATTAGTAACCCATACTTTTCTCTGTGTACGTTTATACGGAGTTTTGTAAAAATTTACCCAAATTTTGGTAATGCATTTTTAAAGAAACTCATGAGACATAATAGTAGGAAAGCAATTAGTTTGTGTTGCAGGCAATAATTTGAATAAATCTACGAGAGCGAGATAATTACTAGCTATAAGACTAATCAATACCCTAGGAGATAGCAACCTTCTCTAGAAATTAGAAAAATGATAAAAGTAATTTTAAAATTTAATAAAAAATCAAATAATTGTAAGAGTTTTCAAATGATTATAATCTGAAAAATAACTCAAGGAACAGGATTAAAGTTGATAGCCGAGCTTTTACCTAGAAAGTTTATAATTTTATGAAAATTTTTGCACTTAATTAAATGGATTATTAAAATTCATGTCAATATAATTTATACAGCAATGTTCTACTTTATAAATTTAAATAGCATACAATTTTCTTAGTTTCATTATAAATTTTGTATTTAATTTATTTTGTTATTATTTTTTTAACTTTTAAAAATATAATAAAAATTATACAAAAAACTATAAATGTAAACAAGACCACATTTAGAGCCATAGAGTCCTTATTTAGCAGCTTTCAAAAAAGGAAATCTTTCACACTGTCTCATTACACTCTTTGCACGCAGGAGTGCGACAATGATGGCATTACACTCAAGTCTTCTTATCGGCTTTTCTTGGGAATTTCCCACATCTCACCTGCTTATCAATAAGCACTGTTGGTGGGTTGTGTGGAACATTGACAAGGCGTGTTTTCAAGTGGGGTTGGACCAGAGTTTTAATGAAATCCACTCTGTTCTGCTTCGGATTTGCCAGATGTGCTGACTAGATTACAGTTGATCAACTGGTAAAGGATAATTAAGGGCCACTGTCTAGCAGTCCTTCAGTTGGTTGAGGAAATTGTGCAATTTTCGACGAGTACATTACTTAATCCCTCTTTTAGTTTCTGGCTTACCTGTTGTAGGATCTGAATTGCTGCGATGGTTGATGGAAGCAGTCAACAGGAGCACAATTTCGTTCCGTTAAGGCACGAACGATACCTATGTAAGGTTATTATTGCATGCCTTACCAAGCAGTGCCCACTTCATTTTTTTGCATTCGGTTTTTATAAGAGTTCCCACATAGGCGGCAATTTAAATATCTGCTGGGGGCTCCCACACTCACCTCGTTACTTACGGGTTAATCTCTTAATTTTTTCCTTTCCAATGGCCCAATGGCCAGAAGGGTCCGAAAAAAAAGAACATAAAATCGTAAAATAAAAATTGGGCCTTCCATTCTATTAGTTACACTCGAATATCAGGGCCTGAAAATTTTCTAGAGCCTTAAGCCCAACCCAGTGTAAAATAGGCGCTGTCCTTCCGTCTTCTTTTCAAAACTGTGATTTCCAAATACAGTGCTCACAATCAAGAATACCAGCATTGGTCCATAAATAAAAAGTAAACCCTATTTTGGGGGGTATTACATACCCCCCAGACCCCCCGGTTTGCCGATGGCTACGCTGAAGTTCAATCAATATTTGAAGTTATAATAATAAATAAATAAATCTAACTATTTACTTGAACCATATTGTGGGACCTTTACAATTTATTAAATTTTGAATTTAAGTTTAAGAGAAAAAAAAAAGAAGATAAACCGGGGGGTCTGGAATACCCCCCAGTGCACGCTTTTATTTTATTTCCAAATCACTACAAACAACACAACAAACTAGACTCCATTATCTTCTCAACATCTCAATTTTTTCCTTTCCTCTTCCATTCCGTCTTCTTCTCAAAACTGCGACTTCCAAATGTACTACTACTAAATAACTCTTCGGTACTGAAGAACTAATACTATTGGTCGATAAATAAAGAGTAAACCGTTCACTGGGGGGTATTCCATACCCCCCAGACCCCCGGTTTGCCAATGGCTACAATGAAGTTCAATCAATATTTCAAATTATAACTATTTGATACAGTAGCGCTACAACCCAAAGCGGTTTTTTTTTATCCACTTTATTTTATGACGGGTTTTTAAGGCAGATTACCTCGGTGGTTTGCCATATTGCCGGGCTCGAACCAGAATTCTCTGCTTAGTAGCCAATGATCTTAAGCATCAGACCGTAACCGTCCTCATTATAATGTGAAGTTATAATAATAAATAAATGTCAATTGTCAAACAGCGCTACAACCCAGGGTAGGTTTTGGCTAACCACTTCATTTTATTAAGGGTTTTAAAGGCAGATTACCTCGGTGGTTTGCCATTGCCCGCCGAGGGAGGACGGTCAGAATGAAGTTCTAACTCGACTTGGGCTCGAACCAGGATTCTTTGCTTAGTAGTCGACGCACTTAAGCATCAGACCGTAACCGTCCTAAATAAATAAATATGTTTAATCTCGGGCCTGTTTTATTATGGTGTCTGCTATCGATCGATGATATTCAATTCCCGGGTATGCAAAAATAAAATTACTTACATTTGTGCCCTGCAGTGGATCTAACTCTGTCAATGCCCAAAACTTGAAGCATATTGTGGGACCTCTACAATTTATTAAATTTTGAATTTAAGTTTAAGAGGAACAAAGCAATGAAGATAAAACGGGGGGTCTGGGGGTATGGAATACCCCCAGTGTACGCTTTTATTTTATTCTGCTCAACCTCTCACTTTAATTAACTTCAAAAGCTAATAGTACAATATTATAACTAACATCAATGTTCCTTGTCAAATTAAATAATTTTGAGAATAATTGTAAGTCATAATTAATCAATTCAATCAAATCATGTACATGGAACCTTTTAAATCTAAATAAAATAAAATTTATTTTTCTAAATTCAAAACTAAGCCCAAATGGACTGACTTATCAGATTTTATAGATAAACCACTTTACAATTAATTTTAATTTAAAAAAGTCATAGCAATATATGACATTATAATATCGACAAACATCTCCATTAAGCTGCATTGTCGTTCTGGTGGTTTTATTGTTAAATAAATTGAATTTTTCCACTTTAAACCAACATTACTACAAGTTGCAATTTTTTACAAAATAAAATTATCTATTTCAAAGAATTTACATAAACATATTTAAATTTATCAGAAAACTGAGCTATCTACATTTACATTGTGGAAGACAATTTAAATTTATACTCCGCTTCGTATACTATAGTACAAAGTTAAATAAGAAGTTTTTTTTTAAGTTTCAACTAAAATACGTCATTAAGAAACCATTAACCAGAAGAAAATATCTAAGTTTTGTACAGTTTGACCTAAAAAAGTTTTTATTTCGACCGTAAGAAATTGATTGCAAACTGTTTTGTTTAAAAATATTTAAAATATAAACATTTATTTTTTATGATCTACTGCTTCAGCTAAATGGATTTTAAATTTAAATATTAAAATACCTAAATGTTCAAAAAATTTCGCAAGAAAATTTTATAAGTTATTTGTTTATTTTATTTTCTTTATTATTATTTTATATAAATGCTTAAGCTGTTTTAAGGAATGCAAGGGCTACTAAGGTTTCGTCAGTTTCGTGTGGTTAATTTTATAAAATTGGGTCAGGAAAACCTATACTTAAGAGTTGATTTGTTGCTATTAATGTGCAAGTAATGTGTCATTCAGCATATAATATTTGCTGATTTAATCTATTTAATTAATGTTGTAATATTGGTTTTTTGGTAGTTATAAAGCTATTAAATCTTTCTACAACGTTGTTGTTTTCAGACAACATTTAAGAAAATTTTCAGTCGTCACTTATTCAATAAGAGCACTCTCAAGTCTTTAAAATGCGATTAACAGAATACAAAAGATAATTATTTGACAAAGTTCCTTACTTATGTCCTTAACGGCTGTTATAACTAATTTGAATCCGTTGGAATCTGTTCCCCAGGCGTCAGTTACGTATTTCAACGTAACATAATTTGTGTTGGTGAACATCACTCCCAACTTCTGTTTGGTATTTTTACACGTCAAGTCAGACTGAAACAAAAAGTAAAACAATAGTTAATATTAGTTTATTCCGAACAGGCATGCCAACTTAAAAGTATTTTTAATAGTACATCTATTTTGCAAATTGCAATATTACAGAAATTTTTTTCAATTTGTTCAATTCTGCAGAACTGCTTTCAGCACTTATAACATACATTGCTATTTTATGACTTACTTATGACTCATTAAATAAAACACGTCAATATATTCAGATTTGAGTTGGCATTGTTAGAATTATTGATTATTATTTTAATAGCTACATTTCAAATATTTTTACATATAGTACAACAATAAAAAAGATTGTTATTGGCTCACCCTGTAACTATAACGGCAATTACAGATACTACGTTATTATAATATATTAAAACAATTGAAAAACATGTACAGTGCGCGATAAAAAATTTAAATAACGCTATTGATAACGGAGTGTATAAATATGGGAAAAATAAAAGTAGAACAATTTATATTTGCATTGAATACGTTACAGCGATTTGAACTCAGTAAAATATAATAAAATAGTTTCTGTTGAAAATGAAACTATTCCTAACATTTCTAGTTGCATTGAATTTATTTCATATGGTAGTGCTGCAGCAAAGTAAGTTATTTTATTTTATTTTATATGATATAATATATTATTTCAACATATTTTATTCGTAAATAGTATATTACTTCAAATGTCTGCAAAAGTGTGTTTTTATAGATAAAATAATAAAGTAGTTTTAGTTAAATCTTTGTCAAAAAATTTCACTATATTTGTTTGCTATGATTGTCTAACATAAGAATGTTACTTAACAGGCGGAGAACCCTGCACTACTACAGTTGACGTAGAAGTACCCTTGACAGTGTGTCAAGAGGATTGTGATGGCTCAGATTCTCCAATAGGCAAATGTAACTCAGGTTTACGTTGTTGCTTAAATTTACAAGCTGATTTGGATATGTATAGAGATAATTAGAGTGACCAGGCTCTTAGAAATGTAAAAAAATGAAGTAACCATTATATTAAATAAAAATTTTACCTCATCTTTTTGTTCTTAAATCCCTGACTAATCTGACATAAGATAAAAAATTATTTTTCAAAACTACAGTCTTTATAACCTAAGGGCTATAGCCATTATTTTTCTTAAAAATAGGAAAATTGATATAACTAATGTTATTGTTAGCAATTGGTAGGTGAACTCGTCAGTGAGTTATACTATAAATAATATGGCCATGATAATTATATTTGTCTATGTAAATTGAGAATTCTATAGTTTCGGCTAATTATAAATGCTAATATTGTAATAATTTGTAAATCAAAATATATTATCATAAAACTTGTACCTACTGGAAAAAATGCTAATTTTGTTTTCTAATATTTACAATTAATAAATATTTAAAAGCTGAAATTATTCTAACTATTAAACAGTTGAACTTTAATTTATCAGCATTTTTCCCTCATACAATATTTGTTTGTATTTTTGTGTATTTTAATTTTTATTACTTCCGAGTGTTTTTTATTTTCTTTTTATTTCAGTAAATTAAATAATTTTTTTAATATTTTGTTTTGATATAGAATTTCTATGTTCTATTCTAATTCAAAATTTTCAAATTTAGCTTGAGAGTGTTTTTTTAATTTTATTTTTCAAAAATAAATTAGAAAAAAGAGAATAAACATTAATTTTTATTTTGCATTCGAACTGTGACTTCCATCGTTTTTAGATATTTAGATTTTTGCGTTCTTTTAAATTACGTATTTGTTTATGGCTTCAACACCATTTCTTACATGAACATCTGCTGGTGCAAATGGAAGTCAATAGGCAAATTACCAGCGAATTGGAAATTCTAGCTGTAGTTTCACGATTTCGTTGAAGTGTACTTTAAACCCTAGTTTAAATTCGCTCCTAAAAACTTCCTGTTTTTAACATCGAAAACACCTGGAGCCATATTTGTGTTCAATTACACGTAGAAAACTGCAATACAAGTGGATTTGTTTGTGAATGAGCTACTTGCACAACAACACAATTTTCGTGCGATATTTACGAAAATTCGATACTGTTATTCTTCGAACCGAACAGCTAGATTATTAAAAAAGCCGCCTCATAAATAAAAAAGTGTGAAAGAGAGCTATTTTAACTTAGTTAAACAATAATTAATTGAAAATGTACAATTTACAAACATTTTAATTAAATTTGAATGGCGAATAATTTTATCTTATATTATAAAATAAAATACGAATACAGTAGAGTCTCGAAACTGCGAACAACGAAAATCATGTTTTTTTTAATATTAAATCGATTCTAGGAATTGGATATTTTTCTTCTATAGTCTTTTCAGTTTTCTTACGGTAGTCTATAACTAAACGAAATTCTCTTTAACCACTAGGGTCAATTTTTTTGGTTCAATCCAAACTGGCGAGCTAAACGGTGAAATACTGGGCTTTATAATTTTATCGTCAAATAGTTTTTTACTGGATTTTAAAAGACTGGTTCGTTATCTACTGTTTTAATTTTATGCTTTCATCATTGGTGAATGTTAAATCGTGATTTTCGTTGTAAAAATATCTTAGTATTTTCTACATAAACTTAAAATTTCTTAAAATTATTATAAAAATATATATATAATAATTTTAAAATTACTTATGCTTTGGTTAAGCTTTAAATTACATGTTATATCAATAGCGAACTTTTAATTGAATTGTTAAGTTTAAGTAAAAGATCAAGTAAAAGTTTAAGTTATAATTAAAAGTATTTACCTTGTAAGTTCCAACTGGATGCGCTCCATCGTAAATATAAAGATGGTCGTTGCAATCTAACTGAAGAAAATCAAATCTCAACATAAAACGTTGAAGTATTGAATGCGTTTGGAAAGTGACAACGCAATCTAAATTTCTTTCGTTTTGCGACCATAATAATGCTCCATCAATTTTTCTATAAACTTGTTGAAGGAAATGGTTTTTGCATAACGCTTGCATCGAATCTGAAATAAAGAAAAATAAAATAATTACTAAAGCGAAGTCTGATGTGTAATTTGAATTTAACTATTGGATGGTCAGCTGTACGTCAAAATTCTCCCAAGACGGAGTAGCAGATCAGATTAGAAAGCAATTTGCTGCTAAATCATTGCAGGTTAAATAGATTCAAACTTTGCTGTGCGAATGCTTTTCAAATTAAATTAATTACCTATATCGGAGCGCATTTTAATTGTGAGTGACACGATTGCTCAACAAATTAATGTGTAATATCAATTTCACTTATTTGAATTTAATTAAATACAGATTACTACACTTCCTACTATGAAATTCTCCGGCATTTTAACGCTAATACGAAGTTTTAAAGCTTAATAAATTTTATTAAAAATACAGCAAGTGCACATTTAATAAAACCTTTTTATATTTTCGAATCGTAGTATTCGGGACCTTATAAATATATTAGAAAAGTTACTACCACCTTTAAAATGAATACTTCAGCGGTTTCATAAGCGCTAAATAAAAAAGACTAAAGAATGTATTGTTGAAAATAGAAAGAGAACGCTCGACACTTCTTGACTTCCAGACAAAAGCTTTTAAAAGAACATGTTTCTTGTTTGGAGCTTTACTTTTTCAAGTATTGTGTTTCAATTATAAATTGAACTACAGTTCGACTAATTACATATTTTTCTGAGGCTTTCTGTCAACTTTTTGAATAATATTTTTTATTATCCTCTCTCGTCCGGGTAGAATTCTGCTATACGCGCTCTCTTTTAAGCCACTTTAGAGATAAAGATTTTTAGAGAAGTTTTTGTTTTAAATTTTACATTGTTGCAAGGAAAACAAATTTTCTTGAGTTTTAAAAGCTTGTTTATATTCGGCGTTGTTAAGTGAAATTTATTAGTTGTTCCCTATAAATATTCCAACCCTTGTTTCATATTTTACTGCTTAAATGTTCGCTTAAATGGTTTATGAAATACTATTTTAAGCTAACACGTTTTAGGTTAAATATTTTAATTTAAAATTATAAAACACATTTAGTACACACAATATTTACAAAAATGCTAAGCCTCAAAGTATCTCGTCGAATAATTAATTCTAATAAAATATTTAAAAACTTTTTTGAAAAATAAATCAAATTTCATTGAAAGCTTCTTTATATTTTACAGAATTTTATAAATATTATATAAAATAACTAAGGCTTTCAATAAATAATATATGTATTATTGCTATTTACAGAAAAATCTCTGTAATTGTCGTAATTTTAAGCAAATACGCAGCGCAAACTCAACGACTGCTATACAGGCTTGTTATCAGGACAATGTAATTCTCTTGCGGCACAGACCATCACATCCAATTAATCTCCAATTAGTAGCATTATTTAGAAGAAGCTTACTAGGGATTTAACTTTCTCTTCATTGTGATAAGATTAACTAATCATCGATCATTTCATTGTAAACATGGCATTACAAAATTGTCATATTACGCTTCAGTATTCATAATACTAAGTGCTAACGCAATTTTGCTTAAAAAGTTACAACCTCCATATAAAAGAAAGCCGATTGTAAAAAAATGTAGATAAACCAATGGTAAAAAAACATTTCAAGACTTGTAAGACTGTAAATCTGTAAAGAAATGTAGCTAGTCAATATTTTATTTTTATTTTACTAAGCTGTTCAGTAGCTAAAATGAAAATAAATCAATAACTTTAAAATTCATTCTTTGAGTAGTAGCAAATAAAAATATACGTAAATTGTGCTTAAAATGCCTTGAAGAGACGAAAGTAAACAGTTTAACGGTGTCGAATGTTGCAGCATTTTCAATCAAAAGAAGTACTAGCTACTTGTTTGTTGACAGAGAGCACTACGAATTGATTAGCTCGTGGAGTATATTTATTATGTAGGATATGAAGGAATAATTTGAATAACTTTAATCACAAAACAGAATCATAAAACAACAACCACTAAATATGCTCCCCGAGGACATTTATTTGTACATAAAATTGTAGCTAAGCCGTGATTGTTTTACTTAATCGAGTGAAATTTAATTTTATAGCTTAGTTTTACAATGTATTCGGGATTATTCAAATTATGTGTTACACTATGTAAAAATGTTTATGTGTATTTAGTATTTACTACTTTTATATTGTAGCGTTTGGTCTTTAATAAAGTTGTTTGTAAGCAAAAGTTTCGCTTTTAATGAGCTCTAAAGTCAACTTTCCTTTATTAAAAAACTAAAATGTACATGAAAGATTTAGCAGACATTTTATGCCAACGTTTCCCACGTTACAAACTTTTTTAAATTAATAAATAATAAGTACACTGGTTTAGTGTGGTCACTGGTTAAGGTCTCGATTTGAGTGATTTGATACAAAATTATATTTGTCCATGTACAGAAGGGGAAAGAAAAGACAGAAAAGCAATAAGGGTCTTTAATATCTGCTTTTGAAGCATATCAACTATTAGGAGAATACTAATCATACTAATGGAAAAAATAATGTCAATGTAAAATACTAATGTAGCTCATAATGCACTAATAGAAATAAACTTTAAAAAGTAGTTCAAGTAAATTTTTGTATTATAATTTTTTCATACTTATAAGAATATATTTTTATTAAACCGCTTTTCTAAGAAGAAAAATAAGTCCCTGCTCGGGCGCCAAATGTTAAATGAATTATTATAATAAGTATTATTAAGGTTTTATCCGCTTCAGTCGATAAAACTAATAACATGATAAATGTTACGTTAACATTTGATATACATAAGGTATAATGTCTTTTCCGCTCTTACGATGCAATATACCCACGCAGAATGTATCTGTTATCTTAGTTTTGTTATAAACAGCTGGAAATAAAAAAAAATATTTCGTGCAACCAAGTTGCACATTGAAAACACTTTGGAAATCAAAATTTATTTTATTATTAGCATTAATGAATTGTGCAATTATTTAAAACACATTATTTTGATTACAAAATTGCTTCAATTGACTAAATTAAACAAACTACCATTTGTGTAGTTACAATACAGAAGGTGCAGTGTAGACTGTTTGTCGCCGGTCGATTTTATCCACAATCTTTTTCAGAAATGCATTTTTATCAGCATAAATAATATATTATTTATAATATTATTGTATTAGTTTTTATTCAAATCTTCATGACTACGAGTACAAGACTGTAAATTTCAGATTGAAAATGCTTGGCAGGTGTAGATCTCATAAAAATAATAATTAATTTTACAATCGAGTAAACGGCATTTGAGCTTTTACTTTATTATGATAAATTAGCTTAATGATAATTAGAGATGATTTATGGTATTCAAAATCTAATTCAATATTTTCGGAAGTGGGTGTATCAAATTGACATTTTACCATTATGTGATACTAATTATTATTATTGTCTTTTGTATTAGTTCCTATTTTGATACTTAGTATCTACCTAGAATCAATTAGTTATTAATATCCGAATAAAAAATATTTATACAAAAACTAAGTAATCCATTAAACCTATTTAAATTTTTTGACTTTGAAGCTTCATTTGACAATTTTTCACCTCGCAATTGGGATCGTCTTAAAATAAATGGGAGCCATTATTATTTTTGTCAAAAAGACCATTCGAAGCCGGAGATAACAGTTCTCCAAGTTGGTTACACGCGAGATTCTCGACACCAAGTAAAACTTTAGTCGACCTAATTTTACAAAAGCAATATTACCCAAACAAAATCGGAATAAAACACAAAGTTAAGTAACAAGTTAGTAATGAAAACCATGTATTGCGGTGAAATCAAAATTAAAATAGTTGAACATTCCTGAATAAAACTAAACTCAACCCAAATAACTGGGGTAAATCGAGATTTTAATCGGCGAATCATAAATATGTATTATTAAAGCTTGGAAAATATCGTATAAAATAGTTGTCTTTATTCAAATAGTAATCTTTCTATCGCTTTACAGAAGATCTCAAAGATATACATATGATTGATTGATAATAAATTCCTCCAGATGGAAAGATGGAATAACGACTCTTCCGTCTCTATAAAACAAAACCGAGAATTATTAAATAGCTCTTCTAATAGCCCAGCTCTCGGTCTGGGCATAGAAAAGCTTAAACTTTAACTGATTCGTACCTACCATTCAGGATCACCAGAATAATAAAACACACAGTAAACAATTATAGTAAAAATATTCCTTTTCCTGTACTTTAAAAGCTTATTTAATGATTTGTGTTGATTGAAGAGTAACTTTGCTGATGCTGCAAGTTTTGTTATTTTGTTTAATTAATCAAGGTTTCAATTAAGTAATCTAAATATTTGTTTTAATTTAAAGCCAAGGAAGCCAGTGTGTTTATGTGCATGTATTTGTATATTCAAACAGTTATTTGTAATTATTATAAATTAAAGCAAATATTTAGATCACAAACTTAAATTAATTAAATAAAATAGCGAACAATGAAGAACAATCAAAATCTAAAGCAAACTTGTGTTTAAACATGACAGTGGCATAAAATTATCTTCTGGTTTGTACGTAAACTAAATAAAAGAGATTTTAACTCAAAAGAGTTTTTCAGCTTTAGTTAAACTTTCAAGTAACTCTAGATCCGGTAATTTAATTTGATCCCAAAACGATTGGGTTTTAATTATTTGGAATCGTATGAAAAGTATATTTTCATTTCTCAACTTGTTGCATAAATAGCTATTACGTGCTGGTAAATAATATAAGAGAATTAAACTAACAATAAATCAATATAAATAATTGCACTGCTAAAAAGTAATACCAAACTTTATCCCCACTTTCTCTTACTTGTCAAACAACATTATCTGCTTTACGTGAAATCCGCAATAAATTACGAATTGAATTTTAAACAATAGTCGTCGGTTTTTATTAATTTATGATTGTTCAAATAAAACCATTTTTTGGATAATAAAGGTTGTACATGATACTACAAAAGCTAAAATACATTTAATTAAAAGCATTTAAAAAGATTTAGATAAACAAAACTTTAATTTCCGTTATTGTCAGGCGATTTAATTTCTGAGGGTTGAATTTTTGAATACAGATAAAGTACATAAAATCTACTTTGTTTATGAACCCCTAGCTTTTAAAGAGGTAAATAATTATTATAGAGTTTTCATTCTTCAAGAAGTACAATAGAACAAAATGAACAAACTCTATACTGTGGTTTTGAATCGTTTAACGTTTATTTAACGTATTAAAGGGGTATTTACACCTCCACCGCTAACACAGTTGAACATTAACGTAAGGCCAACAGTAATCAATTTCCAAACTTGTTTTCATAAGTAAAAAGTTTTTCCCAATTAGTATGCTGTATTACTTCGGAGCATTGAAGAAAACTTGAAATAAAATACCTAACATCTTCTGGGCGATTAGAACTTGTAACAACTTGTAATTGACAAACACTGTAGTCTATACTAAGAGAACAGTAAGAAACTAAGTTAACAAACTTGGTAAACTATTTAGGTAGTGTTACGAACTTCACTTGGATAATTTTTCTTGCTAATTAAGTCCTTTCCACATAATGTGAATTAATTTAAACTTAAGTATTAGAACAAAAAAACTTTAAAATTAAAGTTAATAACGTGAAACTTAATGCTGAAACGTCTGAAAGCATCTCTCCCAACAGTATAGTACATTTCGAAGGCTGTCTTAACATTCATGCCATACAGTCGGCTATTCTAAAGTTGATAGCGTACTGCAAATTTCAAAATATAAGCGGACGTAAGTAATCACGAATCATGGAAGCTTTAGTAAGACTCTAAAAAGCTTTAAGCTTGTCGTTGCGTTAACAAGTCAGAACGCGTTCATGACCAGCTAGATGGATGTATAAAACGTGCTCCATTAGCTTCATTTTTCACCGTTTGATATTCTTCAGTCGCATAACTAGTTTATGTACAAAATTTTCATTAGATTGCAAGCTTTTGTCAGACGTTCGTGTCATTCACCAATATAATTATAATTTTTGCTTTGTTTGCTACAGGCCTCGTAATGATTTCCATCCAGCTTTTTTTAAAACACATCATCATTAAAATTTTCATCTAAGTATCTTATTTTAGATTGGTGTAGTACATCAACTTCAATACAAGAAGAAAATGTGTTAGAAATGGAAGCTGAACAACTGAACTTGTTCACAGCTCAAAATTTACAAATAATTGTAATGCTCAATTTTAAGGAATCCGAACTACATATTATTAAACTGGTGACTCAATCAATTTGATTAATTTAGAAACCGGGTACAAGCTATACAATTTACAAACCAATCAAATTAAGCTGATTTTAATCTCATTAGAATTTAATCCAGAATCGATCAAGCTTAAGCCATTTGGAAAAAAAAGACATGGAAGGAACCCACCCAATTGTTTTACTTTTTGTATTACTATTTGTACCAGCTCGTGTCATGTCAGCATTCTCCAATTATTTAGACGCCTGAAACTCTGTTACCCAATAGTTTATTTGATATTGATTTAATTAAATTTCTTCTTATTTTCAATATATTAATTGCAGCTGGCGCCCGCTATTGTTCACAGTCAGCTCTAAATCCTTGAATATTGGTTATCTTAGAACAAAAAATTGTGAACTTTGTTGTTCTATTGGTTTAAAAAGTTAGCAATTTGTTTTATAAGCATTATTTGTGTTTCTTTAAGAACAAAAAGAAGTTCTTGCATAAAAATGTTATTAAATGATTTTTCAAGTGGAAATTGTCGTTTTAGTTGTAATTTTAGATAAATTATTGTAATATTTATGTTTGTATTTTTTTTGTTTTTGTATGTTTTGTTATATTTGTTGTATTAACAGCAATTATTTATTTAAGACGCTGGGAAAACACTGTTTTATCGGAAATTTATAAAATAACAACCTATAAGTAAACATTGATTGAATGATAAACATATTTCGTAGTTCGACAAAATCATTTAATTTTTTCTTTTATTTATTGTTAATAGTATATTACATACCGAGGTGGATATGCCATAATCACACAATTAGTAGTAAATAACAATTATTATATATTATTACAAAAATTATTTACAAAAATAATTCTGTTTCTGACATATAACATAATACCATTAGCTCTTAATTTATGGATTGAGACTTCCCATCAACTCAAGCGCCCAGGGGCGAGAGAGTTTAAATACACAAAAAGTGTAAATTTAACGAAAACTTTATTTAATTAAAATTAAACGAAAATTTTAATTCAATTTTATTCTAAAATTCTACCTTCCTCACAATAAATTAATTAGAAACTCCTTGAAGAGCTTTCCTCGGATAATTTATTTATGTTAAATGAACTAGTTTTGACAAATTGTCTTCGTCCGCATTTTCCACAACACCAAAGTCAACATAGAAAATATCAAAAATTATTACAGTGAAAATTATTACATTAATTCATAAAAAGAAAAGAATAGAAGACAATTAGTCAAAAGTAGTTCACTTTATATAAATGAATTACTTGAAGAAATTATTCTTTTAGTTTCCTCCTGCTTTTCTCTAAACTTTAATTCTAAAATATATTCAGCGGGATAGCATTGTTATGAATACCGTCCGTGTAGCTCAGAAAGAAATACAGGTCAGAGTTCGCTATGTTCGCTATCTTCACTGAATGGAAGTAGCGCTTTTATGCTAGTCCTCATGCTGCCCCAACAGCAGCATATATTTAGTGATTACAATTAAAATTTTGTTTAGTTTGCTAAAAACTAAAATTATTAGTTATACTTAAGTTATATTTAAATTGATTAAATAATCGTTTTTTATTCATACCTCTATGACATCTTAAGTAGACTCACGACTCTTGCTCAACGTCAGAGCTTTTCAGTTATTGGACAGGAATTGGACATATTTTTAAAACTGTAAGTACAATTTAATTCTTTATGCAGTTTTTTATTCAATTAATTATTCCTAATTAATTTATTTTTGGATTTTTAGAATTTTATTAACATACAACTTTTAATTTTTTTTCTTCTATAGATGTACGATGACAGTTACAATAATGTGATTTGATAATTGAAATTTTAAAAATAGAATTTTATATACCACAGTTTACAGTTTTTGTAAAAGCTAATAATCAAAAACCTGAAAAACACATTCAATATCAAATTTGGTGCTTTTAAATTATAATTTTAGAATTCCTGTTATCGTGTAATCTGATATTCTACGAGAATTAACTACCTTTATGAAATATTATTTATTTATAAAATTATTATAAAAAATAATTCGTCGGTAAATGTCAACATAACTCGAGCAATCCGGGTTTTTCTAGCTCTATGCTTGTTATTATAATAAGCGGATATAGGATTCAAATCCAGGCACGAAATAGCTTATGATTGCCACTATGTCGCTGTTAGGCTTACAAATACTTTAAAAAACGCATGAAAGCTTTATTGGTAGTAATTTTAAAACTGTTCGTGATCAGCACCATTAAAAGTTCTTATAAGATTACAGAGAAAATGTTTCTCTAAGACTGCATTTAATTCCAATTTTCTATTGTAAATCTTCAAGCAATTAAAATTGTATTTGTAACTTGCTCGGAGATGCGGTTTCTCAAAATTTGTCTCTTTAGTTTCAAAACACTTGATTGTGTTCCAGTGTATTCAGGGTTGTTTAACCCTTATAAATAAATTGGTGTAGCTACCTGGCAGTGTTCATCCGCTATTAAATCGTTATGATGTTAAAAGTATAAATAATTTACCCTTACATAGCAATATTTTAGGGAAGTCCAAACAAGTTTATTGTTACATCCCTCTGAAGTTGTAATCTAGATAGTTTAATTTTTCGTTACCTGAAAACTAAATCTTGCTTGATTATACATCGAGTCAAATATGACGAGATATATCACCCACAAGTTACTCGTACCGGAAGTACAGACAAATTCAACTTCCCCTCTTACCAGTTTAAACCACAAAACTTTGGCACTCGTGCTTTCATTTATTTTACGTGCTTTGGCTCCGGATGTCCGGAAAAAGCTAGAAAACCAAACTATATAATCTGCTTAGCATTAAGGGCTGTTTTTAGTTTCAACGGTATGTACTCATGGATTACTTGCCTAATTTAAAAGGATTCACATTTTTAACCACCAGATTTGCGGAAAATGCACAACGAAACGTAACTGTATAATTGAAATATTCATAAATTTATTATGGTTGCTTTATTATGAATCTATTTTTAAACATAAAACTCATTTGGTTTTTCGTATAATATTTTTGTTTTCAGTTTTTTTCCGGATTACTCGGTTTCCTTATTAAAAATTTAAATATCAGTTTTCTACAATTTTCAGCGCTTGTCCTATGTATATGAACCGCTGAAATTCTCTCTTTTGTGTAAGAAGAGCTTTTTATATATTATTTTGCAATTGACTGAACACAGCAAGCAACAACATGGCCGTAACTTACAGATATTTCATGAAAACTGCCATCTTAGCAATGTAATATGATCTAAGAAATATTTGTCTAACTAATTCAGTCATTAGAGAAGTTTAACTTACATGGCATAACAGACGACTTACTTATGGGTTGTGACAGATGCCTAATTAATGGGGTCGTAAAAGACGCCTAACTTATAAGGCATAAGTTGAAAATTGATGCCATCTATTCTTCCCATTTCAAAATAAAGGTTTTAGCCCATTTTAAATTCATAAATGGTTTCAATTCTAGTCCAAAAATATACACAATATCCATTAGTTAGGGATTTTTTTAAATGAGAAAATATTATCGTCGTCCCGACGACATAACAAAAACTGGAATAATTACACCGACACCGTTTAGACTGTATGAATTCTTTTTTCTAATTTTGTCCTGAAAATCGCTTTCACAATATTTGGTATGAAACGCTTTTTTTCAAACGACAAACATTTTTATAAATTTTTGAATGTGTCCTTTTTAATTACATTTAAATTATTTCCAAATTGCTATCTTTATTTTGCTAATCTACGTAATTGCAGCATTTACTCAAATTCCAAATTTTAAAATGCAATTAAATTTAAAAAATACAATTTACTATCTGTCGGAGATAAACTAGGTCGATGATTCTAAGGCTATTTTGAATTTCCTTTTGTTCATTAGAATATACTATATATCTTAAATGTATTAAAACTAGAAAGGACCCCGCACCCCGCACAAGGTTAACAATGTAAATTGCACATTTTGGAACTGTTTCTTGACATATAAAAATCGCAAAAGATATCGTCATCTATATCTCGGAAATGGTGCGACAAAATAGTAAAATGCTTATGAACAAAAATGTAGAGAATCATGTTTTCACGAAAAAAAGCCTATACATTTTTTCATTTAGTCGCACCGCTTACGAGATATAGAATAGATGACAACATTTTTTGTGTTTTACAGCGAGTGTTATTTAAGTTGCTGCCAGTCTAAAACGGGGCGACAAAATTGAAAAATGTATAGGTACAAACTTGAAGACAATGACATTTTCAACAAAAAATATCTAAAAAGATTTGCTGTAAAAGCGATTTTTATGTGTCTAAATACGGTTTCAAAATTTGCAATTTACATTGTTAACACACTAGGGTTCGAATATTTTCGTTAGCCTCTGTATGTCCCCAGTTATTTTTAAATTCAAAATGTAGGTGTCAATCCAGGGGGTCTGGGGGGCATGGAATGCCCTCCAGTACATTTTTTACTAAATACCTCGAATTGACGTGGAATCAGATGAAAAGTATTATCAATGAGGTATTTGGCTTTGGGTGCACTGGAGGGCATTCCATATCCCCATATTTAAAATTTAATATTATTCTGTTTTGGGAGGGCGGCCCCCCATACTCTCCCACGTACCAGCTTCGCTGCTTATTTCCACTCTTCTTATTATTTACATCTAATAAAAAAAAACAGTTTTGTTTTACACCGACGAATGTTAAATAATTAAATTTTTTCCCTATTTTTTGATAAATTACCCTTATAAATAGTTTAAATAAAGTTTAATAAATTGTGTATAATGTAATTAGGATAATGCAATTTTAAAGTTTAATATTTCAAAAACATTTCAAACTTGTATAAAAATTATGAGATACTGCTATGTTATATTGAATAATGATCGTACATAAATTTTGATTAATTGATGTTCCAACTTTTACTTTCACCAAAAAGTTTTGTTTGTGGTGATCTGCATATATTATGGTAATTTGTATATCAGCAAAGAAGTTTTGATTAAACGAAAAAAAACTGTTTGACGAAAAAAATTTTCACGAACAATAGACATGGCAAACATTGCCGAAAAGAATACTGGAATATGTATGTTCAAGAACGGAGCTTTACTACTTCATATCTGCAAATTCGTTTGGTAAACAGAAAAATGCTTATAATAAAAAATGCGTATTTTTTTATTTTATACATATTTTATTTAAAAGTTTTTCTATTATCTATTGTAGTTTAAGAGTTATACGCAAAAATGCGAAAAGGCTCCGACCATAACATTGCACGCAAATTTCTAGCTTTGTGTACTAACTGAGTTACTTAGATTAATTTTCGGGAAAACATTTTTAATTATTATTAATTTAAAAAATTCTTTGTTACTAAAACATAATTTACACTTGCTTTGTTAACGAATATTTCTTACCAAAAAAGTTAATTAGTTCTGCGCTAAGATTTTATTTTTCTGCAAGATATTATGGAAATGAGAATTAAAACCAAATTTAAAAGGGAAAAGCAAGTAAGTTGACGTAAGACGCCACAATTAAATTTGTATGGTCCTAGGAAAAACCTCAATCTCAACAATAAAAGAACACAATTACGGAGTATTACAAACGCCTATTTTGCAATAACAATTCCAATTAAAATGAGTAGTTAGTAGAGCAGTCTGGTTTGTTTGTTTTTTGTGAACTGGCGTGCAGAAACGGTTCGGCTTTTTGTGAGAAGTTGAATTTAATCCGCGGTTTTTGCAGATTTCCTTGTTTGTAATGAAGACCTTTATAGTCCATTCTTCCACAACGGTGCAGTCAGAAATAGAAATTGCTTGTTTAAATTATGATTACCGTTTTACTTGCAGTCATTAAGAAGTTAAAACTGTTATCGTTTTTATTGGACGCACTTTTGCCAAAACGGCCTTTTTTAATCGAGTTTCATAAAATAACCTACGCTAAGCTTTATAATTCCTAAGTAGAATATTATTAAACTGTCACTTGGTGATTTTGAATATTCAAATTTCTTCATGTAAATTGATACAACGTTTCATTACATCGGGAGTTAATCCTATTTGATATTCCTCCGATAGATCATCTAAATTGATATGATAACTAAGAGCCACAGTTTGAGAACGAAAATTTACATCAAATATTATTTTGCTTTCCAACGAAAAATTCAATTATTACCTACCAGTAGGAAATAACAAACAGTTAAAACTAGATAAACTAATTTAATGGCACTCGTCAGCCAATAGAGATCGATTAAATATGTACATAAGTAAATTATTATTGTTTAATCATTGTAAACGAGTAAACCAGTTTATTCAGAAGCAAACCCATACTAACGGATTAATATCATCTGCAGGAATTCAAATTCTGGCACAATAATTCGAAAATAGCTGGAATTTACCAGATTACCAGATATATCACCAGCTACCATATCAATTTCTTTTTACACAACCTTATCAATACCTAAGGGTAAGAGCGCCTACAACTGCGAATTCGAGAATTCCGGAGTTTCGGAATTTTCACCTTTAGTGAATAGTTGAAAAATTTCAAATTTCTAATTTGAAAAATTAGATTGAACAGAAGGAAAATTAAGGTTTTTTATCGAAGTCGTCAGTTTTTTTTGTGTTTTTATTCTATAAATTTGATAATATTCTTTTTTGGCGCTCACTGGTGTGCATATGACTTTCCAGGAATAGCTTATATCACTTTATCCGTTCCCAATAAAACAATGTAATGCTTAGGTTTCAAAAGGCTTAGAAGCATGATTCTAGATCACCTAAGGACCCAAGGATTGTGTCGCTACAGTAATTTGGTGATTTCACAAAGATCTAAGGCTATTTATCTACGTTTGGATAAGTAAAAGAAAAAGGAAGTTTATAAATAGATATAATTAAATTAAAAACCTCACAAGTAGGAAAAGCAATTTTTCAGCACTAGTTACGCAAAGAACATATTATACAATTCAAAAATTTTTTATTTAATTATTTGCCTGCTGATCACAGCAAACCTGTAATAATTTGAGTTAATTGACTAGAAAGCAGGGCGAAAAGAAGTGAAGAAGTAGAAGATGAATGTGGAAAGTATTTAAATTATTTTTTAGCGACATCGAAATTGGCATTTAAACACGTTCTCAATATTTTTGAAGTGCATGGTTCTTGCCAATTTATTTTAGTAGCTGATAAAGATCAATCAAAGTCATTGTTATATAAATGAATTCAATTTCCATGTAAGATTATACAATTGTTTTTAGATGTGTAGTAAGCAAAAACAGAAAAGGGAATAAATTGATGGATCTCACGCACACAAGACCTTCGTCAGACATTATCCTTCTGCCATCAGGATGTGTTAGTTGCAAATGACTCGATAGTTTTCATGCAAAGCTCTATTCTATTTCTAAGCTTCTCGTGATATTATTACTACTCCTTTCAACTTTAAAAATTTAGAATTACATTTGAATTCTTAAATGTCTCATCGCATTACCACTTTATTCTTATGATGCAAAAATGGAAGATTTTACTTTTATAAGTCAAGTTTTTTCCTTTTTACAATAATGATGTAAGCAAAAGTTTTAAGAACGACTTGCATTCGAAGTTCTGGAAAGTATGGTTCTACTTCTCACAAGAAATAAAAATTAGTATTTTCTACGCTTTTGGAGTAGAACTTTTCGAAATGTACACTATGCGTCAAAAATATCTTTATTTGATATTAAAATTTAATTCTGTTATCTTTTTATTAACAGGTTTACCGGTAATAGAACAAATTGGAAGCAATGAAAGTATATCGATCGATCGTAGATAAAGTGGTTCCAATTTATTTGTAGGAAAACCAAAAGCAACGGCCTCGAGGGGCCACTAATACAGTTCATCGGTCAAAACTAACGCGCAAATAATTCGTTTTTTGTTTCAAACAACCTTTTTTTTACTCGATCAGGATTTTCTCAATTTTCTCGATGATCGAAAGTCATATCACGTTCCAAAAGACATATACACAGATAAATCTATCTATTCAACTTATTCGACAGCTTCATTTCATGGCAAAAACATATCGGTTTTTCTTTATGAAAACTTTTTACGCAACGAGATTACTTAATGAGAATTTTCCCAGAGAGAAATTTGAAAAAGTATTTCAAATTGAACATTTTCTTGGTGCCATTAAAGTCTTGTTTGTTAATATATGATTACCTACAATTTTCTCGGAAAGCCCTGGCTTTTAAAAGCAGGAAAATAGATGATATTAAGGGTAGTGTCCCTAACAGAATCAATAAAGAACCAATCAAGAAGGGTGTCATTTTGAAGACTTGAGAGTGCAGATGGGGTCGAAAGTAAGAATGAATGAAGGAGCAGTTATAATCGATAAGTCTTCTAGATAAATTGACAATACTCGATTCCCCACCAAGGGTTAATTTAAAGTACAATACCCTAATGAGTCTATTTCCAATATCCAGTTGTACTTGGATAAAATGAAAATTTTTAACGTCCAATAAAAAATTCTACGTCTCGTAAAGTCCTAAAATAAATTTTCCAATTATAATCGAGTTTGGAAACGAGAATGTTTTTTAAACTCTATTACCTCCTTTTAAGTGTTTTCATTAAAATTCATAATTTAAAAAGTTTTACGTTTCTTATGCTATAGGAGAAAAATTAATTTTTCAGTAGGTACTAATAAGAAAATTAAGGAGGTACACACCTACACATTTTTTTCATAATTATTTTTGTTAGATCTTTTAGCAATATTAAACTTTTTCTTAATTGCTCTTAATAAATAATTAACGTTTAGCCATGGGTTTGGAAATTTTCATTTCGCAGCATCGGATATTTAGCATTAAAATAATAATTTGTATTTAGTGCACTTCGCTGATGTTTTATTGCTTGAACGTTCGATACAATTTTAAATATAACGCCACTTAATTATTAAATTCGCCTAAAGGTCGATCTATTGATCTGGATATCGGTGGTGTCTCCAGCTAAACGAACAAGATTCTATATATACTTTTGAAATGCCAAGTTATGTTAATAAACTACAATTTTGTGAAACTACGATATCTCAAATGCCAATAACTTCTACAAAAGTTACCAACTGTATTTTTTTTCTCGAATAATTAATAAAGTCTTGAATGTTATGAAAATATAGCATTTGGAAATGGAGCGTTTTTCATCATTTTTTGGTGAATATTTAACTCGAAAGGATAGTAGAATTATCGCTAATACTAATAAATTGCTAGTAATCCAAATTAACGAGGAGTAATATTTTATCAAGTCATTTTTGGGAAAATTAAGATATTAAACGGTAATCAAGATAGCAGACGGATATTTTTAAGTGGCTAATTTCTTAAAATGAAGAGAAATTCCCATTGTTTAGAAAAATATCACGTAAGCTTAAAATATGAAAATTCCCGAAGGCTCTACAGAGGTGTAGAATTTAAAAATGCGGATTTGAACTTTAGTGTATGACACTAAAATTGTATAAAAATAAGGAAAAACTCAATTTTAAAATTAAGTTGCATAACAAAAGAAAATAAGCTTGTCTGGATTGAATACTAAGCATTCGATGGGTTTGATTGATGTGACTGAAAAGGCTGATATTAAGAAACGCCCACAAAAGTGAGGTTTAAAATATTGTTGTATAGGAAAAGCTCGATTTGAAAAGCTTTAGCGAATACAATGAATTGAAATTTTTGTAATTTTATCGAAAGCTTTTTGTCGCAACAGTTTCATTTTTTCGCTATAAATAAGTAATTCGTGCAGAATGCAAAAGATATTGTGATAACTTGAATAAATTAAGGAAAATATTGAAGATATTCTAAAACGCAGATACATTAATCATCCTGTAGATTGTTTGTAGTAATTAAGTAGATAAAAACAGCAGCAAATCATGTAACTGTCAGGATCGCGTATCCATTTCAGAAAAGTTTTCACATTTATTTAAGTTTCAATTACAAGTTTTAAAGTTTGCGAGTTTGTAGAACAAAGAGGAATTTTTTGTTGATGTGACAAACTAGCCAAAAGTACTCAAATTAATTCATTTAATTCTATAACAAAAACTTGTCTCCTTACTGAACGGAAATTTAAAACGAAAATCCTTAAGGGAAAGTTTGAGACTCTAATTAATTTTAAGCCAGTATTTTGGGCAGGACAATGAATTCGTCGTATTTAAGGACGTCGTTGATCTTGGTAAAGTCTTAAATACAAACCCAAAGATTATCTTATAAAGAAATTACACTTTATATCAATAAGAGATAAATCTTCAATAAAAAAGAATTTCAATGAAATTTTCGGTCCAATATTATCTTATTTAATTAATTATAAAGAAAAGCTTCAAGTTAATTAGGCAAATATTTTCGTAATTTCTTCAAATATTTACATTAAAATTTTTACTCTTAATTTCTCTTCTGCGACCCACTTTCATTTACAACAATTATTTTGCTTATTCTCGACGATTTGATTTATTTCATGCAATTTTTGGTCAAAAAGGAAATGTGAACCTATATTTTGGACCTGTCCTGCTGGCAATATTGAATGTTACATAACGACCGGCCTTTCCGCTTGCTCCATACAATTCGACCCTTATTGCTCTTATTGACACCAATCGATATATGGCCAGTGTTTATTGTTAGACAAAAACTTTTGCTATCTTAAATTTATATACCAATTTTGACCACTTCAGTTTTATTGCTTAATAAATAAATTCTCGCTTATCAATACTTTTTATCTTGTGGTGGATGTAATTAATGCAATTGGCTTTTTCAAAAAAAAAAAATTTACTGGCATTGCAAATAAAAGTTATCTGCATTATTCCTAAATAAAATTATTACTTCGACTACGCAAGTAAACATAAATATATTTCTAAAAATGTGCCAACTTACCCCGTATACGGGGTAGCATAGCATATTTATACTTACGTTTAAGAAACATTAAAATAGAAAGAATAACTCAACTGCAAGTTTTTCCAGCAGGGTAAACCTGTAAATGATAGATTCGAATCTCGTCAAGCAGCACACAGTGTGACAAGGGGTAAGTGTAGAAAATAATAAGACCATGTCAACTTACCCCTATAACTAACCCTAGTGTCAACTAAACATAAATCGCAGCAAACATAATATTTTGTATTTACTTATTTTGTATCTACTCAAGATAACCAAAAATTAATGGGTAAAATAGACAATTAAACTAAACTAACCTAACGCAAACCTTACCCTAGCCCTAGCCTAACCCAAATCAAATCAAAGCTAAGCAATTTTTTCAAAAACCGCATTATTAAAATTATTGATTTGAAATTATTTTTAATTTTATTCCAATTCCTGCGCATGTTTAAGTGGGTAATAACGCCTCTCTTAAAAAAATTAGGAGCTTAGTTAGAAATGATAAGGTGCGTTTCTGAGTGGAGAAGAGCACAATTTTAATTAAATATCGCTTAGGCATTTTAATGGCATTTGCATATTCATGTCATTTATATTACTTACACATTGTATTAAACAGGGTAAGTTATGTGTTTAGGGATAGATTTGATTCATCTGCTTGATGCTTTATTCGAGGGTTGTCAGTAGCTTGATTAACTTGAATTCTAAATGCGGTCAGTTAAATAAACGTTGATGTCTCTAGAGAAATTTCAACAAAATTAAAAATATACTTTATTATTAATACAACTACAAGATCTGCCCTTTAACAAAAAGCAGCAGACTATTAGCAGCAGAAACTGGATTTCTAACTTTTCAAGCATTGGATTAAATTTTGATTCTCAAAGTGTTATAAATTATAGTTTGTGATTAGTTTAGCTAATGACCTTAGTAGTCAACGCCTTCAAATCTAATAAAAGCATTTGTAATTTCACATGAAATTTAATTTTCTGTTCAAAAAACTGCAGTTTTTAATGAGAAAAGTTGAACTTTCATACAGTGCAAAAATAAATAAGGTTGTTATTATTATGAATTCATGACAATATTTAATATAATAATTTTTCATGAAAGTTCAACAACTTCCTTCGCCTTCGTTATATTAAATTATTAGTTCGTGTCAATTTCCACTTTGGTATTGATTTTATAAAAATTGTAAAACAGGTAGGGTCCTACCTACTGCTGATTGGGAAAATTATAATAAGTGAAAAATGGAAAAGTAAGAACAGAAAATGGCTAAATAAATATGGTCAATTAGTGATTTTCTTATTTCTAATATTTTCCTAATCTTCCACATCTTTTAATTTTAAATTACATTTATTTTTGTTTTTAAATTTCAATTAGAAACTCATTAAAATTAGGAATTTGTTGTTGGTAACCCAAATGCATTAATCATAATTAATCCCGAAAATGTAATTTCTTTAATAGAAAATATTAAATTGATGTAAATTACTTTTGTATGTAGTACTAATTCATCGGGTTGATTATTGCAAAATCAACTTTCTTCTTTACCTAGTCAGATATTATTTCGATTAATTCAATTGTAAAATTTTATTTTATTTCCAGACTATCTATTTATTGAAAAAATTTAAATTTTTAGTCAGAACGGCAATAAATTAGTTGATGTTTATCGGCAATCAATTTTTGAGAATGACAAGCACATTTTCTAAAAGCGTTTCAAAAAGTTGGCTGAAAATTAGAAATATTAATCCCTATTATAGAAACAGGATGATATTCAAGGGTTTACTGAAGGCTCTTCTGAAGTGTTTCAAGCATCTCTACAAATTTGCTTCTTGCAATCGCGATATTATTCAATAATTCTAATATGAGAGCGATATTATAACACAATTTCTTATTGTAGAGATTACAGAATTAGCTTTGTTGTTTCTGTCAAATTATAGCATTAATGGCTCACGAAGGCGACAGCCAAAAACATTAAGAACATGAATTAATGTATTATTGTATCTATATATGTCATTAATCAGATTATCTACAGCGATCAAGAGTACAGCATTTGCATCTGGAATAATTTATGGATTTCTTGTAAGTAATCACTCAAAACCTTGATTAAATTATTTAATTAAAATCTCAAAATAAATTTAAAGACAAGAGAAATGCCTTGCAATGCTGCACTGCTCTGTATACCGAATTTTATCGAATCGAATCTAATTTTCAAAAATTTACTGAAATGCTAACTTAATAATTTTACTGCAAATTTAAATGCATTCACATTTTTAGATTCATAAATTCTTTATTGAATAAATTTACCAACTCTTCGATGCAACTGTATTGATTAGTTCTTATATGTACGAGAATCCTCGTCTTTGGAAATGTTTCTAAAAAGCCATCGCTTTCATTGTTAAATTCATTTAGTTACTGAAAGATGTGCGAGCTTTACAGTCGATTGACTGTATATGTGGTATTCGAAAAGTCTTCCGGTGGTGGTCCACTCTTGTAAGAATATTATCATGTTTTAAACTGTTTTATTACTTTTGTCTGGAGCCCAGAAGCAACACGTGCATTTTAAAAATGATGAAAAATTCAAAACAAAACTGAATAATTTTAAAAATTCTTTAAGCAATAGAAAAGGAAAAGCGGAAAATTCTTTGCTTTATAGGAAACGTTGGGTGTGAATGTAATTTTAAAAATATTTCTTCGTGTGGAGTTCAAACAGCGTGGAGTATTTGATGAGAAGTTCGTGCGCTAACCAACTGTGTCACGTAACAATTGATCTTCTATTGCGTGTATATTCGCTGTAGGCATCTATTTTTGCTAAAAATAGAACCACAGCATTAGAAAATATTAATATAAGAAATGGAAACTATTAAAAATTGTGCCGCACGAGTGAATATTCTCTCTGGGCTGCATATCATGAGGATATGAGAAGTTCTATTACGAATTTTTGTTGTTTTATAGGAAGGACGTATATTACGTGCCTACTTAATAAGCAAGTTTGAAAAATTGAGTAAGTTTTTTTGCACAGATTCGATTTACTAGTCGCATCTGTTGCAAGTTTGAATTGAGATGACTTTCTCTAAATTTTGCGCAAGTAGAATAATCTTTTTATTCTTCCACGTAAGATATTCATGTAAGCAAATAACAAACCCATTTTCTGGGGGGATTTAAGGAGTAGGATTAAAAAATTTGATTTAATGGTGAAACAGGAGCAGAACAGTCTTGTAATTTATAATTTTTTATTTAAGTTGGCAGTTTTATTACATTTTTCTTATTATTTTTCTATCAAGTTATAATGAGGCTACAGGGATAAGAAAAAGCCTTAAATTTCGTCTAATGAGAAAGCTTCGGTAGCTTTATTTACTGCTCAGAGGAATCACTTTTAATAAGTGAAAATTCGATTTGAAACAGTATGTGGACGTATTGCACTTCAAAAGCGTGAAATTGAAAGAGAAATTATAGGTAAAAAAATAGGAAGAAAATTATTCAGAAACATGAACAAAGAATCACGCAATGGGGACCTATAGGGATGAATTTAAGACTCCGGGTAATAAAATGTTGCGTTTGCTCTACGGTTATGAAGCATGAATTTTTAATGAAGAAATAATGAAGAGAAACATCAATAACTTGTAGGATGTTAGAACCGCGTCTGCCTTTTTTAATATCTAATAAAATTGAATATATTTCACGTTTTTATAATTAAATAAAAATACGCACATGTGTCGACGTAGATTGATGATTAAATCCAAAAACAACCAAATCAAATGATTTGTAGATTAAATAATATCGGTTATAAATCATTTTTCATGTCAATAGCCATTCTTAATTTTTGAATTAATAATAAATTGTGTATAAACAAAACATTGTGTGACAATTTATTATTTAGCAGTAGTAACAAAAAGAAGATTATTTATCAAATTACAAAAGCTTTTTATATGGAAAACATAGAATTTTACTGAAACGCCGGTATAATGAAAGAAAATTGCTTTATCAAATGATAAATTCAAAATAGCAGATCCTTTTATATTAAAAAGTAACAATTAATTTACCGAAACTTTAGCAATAAATAAATTTATAAATTAATTAAATATGCACATTTCGCACCCATAGTGGGTTTTCGAGTGTGGAAAAGCATAGAGAGCACACAAATCGAATAGGGACAATTCTATTTCCCTTCTGGGGTACTCGTGATTTGCATACTTTGACTTCCGTTGTGATAAACCCTCCGGTTTAAATGACCTAACCCACTTGGTACTTTAAAGTTCCTATTCCTGCTCGACGGCGTTTATCAAGTCCGATTGGATAGCATTATACGCGTTAATATTCTTGATTGATCTAAGTGCGAAATAAAGAAAAAAAATTGAAAAATTGCCGCGTGACAGTGATAAAGCTGCAGGCAAACGGGGAAAAAATGAAAAGAAAAGAAGAAAACACGAAGCTAAAAGAAATAACAGTCTCATATAACATAAAATATGAAGTTTGCGAGGGACCTGGTAATCAACAAAAGTTCCAGAATCTAGATGGTTAATATATTAGCAAAGCAGGCAAATCATGATGAATAAACGACGACTCGAGAATAAAACGTTATAAATTGCAATGCAAATAACTTTACTATTAACGTGGGGCTGCTAAATATTTTACTGGATAAATTTTTAATATTTTCACATTTCAGAAAGTATAACAAAGTTTTCCCATTAAAAATTTTAATATAATTTAAGTGCAATTTATATTACAAATTGCAATGTCTTTTCTTTATTCTTTTATAAAAGTTTAAATTAAAGACTTTAATGATAGCAAGAAAACTTTAAGTCGTACACTTGCGGTGTATGTTAATTACTAATCTATTTTTCGTACATATTTCAGGAAAATCGTACAACCGTTTATTTAGCTTTCAAATTGTTTAATACTCATTTATATGCATTTTAAGTGCTAAACCTAACAAAAAGAATGGAAAAACTATAGAGCCTCATTTAAATATCTAAATTTTTATTCGTGGCAGATGATATTACAGTTTTATAGCTATCAACCTCTCCGTGTCTATGTATAAAATTTCACAAGAAAACTTTTGAAAATTGCCACGTTGAATTTCAATTTGTATTTTATTTTGGGTTGCAAATTTTTAAAGTTGCACCGCCGTAAGAATAGACAGTAAAAATGTCCTTAAAATATTGGGCTTATTTGGTCTTCCAATAAATCAATGATAAAGACGTTACCGTAATAGTCATATGGCTGGCAGGGATAGACTTCTATCTGAAATTTGTTTTAGCAAAAATGTGATCTGATCACTGATATGTTTACTTTTGCCACCACCGATATGAAGGTGCAGTCGGTTACAGATATTTTAAGGGTGAACGACAAAGTCAAATAGAAGGGGTGATTTAAGTTAGATAATCAATATGCTATGCTGTGTTTGCTCGTTTACTATCGCGAAGACGATATATTATATAATCAATTTTGTGGAAAAACATGTACATGTAATCGTTATTATCGCGCATTTGAAATCCCTTTTTCGGCATATCCTCGCAAAATGTAAAATTGCACTTATTAGACGAGAAAATCACAAAAAGATTGGTTGAACGTGGCTATTATGAAAATCAACCTGGAAAGCTTTTTAAGTGACTAAACCCTGACAGCTATAAAGTATGGGGTACTTTAATTCCACTGACTTTGCAATGCAAAAGACACAAGTAAGCATAATGATCGAGCTCACCTGTCAGTTACACGTTCTTATCATTAAGATTAACAGGGAATAGTAATTACAAACCCATTTGCAGGAAAGAGTTTTAAGGACAACGAAAATTATACAAGACAGTTTGAGTATTTTATAATAAATTACCGATATTGCAAATTTTCAGAAAAACTCCATCTTTTGATGCTCCAGCTATAAAGTCTTTTATAATAAAATTATTTAATATTTACGAGGGCAGTATTAATACTAAAACTTTTACTATAAATGCAAATGCATTTTCGATTCCTAAATTGGTACTAAAAACCATTTAAATGCATTTACTGCTTTATGTGCAGTATAATAGCTGCCCGTGGAAAAAAGTATATTTCAGGATTAAGCTTTTATTTATGCATTAGGTGCATGTGTAACCAGATTATGTTGTATGTGCCAACAGTGGGAGAAAATAAAATTAAAAACGTAATTTATACGGATTAATCGAATTTCTTTAGCAATTTCCTTCACTTGTTTCTGATGTTTAACCACCCCTAACAATCAATTACTTTATCTGAAACTTATAAAACTCGGGCTACAAAAAGTATTTCGTGAAGATGTTCTCGAGAACCATCAATAAAAGTAACAGCAATAAAATTGGGGTTAATTACAGACTCTTTAACCTTCTTGAATGCTGGTCGTATAACTGAATATTAAAAAACTTGTGGCGGAAATAAACAAAAAGGAATTACTCAAAAACTGTTTTCTCTCTCATTTACAAATTTTTGATTCCTCTATCTCAAACTCATTTCAGCTCGGAAAATTTTTTATTAATGGAATAATGATAATCTAAAGTATATTCATCTACAAACTGATTATTACTCTGAAAGTGTTCGAAACTTCAAAATCTACGTTAAAAGCTCGAAACTATAAAGTCGGGAACTTTCTTGAGAGTGGGTGAGAGAATATGAGTACTATTGCCTGAAATATTATTTGTTCAATCCTGCTATTGAAACATGTTGTTTCTTACTTGGATACGCAACTAGAAACCGTTTGTTTTACTCACTCAAATTATATCTATGGTAACGAGTGGGCGAAAGACTTTTCACCCACTAGTGAGTGAAAAATGCAGTCATTCATTAACCTGCCTACGTTCTTTATAATAATATTAAAATGTTTTAAAACCAAAGCTAACTTTTTTTTAAATTATTTTGCGCGCAAACTGCGCGCTATCGATCTAAAATTTTGCATAAAGCTTCCTATGACAAATTGTTACGGGGGGTTGAGTACGAGCAAAGGGGGGTAAATTTTTAGCTCAGTTTTTCGATATCTAACGCCGTTTTCGAGTTATGGCAAATTCAAAATCTCAAATTTAATTATTGATGACACGAATTATAATAAATTGTATTTTCATAAATTTTTTAGATTTATAAGTGCAGGATTGAACAAAACGCTATACATAACTCGTGGAGAAACCCTTTCGCTCACTTATTTGCTTCTGCACACTCGCCTATCGGCTCGCGTGCAAAACTGGCAAATGCGTGAGCGAATCTTTTGGTTTCTCCACTAGTCATGTAATATACTATTCCCAAATTTTCTAAAATGCAATAATTTAAAACTGAACTTGCAATAATATTAACCCGGCGTTACCTAGGTGGGGTCTGACAAACCCCAGCGTTTGAAAATTAATCTAAACATGTACCTAATGTGATCCCATCCCAGGCCCGTGGGAGTAAGCTGGGCCGAGGCATCTCAATCTCAACAAATTAAAAATAATCAAAAGCCTATTACAAAATTGGATTTGACACCCTCGGTCGAACGTCATAATAGATCAATTCAGCAGAAGTTCAAAATAGCTAGAAAAAAAGCTCTTGAGCCTTGTCAAGAGGTAAGTGTTTTCAAATTTGTCATTCCAGGGTTAATACATAAATTTCTATATAAAAAACTGGCCCGGTATCCTTAACTGCTAATAACAGTGCTTGTTGGTCTTGTCACAAGTGGAAATGCATAATCTATAAATTAATGTAATTAAATAGATTTCCACTTGCATATATTATAATAGTTAATAACTAATAACAATAAAAAAGAATCTGGAAGGAGAAGCATCAAGCGGTGCAATAGCATAATAATTAATTAAGAAGTCAGGCAGTCGTAAGTCAGTCATCAGAAGGTCTTTAAGTGCACCTCAAGAGGTCAAGATGTGACCTGGCCGCTTTATTTAATAATTTAGCTCTCACACCATCTGACTACGCAATCCCAGCAATAAAATGCCCAATCTTAATGCGACATGGTGGAGGTACCGGGCATGGAGGTGCCACCTCCATGCCCGGCAATAATTAAATCATTTTTGACCAAAAATTCAAAATTAATGTGTGCATGAAGGGGTTAATACAAATTTTTCGTCAACTTCTGAAAAATAAACAATCCAAATAATTTCAAATTTAATTTTTTTGCACTAGAAGCACAATTCAATTTTTCTTTGAAAACTTTGCTGAAAAAAAATTCCCTTGGAATGCTTTTTGTCATTGTTTGAGTAAGTCACTATCGAATAACTAAGAAACATAATTTTATGACTTCTCAGTTTTTCATGCAAAATTATAAAAACGATTTTCCCAGGTATGGTGCATAAGAATAACTTTCGTTGATAGCTTTTGTCAAACTGCTGTAAATCTTTAAAACTGTAAACTGCATATAAAATAATGGCAGTTCAAAAGCTATAATCTAAAACGTCGGTCTCCCTGGACGATGCCTGATGCCAGAGCAGTTATTTTCAAACTTTATTATGTCATTTATTAAAATTATTTTTAAATTTATACCTTTTGATGTATATTTTTTATATATTTTTCCAGAAACCAATTTTATTATAAGAAATAATTTATTTAAATGTTTATGTTTACGAATAAAGAAATAGTCAAGCTGGTAAAACTGAAACAATTTTAGTTACTTGGTGTGCAACTGAAAAAATATATCGTAATAAACCTCCACAGGTATTAATAATGTAGGTTTGAACATAAATAATAAATAAAAACAATAACTAGAACATGCAAACAGAACAAGAATCACGAACGTTTAAAATCACAAAGGTGCAGATAACACACATATAATTTATAAGGTACAAACCACACTATAAATCTGATCAAATGAGATCAACGAAAATAGGTAGACAACGAAACGATGGAAACAGAAGAACAATAAGTACTACTGAGTGGGAACTGGCAAAAAAATAGTAAATACAAAACAAGCACAGTATCAATGAAAATTTAACTAAGTTTCTCGTACTGTTGCCATATTATTAACCATTCTAGCTCCTGATTAAACGAGTATTTTATGTGATAGTTTGTTCGCTCAAATAAATAGTAAAAGTTTACTCTTTATTGACCTATTTGTTGGGTATGATCATCACCTTTAAAACTTGAATGTCTGTAAACTTTAATTTTAATTAAACTAACCAATGAAAATCTAATGTATGCTGTAAAAGGCGGAGTTAAGAGAAAACTGTTGATTTTCATTAGTCAATTTGAAGTTCCTCAACTTTAATAGTTAGGAACGACCAGAATTACCACCGCATAAAATTAGTTTTAAATGAGTCATTATAATAATATAATATTTGGATATATTATTAAAATCAAATTTAAAAATTTTTCATTGTTTAAAGTTTTATAGTTAACTTCAGAAACCACTTTGGAGATTCTCCAAGATATAATTTGCATTCATTGTAGAGACCTTTTAAAGACCCATTTCCATACTTCATAGAACTTCAAATTAAACCTCATAATCACCACAGCAATGCCTTAAACTCAAAAGTTTGAAAGCACGCTTCTTATAAGTTTGTCAACATGACCTGCATTCTCGTCATTGTTATGACTCATAGCACATTTCGCATCCTTGTAGAAAGGGTTAGCAAAGGAGAAGATATTTTGTCGTAGCCTCAGGTGCCGAGACTAACCTTTCAGGTCTAGAGAACAAGTAAGATCATAAACTTATTTCATAGCTTAAATTAGTTTACTCAAGAGACTCGCACGGATCGCAAAAAAACCAAAAAATATTCCCTTCCAACCGAAAAGAACAAACTTTATTTTTTCTCGATTTTTAATATTAAAAATTAAAGTAAATTAGGGGAAAGCGTAATTTCTATAAATTTCATCCACGCGTTAATTAAAATAACTTCTAAGCTCAAAACAAATTTACTTAAGAATATTATCAAAAGTTATTACTTTGATGTTTTCTCCCCTCACTTAATTGTGTGTACTTATATCGCAAATAGATTAATTAATTTTCAAGTTTCACTACAAAAGTTTGCAAATTGTTAGTTAGATGATCAGAAAATGACAAAATTTTGTATTTCCCGAAGAACAATCGATACTTAAGAGTCAAACACAATTCAAAATAAATTTAATGCATTAAACGACCCTTAGTAAAATTTCTCGACTAATCAAACTAGAATTCTAATCCGAGTAACGTTTCTCTAATTCAAAACAACCCTTAACCATACAAATTTCAACGGGATTGATTCATATATATTCTCGTACAGATAACTTCCTGCTAGAACGATAACTCAAGCGAAATTTGCTAGAACCCAACAAAATTAACATAATCACAGTTTTGTAAATTGCACTTTCAACTAAGCAATTTATTCTTAATTTCATTCTTCCCTTTCAAGAGCGAAAATTTGTGGATTTCGGAATTTTTGATAATATGCAACAAAAAGTTGCAAATAAGCCCCAGCAATTTTTCACATTTATTTTAAGTAACATTAATAGTTTTTCTTTAGACATCGAATTTTCTTGTTTTACATCCTTTATAAATTTATGCTGACAATGGTGGATCTAGCACTACACGGCAAATCCATTTTTCACCGAAGTTTTACATGGAAATTCGAAATCTTTTTATTATTATAATTTGTGTTTTATTTTCGACAGTTTTTGATTTTCTAGTAACCTACTTTCGATATAAACCTTTAAACGAAAAATCGATGCCTTACAGTCGCTTATGTTTTATGTAGTGTATTATATTGATCTGTATTGTTCCTTGATGATTTTATCAAAACATTAAGCAGCATTTATGTTCCACTATTACATTTATTGATAAGTCAGTAGGTACATTAAAAGACTATTAACTAAGAAGCTATGAAGTCTAATGGACTACAGCATTATTAGGGATATTTTAAAATATAAATGAAAACAGAGTGCAGGCGTAAGCACTTACAAAAATTTCTGTTTACGGAAACAATAGTGGACTTATATAATGGTTTTGAATCTCGAATCATCATCAAATTTCCTATCAGATGATGGAAGTGCTTGATCTAAGGTCATTTTGATCATAAATCTTTCTAATGGTTTGGTGATAACCGAGTTAATCGTTTACTGTTAAAATTTATTGTGTTATGGATAATCCTGAATATGCGTAGCCGTATTATCGATCCCTATTATTTTTGTATCATAATAAATTATTGGATATTTTTTACATTGTGTAAACTTTTGAAATTTTTCCATACCCCCCAGACCCCCCGGTTTCCATATAAAAATTTCTTCGCTGGAAGCTTAAAATAAAATTGATTTTTATGAATGTTTAATTATCTCGTTATATTGAAATTTTAATTTACTATATTTCACAAGTTAAGAATTTATATATTTATGCTTAAAATAATGAAATAAAGAATTAGGGCTAAATTGGCCAAATAAAATAAAATTTCAGACTGGGATTGATTAATAGTGTACCTGTTAATTTTACGGTAATAATCGCTGACTTGGAAAGTAAAAAAATTTCAAATTAAAATTGCAATCACAAATGTAAGCCAATTACTGTCTTTTCGAACTATGCATTTGGATCTTTATTGACGATATAAATTGTCCCTATGTCAAATAACGAACTCAAATTACTTACGGTTGAGAAATTTGCTTTTGTTGTGTTTTCATTATAACACGTAAATTGCTGCAGGAAATGTAAACTAAGTTATAGAGAAAAATATTATAGATAGGGTTGGAAACAAATTGCCAATAAATAAAATTGTAAAAATTGGATGAAACGCTTAAATTAACAATCCCTTATAAATTTTAAATTGCAATTCTAACTATTTTTAATTTTTGGAAAAATATTAACCGTAAGTGTGAAGATTTTCTTTTAATTATGATTAAAAATTATTATTATTTATTTTATTATTAATTTATTTAATTTAATTTTATTATTTTCTTTTTTGGTTATCAAGCAGCTAACTGCGAATATAACAAGATGATATTGCTAAGCCCCAGATGAAACTAATAAATCAAACAAAGGAAAAACTGACTTGATTGAGATTGTCGTAGAAAAGGAGTAGAAAAACTTGCAGTTATGTTATGTTTTCTTTCATCAGGACTCTCTTTGTGGGAATTTTGATTATTAGAAGGAAAGAAACACAGCAATATATAGAGGGGTCGGTAGTATTTAAGCATAGTTAAATCCTATTTGTTAGAGAGACAAAATTCGAATATTTGACTGCGAAATAGCAGTGCAATATTCTAACTGCTAGCCCGTAATAAATTAATACAATAAACTTGCAATAATGACAAAAATAAAAAAAAAATTATAAATACCAACTTTATAAAACTTAAGTAAAAGTTAACAAACAAATAACTTCACTGAATGACATTTCACAGGGAAGTGAAGCCGGATATGTCAAACTAGTACAAATACAGCAGAACAAAACAAAAAGGCTACTTGAAGCAGTTGTTTAAAGTATGGAAAAGGTCTTAAATGTAGCTATGAAGTACATTTACTTCTTTACAAAGTTTTTAAATATTTATTTAACATTTTTATGCTTGATAACTAGCAAAGTTTGAATTTATTGATTTTCCTCCAATAATCCAAATTTTGTAACAATTGGTCTGCAATAATTTTCGAATATAATTTAATATATTCCATAATATAATATGTATTAATTGATAAATTGTATGCGGAGATGTATTAATATATGTGAATAAATCAATGCAGTTTAGGTTTATTGTTCTATTATATTAAAACAATAGCCCCTCAACCATATTGGACTGTGATGAGCTCATCTATTCAAGCTCGTTGAAGAACAAAACGCTTTTGTCCGAGTTCTTTAAGAAGTAATTACCGACGTATTGGATGTTTTTAGTCTTCCTATGTACATACACTTCTTTTCATGAGCAAAACTATTGAAATTTAGAATTAATTATAACTTTAATGCAATAATCAGAGCAGATAATTTTATTAGCTGTCAATACTAAATAATAGCTGGCTAACCTCAACATTATTGTCAGCCATTTGCATTTACCATTTTTTGAAGATTAATTAATTTTTTATCATTAAAAAACTGCATATATGCGGAAATATTGTGTAAAGCTTTCTGATACTGACGTAAATTTTCTCAAGAGTGAACAATGGGTTTCCTCTGGTGTAAAGAAACAGGTAAATTGAATACATTTGCATTGCTCCGAGAAACGTGGCAACAACGGCAATTAAAAAGTTAAAAATTATAACAATAAATCTATGCAGAGTTAGAGATATTTTAAAATAAAACGGAGGAAATTTAACGTTTTCCCGATGGAGAAATGTATTAATAAGAAATTCAAAAAGTTCTATCTACAGAGGCAAGTTCGACTGAAGAACTGTGCATTTATTATTTAAAAATTTATTTTTATTGTATCTGTTTAGTACAATTGCACCTTTCGAGTTTTCCAATTTAAATAATTTGAAGAAAAACCCTAGAATGTAGTAATTTCTCTTTTTAATTAAATGCTCCAAGTAATTTAATAAACTTAATTAAACAGCAATCGGGTATTATCTTAATTTTCTGGTCTAGTCTACATAAATTCGAAGTTAATCCTAACCCAAACCCTTCAAATTAAATTTCAATGCATTTGGTCCGAACTATATCGGCTTTCTTGTATGCGTTTTCTAATAAAGGAAACTTTTTGTAGGCAAAGTAAAATTGTATCTACGTAATTTATTATACTGACGTGATAGCAAAAACTATGCAAATTAAAAGAGTTTTAACAAGGTTTACAAAGCAACAATAAATTCTCTCTATAGCTTTTGAAAACGTAGCATCCCAGTGGTCAACCCCATTTATAATAATTTTAGATAATAAAATTATCTAAATCAGCTGCAGCAGTTGCTGGGATTGTCGAAATTGAATTTTAGAACAGAAGTTCATGCTCGATGAAACTAAATGGTAAAAATGTGTTGAAAATGATATCACTGTGTCACGAAACGTTTATTTGCGAGATTTTGTGTATTTTAGCGATTGATTAAATTCGGTTTTCCCATGAATTTTGGATAATTATTTTTGAATTACCTTTCCTTGCAAACTAACCTAGTTAAAACTTTATTAGAAACTTCCTCAATTATTTTATCAAAAAGTAAACTACCGGTTCAACATTAAACTTTTAGGCTGAGTAAACCCAAATTTTATTACATTAAAAATAATTATCTCTGTTTCTCTCAGAACTACATTTCCAACATGTTTTCCTTAATTAAAACTTGCACTACCTGAACCTACCTTTCGTTGTACTTGTTGCACGATCTTTGGTTAATTTTAAGTTTCCCTAGATTTTCACATTTTAGATGTTTGCTGATCAAACTTAAAAGATTTTGTGATATTCCCAAAATTAAAAAACTTCTAGAAAGCCACCGGTAAATTTATTTTAAACAACGAAGTTATCCAACTTTTAAATTTTATTGCACATACAGATGATTACATCATTTTGCGTAGAAACATAAACTGGAATGTAATAAACTGAGCTTAAAAATTGTCGACGGGAGAATATCGTCACGGTCTTGCCGAATTGCTTTTTATCTCCTGAATTACGTTCTTTGGGTATGAAAATATTTGCGGATAGAAGAGAGCAATTCAAAATTGACTATACCCATATGCGAACCAGACGTAGACATCAATAACAATATTTCTCATCCAGCCAATATGTAAATACTGACATTGGACATGTAATGGACAAATTAACATTTTTGTTTGCACTAACATTGATGGAATTTTAAACAATTGCCTCTTTGGTGATTTGGAAACCTTTGAATATTTTTGCATTAAATAAAATTTCACTTACAATATTTATTCTTTTCCGCTATGGTTATGGTAGGCAGCATGAAGAGAAAAAGCATGGCCGATATAAACATCGGCCAAGGGGGCCCGGGCCCCCTGTTTTCCTTCCGCATAGTCAATTAGTTCGTTATCATGGTTCACATCGGGTCACATCACTAATGATTTCACGTAAAATTAGGGTTTGAGTTTCACAATTGTAAAATGATAAAATTTAACCTGCATCACTAAACACAATCAACTTTATTCCGAAAGTAATGAGCAACCGGAGCTCAATAGCGCGAGTACCGAACAATACTTGTGATTTTATGTAATTTCGAACGAAATTTGTGTAAATATTTTATCGAAAATTTGATAGTAACTCGAAGTATGTGTGTTTGTACCGACACGAATCCCAAGTATGATTTTACACGCGCTTTTCGCGCAGGACTGTCGTAAAATCGATGCCTAGTACAGACGTCCCGACGCTCTTACGATGACGCTACTAAGGCTACCTTATAGTAAAATTCAGAAACAATTTCCTGGATGTAAACCTTTCCCCTTTCAATTCTTACGTTCACAAAGCATTACATTGTACCATAATAAAAACTTGAAAATTTTTCCCAAGCGGAATACTTCTGATAAAACCAAACCCAGAATTTGTATTTGCCTTTCAGAAGCATAATTGTGGAAAACAACAAACAATATTAAAGCATCTCAGTCGAAATATACCGAGTGTCCTCCGGACAAATTGCGTATTTCATGCATGACTAATATTTTGCTTACGAGCTAAGTCAAGCAAGATTAAATTATTAAATTTTAATCAACATTTTTTTAAAACCTCATGAAAATTTTCTCAAAAAGTTGTGATTATTTTCCTTTTTTAACGGGAACTCCTGCTAAATGTAGAAGATTAATTTGTTAGTGTCATTACACTCGGATTATTTACTTGCACTCTTTTATTGATTTTTCTTTCGTTCTGATCTAGTAAAAGATAAAAGTAAATGTTCTGGAAACAAGAATAACGCAATTACTCCTACCCTCCTTCTTAGTCATCACAATAACGGCGGGTTATCTTTCAAAAATGTATTTTGCAACACAACACGCAAAGATATGAATTCTTTAAAATTTTAATCCAGATTAATTTTGGTATTAATATTTCGCAGTTGAAAGAAATGTTTTGGTTTTTGAATAATAGATGCCGCTCGCGATTTAAAAAATGCATCCAATTACAAATCATTACTCGTCATACCTTTTATCATTTTTAGCATGTCGATTTTATATTAATCGCGTAAAACCTCTTATTAAATAATTACGATAGTTATTTAAAAATTGTATTAATGACGAAAAACGCAAGGTAAAATTTTGAATATTCAAAAAAAAAGTTTGGGATACGTAAATGATAAGACTTTGAATTTTGGTAACCATAGAGGTCTCGAATACCTATGTAAAAACCTCTAAAAGCTTTGATACATATACAGGTACGCGAGACCAGCTAAGGTGATAATTTATCACAATTAATCTACCATTTGGATTGTTTTTGATTAAATCAATTGATAACAACAAATTCAACTTGGGTTGCCTAACAAAATACTGAAAAATTATTAAATTTACAAAAAATTGTACAACCGGGTTAACTATACTTTTCAAATTTATTACAATTGAATTGCATAACTAAATGAAACGTGACAGAATAAATTATTCATTGTGGCAATTTTAGCAAAAGTTGTTCTTTCAACAGTTTTCTTTGTCGCGTGTTTCCTTTGTAATGAATGCAGTTACATTTAAACCCTGTCTTAAAATTTCCAAAGTAATTTAAATAAGGAATATTTTGTACAATTTTTGCAGATATTAAAACTGAACTTTTATTCAGGAATATCAAAGTAATTTTAATTATTTGCTTATTTTTAGTCTAACTAATAAAGTAAAATGAAACTTTTTGGAAATTTATTCCAACCCCCGGACTACGGTGAGCCGTATGGAAATAAAGCTTCATGGTTTTCAGTTTTTAGGGGAGTCCCCGTGATCAAAACCTGATTTGAAGGGCCTTGAACAACGTCAGGGTAAAATATAAAACCAAAATTTATTTTTATTTTAATTATTTTTATTATTATTATGAAACTGACTGAAAATTATTTAAACATTTTTTCGTTACCATATAAATATGTTGTTTATTTTTAAGTTAATATTCATGTCAAAATCATTTTTTTTAAATGGTAAGATATCATAAAGTTTTGCGTCCTTTTCGGGAAGAAATATACAGTGATTACCATTGGGAACGCCTAATGGAAAAACCACAATTAATAGGTAAAAAATTAGTTACTACTAATAGTTATTATTAGAAATGTCTACAAATTTCATTTTTAGTCATCGAAGTTTATTCCCAGTGGTCTGGTCCGTGTGTGGCTATGATACCTCGTCTAAGAAGCTTAATGCACCACGTAGGGGATGATAAATTACAATTTGCTATTGTAAGTAATACTTTTTTCTTGAGGAAACCAGTGACATACAGTAATTTTCAGGCTGATGCGGAAAAACTGTCGTTTCTGGAACAATTTCGCCTAAGAAGCGAACCTACCTGGATGTTTATGATGGTAAGGATATTATTTTCAATTTTGAAAATACAATGATCTGGCTTTTAGAATGGTAAACTGATGAACGTATTGTTTGGTGCCAATGCCCCTAAACTAATTCGCTCTGTTTATGAGCAATTAAAACTTGATGTAGAAGTAAAAGCAGGTTTTCGTGAACAAACCGAATTGAACATTAATGATCTACCAAAACCAATCGAAGAAAAGGAAGAAGTGCCTGTCGAGGTTGAAGAGGTAAAGAAGCCTGCTTCTAAGAACCCTCATGAAATTATAGAGTATAATTATTGTCCTTTTTAAACAATCAAAATTTAAATAATTTGAATAAAAATCAGAATTATTAAATTTTTGAGTTATTTTAGTTTGAGTAATTCCTTTGCTTTGTTTACGTAGGAGATAATTATGAAACTAATTAACATTTTACACAAAAGATTAAACTGAACTGATAAAATTATATATTCTTTGTTGTTATCAGATTAGTTATTATTAATTAATACTAATATTGATGTCTGTGTAATTTAATAAATAAATACAAAATGTAATACTACTTTTTTAGTAATTTCACTGTTATATTTAATTAAAATTATTCAGAAAGATAATTAGCAATCAAAGAAACTGTTAGACCAGAAACAAAACATCAGCATTAGGTGGAACATAATTGAAAAGAATCCGAAAAATAGTAACATTTTCTCTAAGCTTAATTCCCAGACATGTCACCACATGTCAATGTAAGTTTACAAAAAGGAAAATAAAACTTGAAAACTCTTTCCTCGAATATAAATTATAATTTTTGCAATGAAATTCCATTTCCTTTTTGGGTTAATAAGAGCAGACTGATTCAGTTATCTAACTCTCAATCAGCAGTGTCAATGTAACTTTACGACTTGGATTTAACATTTTTTTAGTTTTGTTATAATTAAACTTCAAATGCATTTCACTTTCCTATATTATCCTCTCCAACAAATAATCGATGAATAATAAAGTTTTTTATTAATTTATTAATTAATGTTTTATGCTACAAGATCTGCCCATACCATAACTTCGTGTTAATCTTTGGATATGTATTGTGAAAGAATTATCTGCAAATTAAATGAAGTATTAATTTTTGCTTTTAATATACAATTTACATAACTAAGTTGTTATGTTGCTTAAAAAATTAACTATAATTATAAATTATTATTGTTTGTCTATGTATTAGTAATTAATTTGTTATCTATTTTTATCCAAGGACTTTCGTTTTTGTTTTAGATTGTAGAATTATATGTGCTAAAGGTAAAGTAGTTCGTAATCTTAACTTATTTAATTTTTGCAATGAAATAAATTTATTGCTGTATGTAAAGTTTTCACACTTAGAAAGAGCCTTATACTTTTATGGTTTCTCGAACAAGTAGCCATCCGGCTATCCGATAATTAAATGACAAATTAAATTAACTCAAGTTTATTTTATCCAATTTTCGGCTGTTAGATTTAAAAATAAAATAATTTTCTATTGGGATTACTGTCGGGAGTTGGAAATTTAATGTAAATTTTACGTTTTCCTGCATATTTCTTTAATTCGAAGATAATTGTATAAAAATATGTTTATGTAACCGTTTATCTTCTAGTACTAAAATTAAATTTTATTGGGCAATTAAAAATATGATATTATAATTATTAATATTAAGGAAAAAATTGGTAAAACATAAAACTTATTTTTTCTCCCTTTTACCGATAAAATATAAAATTACTGACGATAGGGAAAAAGTTAATCGATAGAACTAATTTTGAAGTATCGCATAGCACTTGAGATTAATCCGCGCATTCGTTTAAAATTTCAGTCAATTATCAAAGTCTTATCTGTTAGGCATTAATTGGGTTAGATACTAAGGTTGCACTCAGTTTTGTTTTGAAGCCCTTAGAAAATAGCAAATTAATTACAGTTTTAAAATATATATGATGTATAAGTGTACGGCTCTTGTCGGTGTCGCATTTGACTAAGACAAATTGTTTTACTTCAAAAGTTTTGAGTTATAATTTTGTAAACATGCGGTATTACAAATATGACGGTAGTTTTGAAACAAAAAGAGATTCTCATTTTGGGTGGTGGTTAAGTGATATATGTGATGATGGTGATATCAGCAGGCAAGAACAAAATCGGTCTTGGCAGAACCCGAAAACTTCCATTTCTATGCCTCATAAAATCAAAAGCAAAAATAAAATTATTATCGACAAGTACGAACCTTTAGTTACCGAGCATGTTGCGATGAATGTGGAAAAGTTGCAAATTAGTCTCGAAGGGTATGTCGAAAATAATGATTCAAAACATATCCAAGTGTCGGATGACGGAGTAATACAAAACCTCGAAATCGAAAATGTTAACTATACAAGAGAAAAGTTGTCAAATTTGATTACCACAAACACGTTACGAAGTAGGATGTTGATGTCTCTTATAGATTTCCCGAGATATAAAATTTTAATGTCGAATTTTACTTCATCGGAAGTTTCCATTGAACCTATCGAGGAGCTAAAAAATCCGTCTAAATTTTTTAGATGTGATTTGATAAACCAAATCGATAAACTTAACAAATTCGAAAGCACAAATTCTAATTGCACCAAGAAGTTTAAATCTCTCGAAAGTCTGCAGGAAAATATTAGGAATTTGCAACTTACCATGCAAGTCATGAAACGGGAGGTGATTTGCATACGCGACGATTTTCGGGTATTTAAAATTCTAATTTAGTAAACTACATTTTTTATTACAGTATTATATTTTATTCAAGGAAGAAGACAAGAAAATTGTTCTTATGATTAAACAATCCAAAAAACTCCTAGTAGATTTACAGGAATCTACCTGCATTAACGACATTTTATATTTATTGTTGGATCAGCCGGAAAATGTGAAATCTATAAACTGGCCCTATAACATGATTCCAATAAACGACAACAAATTAAATTTAATTATATAATATTTCACGTCAACCATGCAACGCAATGTTTGTTCAATAAAAACGACGGGTTGCCATGAGCACAAATTTTAGTTATTTCGGTAATTTTTACCACGGGGTGGGAATTTTTTAGGGGTTCCATAAAATTTTACATTAAATGGCCAAGAAGGGACAGGCAGTACAATTACAACAGGATGTAAGCACCGACGAAGAATGGGAAAAGTTGATGCAGAGGTCTGCCTTACTATGTTCGTATAATCAAATTTACTTCTATCGATTTGTATTAGCTTTCCAATATTATCCTTCCTCGCTCAATTTTAATTAAAAATTTAATTTAACGAAAATATCACAAATTCCAGTCATTTCGACATTGTCACGATAAATGTCATATTTTACGTTTTTGCAGTAATCGACATTTATTCCGAATGGTGTGGACCATGTTCCTCCATGTGTGCAACGTTAAAGAAAATCAAAGTGGAAGTTGGAGGAGATAATTTGGCATTGGCAATAGTAAACATTTCTTACTTCAAAAATGCATTATATACCTCTACTTAATCATTTTTAGGCCAAATCCGATGGAATTTCCGTGTTGGAACGTTTCAGAACAAAAAGCGAACCCACGTGGATGTTTGTAATTGTAACTTTTAAACCAATCCTATTTTTACCAAAATATTAATTAAATTGTAATGAATTTGCAGAATGGCAAGATGGTAAACTTGGTTTTTGGGGCGGACGCTCCAAAATTAACGCAAGTTATACTGAGCGAACTAAAGGTATATCAAAATTACAAAACCTCCGGAGCTTTACCTCCTTCAGCTAGAGAGATTACCGAATTATCGGAAGAAGAAAGTGAAAGATATGCTATTGTGAAAGCTGTTCTGGACGAAAAGATAAGAATTGAAACTGAAAAGAGAGAGCAAGCAATCTACGATCGAAGATTCGAGGTTGCCAATCACGTAAATGAAACCTACAAAAAGAACGGCGTAATTCTCGTTTTCCCCATTGTAAAACTTCAAGTGAAAGACGCATTGAAGGATTTGTGGGAGCCAGCTGGCTTAGCAATTTCCGCGACGGAGCGACCAAAAATAACGGAAGAAATGCTGGAAGAGTTGTTATACTTTGCAAAACAAGAATTTGTAGAACAAGACTTGCATAATCTCCTAAACACCGAAACACTCGCATATTTAATTAAACCTTTCGATCATGAACTCTTTAGTGGCGATATCGACGAAGCTGTTCTGAGGTTTATTTATGGAGAATCGATGTGTCCTCCGGGAAGTGAGGACAGTCCAGCATTTAATTTAATATCACACGTTCCAATTCCAAAAGAAGTACCAGAGGAAGAGAAAAAATCCACTACGTCCGATGGCATGCCATCGTTGTCCGAATTTAAACTTCCGTCTAAATCTAAAAGTATAGTCTTCTCCAAAACCGAAATCACTTCGAAAACGCAAGTTGGATCCAAGACAGGTACTCTGGGTTCGAAAGGTTTAAAATCTCAGCAATCGCTCGAAGAAACTATTCCTGTCACTGGTCTGTGGGCACCACCAAATACACTTACAAAAGGTTTAGCTGTCAAATTATTGTTCCCAAGAGCCTACGAGACTATCGCTCTACCCGAGCCTATTCCAATTCCGCCTTATATTGCAATCACTTTCGATACGTTTAAGAGGAAGGAGGTTTACGAATTGATGGAAGAATATCCTGAAGAAGTTATGAAGTATGGATTCTTTACGACAGATAACCCAGAAACGGCAACGCTCATTTGTAAAACAAAAGATAAATTTGAAAAGCAACGTATTGGAGGAGTTCAGTAAGTTTCTTTAATGATATAATTCATAATTGAATAATATAATATTGAAATAATTTTCAGAGCTGGCATCCTTGTTATACAACTATCGAGAAAAACAAGCGAAGCGCATTGTGCTTTCTCACAGCTTGCTCCCACATTTATGAGCTACAACACGGTTGAAGGCGAAGAAGAATGCAAGATATTCTTCCCAGAAGGTTACGACGAACCTGAAGAAGTGGTGGAAGAAGTCGTTGAGGATACTAAGAAAAAGAAGAAGAAGGGCAAGAAACCCAAGCCCAAAGAAAAGGCAGAAGGAGAAGAAGAAGCGGAAGAGGAAGCAGAGGGCGAAGAAGAAGTGGTTGAAGAAGGTGAAGCCGAGGGAGAAGGAGAAGAAGAAGAGGAAGGCGAAGGAGAGCTAGAAGGAGAAGAAGAAGGTGCAGATAGTGTTCCTGCGCCACCTGCGCCTCCTGCTGCAGAGAGTCCTCCTGCACCTCCTGCTGCAGAAGCAGCACCTCCTGCTGCAGAAGCTGCACCCCCTGCAGAAACTGCAGGAGGTGAAGCGGAAGTAGATAAAGCTACTTCCCCAATGCCCGAAGAGACACCGGCATAATTTATTTTATAAAAACTAAAATTGTAGACTTATGGGTTGCCTATAAGAAACATCTAATTAATATTTTGTAAGGAAATGTATTATTAAAATTATACAAATTTATAATTTAAATACTTCTAAGTACTAAAAAAATTGACCACTAGCATCACAAGATTTACAAATTAAATTATCACAATTAAATCTAATATTAATATTCAGTCAAGTTTATAAATTAATTATCGTTAAATTAGCACAGCCATTTGAATTGAAACAAATTTGTGTTGAATTTTTGTAAATTGATTTTTAAAACACAAAACAAATATCAAAAATGATAAAATATTATCACAGCTAATACATTATTTAGAACAACGCTTTAAAATGTACCTGGTTCAATTTTTCTTGAAAACATTTTTGCTTTACACCGCGATTCCATATAAATGCTAATAAAATTGATAAAATTTTTCAAATTATTCCAGTACAATTTTCATGCATTGCAAAGCACTTTTATCATTTGTGCCGGAATCCTTTGCAAAATTTGATTTTTGTTTCGTGTTTTATTTTCTCTCAAATAATTAGTATTTTAACAAATTTGTACAAAAAAGAGGTGAAGTCAAAAAATTAAGTAATTTTTGGTTTTCAGCTCATAAGTTTTTCTCATTTCCACCTTCATCCATAACTGTTGGCGAAATTATTCTTGCAATAAAAACCAACCATTTCGTTATCTTATTTCCTTCCTAAACATCAAGAAGAGTTATTCATACTTTCGATGGAAAAGTCTGATTTGCGTTCTTGTACAGTTGCAGAAATTCAGTAACCGATAACCTTGCAACTGGCGTCGGGGGTGTACGAGGCACCCAGGGATCCTCATCATTTTCTATTATTTGTTTAGTATTTATAACTGATAATTCCTTCACTTTTTTCAATTGTTCCAATGCTTCGGAATAGCTGGGCAAACCTGATGCAATGGAATAGCTGGGCAGTGATTCGCATTCGGCGGTTCCGTTTTCTATATTGACTTCGTTTCGAGATTGCAACACTGAAAATAAGAAAAATCATTAGTTAAATTGTAAATTACGATTGAAAATTCTATTTAAATAAGAACAACTTATTTATGTAATGAACTTAAAAGTTTATTTTTAGAAGGAATAATTGCATAATTATGTGCGTTAGTAATTCATACAGGTGTCTGCAAACAAAGTTTCATTTACATAAAATGCAAATTTATCAAGGTAAGAATTTAAAATTTTGTATGTTTGATGATTTTAACGGACAAAGGAACTCTTCGCGTTAGTCCTAAAAATACGCAACACTTTTTTCGATGGTCATTTAATTTAAATGCTCGTTTAAAATCAATTCCGAATACAATAAAAGTTTATTGGCAAATCATCTTGTAACCGCTGAAGCTAATAATCCGTTGTAATTAGAATTAACGCATGAGCTATTATTTGAAACAACAATAATTGTATAATACATTTTGTTCTTGCACAATTATTTAAATTCTCGCGGTAGCTCCTCAAAAAAATTCAATAATTTAAGATAAATTCAGATATTACTTCTTTTTAATTAAACTTAATTTACCAACTTTCCGTCTATCGTCTTAAACTGGAACTAACAAAGAGATTTTATAACGCTGAAACTTGAGTCTTCAACTAGAATTTTTCATATATTTTGATTTAATGTTTAATGTTTTTTGAGTAATAATAAATTAAAATATATATAGTTAGCATGTGAACATTTTTACAATAAAATAAACAAAATGAAAAACATCAGAAGAAAGTATATTGTCTTAATTTTATGAATTAAATTGAATTTTATTGCGTTTACTTAGTTTTTTAAGTTTTAATTTGACTAATTGCCATAAAAATTTCTATATTATACAGACTTGAACTTACGTGTACTCGTTTGAACTCTTGTTAACTTTGTTTGTGTTAATCATTTTAACATTTTTTAACTTTTGATCATTGACTAGATTGCTCGATTCCGGCTAAATGTAGATTCATGTTTTTCGTAAAAAATATATTCTAGCGCTTGTTGTGACAAGTCTGTTTTTTAATAGCTTTGCTTGTTAGTATTTTGTTTTAATTACTTTAATTTTAACATTAGTGTTATATAATTTTGTAATTTCCAGCAATGTTTTATTAAAAATAATATATTTAATAACAAGATAATGTACTGACGCACGTTAACAAGTGGTAATTAACATCTAGTAGTACCACAGGGAACGGGGGGGGGGGGGGTTAATATTTTTTATATTTTCTTTTTGATTGGCATCTGGTCTTTTTTAGTACTATAGGGGTCACGCATTACCAATAAATCTTAACAAATTGTCAAGACCACTGCAATAAATTTTAAAATGTTGTCTTACTACTTATAATTTCAATTTCAAAATACTGAGGCACACACTTACTATTTTAAATTACGAAAGTAAATACAAGTTTTTATAACGTAATTGTGTAAATTAATAAGTCTAGACTCGCCTTAAAATCTTTACTCGTGTATGTGTGTTGATTACTAAATAGTACCCAGTACATACATGGATTTATAAATATCATTGCATTTATTTAAAAATAATTACCAATTAAAGAGAACAAAAATTTCCTTGAAAGAATGCTTCATAATAAGCAGTTTCTATACGAAAATTTTAATAATTCATTTTTGTTACGCAAGTGTCGGTGCAGGTAGCTAAATAATAAATTAAAACAAACAAAAACCTTAACATATAAGTGATTTGTTATTGCAATGACCTGGTTACTTATTAAAAATTTTATTAATTAAAAATAAACACATTGTCTTGTGAAAAATACAAGGTATATTAATAATGCATTTACAAATTCGTACTTCGTACCTTCCTGATTAATAGCCCTGCTACCTACTTTTACTGACGGGGCGGACGGCAGATAAAGTAAAACAACCGTAGAACATGACATAATGTTATCTTTACTATTATTATTTTACGAAAAACGTCGAATATTCTATAAATATTTATGAAAAAGTTACTGAAGTGAGTACTTAGCAGTAAGCATCAACAATTCAGACAGACAATAGCGAATAAATATGGACAATTTTATATCGATTATACATATTTACTCATACAATCAACCGCTGTGAAGCTTGACGCGCTGATAGCATTTAAAGTGGATTATCTGCGAATTCAGCATTAAAAACAAATGAATTTGTTCGAAAGCTCGAAAAGTTTCCACAAAAATTATTTTTGCGTTAAAATCGACGTCCATTCAAGTCGAAACAAAAAAATCTTTATCGTTGGTTCGTTGGTAAATAAAACGAAGCTCTGATATTACCACATCATATTAATTTACTTCAAAATGAAAGATATTTTCGCGACATTTCAACTTTAATTTAGAAAATATTAAAGTCTAATATTGTATATTAAAAATTATGGTCCTACCCCGGGGTGTTAGCAGTAAAGAAGCAACAAACTTTTTGCTAAATAGCTATACAGAGTGATTCGTCTTAAAATGGGATATTTAAGTCTCAAATAACATAATTTGGTAAAAATTACGTTATTTAGACGTCATTATTACGTCTTATTATTAATATTATTATTATTTATTAGGCTTAGACACACTACAAACAGTTAAAACTAATTACATGAAGTGTGTATAAAAATATATATCTATATATACATTATATAAAACAAAAGAGTTGATTACAATACTATATAAAAATATATATTACGTAGGACCATGATACCGCCTGTAGCAGACCTCCGCAATATCCTTCAGGCGTGCGTGGTTGATGTCGGTATCGTCGGCGATGCTGTTGTAGTTGCGGCAACAGATGGAGATAGGAGCTGAAGTTAGGTAATAGACCACGTAAGTCCTGACGTCACAAGTCGCGCGCGCATTTCAAAAACCTTTCCATACAAAATCTTTTTGCATACAAATTCCCATAAGGGGATTTGTTATTGCTTTTTTTTATACTGGAATTACTGAAATAAGGGTTTTAGTATATATAGTCATGAACAAGAGACATCAAAGAGTTAGTTTTTATAGATTATAGTAATTGTTAGCGTATCAAAACGTTTCAATTCAATAACAAATCCTCTTATGGGAATTTGTATGTGGAAAGGTTTTGTTTGGAAAGGTTTTCAAATGCGCGCGCGACTTGTGACGTCACACTTACGTAGTCTATTCGTACGGCAGATCTTACAGTAGAAGAGGTTGCGCTGTCTAGAGCAACCTCTAGGTACGAGGAAGTTTATCTCAGCTATTAGAGAGGGACAATCGATATAGTTTCTCAAAAATTTACATAGAAACAGAACGGATGACACGAAACGCCTGCATTCCAGAGACATTAGATCAAACCGTCCAAGAAGAGCACGATGATCGAATCCCTGCGCGGGGTACACACCGTCCTGAAGGAATGCCAGGAATTTTAGAAATCGGCGCTGGACCGCCTCAAGCCGTTTGATGTGGTTTGCGTGGATTGGATACCAGATTAGCGCGGCATATTCTAGCCTTGATCTTACAAAGCTAAAAAAAAGAAGTTTTAAACATTGGTAGTTGCGAAGGTCATGAGCATTTCGATAGATAAAACCATACATGCGGGAGGCAGAACCTAAGGCACCACTGATATGTTCGGTGAAGGTTAGACGTGAATCGAAGGTGACACCGAGGTCGCAGAAAGAATCACATCTCTCCAAAACGGTACCCTCACAAGAGTAACGAAAATCAATAATAGTCTTGCGGTTGGTGAAAGAGACTACCTTACACTTCGGGATTTGAAGTTGCAGCCGATTACGTTTACACCAGGAATCTATGGCATCCAGATCGGCTTGCAGACGATAGTAGTCTACAAGTGAGAAGATACGTAAATAGATTTTAAAGTCCTCAGCATATAACAATTTGCGAGATGTTATGTATCTAGGCAGATCGTTGATAAATAATATAAAAAGTAGAGTACCAAGATTGGACTCCTGAGGAACACAGGAACTAATAGAGAAAACCAACGACTTGTGACCACGATATTCAACAAATTGCTTGCGCTCGAACAAATAGGAGCGGAAGAAATCGATTAGCTGATTGGAGAAACCAAACGGTGACAGCTTGCTAATTAATATGTGTAAGTCAAGTTGGTCGAATGCCTTCTGGAAGTCTGTGTATATTGTATCAACCTGCCCTTGGCAGTCTAGAGTTTCAGAAATGAACTGTTTGAAAGTCGCCAGGTTGGTAACGGTTGATCGACCGCTCATAAAACCATGTTGGAAAGGAGACAAGGAACTCTTGACATGAGCATAGATGTGGTCATTCAAGATCCGTTCGAATGCCTTGGACAGGTTAGACAAGATCGAAATCGGACGGTAATTATTGATTTCCGAAGGACTGCCCTTCTTCAGAACCGGACAGAGACGTGCGATCTTCCAGGATTGTGGGAAAGTGGCTGAAGTTAAAATCAAGTTAAAAATGTGCAGTAAGGGATCTGCAAAAGTCGATGCACAGTCCTTTAGTATGAAAGCAGGAATCCCGTCTATGCCACTGGTAAGTTTATTTCTTGAACGTTTCAGAGCAACTATGACATCTGCAATCGTGACCGTCGGAATGTGTATTAATAGGGATGGATTGATATCTTCGCAGCATGAAGGAAAGGTAGCGTCAGAATCAATATATACTGATTGGAAATAGTCTGCAAATGCGTTGACAATTGAATTGGGATCCGAATACTCGATACCATTTAACTGAAGTGAACCCGGTATCCTAGAGCCGCCCTTTCTGTCCTTTATAAATGTCCAGAAATGAGAGGGATCAGAGCAGATGGCATTCGCAGAACGAGAGAGGTAATCCCGATAACACTCGGCAGTCTGCAGCCTCACCGCAGCCCTAAGTCGCCCAAAAGATTCGTACTTCTCAATCGAACCAGTCTTTAAGTAAAGTCTGTGATACTTCGACTTCAATCGGATATTGGTAATAAGTTCTTTGGTGAACCAAGAGGGGTAACGTCTATGTGACCTGCAGGTGTTAAGAGGGACACTCGCACGGAAAACCTTATTAATGATTAAATTAAAAGCTTCGCAGGCCAGATCAACATCAGCACAGGCGAAAACAGAGGACCAGTCAGCTTCATAGAATAAACGGTACATAAGAACAAAGTCAGCTTTCTTGAAGTCAAAGCATCCTACCGTATTAGAAACAAAACAGGGAGTGCGGGGATTCGATATTTGAACGGATACATCAAGCGATGGATGATACTCATCTTCCAAGATCAAAGCATTAAGACTGTGCGACACGACGATGTTCATGTGAGAAAGGACTAAATCCAGGGTGCGGCCCATGGAATTACAGATAGCACTATGTTGGGACACATCTAAGAACTGCATAAAGTTATGGATAGTAATACTTCTAGTATCATCGATATCGGCATTGAAGAGTGGTGCATTAAAATCACCAAACATTGATTTATGCAGTTGTCATTATTTTATTGACATAATATATTTGTGGTATTTGAGAAGAATCTGGCACTTTATTATGATAAGGTTTTCGTACCCTTTTCTTTTAACCTTTGTTTTATTTTAGTCCTAGTTTTTTGGTAGATAACTACTACTGTTCTGTGCAACTGTTTTATTGAATTTTCAAAAAGATAAACATCGTTAGCCTTGTAGGTTGGTCGGGCAATGATATCAGCATCGCCTGTTGGGTAAGCGTAGAATATAAAGTTGATACAATAGTTAATAACAATTAAATTGAAAACCAGGTACCTAAGTCAATTCAGTCATTCTTTTAAAGTTTAAAAGTTTCAAGTTCTAGTTCTAGGATGCTAGATGACCTGAATCACACAATTTTATTTCAAAACAATACAGTTAGGCAAAAAATCTACAATTTTGGAAGTTGAATTGAATTTGAAAATTGAAAACAGTTAAATAAGCAAAGTTTTAATATAAATACAGGTAGAATATCATGATTAGCAGTAAAATATACGATAATAAAATGAATTTTAAAAGAGTCCTTGAATATCCATTTTAAAAAAGTACGTAAACAAACTATAAAAATATGTATATCGGACATTGTCAGTTTTTTGTCAACAAAATAATTATTATTTACAATTGCAAAACTAATTAAGGCAAAATACTAAAATAGCCACGTAAATCCTGCATGAGAATTAAAAATTACAGCATTTTTAAGAATCAACATTTTTAAAAGAATTGTAAGTGTGAAAAATTAATATAATATAATATTATATACCTCCGGTAATATTTAAATTAACTATGAGTCAGGAGGAATTTATAACGCTTATTGCTTATTGGGAATCTTGGATGACTCGTGAGATGAATCCGCGATATTCGAAACGACGACAAAATTTAAATTAAATTCTCTTTGAAATAAAACGAAAGTGCTGCATGCAGAAAGGACTACACCAGAAGAAATCACTCATAATAAATACTTCTTACTCTTCCGCTGGTTTGTCCAAAACCGAAAGTAATCAAAGGTAGTCCAAAGCAGTTTATTTAGTTTCTAATGCTGTTCTCGTTCCAAATCCCACGAAAAATTAAATTTTAATCCGTGACAAAGATGAAGACAGGAAGACCTCCAAAGGCAACCCACCGAGAAAAGACATGTATATTGTTACAGTTTTAATAAAATTACGATTTATGAGATTGCTCTCCACAACCACATGGAACTCGTTCAAATAACTTGAATTATTAATTTTGACCTTCGTAATTACAATAATTTAAATGAGCTCATATGAGTGACGGTATGGGTTGTGCAAGGTATAAATTACTAAACCTTATGCATTAAAATGTTATGAAATTTACAATTTAGCGACAAATTGTTTATTAAGTTGATAAACAATAAAAGCGAAATTCATTTTTAATTTTCTAATTTTATAAGCGTAAAGTTAATTCTATTGTATTTTATTTCTTTTATAAAATAATGATGAATTAGTTAACAATTAAAGTGAACGAAACGATGATTGAATATATTTTCGCATGGCTCAAACAACTGTAACTTTAGGCTGCTCCCAGACGTTCCAAATGTTTGCCTTTACTTGCCAAATAATCGACATCTTTAGTTGAAACAAGAAATTACTTGTTCTATTTTCATTTCTTCACTAGTGCGTTAAAGTAAACATTATCAACTCCACCTGTTTTTATTTCTGTTATTTGATACTTTTATTCTAAATGTGTAGTGTGGAAGCGGCTTTAAATAAATTACTAATGGTATGTGTAAATATATTATTAGTACAAGAGAGATGTCAATTATAGTAAATTAAAAGACGGAGTCATTGCTATGCATTTGAGTCACGCCAATTTTAGTAAATTAATTTACGAAAAGTCGGATGCCTATGCAAAAATTAAAAAATTTTGAGAACTAAGCGGTTAATTTTCAACCACAAGCATTAAATTGTTTAGAAATTAAGTCTAAAAAATTTTATGAAGCATGAAATTGTGATGACTCGCCACGCTGTGCGTAAGATAATGAAAAAATAATTGTATTAGAAAATAAGAAGACATTTCATCCAGAGAATTATAATTAAGTGGTCAAGTTTGATGACACCAAGCTAAAATGTATAAATAATAACTGACTTCGTGACATGTGAAGCAATTTTTTTTTTCAATAGTGTCAATCAAAAATATCAAAACAATTTCAAGGTGATAGAATCACTTGGGAAGTAATTATAATAAATAATTGTTACTTGTGGCCAGAACATGGAGTTTTTTCTTTTTTCGAATAAAAAAGAACCAGGCCTGATAGGAAGAAATAAAGAAATGAAGAGAAACTGAAGAAAAACCCAGACTGATTCTGGGTTGCTTGCAGGCTTATGAGTGTACAGGCGGATTTTTATGTTTTTTAATAACAGGAAGTTATTTTAGATCTCTACATCTAAGTTATAATGTTATAAACAACAAAGTTTCAAAATTACGGAAATGGTAATGAACTATGCTATAATAGAAACAGTTATAATGATGCACTAAACTTAGGATGTGAAAATTAACTAAAAAACGTTAATGTACTTCAACATGAAGACCGTAATTGTTAGCATTTTATCACTTGGAAACGTAAAAATATTTTTATGAACTTGACTCATTATTCTAAAATTAGAGCAAATTATCAATAACCAAGAAAGTAAACAAGTAAATTAAATAATAAAATTTAACGGTGAATATGGAAAAGGAAGTTGACGTAATTAACGTGGATTTAAATAAAATTATATTTACGTGTTTATCGATAATTTTCAGAAATTACGTCTGATTTTTTATAATTTCCTGTCAATTTGAAAAAGCGAACTCTAGTTAAAAGTGTGCTGCATTCTTAATGCGCCAAAATAAGGAAATACAAAAAAATTACATGATTATCCTTGACAAAACACGACAAGTAGATTACGAGAGGTCAATGAAATTAAATATCACGTTAATTAAACAAAAGTTTAAAAAAATCACCAACCGTATAATACGAAAAAAATTGCACCTCATGTTTAAGGCTAACGGAGTTCCTTGTATAAATTTTTTATTTTGAGTATCTATTGCGATGACCTATTATTGCACCTGACCACAGTAATGCCCAACTGAATGGAAATACCGCAACGTGCAATCCGTGGAAAATCAACTGGATCTGACTCATAAATAATGATGTATAAACTTTACATAAACACAAAAATACAAAGATAAAATGATTGCTCTATTTTAATATTTTCAAATATTTCGCAATAATGCAACCACAGATTGTTGACCTCTTCGAGAAAATTTTTGAATTTGAAATGATTTTTGAGATTGCAAAATTGAAAAATGGTAACTTACGGCTTATCTTCCATTGTTGAAATTTGTGGTAGAGAAGGCAGGAGCACATACAACAAACACAGCTGAGAACTATGAGGGTCAAAATAATTCCAACCCAAATATCTGCCAAAAATTGTTCATATTTTGGATCTGTCTCCGAACTTAGTACTTGGTCAAAATCTGAAGTGCTGACAATGAAGGAATAATTATTTTTATTGTCTATGCTGACCGATTCGTATTCACCACCCGAAGGAAAAGAAAAGGTAATGCTCTTCTCCATTGGATTAAACATGAAATAACTTAAAAACACCTAAAAAGCACAACAGCACTTCACAATTTGGTACAAACAACGCTTTGAAGTTCGGAGTTTGAATGACCGTGGGAATACGCGTGGAAGATAAGTAACCGTGTAGCTTTCACTGGCATTAAAATCTCCCACCTTCGCTGACTGAGATTAGTTCCAACGAGTATGGTTTTTTGAAACTCGGAAATTACGCTAACGACCAAAGGAAAAACAAGATTAATAAGAATTCGAAGTCGATTATGATTGAAATATTGGACTTTGCGAAACAATAGCCAATCAGCAAAAAATTTACATTGAACAATTGAAAGTGTATCAATGTCATACACTTAATAAACCGATTTTAGTTCACTATCGAAACGTATACTCTAATTATGTAAGGTCAACAATTAAAACTACTCGCAAGCCAGTTGGTTAATAACCACAAAGATTACTCTCAATTGGCTATAATGCTTAAACCACTGCGGTTAGTATTGTTAAAATGCAAAATAGGGTAATTAATTATAGAAGTTTTTATCTAAATTAGCAGGAAAGATAATGGCTTATTTTACCTTCTGATGATTGTAAAACCACTCTCTACTTAGAATTATTTCTTGTGGGAAAGTTTATCAAAGTTGTTTAAATGATCAGTCGTTTTGCTGATAAGCGACTAGCTTACGTGCCAAAAATCATGCAGAAGAAATGTTTACTCTAGATTTTCAATTTATAGTAATTGTGATCGTGGGTCCGATGGTATAGAATACCCTTTAGAATATAGCTTTAGGGTGTGAATAAAAAGTAAAATATACGCTGGAAAGTACTCCATACCCCCCAAACCCTCCAGACTTACACCCCCGTTTTGTATTTTTAAAATTCAACTTTAATAACAGGTGTAAGCTACTGTTTTAATTTTGCAATAAATAATCTTTAGAGAAAAAGCCTTTAACTCTCCCGAGTCAACGAGTAGAATAAATTAAAGATGAGCCTGTCAGGCTTTACCGGTTGAAACAATTTAAAAATTATAGTTATATTCTAATTTTTCACCCTAGTTTCTGTTTATTATTGATCATCTGCCCTTCAATATCTTACAGTGGATCAAATAGCAAGTAGAATATTATATAGGACCTGGGCCCATAACCTGTTATAACAAAATTATACTGTGAAAATTATACCCCTCTGCATAAATTTGTAAAATTGAAGAAATGATGGGTCCGCCACTGCCTTGTTGTCAATCGCCAAAGAGTTGTAAGTAATTAAAGACTATCTGAAACTATAAAAGGAAATTATGCTGCAATAAAAGTACTTTACACCTTAATACCATAATTATTGCAATACAAAGTTTACAATAGAAGATTAAAGAATCATTATAGTATAAATCATTATGTCGGCGTCGATTTGGCTTTCTAGTTCAAGAGTAGGCATACATATATTTTCCATTAGTTAAATAGATATCCATTTCATCATAAAACAAATTACTATTATTAAATACTGCAAAGTAATTAAGTATTCTTCCGTCTGGTTTGAATGAATGAAGGACTTAATGAACGTGTAGCGGTCTGTTGGACGCTTACATTTTAATCACCTTACTAAATTGTGATAAAAACGCAGAATAAAAAGTCACAATCGGACAGAAATTAATGAATTCAAACCTTAAAATTCAAAAGTTCATTTTTGTATTTAAACTTTAAGATATTTATTGAAACTTCAAGAACAAAATATTTTGACCGAAATTATCAAATTAAAAGGAGAAAAACGCAAATAACAAGAAACAAGAGAGAACTGACAACGAAAGCGAAAAACCACCAGGAGTGATCGACACCCTTTGGATCATCTGGTGCTGACCTAGCAATTCAAAGTCAGTTCCACGAATTCGTGGAATTATTAATTATTATTTTTTAATTTAATTTTAATTAAATTATTATTAATTATACAGTTTTAGGACCGCACTGACCTCTCACTTTATTAGCAATAAAAATTGATCAATCGGAAAAGCATTACGCAAGAATAAAAAGACATGAATGGCTATTTATCAGGCCCGTGTGCAAGGAAGGGTTTTGGGGGTTCAAACCCCTGCCATTTTTAAAAAATTGAAAAATACATCAATTATGTATTTATTTTAGAAATTTTTTTACCCCCCCCCCCTCCCCTGAAGGGTTATAACGCAAAGAAGTCAGAAGTCATATTTAAATTGTACAGTATTTTCTATCCTTAATTTTTTTATAATTAATTATTATTGATATAATTTTTTTTATATAATAGGACAAAATATTCCAAATGTTGCTTTTTGAATGTAGATGATTATAATTTCGGGAGCAATTGCAATTAATTTTCATATTATATTTCTTGTTTACAAATTTTTTCATGTAAATATTATTCATAAAATAATGAATGCGTTGAGCACGTGACAGTTATCTTGGAGTAATTGTTTTTATAAAAAAATAATCTTTACTGCGGTTACATGATTGTGAATTTCTATTTCATAACCAACCCACCCACAAATTCGTGATACATCGATAATGAAAATTATGTCTATTTATAGTTAGTTTGTTTTTGGAAGAAAGAAATTACCTATTTTGTTCTGTTGATACTGGAACATAATTATTTATAATAAAAATAATGGAAATGGCCCTGGTATTTAATAGAATAAAACATTTGAGATAAAATTGTTTTTAAATATTGTGAACTATGTGTACTGATTTAATTATTACCTCAGGTTTACTTACGCAAATGATTATCTATTGACGCCAATAAGTTACTCTACCGGGGATAAGTGGTAAAAATTTTTCTAAAATATTAAATTTAATGAAATAAAAATTTAATGTTTATGTCCCCCGGATACATTGGTTTTAATTGCCCAACGTTACACGTACGTATCGGTCACCTTCTCTACCAAATAAATTTATCCAAATTTATTAGCTTAAATACAAATTAAAATCAAAATTTAAATGATAAATATTTTTAATTTTTTTTTGATTTTGAAGAAATACAAATAATAATTATATGATAGCTACCTATTAAAAAGATAATTTTTTTAAAAATTAATTAAATTAAATTATTAAAAAAATTAATAAAATAATTAAATCAACGCTATACGCACGTATCGATTACCTGTACCAAATAAATTTATTCAAATTTATTAGCTTAAATACAAATTAAAATCAAAATTTAAATGTTAAATATTTATTATTTTGAAGAAATAAAAATATTAATTAGATAGTTACCTATTAAAATATTAATATAACTAAAGTGGAACAGCTAGGAGCAAAGGTCTCTCTTACACTTACACCACTTCATTATAATTACATTACGTACAGTAATTTGTAATCAAACAAGTTTATTTTAGGTTGATCTTGGGCTTGTAAGTACATAATTGTATGCAGATAATTAAAATTCATAATTTTTAATTTTAAATAAGGAGTAATTAAGTGCAGTGTATTAAATGCAATTGATTTAAGAAAAAATCAGATTTAATAATTTTAATAAAATTAATTTGCATTAGTTACGGTTAATAAAGTTTCGTACGTACGTACGTTTCATGTAGTTTCAAAAATGGCAACATTATACAAGCGGATTAATTTAAAAAATCACATTATTTAAATAATTTTGTTAATAATAAATTGTTGCTTTTTATTATAAACAAACATCCTTCGGCAATTTTCCCACAATTTAAGTAATTGTTAAAATGAGATTTCTTTATATAACGCGATGATTACTGATATCAGAAATTCGCTAAAGTTTAAGGAAATACTTTTCAATTGACCATAATCAAATAAAATAAATTAAATTTCTTAAGCAAAGTATGGTAGCCCAATGAACGGCTTTGGCTTAAATCAGGTTCTAACAATAACCTACGTACCAAAATTTAGCTTTATACATATAGTCCAGTCAATACGGAACCAAAAATGATGTTTGCTTGCAATAAATCATAAAGTTTTGAAACTTGGCAAAAAGTTTCGTCTTAGGTCGCTGTTTAACCAACAAAAAGTCGCCATTCCTCCGAGGTCCGAAAGTGTCCGCCATCTTGGATTTTAAGTGACAATTTATGGTTTTTCAGTAATATCCTAAAAAATATTAACTTTACAAAAAAATTGTTCGTATAAAAATTGAAGCTAATTAAATTCTCAATAAGAAAGTTTATATTCAATATTAGCCTAAATGTAATATTTATCAGAAAAAATCAATCTGCCTGTCGTGAAATGTTGTGCTGCTTCTGATTATGACTACAGTGTAGCGGATTATCGTCAAATGCGTTCACTAACCCAATTACGATTTATATACCAAAATATGTTCGTATTGACCTAATGGACCAAAATACGAAGTTTAGGACATCGGCAATTGTGAGAGACAAAAGTTATAAGTCAAAAACTAACAAAAATTAATTTTATTTAACCAATTGAAAGAACTTTTTAAATCGTTCGTACTTTAAAATTACTGCATGTATACCAAGATGATTTTAACACTATTATTTAGCTCAAAATGTCTACTTTTCAACGATATATAAAAATATGTATTAATTAAGTTCTAATTAACTCTAATTTAATATTATACGAGCAGTGAGAAATTTTTGTGAAGTATTTTCATTCAAAATGGCAAGTTTTTCTTTAATAGCATTTTTGTCTCACTAAAATTTGAAAATTCGTGCACGTGACAAAAAGCGGAATTTTATGGAGAATATTTCATACGCTTACATTATGTACTTATTTTTATAAAGAAACACAGGAGAGCAATAAAACATAAAGACTGATAGCGGAATCCACATGAGCAACCCCCTGCCGCTCTAACCGCAATTTATTCTATTTTTTGATTTCTACCGCATGTTTCAGTAGTAAAAACAGCATTTTATATATTTTAAATCAAGTATTGTATCAGACTTGTAATAATGTTTTATAAAGTTTGATCCAATTAAACAAAAATTTCAAAATTTTTTTATATTTTTGAAAATTAGAATTTTTTTCAATTATTTACGAATTTACAAAGAAAATATTAAGTACTGTAAAATAAATAATACACATAAATAACAACATAATAAGGAATGGAAAAATAAAATAAAAAATTGGCAACTTGTAATTGTAATTGGCAATTACTTCCATCAGGCACTTCTTTGATTGCAAATATTCCGACAATTTAAATTTCTCACTGCTCGTAAAATATTAAATTAGAGTTAATTAGAACTTAATTAGTTCATATTTTTATATATCGTTGAAAAGTAGACATTTCGAGCTAAATAATAGTGTTAAAATCATCTTGATAGACCTATACTAATTTTATAGTACGAACGATTTCAAAAGTTCTTTCAATTGGTTCAATATTATTAATTTTTATTTAGATTTTGGCTTATAACTTTTGTCTCTCACAATTGCAAATGTCCTAAACTTCGTATTTTGGTCCATTAGGTTAATACGAACATTTTGATATATAATTCGTCTAGTTCTACGTCGTAATTGGGATAGTGAACGCTTTTGACGATAATCCGCTACACTGTAGTCATAATCAGACGCAGCACAACATTTCACAACAGGCAGATGGATTTTGTTAGTTAAATTTTACATTTAGGCAAATATTGAATATAAACTTTCTTATGGAGAATTTGACGAGCTTCAATTTTTATACGAACAATTTTTTTGTAAAGTTAATATTTTTGAAGATATTATTGAAAAACTATAAATTGTCACTTAAAATCCAAGATGGCGAACACTTCCGGACCTCGGAGGAATGGCGACTTTTTTTTGGTTAAACAGTGACCTAAGACGAAACTTTTCGCCAAGTTTCAAAACTTTATGATTTATTGCAAGGCAAAATTCCCCATTGACTGGACTAATACATAGCTTTGATTAAATGAATATTATTATAAAAATTTTCCTCTTTCTCCCTCTGTATATTTTTGCTTTTTTTATTTTTGCAATTTGAAAAGCAGCTTTTAGCTATAGTTTGGCTACCTTGTAAAATCCGCTCGTTAATATTTAGTTAAAATTATTTTTATGAACTGATTTGCTGACCTCTACACTTCGTGTTATGTCCAAGATAAATAAAATTGTTTTATCACAAGCGGATATTTTTCGAAATTCCATTTTCTGCGAAATTTTTGTGGCCCACTGACGTCGGGTATTATCAATATTTATGTCACTAAAATAATCTTGGAAAAACTTCGATATGTCAACACCGAAGGTGTAGTTAGAAAAAGTTTCGATGACAAAAAATTATGTCTACGGTTCAATTTGATCACAATTAAAAATTAATCACCAGAATAATTTATCAAGCAGAAAGTTTAGAGATCAAGGAGATATTTCAAGCGTATTTATAAGAAAATCAAGTTTATTTCATTGACAAACTTTAGCCTTCATAGTAATTCATAATAAGCAACCATAATTCGAATGCGAAATTGCAGTCTGAAAATTTAATCCAGTTGGAGAAATATTCCCATTAAAATATTGGTTCTTTGATAACATATAATTTTCATTTTCATTAACCGAAAGTAAACAAGAAATTCGAAATAATTCAAACGCTCGACCTCTCTCTAACCAGCAGTTGATCGTGCTAACTACTAGACTAGACCTAAAGTGTAAGCCAAGTGCATTCAGTTAAAAAAAGAATTTTTTGAAATTTCTCAAAACTGTTTGCAATAAGTGTGTCAAGCTATACATATATCACAACTAACATGGGTGCACACGTCCGTTGTTATGCTGCTATTCAAACATTTACTAGAAGGTCTAAGATAGACACTGTTATTTAGGTTAAAGGGGCACCTCCTATTATTTAATAAAAAAGATTAAGGTGTAGGTATGAGAACTAACAATGGTGTTAATTATTATATAATAAATGATTGTATTCTATTGGCAAATTTGACCATGGCGTGGCTATTTTTATTTAAACGAAATTATATAATTTTAATTATAAGTATTTTAACACTTTTTACCGTTAATTATGTTTAAACGTTCATTATTAATTTAAAATAAATATTACGAGTTTACCTAATGATATTTCCGGTACTTTGGAAAATGCATTTCCGTTTGAGTTCAGTGCTGGTTAAACTTCTTTCTTTCGGCAGCAGCTGATGAATTTTCTATTCACCGAACACTCGGCTTGTCAAAGTGCCTGCAATTTTCTCGAATATTTTGACTTTGACGTTAGTCGAGCATTGGCAATTTTGCATAATTTACGTAAAAATACTTTGAGATCCGGATCGAAAAGCTTCAATTAATTGTGTCGATGTATTTCCTGTAGATTACGAAGTCAATGGTGTGGTTAAAATTAACGCCATAACCATAACTTTTAATTTGTAATTATGAATTCTATATAATTGAGGAGCATTTCTCCCGCCCCTCATTTCAAATTTTGGATCCAAAATAGTCTAAATCGTTTGTACATGTTTTTCGTTTGGTAGAAAGAATTTAAATTATATTTGATTCAAAATTCGAAATGGGGACTGACGAAATGCATCTTATATATTGACGTGTTTTAAATTAAATCAAATTTCATATCGGGAGTCTATTAATCGATCTGTTTCCAAAAATACAAAAGGAGTTTGTCTTCTACAACTGAACTTAATTTCATTATAAGTAAATCATATATATAAATAATTAATAATATATTTTTTAAGAAAATTGCTCGAATGCTGATTATGTTCAATTTTTATTATTTCACTGCCCGTTAATCTGGGAATATATTCAAAATGATTACTTTAATAAGCGTAAAATTAGTAAAATAGTATGAATCTCTTCCTGGGTTATTAAACTTTTTGAATTATTACAAGAATAGTTCAGACTCCCTTTCCTTGAAACAGAAACTCGTTATACTATTTTTTTTACACTTATTCAAAACTCAAAAAAAAAAAATTTAATAATAATACACTGAAACAAGCTTGAAAAAAATTTTAAGCTGAGATAGCATTAAATTTTGCATTAAAATGATTTTATACTATTTAGCACTAATATTGAGCAATGTAGATTTTATTCTTGTTCATAAGTGCGTCACTGTGCTTCGTGACGCTTCTGGTCATCATGGATATTGATGCTATTATTTATTATGCATAATATACCAATAATTTAGATAAAAATTGTGTGTATCTATGAGACTATGACATCATATCATACACCGTGATAACAGAATCCTGTTCAATAAAGTGGTATAGTGACAAACGTGTAAACTAAATATCGAGAGTTCTAATCTCAATGGAGGATATCCCAAATTTTCAATTTAATATTATTTAATTTATACCTTTTATTTTCAAAAATAAGATTGACAAAACACAAGTAAATGGGAAAAACTGCAAGAACAAAGTAGGTACTGCACCTAATGTATTTCCAATATTTCTTGTTTTTCCAGATAATAATAATATAACAGCAATAGAAATTGTAAATAAATACATAATTATGTATTATATAAATCGTTAGAAAAACATACCACGATTGAGACTCAGGGGTCAAGGTGAAGAATATGATAATTAATAGCAATAAATTCTTATTTATCTATGAAATAATATTTCGAATACTATGAAATAATTCTTAATTTTTTTAATGTCTTTGGCCTTTGACAACAAATATTACAATACTTTGCAGTAGTTACTATATAACCACTGTTATATAATATAATAATATATCTACTTATTTTGAATAATTTCCAATTTTATGAACCCCATAAAAATTAATCGTCTATTTTTTAGAATTATTTAAAAGTTTGTTGTATAAAAAATATTTCTCGAGGTCAAGATATCACAAACGTAAAATCTGGAATTTTTCAAAAATTGACCACTGAGGGGCCATCCATAAATTACGTCACACGTTGGGGGGATGGGGGTCATCTGACAGGGGGTCCAGAGGATTTTAAATGTTGTGATGTCACAAAGTCAAATCTTTCAAAAATATATTTTTTGATTCACGGATCGGTTGTAGCGCTTACGTGCGTTTTTACATGCACCCGAAAAAAAAAAATTAAATATTAATAAAAATAAACTATTATTTAAGACCTGCAAAAATGATTTAATATGTTAGTTGTTTAAAAAAAATTTCTACGAATTATTAAATTTTATACGGCTGAAGTGTGACGTCACTTGGCGGGGGAGGGTTAAATGAAAATGTGGCTAAATGTGACATGGGAGAGGGAGGGGTCTAAAAACTTTAAAAATATTTGAGCCATACATAGAAAATACAATGTTGCATGTACATATGTACATATAATTAAAGAAAATTGCGTACTTTATTTATTAAATTATTATTGTTATACGACAATTACCACGTAATGTTTTCCAATTAATCTCAGTCCGTTTTTCTAAATTATAAATATTTGTTTTTTATTTTCTTATGGGCAATAAATACTTAAAAAACTATTTATAATGCATCAATAATAATTAATTATTGTAATAATGCAGTGCTAACCAACAGTTAAACAGGAATACATAAACTATTAGTATCTTAGACTTTTTTCGAACCAAGACATTAACAACAATATTTACTTTCTTGCGACCATTTACTCTCGCTATGACTATGAAGTTTCGCCAGAGTTTATGAATATCTTACAGCTCCCAGCTCCAGCTTGGAGAGTTTGCCATTTTGTTTGGTTTTTAGCCGTTTTGCTTTTGGATTATTGCTGCAAATTCGGTAACTTCGTAACATTTGGAGTGATTTTATTTAAATCTCCAAAATGTCCAAAAAAATTTGAATTTTTCTGGAAAAATTAAAAGTTAAGGAGAAAAAATTATCGGGACATTGGATCGTCAATAAAAACAAAAAATCTGTTGGTCGACGTTTCGGTTTATTAATTAAGCCATTCTCAAGACTGTAACAGAACAGAGGAGTTATGATTCACAACAAAAAGCCAAGGGGTGTAACACAACCTCACGGATAAAGATGGAGGGTGTTTTCGGCGAAAAAAAATCCCACTGATTTTCTATGTTTTGAGAGGAAGACTTACCCTATCCATTATGTCCTCCAAATTTTTATTTCGATTTATTGTTAGTTTCAGAGATATTAATTTTTGAAAATTTAAAATAAATTATTTAGCCGATTGAATCCATATCAGACCATATAGTCTGGCGATGCTCATGTTCCAAAATGAGGATCCAAATTGTTTTCACCTTTAAAGAAGTCCTGATGCCCGATACATTTTAAAATGCTTAAATATTTGGTGTATAATATAAGAAAAATCGTTGCGAATTCGGTAATTTAAAGCTTTTTAAACAGAATAAAAATATTGCAATTTTTCTGAAAAATTTGAAAATCGTTATCCTGAAAACCCCTAATTTTTTCCAAAAAACTTAATATTTTGAGACCTTACATGACTTAAAAAATAATTTTTTATCAGTTTTACACATTTTTTGAAGAGAAAAGTGAGTTTTTCAACAAAAGCAACTTTCAATTTATTCAGAAATTTTGCAATTTGATATTTTGCAAATTATTTTAATTTTTATATTTAAAAAAATTAAGTACGAAGTTTCACGTACAAGAAAGAACAGCTATCAGAAAGCTACAAAATTACCGAATTGGCAGTAATCTTCTTTTGATGACCACAAAATTTTTGAAAATAATATTAATTACATATTTCACAATCTTAAAATGCTGCTAAAAAATAAGTTTTCCTTTATAGCATAAACAACAAATTCACTATTTACAACAAAAACTAAATATCTCTACATATTTTATTATTTCAGTTAATTTTCAGAAGAAAAATTATAAATATGATCGCCTTTGCATTAAAATCATGTAATATTATGTTATAATTTAAAAATTCTTTTGGAATTTTATAATACTCAAACAGGATATACATTTTTTACGAACAAATAATTTTTTAATAAATAATTTAACATTAAATTCAGTTTTCAGTTGTTTTTTCACAAAAAAATAGTTTATTTTTAATTAAATTTACCAAAAATATATAATAACATATTTAAAAAGTGTAATTTTCTTCAATAATTTAGTTAAAATACTTTAAAATGTTAATAAAACCTAGAAAACTTAAAATAAATGTAGAATATTTGAATTTTTCATTCATATGAATATTCAAGATGGTTGCCATCACAACAATAACATTGTAGTACAGTAGCGAGAACTAGCGTAATTTCTTGGAAATTTATCAATGAAATTCCTTTTGTTTGTAGTATTCTACATTCTTTCGCTTGAACGACCTTGCCAATTATCGAATCACAGCAAAGGTGTCGTTGAAGCCCAACCCCCATTTTGGTAAAGTGACATTAGCGTAAATAGAAGCAGCATAACCTCACTTAATACAAATTTTTTAAATTATATTTTATGATTTTGAAAATTTATACAATAATTATTATAAAGAACATACAAAATTGTTATATAAATAAACTCTGCTTATATAAATAAATAAATAAAAACTGTTGTTTCTTTTGTAAATAAATATGTAACGTATTGTCGAAAAAAGCTAAAACGGAAAATGCAATTGATGTTTTAATGCATGACTTTCTAAATCCTTATATTCTTTTGATATCCTTCATAAATATTAAACAAAAATTTGATACTATAAATAAAAATAGGAATTCGTTTAGTAAGTATAATTTATTACATCGATACACTAAATATATAGTAACAGTCGCGTCATACAAGGGAATAATTACAATTACAAATTACTTAAAATAAATGTTCACAGAAATAATTTAATAAAGCAAGGCAACAACTCTTGTCTTGATTTTACATAAAAATAATTAATAATTATTACATACAATTGTCCTATAACCATTTATTACTTATTTATACTGTGATGTGGTTCACTTGTTTCTATTTCCTATAATACAATAAAATGGAATGAACGTCAACAGTTCAAATTTTCAATATGATAATTGATTAATTACATTAACGATATTAAAATTACGTATTGGAAAACGTTAAAGTTAGTAATTTCTTTGCAGGGAGTAAATTTATTTACAAAAGAAAATCATTTTATGGAAGTGCAAATTGGTCAATCGTAATAAAGAAGACTAGTTTCCTTGTATAAATAAATGGAATGGTTAATTTTGACTCACATTTTAACAAACAATTCACCTAACATTTAAGATCAATTGACCTACAAGTCACAAAGATTCCATATTAACCTACCACAATTAATTGCTATCAAATCATTTTTCATCAATTGAGCAAAATCAATTTTTAAAATTATGCAGTCTTAAAAGCATAAATAAATATAAAAGTTACCGGCTTAGGTTCAATATCACTAAGGATTATACAATAATAATAATAAATACGAAATGATTTGATAATTAAAATAATCTAAAATGAATATTTCGCATACATAATATATACAACATAATAAAATTAGGTTTCGTTATTGATATGTAAATCTTTCAGGCTAAAACTAATAAAAATTTAAAATAAAAGGGTCAAACGTTACTGTCAAAAACGGGAGCTCCAACAAAACCAATGGGATGTGCATTTTCTACCAAATTAGAACGCATGTTTGTAGAGGGTTTTGGATTTGATTCGGCCGCTGCAGCTGTTCTCATTTCTTCAGCAGTCGCCCTAAAAAAAAATCATAATAAAAAGTGTAAATGGTAAATTTTAAAATACTAATAAGTAATAACCAAAATTATTATATTTCAACAAGATAAATTCGTATTCAGAGTAAAAATCATTTGAGCATGCATCAGCTCAAACCTTTATAAGCAAATTTTGCTTTTGCATGACAAAGTTAAACTTGTGCTTCAAGCCAGCAATGTTGTGCCCGACAATAATTAAATTAGGCTTGGGAAAGGTAATTTGATTGATGTGTAATTTTGCAAGCCTAGCATGCACTGTGATATGCCAAAAATTTTCCAAAGTCACTTTAAATTTATTTGAAATAAATTCAAATTAAATATATTTAAAATGCTTTTGCTGTAAGTTGGCCTTTGATAAGCACTTTCCACTTAAAAGTATTATCCGTGCATAAAGCAAACCACTATTAAGAATTTTAACTAACTTTTTGCTATAACAATAGGCATTTAAAAAAATAATTTAGATTTCAATAGCTACTTTAGCATTGGGCTGATAATTTTTAAAATGATTGCCCATATTTGAAAATTGTAGATATGCCCCTTTTCTAAAGATAGCATTTTGCTAGTTTTGACTTCATTTTGGAAAAGCAAAAAACGCCATGCTCTTTAATATTCTACATTACAAACAAGTTAATGTCGATAACTATTTATTATTAAAATAATAATCAGTTTTTGTCTAAATACGGAACTGACGCAAAAACTACAACAAATTTTAAATTATTATAATGGAGCAGTATAATAGAAATTGCAAGTAAAATTAAAGAGTAAAAAATGAAATTTCTTGTAATAGTATTTTAATTTCTCAATTGAAATTTTATTATTCATTCATGCTTGCACATGTACTTGTAAGGTCTGTTACAAACAGAGGGTTAAATAGTTAAAATATTTCAGAAAAACCTTTTTCTACAATACTAATTTATATCTCAACGATTCTTTATTTTATGATATAAAAAGGTCAACAATTTTATTTAAAAAAAATTAAATTCTTTAAATTTTGTTCTAGACCCACTTATACATTATTTTTAACAAATCTCATCTCCCCAAGAGAGTTAGTTTATTTATACCTAATTGGATTTCTCTAAATTCCAAATTGTTTTAATTTAAAATTATAAATTGGTCAGGATACGTCGTTATTATCTACAAATAGATATATTTCTGCAGAGCATACATCCCAAAATATATCAACTTTCAAGTCCGTCTTCAGAATCTGCATGAAAAGAAAAATTTTAAGCTCTTTAGGATGCATGCAGTGTAGGAAGATATCTAATAAGTACTTTGTAGATTACAATAACCTATTATAATACTCCTCAGTTATAATACTACTATTGATCAATATTAGGTCAACTATGTATATAAATTACAGTCAACTTTCTCTCAATCTCAAAGTACACACTTCAAGTTTATTGAAAATTAAAGTCTGTTCAAACTGTATTTTCAAACTCCATCAGCAAAGAAATATTTTAATTACAGTATTCTTTCCGTCAAACATAAAAAATTGTATTAATTAATAGTTCAGATCAAAGTCAAGAGAAAACCTGAGTTTTTTCTGCTGGACTTATCGATCATTCAAACTTTAGAAAAAATTTTAAATTATTCACAGGGAAAGAATAAATTTAGAATTTATTCTTTCACTTGTGGGCAGAAAATTAAATAGATAATAAAAACAAATAAAAAAATTTGGTGATTTTTCATGATTAAGCAATGATGTGCTCAAGCCTGAAAGGGGATGGTATAAACAGTCCCCAATTAAAAAAAAAATTAAGCAAAAAACCTTTTGATTTCATCCAATTTTTTTAATGAACCAAGTACAATTTAGTACGACTTGGTAGGTAAACAGACTACAAATTCTGATAACAGAAAGTTGTCGAATCACGCAGATGATATTTTTGTCTAAAAATAATCCAACTTAATGGCAGCACTCTACTTTTTTTAAATTCCTAAGAGAGCAATTAATTCCATTATTTATGTAGTATATAAAAAACGATATGAATAAGTTTGATCAGTTGTGAACATACACTGTGAACGCAAAAACCAATTAATTATGTAACCAATTTTTTTAAATTAACACGAACTTGTTAAATTGTGGGTGGACAATTTAATAAAATGAAACGCAAATTTGTAATATATAAATAAACAAACATCAACTAATTTAGGATTTATCTTATCAGTAAGTGATTAATTGATTAATGGTTAGAACTACTATTCATCAAAAGGATCTGAAAAAAATAAAACAACCATGCACGATATGATGATACAGCTAAGCAAGCAACTGCAGGCAAAAAACTACAGATTATGAACATAAATACTTCTTTTTCAAAATGACATTTATGTTGGACGCCAAACATCTGGATCCTCCATTAAAGTAGACCGTTGATCTATAGGACCCCCGATACCTTGTGGCGATGTGGCTAATTGTGGAGATGCCATAGCCGCCATATCTTGTCTAGACGCTCTACATTTAAGCCACAAATTAATGTTAAGCACAGAAAACAACACCTTAATGTTAAAAACCCAATTATTAAATTAATAATTCGTTAGTTCATTCGCTCAGAAATAAAAATAAAATCTTACTTTTTGCCTAAGGACATCATACCATAAAGGACCCCCGTCAGAAGTATAAGACCACTTCCAAAAATAGAACTTAAACTTGTACACATAATAATAGGTGGAATAGCTATTCTGAAATTTAAATTAGCCATTTAGTCTTGTTTACTTAATTTGAAATGGAAATTGAGTTTACCCAACATAACCCGCTGCTCTGTTCCAATATGGGCGTTTTTCCACCCAATCACTTAATGTTTGCACATAGTCTATAAATAAGCAACAGCACGGAGCTTCTACACAAACTGTAATGAATCCTGCTAATATCTGCCAAATCCCACCAAGAAGGCATCCCACATCTCCAGTAATAATACTAACACAGTTAAACACACCGAGAAATATTGCAACTGGAAAGATCAGTAAATTACAAAATTATACAAAAAATTCAAATAAATAATTACCGACACCCCCTACTGTCCCGAGAGCACGTCCACCATATCTCATCCACCAAGGTATATCATCTTTTGGGACCACATCTTGGCCTGGCCGGGCCATTATGGCAGCTATTTTCTCGGAAAATGACTAAAATTAAACAACAATTCAAAACATACGATATCTCCATAACTTTAAGTTTATATTACCATTTTATTAACTTCTTAAGCACAACGAAAAACCACGACAGCAACTATCAACCATACAAAATCAAATGACAGTTGACGTTTGTGTATCGAGTTAACGATCAAGGTCATACAGCACATAGGCGTACATACAAATTATTCACTTGTAATGATTTAAATCAATTAAATTTTCGATAGATAACATCATAAATTATTTATGCTTAGAAAACAACATAATTTTGATTACATGTAAGGTTCACATTTGATTTTTTTTAAATTTTAAATAAATAACTTATTTTGTCAATTTGACGTTGACAATAAACATTTTTAATTAGGTATTTTTTTATAATAATTAATAATTTGCTTATAAAAAAATTGTTGATATTTTTGCTTGTTTTTTTAAAATCATTTTGACCTTGACTTTCTGTTAATTAACCAGATTCATGTAAATATTGAATAATAATAATAATAAATAGGTATATAAAATAATAGGTATATGTAGTTAACAAATAAACGAAAATGTTTGCCGAATAATAATATCATTGATGTGAAATCCTCGAAGGAGAGTGCAAAAGTGCGCTAATGAGTGGCTCCGTCAGCGACATCTGTAATAAGGTGGAATCATATGATTCTTGGTTATTATGTCAGTCAATATATAAATTTCCATATTTATTTTATAAATACTAACCAGAAGTGTGTGATTTATTGGTGAGAAATTGAATTTTTCACGAGAGTTCTAAAAAAAGTCGTAAAGGTAAGTTGAGGTGATTGATTAATTAATTGATTGAGGTGGTTACTGTGTTATCCCATGATTGTATTATTTTATTTATTTTTATTATTTTATTGTAGATAGACTCAGTGTGGGGTTGGGCGTCTCCGCCCTTACGCCTTCAATTGGCATCACACATTCGAACAACGTGCAGAATGGGAGAAATGTCGGTTGGAGATCGTCCCCCATCACCAGCGAGACTATCACACACTTCGGATAAGCATCCAAAAAATACCTTAACAGAACTCAATTTACTAAGAAGACATCGAGAATTATGTGATGTAGTGTTAAATGTAGGAAATAGGAAAATTTTTGCCCATAGAGTTATATTGAGTGCATGTAGTCCATATTTTCACGCAATGTTCACCGGAGAACTAGCAGAGTCGCGCCAAACTGAAGTTACTATTCGCGATATTGACGAAGTGGCTATGGATTTGTTGATAGATTTTTGTTATACATCTCACATAGTTGTGGAAGAATCAAATGTACAAACACTTTTGCCAGCTGCATGTCTTTTACAATTAACCGAGATACAAGACATATGTTGTGAATTTCTAAAACGTCAACTCGATCCCTCCAATTGCTTGGGCATTCGCGCCTTTGCAGACACTCATTCCTGCAGGGAATTGTTGCGAATTGCCGACAAGTTCACGCAACATAATTTCCAAGAAGTTATGGAGAGTGAAGAATTTTTACTTTTACCTGTTAGTCAATTAGTTGATATTATATCGAGTGATGAGTTGAATGTACGCAGTGAGGAACAAGTTTTTAATGCGGTTATGTCGTGGGTGAAATATAATGTGTCCGAAAGGCGTCAGCACCTGCCTCAAGTTTTGCAACATGTTCGGTTACCTTTGTTGAGTCCCAAATTTTTAGTCGGTACAGTTGGTTCGGATTTATTGGTTCGCTCCGATGAATCGTGTCGTGATTTGGTGGATGAAGCTAAAAACTATTTACTTTTACCTCAAGAACGACCTCTGATGCAGGGTCCAAGGACTAGACCAAGGAAGCCTACTAGGAGGGGTAAGACCTTTGAACCTTTGTATAAAATGCTAATTGCCATTAGAAAAAATTGCAATTATTGCTATATATCCATCTCATTTAATCGAAAGTTTTTCCTGTTTTTAATGTAAATAAATTAACAATAATGGTTTTAAATGACTTATTTAATTATTTCCACTTATAATCATTTATAGTTCAGTCATTAGGTATTACTTTTGCATAAAATGTCACTGAAATTAATTGTTTTTCTTTAAACTCTTTAGTTTGGTAACGGAGAAAGGCATTAAACTCGTTACATCGAGTTTTCACCCAGAACAGGAAAAAATGTGTAGGCATTTTGTCAGCTCTTTTGCAAATAGCTCAATTTCAGTGCATTTGAGGTGCAAAGTAAACTTTGCCTAGAAGTTTTTTAGTCCAAATTTCCAAATAATTCCGCATCTACCTGGAGCCTCTCTAAACACGTACATTTTTGAGTAACTGCGGCCCCGAAGAACCCTTTGAAATAGGATAAATAGGTTTAACGCACCTGTACTATGCCGGAATTTACAAAATATTCGAGTCTGTTTTCACCCATCTGTGGCCAGAGCTACCAGTTGATTATTTTTTTCTATTATTTGTGTGAAACTTTGGTCATTATTATGGATAGGGTAAATATCTCGAAAAAACTTTGTACATAAGACTGGGAATACCAAGAATTTTCATGGAATTTCATAGATTCAACTATTAAAAAACAGGGTTACAAACATTCCCAATCCGAATTTAGCAACTGTAGTGTCTAAATGCTAAAAACCATTTTCCCAGAGAAAGAGGTTTTGTTCAGCAGTGGGCAGAAATGGTTGGCTGATGAATGATGAAATGAATTATGCAGTTAAATATCGAAAACTCAAAAGTTTTAGGATTCCAGTTTTATTTATTATGGAAATCTCCAAAATCAGAAGTAACGAAGTCTGTGGAATTTGATTTTTTTGGAATTTTTGTAGTATTTTCATAAAAATTTGTAACTTTTCTGAAATGGTGCTGTACACAATTGCTGTGCTGCAGTCGTGGGTTCAATCTTCAACCAAGCACACCAGATTTTCCTGATCATGTCTTATTGCAAGATTCTAGCGACATCTTTGAGGTATTAAATCATTGTACAACACACTTCCCGCGGTTTGGAGACTTTGCTAAACTGTAGGTTCCCTGTGTTTGTAGATATTTTAATACTGTACCACCCAAGAGCGGATTCAGCCGAAGTCCATGTCCAATTTTTGTAAGGTTTTGAAGAGTCATGGGGGGGGGTACACCCCGTGATACCGTCAGACTTAACTTCTTAAATGAATGGAACGTCTGACTTCCTATTTATCAGCCTGTCCTTAGGCCTGTCTGATGCCACGAGGGATTCCATCACTGGCAATCTAATACATGACTATTCCATGCTTTTTTTATTCCTTTTAAGCAACTAACTACTATTTTTGTACTGCTGGTAAGCACTGTTGTTTTTGAAAATACGCAAATTTTATAATATATTTTCAAACCAAAGAAAAACCAGATTAATTTGAATTTTTGTTTTTATACAACAAATTTTTTTGGCTAAGCATTTGACCGATAAAAGTACCAAAGATCTACAAAATTGTTTGGAGTAAAACTGTTGATTTCTGTAGTATAGAAATAAATTACATAAAACGCAAATTGCACTTAATTAATTTAATTAACTTTGACCTTAATAATTAATTTTATTTTTAGGTGAAGTTTTATTTGCGGTAGGAGGATGGTGTAGTGGCGATGCAATAGCGTCCGTTGAAAAATTTGATCCTCAAACAATGGAGTGGAAGATGGTAGCTCCTATGAGCAAAAGGAGGTGCGGCGTTGGCGTAGCCGTGCTTAACGATCTTTTATATGCCGTGGGTGGACACGATGGTCAAAGTTACTTAAACAGTATTGAAAGGTACTTTCGAGTATTTAATTTTGAATTTTGCTTCATCCATTTGTTTTCAGGTACGATCCACAGACTGATCAGTGGTCATGTGACGTGGCTCCCACCACCTCTTGCCGAACTAGTGTTGGAGTGGCTGTGCTCGATAACATGTTGTATGCTGTCGGTGGTCAGGATGGTGTGCAATGTTTGAATCACGTAGAAAGATATGATCCAAAGGAAAATAAGTGGAGTAAAGTCGCCCCCATGACGACACGACGGTTAGGTGTTGCTGTGGCAGTATTAGGTGGTTATTTGTATGCTATTGGTGGATCTGACGGTCAATCACCTTTAAATACAGTGGAAAGATACGATCCGAGGCATAATAAGTGGTCACCTGTTAGTCCCATGTCCACTCGAAGGAAACACTTAGGTTGTGCCGTCTTTAATAACCTTATTTATGCAGTCGGTGGTCGAGACGACTGCATGGAGCTGTCCAGTGCAGAACGATATAATCCACACACAAATACGTGGAGTCCTATCGTAGCTATGACTTCCAGGCGAAGTGGAGTAAGTAATTTCTTTAAAAACTGTTCATTACCTAATTCTTTCCATGTTATTAGGTAGGTTTAGCAGTTGTAAATGGACAATTGTATGCAGTAGGCGGATTCGACGGCACGGCATACTTAAAAACAATTGAGGTTTACGACACAGAACAAAATCAGTGGAGGCTTTGTGGTGCTATGAATTATAGGCGATTGGGTGGCGGCGTTGGCGTAATGCGAGCCCCACAAACTGAAAATCGTATCTGGTAAAAATATAATCTATAAAGTCGTTATTAAAGCTAGTTAATTAAATGTGTACATTTTAATAAGTATGATATGTTAATGAGTAAATTATTTATTTTATTATTTTTAAGAGGTTAAGAACTAAGATTTTTTTAAACGTTTTTATTTATACATTTTGAACTTTTTTAAATGTTTATTTAATAAGCACTAAAATGCAGCAAATGTAGCACTATTTGTATTATAAGGAAGAAGCTTTTAATCAAAGAATAAAAAATATTTGAATATTTATTATATTGTATGTACAGAAGTAACATTTATAAGGTTTTTTTGATGGGTTTTGGAGCGACACTAATTTTGACCGGTTTGCATAAATCCACCAGGCACGTTTCGGTTGTTGATTTATATTTATCGATATTTGCTTCAGGAACTGCCAATGCAATGCTAATTTCAACGTTGCAAGCTTCTGACCAGACATGCTGAGAAGAAATTAATACTGTAGTTAGGAGTCTGTAATTGTTCGCTTCTTCTGATTCTGAAAAATATTTGACTACTACAAGACTTTTAAATTTAAAATTAGTTACTACCTAAGTTATCCAGAATCAATGGTTTGATGTGTGCAGGCCTGGGTAAAGAAATTTGTGTTCTTTGATCTGGGTATTTTATTTTAAGTCGAAGTCGACTGCGATCAGCTATGTTATACAATTCAGCGTCAAATGGAACGGCCATTGCAAGTCCAGCAGTGAATTTTAAGGTGGAATCAGTTTGTTCTACAGGTTCAATTATTAAAGCGGAACTTGTTTTGATCTGAAAGTTCAGAAAAAAATTAAACTTCACTCAATTTCATCTATAATCTCACTCACCGATAAATTTGGAGCAGGAATTTTGCCCAACTGCACATTATTTAAAATTTTCAACAAGATTGTAGCAACCGAACCTGGTTTAGGTTCCTCTAAAATTGATAATTCCTTAAACAAACTGGCTGTAAAAGAATCTGGTTCTAAACTGTTGGCATGTAAAAGTTTTTGCAATTCTTCGACCGAAGCCAAAAAGTGTTGACACAAAATTAATGCTGAAGCATTGCTGCCTCTCACCACGAAAGTCAAATTTAAAGCCAGCGTCCTTATCTGTAACTGCTTGATGTTACAAATCTCGATTTGGCCAAGACCGATAAAAAGAAACTGCATTTTTAAGCAGGATTCCAGTAAACTCTGGATGCTTGTTTTTAAAGATGTAGCCCACTGGGTAGCTAAACGGGCAGGATTTTTCCAATACCAATTGTCCAAAATTTGTGCAAGCAACAGTTGTGCATCGGCAAACATGGAAGTAAATCGTGCTGCCCCTGTAACAGCTGAATCCATGTCGCTTAAACGATTCAGGTCTTTGATTGCAGTTTGCAAAGCCGACATTTGTACCCTAAAATTGGGAATTTAGTGTCACAAAATCAATTTTTACTAAACAAACCTGTAGGATGAATTATGGGAAAAGATCAAACCATCAACAACTGTTTTAATAAACTCCAAACTTTCAGAAGCTGATGACCTCACTGTTATGCTGCTGCTGGTGGTGGTTGGACTCAATTCTGGCACGAAATTTGGCATGGTATCCCTTAAATAATCATAATGTCTTAAAGTATGTGGCTCAAGCAGCGGTTTTATGGTAGGCGAATGTTTGGCAGCATTCAAGATTAGGATCAACATACACACATCTAAAAAAAGGTAACAGATTTTTATAATGGCAAGAAACCATTCAAAAAAGCTTACATTGAGGATTATCAATATCAGGTTCTGGAGCATCAAAATAGGGATGAATACACAAAAATTGAGGCACAAGGGGAAGTACTAGCTCAGGGTGTTGTTTTCCCACAAACTGCAAACACCGAAACGTCGACCTCTTGTCCTGGGGGTACTTCTTTAAATTATCCAATAATTTTTCCACACACATTTTTAAACCCACCGTGGTGGCCATCTTACAAGCAGCTAACATTCTGTGAAGTCCCTCTCTTACTTCCCTTGAGAAGTCTTCCAAGGCACCTAATGTTGGAAAATTCTTTTAGTTCCATAACATTTTTGGGCAAATTTGTAACTTACCAAGAATTGTTTCCAATTGATCGTCTCTTAAAATTATGTGGGCAGAAATGTGCCTCAAACTGTCAATTGCAATCAGTCGTACATCTTCAATTTCATCGTTTAACATATCCACTAAGAAATCTAATGAAAGATTTGCAAAATCTGGATTGTTTATTGATAATTGACGCAAGGAATGCACCGTTGCTGATCTGACCTCTACAAATTGAAAACTTGAACTGATGAATATTGTAATAAATTTAAAATTTACCTAAAAATTCGTCTTCCAATCCATGAACAAATGCTCCACAAGCACCACTGCTTATCAAGCTGATATTGTCCACATCGACAATTTCTCTTGGTGCATCATCGGCCCACTTTTTACCACTGGCCCATTCTCCACTGGTCACATTTTCCCATGCCAATTCGTGTGCAGTTCTCTTCCTTCTCATATTCGACATCAGCTTTTTATCCAAAGTCTGATTTAGAAAATGGTAACTCACCAAGGTCATTTTTCCTAACAAAGTTGCCGCAATGGTACGTACATTCATAGATAAATCCATGAGACCACTGCACACTTTACCAAATGCGTCGTCAATTAGACGCAATTCTTGCTCACTATCGGGTAACATAATTAAACTAAAAGCACAAAATCAGCTTCCTCTGCAAACCTTTAACAATGAAAACCTTACCTCTCGGGAGTTGAAATTCCTAAAAGACATATCAACTTCAGTGCTACTTTTCTTACAATTTCATAGTCATCTTTCAAAGCAGCACACACGTTTAAGTAGACATCATTATCCAACTTAATTCCTCGTTCGTGCAGAGCCATGGCTGTCGAAAAAGCCTGACTTCTAACTCTAGCATCTTCGTTATTAAAATAAAAGCACACCAACTTCAGAATAACATTGCAATCCATGTTCGAATTAGGTGAAATTAAAGAACCAATCATTTCTAAGCACTTGCACTTCACCAGTTGGTTAACATTTTTTAAATATGTTTTGGCAATATCCAGCAATTTTTGATGCAACGCAAAATTGTCGGTTACGACCAAACTTAATTTAAGCAGTGATTTGATTCCTTGTGCAATTGTTTTGTGTGATAATTCATTTTTAAGTAAAATTATAATTTCGTCAATAATTACAATCAGATCCGTCTTGTGTTCCAGACCAATGTCCGCCAATAAAGACAAGATTTTAACTCGAACTGCAGCCTCAACTTCATTTTTAAAAGCTTCACTTAGCCTCTTTATTAATTCCGACACGTCGTTTGAGTCCAGGGTGTTGATATCCGGAAGGCATAAGAGCAACTGAAGGGTTTCGTTGCTGGTTTTACAATTTTCCAAACAATCAAGTGCAGTCGAAGTAGATGGTTGTTCGTTTATTGATTGCTTAGTTAAGCATAATTTCTTAAAGGGTGGTTCAGGGGTTTCCTATAAACGTCAGGTTATTAATTAAAGCTAACTCAAAAAAAATTTTAAATATTTACTTGGATGGTCTGAGTAAACTCGGCTAGTGCTCTCTTCTTTAAAACTGCCGCCATATTCCACTAATTACTTTTTTTAATCAAATTAATACACATTGGAATCGAAATAATATTCTTTACATAAATTTATTTTAGGTTATGTTAATTAGCCTGAGCCTGAGTAAATAAATAAATGACATTTGGTGCTACCAACCACTAACATCAAAAATATTTCTAATGCGGGCATACGCGCTAAGTTTTCTCTTTGTAGGGGAGAGAAGGCCCAAGTGGAATGAGTACCGATTTTCATACTAAATTTTATTTTAGCTTCACCATGAAATAAACGGATCAACAGATCGTCGGATCAACGGATAACCTGCTGATCCGATAGCCTATTTAGGGATGAATGCTAAATATGAAAATAAGAGTTTTATATGCGTTTTACATTGTCTCTGTTATTTCTATATGTATATATATATCATTCAACATGCGATCAGATTTAAACGAGAATGTTAGCACGAAGGACTTAGTCACTTCTCAGACTAATTCTTCACTGCCTTTGTTCCAAAAGTTGGATTCCTCGATTAATTTGCTTACTAGCAAAAATGAGTTGCCTTCAGGAACTCAATATGCGAATGAAGTTAAACGAACGGAAGTAAGTTTACCACAGGAATTTTGGCACTCGATCAATTTTCACGTAGTACCATTGACTTCGAAATTTGCAGAAAATACCCAGTTATCCGCACAACCCGAAACCGTAAAAGCAGATCAACGAGTAAGATTTAAAATATCGAGAGAATCTATAAAATCCCTTGGCCATCGCATAATACCTTTGTCCTCGACGGTATCGTCTTTACCACCATTAACTCGCAGTGTTGAATTACCTTCACCAGCAAAATGTACAACATCGAAGAAACTGGAATGGATAAATGCAAAAGAATGTTTGAAATCCGCAAACATTCGTGTGATACTTTTGTCTCGGAAGGTATCATCCAAACCAAAATCACAGATTGTGAAAAAATCCATTCATAAGAAGGCATCCTCAAAGCCAACGATTTCCACAATTTTTTCCAGCAATCCAGAGGACAGTTGGGAAATCAAAATAAACAACTTGGTGATAAGTGCCAACGTGATGTGTCGGTTGAATTTGAAAGAAATTTGTTCAAAGATTCCAAAGGCGCGATTTGCCGAAAAACATTTTCAACGAGTAAATTGTCGTCTGAAAGAAAATGGAAATCTACTTCAATTGTATTCCAATGGCAAGATTATTTGCAATGGAGCGAAAAATGCTGACGAGGCAAAAAAAACTATACGAGCATTGATCAAGAAATTAAGAAAATTGAAATATCCTGCCAGGTTCTCCAACTTTAAACTTGTTATGATGGCTACTAGTGCCAATATCAAATTCGCAATAGAATTGAGGGAAGTTTATACCAAACTTAATGCAGTTTATGGCAGTGAAGCAACAGACTATACACCTGAGCGAGCTCATGCGTTGCACTATCGCCCAATTGGTGTTATGTCGAAAATTACTTTCATTATATATTGTAGTGGGAATATAGTTATAACTGGCGTGAAAGACGAAAAAGTTGCTCGTCAGGAATTAGAAAAAATCTATCCCATTTTGGTCGAATGCAAAAAACTGTAAGTAGACATTGCTTGGCTGCTGATTAATTAATAAATAAACTAAATCTGATTATTATTATTCTGTATATTTTTGGAGAGAATTTGTAAAATTGGAGGCTCATAAATCGAAGTCTTCCGGAAGACTTTTTTGGAAACATTTCAGTATTACTTAGATTTTTTCTGTAGCTGTAAATAATGAAACTATTTACTTCGAGAAACATCAGAAATTTATTTAAACAATTTAAAAAGAACTTAAGTTTCTTGAGTGTTACACTAATAATGTACGGTCTTACAGACCGAATATAATGAAATAAGTAAAATAAAATGTATTTTTCTCACTAGAATTAAAATTATTAGAAAAAAGCTTAAAATAAAGTCGGTCTTGGTAAAACTGGTTAAAAAAAAATTTTAATCTATAGCAGTTACCAAATTTGAAGCCCCTGGCGGCCGCCAGGTACACTGTCCGTTTAATCCGCCACTGATTACAATTTAATTCTATGTATTCCAATCGTCGTCTTCCAAATATAGCAAACTATGAACCTGTGCCACAAATTTATAGAATATTTATGCATGATAGAAAGTTATCAGGCCTCAGGCTTGTTATGCATTTAATTGATTTTGTCGTAGCTAATAGCTGGTTTTAATATAGAAAAAGACTGATTCTGCCAGGATTAGAAAAGCTGTTTGATCAAAGACTAAAAGAGGAACAAAACCGGGTAAAAATGTGATAATAAGAAGTTCACTAGGTGCAAGAACAAGAGATATCAGAGTATAGAACTGATATTTTGCTATAATAATGGAAAACTCATTTATGTTTGTTCAAAAACTGAAATTGTTTTCCTTTATTTTATTATTTTTTTTTAGTTCCAGTAGGCAACTCAAAATTGTAACCAAACTAGATAAGCGTTTCGATGATGTGAAAAAAGCTGAAGAATCTCAAGCTCAGCAAACAGCTAGTGCACAGTCTGCACCAGCTGCTGTCAATAAGAAAATCGACAACAAAGTCGAGCATTTCAATTTATTCCAAGTAATAAGAACATTGAGATTTGATGAGTTTCACTACAGTGGAAAAAAAAACTTTATTTGCCAGTTCTGCGGTTCCAAAACTTTTACTAAGAAGCGTCCTATTCATAAGCAGGTTAACAGCTACTGCCAAAAAGGAAAAGTAAAGTTTCCGCAACCGATCGATCGACATGGGTATCCCTTGTTACTCTATCTCGAATTTCTTCGCTCTATGCTTTCAGATTCAGAAAATCGTTACTCTAAGGACTGGATTCTGGATTAGGGATTTTAGGTAGGAGGGCAGGGAGGTATCCCCATGCTCACTTAGGCCACTAGATCGGGCCCGTTGTACTGCCTCCGATGCAGCGGCTCTCCGTCCTGTCACTCCTCAAGACATCCTGTCTCCAGGATGAATTCTATAAGGACCTTCGAAGCACATCTGCTCTCAGCCGAACTATCTACGAGGTATTCCCAATACCATTGAGTTGAGTTTATCAACCAAGGTTCACTCATTTGAAAATCAAGGAATCATCAATCGAGGTGCACACCAAACAATTTCTGCATAATTCGAATTGAATAAAATAAAATTTTCTTTTTTTTTATGATAGACCTGTGACAGTATTAACGGACCAACGGATCAATGGATGAAAATGTGTTTGCAAAAAAGACAAAAAAATTCTCATATTATGAGGAGGATGCAAATAATTTGTTTAATATTTATGCAAAGAAAGGTTTTGTTATTTTATTTAAATTTTTGTATTTCACTGAGCAAATGTTTGGTTCTCAGATTGATTTAAATAGGATCTGAACGAAATCTAAACAAAAATCTTGAAAAAAGATGGCTTACAGTTCAGGTCAGAGCAATTGTGTTGCTTTAATTATTTTGAAAATTAAACAAACTTTGGTAATAAATTGTCTTATTGAAATTTGGAAATTATAAGTGAGATGACCAGAAGTTAAGAGTGAAAAAGAGAGCTGAAAAATAAAACGAGATGGGTGCTGAAATGATAAATCTTTGAGAAGAAAAACTTAAGTAACAAATAAACAAAACATAACACTGGCCAACAAAACAAAAACTTTTTCCTGCGGTCTTAGGTTTTGGAGTGAATTTAGATAAACTAATGTAATCAAGTACTCGGCACGTAGTTATTTTGTTCTAATTGACTCTAGTTCTCATGTTAAGGGGGGGGGGAGGGTAAAGTTAATTTATAGCAAAAACTGCATATTTCGATAATTTGTTTTGACGACACAGTTAATATATATTTATTTATATAATTACTACATAATAAAGCGACATTTTTGAAGAATATACTGTGAAAATTTTATTAATTTTTATGAATAAATGAGCCATCTCAAAAAGAAATTTTCATTTTTTTATTTTCAAAATAAAAAGGTTGTTTTTATCTCAACAACTGGAATCAATTTGACACATCTGACTTTTTTTCGCATTCAGGAGACCATAATTACCCAAAATCGACTCACAAACCCCAGACCGCAGAATCACTGTTGTCCTGTGTAATAATTAAAAAATCAGGAATCATCCAGTTTATAATACATTTTTTATAAATAACATAAAATAATTTTGTAAATGTGAGTACGGACACTCATTTTTGATGTTCAAAAAATTGAATATTTAGTATTTTACCTACGAAATGCATGAAAATTTTATTCGACTTAAAAGGTTTCAAATTTCATTGAAAATCCAAAATCTTTCATTAATAATTTGATTTTATTTTGGTAAATTTAATATTTTCTGTAAAGATTTTATTTTTGTTGCAAATTTTGTAAAAATATTAAATTTTCTGGTTTTGATCTCAATTGTATTTTGAGTTTGATTGTTTTTTGAAAATAAAATTGATTTGGTTTTGGGTCAGAAATTTTAATTATTTTTGATTTGGAAGTTGTCCAACATAATTTTATACAAAATTGAATTATTATCGGATGCAATTTATTTATTTAACTTGGAATGATTGATAAGTTAATTTAAAATTGGAAATTAAAAGATGAAATTGAAATTGGAAAATTATATTAGATTTTAATAGTGAAATTTCTAAAATTTGATTTGAATTTTGAAGGAACAATAAATCGTACTAAGTGGCAAAGCAGATGGGTGTGCTTATCACAAACTTATATAGTTGACTTTTCCATTTAAAAATTTATTTAAAATTAAAGTTTGATTTATTCGAGAAGCATAATTTTGGAAATTATATTTTTGAAATATAAAATTAGCTGGACAACAAAACTAAGTACTAGATTTTTTTGAAAAGTTATTGTGGAAATTTTTGCTATTTACGGATTATGTATGTGTATTTGATTAATTTCCCAACAATCCAAAAATAACTTTCCAAAATAAAATAAAATTTGACTTTTTAATACTTGCAGTTTTAATGAAAACTCAGAAACTCTTTTTTCAATTTAATGAATTTACGAAATTTTATATTTTTATTAATAAAAGCAATTAATTAATTATTATTATCAACCCAAATTTATTAGGAGTATATTTAATTTCTCTTTCTTCTTCATCTTCTTCTTCTTCTTCATATCTATCTTCGGGGAAGTATTTCTTATTAATATATTAATATTATTTAAATAATTTGAAAATAAAGGTTTTCTTACACACATATACATTTTGAGAATATTATGTTGTAAAATTGAAAAGGATAACACAATGACTTCAAAATTTTATTTATTAATAACTAAAATAATTATTACAATATAAAAATTATAAAATGTAAATATAGGTATTACAAGTATAAAAATATTTTAATAAAATAAAATTACAGTATAAAAAAACATAAACTCTGATACAATTAATATACAAAAATATGAATTCTAAACATTGTTTACTATAGTTTTATATAATAAAGTAAATAATTATATTATATGGCTCGAAAAATAAATGAAAAGAAATTACTATAAATAAGCAATCATTTAGAATATGGTAAAAAATCGAGTATTTTGTATTTTACGTATTTTTGGCAGTTCGATAAAAAATACGTATTTTATCAGAGAGAATCTTTGAGATCCAGTACAAAAAATATCCCTTAACCATGGCAAGTGATGAACTCAAGATTAATAACAAGTAACAAAAGCCATTCGTACACAACAACTGTATTCAGACAATAACAAAAATAAGTATCTAATAAGCAAAATAACGAAAGATTTTCGATCCGGATGCTGGAGCATCCAAATCGGACATCTTTTTTCACAACAGACAGAAACAACATTAATAAACTTTTCTAAAACCATAAAATAAGTAAATAACAAATTGAATGGTAATAATTCTAATTTCTAGTAAATTAAAAATCTTAAAACACAACCTATAAAAAATATTCTTCTCGCAAACTGAGAATAAACATTTTTTTATGTGAGTATTATAAAGGTAAATGGTCATATAATGCCTTACTAATATGGTAAACTGTAGTTTATCTAAACACTAAGCACTATGAGATTCTACAATAAGCATGAAAGGATCTAATAATTTATATGAATACTACATATAGGATGGACTTTATTAAACAGCATACGTATACATTTTTTCAACCTATAATACGAAAAAATTTCTAATAAAATATATTTTTACTTTACATAACAATGCGATGATCGTAAATAATTAATAATAAATTAAACTCTCTAATTTTTAAGTACGTACAAATAATACAGCAATGGCAAGAAAATTTAGGCGCAGAGTCTTCTTGATCGTTTTTCTTTAAAGTTACAAAAGAAATTTTGAAATAATACAAATCACAGCACGTAAACAAAATAAGCTTAGGAACAAATACAGTGATCGACAAATAAGCGTTATTTTGATAAAAAATTTCATATCATGGCTTACTTGTAACATTTTACAAAACACTTACTCAAAAAGTATACTACCGAAACTTTGTGTTATACCAAAAATCAAATCATCTCTTTTCGGATTTAAAAAACAACTACAACAATAATTTATTTATTACTAAAATAAAGTCAATTTTTAAAAATAGTATAACACTGAATAATAATTTTAAAAAATTTCGACGGTTCATCTTCTCTTATCAAAAAGCTACCTCGTTTTCGTTTTGACGGCCGTCGCGTTTCCAGCAGCCGCCGCATTCTTTTGAGCTATGTGTGTCTGATAATGTTTTGCTAGATGTGCTTTTTGTCTAAAACTTTTTCCACATAAACTGCAGTTAAATGGTTTTTCTCCGGTGTGCGTTCGAATGTGGACGTTAACCGAGTATTTGTCTTTAAATCCTTTCGAACAAATACTGCAATAGTGCAAGGAGCGCTCCTTTCTTATGCCATTACTCGTCGACGACGGATTTTGAGTCGTCGTTTGTTTCGATCCGCTGTTTGACCGTTTGTATTTTTTTGGCGACGTTTTTGTGCTCGTAACAACGGGCGTGGTTATCGAAATCGGCGACGACAAATTGTTCAACAATCCAATTTGGTCTGGAGTAATACTGTACACGTTTTCGATCGTACCGTCACTAATCTGACAGTACTGACTAACAGACTCTGCAACTTCGTTGGCTATTCGCTTTAACTTTTCGTAATCTTCCGGATAGGAAGCATCCAAATGGGACAGTAAAATGTCGTCCATGTTGTTGTGTACGCCGGGATGATTATCGGGATCGACTTGTCTAATTTGCGGTATGTGCTCTTCGAAGATGACGGTTCCGTTTGCGTCGACCCCGGCGACAATCGTAGGAGTTTTATCTGGATCCTCTTTTATGTAGATCGATTCCGTTTTTCCCGGAGGTGTGGATAGTACCCGTCTTAATTCGCTATTATTTTCGGTTTTAGTAACTTTAGTCGCGCCATTGTAACGTACGAAAGCTTTACCTTGTAAAGCACTACGCAATAACGAGTCGTTTGTTCCGTTATTTGTATTATTATTATTCACTTTCCAATCGTTATTATTGTTATTAAAATTATCGTGAGCTTCTAGTAATGGAGTTTCTATTATAAGCGAACTTGCTAATTCGTCTTTATTGTCCGCAAATCCGCTATCGTCGTAAGTATACGTTTCGGATTTTATCAATCCGTCAGTATTGGAATTTTGTGTATCACTAAAACTATTACTAAAACCGTTGATTTGATGTGGAATAATACTTAAAATTGAATCTATATCTAACCCCGCTTGTAAGTGTTCCATCGAACTCGGACTTGACAGCGAGCCTTCTTCATCCTTAACGGCAGTCGTCAAAGGCGGACGGTACCAAGTTGCATTTTGATCGATTCCATTTAATACTGTTAACGTATAAATATGTCCGTCCGTATTGTTAACTAATTTACTAGCATTAGTAGACGAAATTCCGTTAGCTTCGTGGTCCGTGGTCCAACAATATTTATTTAAGTCTTCTAAAATGGCAGTTTCTATCCGAACCGTTTCCTTGTCGCTCCAAAAATTGGGGTCGTAATTTGTTACCCCATCCGAACTTACAGTTTGTGCACTTAACTCAGACCCTAACAAGTTATTATTAGTTTCTTTCATTTCGTCCGTATTGCCATTCCCCAAAAACGCGTTGACGGTACGCATTTGTTTGGAAAATTGTTGCAAGGAATGGGAATCGTTCGAATCGGGAGTAACAACAAAGTCGAAAAAGTCTGTTTTAGTAATATCTTCGGTACGGAAAGCTTCCGTTATATCCATTATCACAAAATTTTTTAAAACCACTTCACTTCAAACTCATTCTTGTAATTAGTTCTTCGGTGTTGGACGGATTCTGCGCACCTGAAACAAAAACTTCAATTAAGTTTCAATATAAAAAATTATCTTAAAAATTCTATGTAAATACATGAAAATTCAATAAATTATAGAATGGCTGAATATTAAAGTTTAATTAAATTTAATTAGCGATTAATAGTGAACACCTATAGAACTATAATATTATCGTCAGTACTATCAATATTAAAATGCAATGCAACATATGGTAAGTATAAAATTATATATAAAAATATGAATATATAAACAAACAAGTATAAATAATTTTACAGCGCGGGTTAAATATATTCATCAGGTTTATGTGAAAGTTGTAGTTAGGACTATGTAGTTTTCCATAATTCTTTAGATATAGTTAATAGCAGTAGATATATTAAATTAAATATATATTTGCATAAATTAAACAATCGAACAAAACAAATCTAAAAAAATGTTATCTAAAGAGAAAAAGCGCGCAAATGTAAAAAAAATCTGGTAGATACACTATATTACAATTCATTTATTTATATATTTATACATTATATTAATACCTATGTATTAACTGTATGTGTTAATTCGATGGTAAACAATTTAGTATCACTATCGTTCATCGTTGAAAAATATTGTCAATCTACAGCTCTAGAAAAAATATTAGAAAAGCTTTTTCAAACAATTCGATTGCATTGAACGGTTAACTTATATCCTATGTGACATCTCATGAATGCTGCAAAGCGATATAAGTGAATTTATTAGTGCAATCCATAAAGTTTTTCTGTTTCATCATAGCATTCACAGGAACTTAAATCTCAATCGTTAAACCTTTCTACTATGACAGATAATAGTGTCAAGCCCGAGTAGGCTCTGCTCTCTCTTGCTTCCTGTCTTTATTTTTCTTTTTATTTTAGCATCTTCTCTTATCTAAGTTATTTATTTTTCTTTTATTTCTCACTTTTTAGAAAATATACCCAAATAAGAGAAATAATTTATTAACTTGAAGTTAACAACTTCAAAGTGATTACTTCTATTCTTAAAATTATTTACTTGAAATTCAAAAATGAAGTCAGATTGACTTAAACAACTTTTAAAAAGTTTATGTACGATTTTTGAGTTTTCTAAAATATTGATATGGTTATTTGTAAAATTAAAATTAAATTGTAAAAAAAAATATCTCAAATAGAGATCCGAATCAGACCGATAATACTTAATAGCATTTTGAAAATGTAAGATACAAAAAATTAGATTTAATTATAACAGAAAGAAATATTCAGTCTAATTAATTTTGCACCATAATAATTAGCAATGATATTATCTGATCGGTTTTTTCAAAAATTTTATTGACCCAATTAGAATAATATCTTTCTTACTCTATTGCATAAAGAAAAACAAGAAAAAGGTAACGGTCGTTGAATGAATAAATTACAGAACAATAATTGGATTGAAATTTTTTTTTTATTAATTATTAGGTATACATTTGATATCTGAAATTAAAAATCATGAGAAAGTATGTCTTTGTCGTAAACCAATAGATAAGAATACAAATATTTGAGATAAGAATCGTGTAATTAAAATTGTATTATTTTATTAAATGACTGGAAGACAATTAAAATTCAATGGCTTCTTGGTTTTTTCTCCAAGAACATGTTATCTTGGTATAAGTATACGTGTAATTATGGCATACCTGTATACCTTTCTTTGAGTACCTACCAAGAAATATCAATACATTTTTATTAAAAGTATTGGAAATTATTTTACAATTACCGGTAGATTGATATCTGGGTAAATAATTGTTATTTCTCTCTTCAAAATTTTGTATTTGTGCTTATCTAAATTTCTGGTTAATTATAAAAATTCACCTAAAAGCTTTTGAATAGAAATGATTTTTTAATGCTAATTATATTTAAGATTTCTTGCATCAAACATAAATTTTTATTATAATTATTATAATAAAATACAGTGATTAGGACTATTATTTTAAAATGTGCACTTTTAAGTATAATTTAAGTTAACTGCCTTAATAGTTAGTAACAGGTTTAAAAGCTTCCACAAAAAAATTAATATAATTTCCAACGACTACTTCATTCTGGTTAGGTGATACCGCTTTTTCTATACCTACCTAATTTATTTTATTAATTTTACTAGTCGAAAATTAAACAAACAAGCTAATAAATTGATTTAGGTGTTTCCAATAATTGATTCCGTAAATTTTTTTTGCTAGGATATTTTAATATTGAGAAATTAAATTTGACCCATACCTATGATGACAAAATGGTAATTTTGATGCACACAATAAACAATTCGTTTCCTACACAAATATGACTGGTACTCTTATGGAGACAGGAAAATTGGACACTGCAGGCTACTACCTCCATACTTCCCAATTGACCTTACGAACGTTAAAAAATTAGAGACGAACATTATGAAGATTTTTTTAAATAATTTGTGCAAGCTATATTTGGAATTATCAATAATTATTATGGAAACGCAATGACAACTTTATAATGAAATACTCAATAAGTTTGATTTATTTCTTTGCAGTTATTTCTTTTTCATTAATGATATAACGTTCGATGCTTCCAAAAAGAGAAAATCATTGATACACGTCAATAAAGTTAATTAAAATAGCAGAGAACTGTGAAAAAGTAAGTTTTTTCGCTAAAATGCATTGTTTCAAAATCCAACTAGATGTTGTAAATGGAAGTATGCAATGGAAAAAATTGTAAATCGTGTTATTTTAGTTGTTCTTAAGCTGTGAACTGGTTGTTACATATCTAAACACATACAAGACGGAATGCATTTAAAACTAAATAAGGAGTGAAACTTAATTGATACTAACCGCCCACATCTTGCAACTTGCTATAGGCGAATTGTGATCTATTTCTATAATTCGAATTTTAATTGAGCTTTGCAACTGAAATATTACAATAAAAACTTTTTGCAATAACACTACATGTAGGAAATGGTAGGTAGTTACATTTTTTATCTCTTGGAAGTTAATTCTACATGGCGTGCTTTGTAAAATGCTGGTGGTTATACTTTTAATTACCACTCCGTACAACTCAACAGTAATTAACAACAACAAAAATCCTTAATTTATTAAAATATTTAAATTACAATAATTATTAAGATTCATAAAGTTCACAAATTTAATATATTACTCAACACTTGACATTACATCTTTTTATAATTTATTGTCTTACTTGCAATGCTAGCTACATAGGTCAAACTGAAAAAAATTCTTTCAGCTCTTTATTCACATAAAACTAATTATTTTCTATTAAGTTTTTTTTGTATCTCCATTAATGTTTTTCCTTTAGTTTCAGGCACGAACAGAAAAACAAAAATTGCCCCCAAAACACAGGACCCTGCAAAAATCCAGAACATTGTGTACATTCCCCATGCATCGGAAATTGGCCCGAAAAATTTTACAACGAAAATTCCTATAAATCCACTATAAATCGAAACTATCGTCAGTGCGTTTCCTTTAATGTTGGTAGCAAACAGCTCTCCTGCAAGAACGTACGGAAGAGTAAATACACCCAATGGATTCATAATTAAATAAAACATCAAAGCTACAGTGGGTAACCATGAAATAGCATCGACATTTATTTTTGCAACAATCTGTAGATAGAAGAAAGCTCCTTCTGCTGATAAGGCTAACGCACATCCCAATGCTGATATTATCAAAAGAGGTTTTCGTCCCATTCTTTCCACCAAAACTGTCGATAATAACGCTAAAATAATACTTTAAAAATTTGACGTTAAAAATTGAAAAGTTAACCTGCTGGAATTTGGATGAAACCGCCAATTAAGCTTGAAATTTCAGGCGAAATGCTGCTATTGCTAGTTTTGATAATCGTTTGAAGGTAAGGATTAATTGCAGTCATTCCACTAAACTGTTGAAGAGATTTAATTCTTAAGAAAATAAGCACAGGAAGCTGCGAAAAAGAAGAAAAATGGAAACTTCTCACCTATCATAATAATTAAAGATTTTCTGTATTGTGGATTTGTCAAGATCTCCCATATACTCGATTTATTTCTCATGTCGTGGTCGACTGTGGTTTGTATCTCTTTTAATCCTTTTTCAATAACAATTTTATCTGCGTTTGTTCTATACAAGCGAATCAAATTTTTTTGATGCAAATTCAGTCCTCCCTTTCTTGACTAAATAGTAAGGAGATTCGGGCATAAAATAAAATAAAACTATGAATACCACCGGGACTACACTGCAACTCAAGGCCAGAGCATTATATGATATAAAAGGACCAGCAGATAAAACAAAAAAACTGCCAGACAATTTTAACACGTTAACAAATGTTCCCAGTTTTCCTCGAACGTCCTTGTCTGAAATTTCTCCCACGTATACTGGTAAAGCCTGAAATATTACGTAAAAGAAATATTTTAAAAACATTCCTAGAGTACTTACCACCAATGCTATAGATTCCCCAATTCCACCGATACTTCGGGCAATCATCAAAATTAACGCTGATTTTGCAAACACTATAATTATCCATGGTATAAACAAGGGTATAGCTGAAAATAGCAAAGCACCCTTACGTCCTAACTTTTCCACACATAACCCCGAAATAAACGATCCTATAAAGAAGCCAATTGCACCACTGGACGCTAACCACGATTCTTCAACCTTTTAGTCAAACCAATTAAAACGTGGTATCAGAATAAACCATTACAAAACTTACTTTTGTAAGTTGAACTCCAATAGGAGAATCCTCTGATGTGAGTTTTGGTAACGAAGGGGAAGGCCAAGTAACATGCATTCCATAATTTGCTATTGCAAGAGTTCCTATTTCATTAAACAACATGTAAAGTGTAAATTAGCAAAATTCAGAATTACCTTACCGATAAGAGTTGATACATATTGCATGTACCGTAAGTTTTCTAACGAACAAGCAAATTTCATTTTTGTATAAAAACTTTAAGTTAGAATCAAAAATTTTGGATAAATGTGCTAGTGTAAAGGCTAAGCGAATACTTCGGTTTTTTATTGCTAATATGAAATTTAAGTATCAAAATCAAGATAATTTTCAATGCTATCCAACAGATATATTATTATAATTTAATTGTTTGATTAATTTAATCTAGTACAGTAATCAATGCATTGCATTGTGTGCTAAATTTATGTAAAATATCAAAACTTTTAATGTTACGAAATATTACTAGGTTTTTAATAATTTTTTAAATTATTTTAATATTAATGTATAATAATAATCAGCTGAAGATTAAAAACATGAGAGAAGAGTTCTCAATTCCGTGCCCCCCAGACCCCCCGGACTGCTCCTACGTTTTGCGTTTTCAAACATTTCTGTTACCATAGTATTTTAGCATTTAAAATAAAAAACTGGATTTTTTAATATATAGGACCTCGAGTGCAATCTAAGATTTTCTAAGATTATTCTGGAATTTTTTATTTTCTAAGAGTACCTAAATTAGCGGAGTTTACATCGCCCAATTTCCTTCGACTTCCTGACGTTTTTTAAAATTTCTTTGGATTTCCTCAAATTTCATTTTACTCATTATACTAGATATTTTCAGCAATTCCTCCCACGCCATCAACAATAAATATGAAGGTTTCAGCCATATCCAGGTGTAAAACATAGTAATTCACTAAGAATACTAACATTGTGGGGTTTTATAGGTTGCCCCTTAATATCAAAAAATGAAGGTGTAAATCCGGGGGGCCTGGGAGGCGTGGAACGCCCTCCAGTGCATCCTTTGTTAATTATTTCAATGGTAAACATCTCGAAACGTTGTTAACTGAATAATTCGTGAATAAAAAGCAAATAGTGCACTGGAGGGCATTCCATGCCCCTCAGACCTCCCGGATTACTCTTACGTTTTGCGTTTTTAAAAGTTTCTGTTACCATAGTATACGCTGGGGTACTAAAAATATTTTAGCATTTAAAATAAAAACCTGGGTTTTTAAAGATATGGGACATGGAATGCCCTCCAGTGCAAACTAAGATTTTCTAAGATTATTCCCGAATTTATTATTTTCTAAGAGTTCCTAGGATTCTCTGATCGCGGGTGTAAAATCTGGTGTATAAGTAAAGGGAACTCTGAAGAAATCCAAGAACTTCCAATGAAATCTGAGAAAATTTTAGAAAAATTTAGGAAATCTCAGGAAATGTTAGGAAATTAGAAAATCTTAGAAATACTCCAGATAAACTTTTTTTGCTTTTTCGAAAGGAAATTTTAAAGTAATCTAGGAGGAAATCCGGGAAAATCTTATAAAAGAAAATCTAGTATTATATGAATTTACTTTGTGACTCGCTTTTCGTTTTTCTGCGGTTTACACTTGCGGAACTGAGGTTAGAGGAGGATTTTTGGTTGTATTGCCAAGTGCAAACCACTCAATCTTTCTTGACTTCGTCGTCGTTAGGGGTGTGCTGTCACCCAAAATTTTTTCTTGCTGGTTGAAGTATACCTGTTGATATACCCAGGAGTTTTATTTAATTAGAAAAAGTAGTTGCCCTAAAAGCTTTTATAATAAACATCTTGTCAACGGAAGAGGCTGCAGGACTTGAAACTGCTTCGATTTAAAATGTTTCGGTAGCGACGTCGTGCAAATGAAATAATAAATTTAATTCGATTTCTGGTTAGGCATTTCAAAATTGCCTTACACCTACATTTTCACGTGTGTTTCGGTCATATTTGGAATTTAGAGATTCACTAAGATTGTGTACTTTGTGTATCTTCAATTTCCGGCCCAATTATCATTGAGAATGTTTTCTTTTGGACATATTATATTTAACAAATGATCGGCTACACAGGCGGTTATATTCATTTAAATGTTATTTGAGAAACAATTTGCATTTTATCATCATTAACCCTCATCCTTTCATTTGAAAGGTTAATAATACCGCATTAGCCTTTTTTAAAATATATAAAGCAAATGAAATAATTTTGTTAAATATTTTGAAAAATATTGTGCCCCCTGCGTACTCCTAAGATCCTCAGCGTACATATTATAAGTTTAACCTTCAGAAAATTTACTAATTATTATTATTAAATAATTTTTATAATTATTGTAATAAACGTAAAAATTTAAATATAATATTTAAATTAAATTATTGTAATATATTTAAATTTGTGGTTTTGATTTAATTTTAATCAATTAAAATTTTCTATTAAAAATTAAAAATTTAAATTTAAATTTTTCCGATACAATGGTAAATTTCCAAAATTCTAGCTATCTGCAGTTTTTTTTAAGGGATGGAAGGTACATCTTATAGAGAAGAAGAATTTAGAAAAAAAAAATAATAAATAAAAATTGATTTAATATTAAAATAAAATAAACAGTTACATGTACGTTACCTAAAAAATAATCAAAATTTTTTATAGCCACCAAATAAATCAAAATTATGATTAGTAAGACTGACATATTTCAACACTTATGATTAAGCGTGCATGACTAGGAGGAGATTTTTTTATAATGAAATTAACCCACGTAGATTAAATAAATTTTGAGATTATAAAGTTTAATTGCATGGTTTGCTAACAAGGATAAATAGAAAATCATCGGCGAACTACCCATAACCCTATAACATTTACAATTCAAGGGTATGGTACGTAGATTGGGCGTGGCAAAATGCAATTACCAGAGCGTAATAGCAATATTTTATTTAAAAAAATTAATCTTTTTAAGAAATCTTTATAATAATCAAATCTTATTCATATAACCTTGCCAGTTTTACATGCCATACTTCATTAAAAGAATTTGCAAAACTTTACGTTTGTTGCAAGGCCATTAATCTCGGTAGTTTGGTATTTCATAAAAACTGCAGGTATACTGTCTAAACATCAAATTAATATAAAATCAATGTTTGTAGGTCATAAAGTAATAACAATTTTGTATAAAAACTTTCAAAGTCATAACATTTCTTCACCGCTTTCCTAACCATCACAAAGGAGGATTCTCAACTTTAATTATTATTGTAGAAGTAAATATTTTCTTAAATAATATCAACTCAATTAAAATTCTTTCAAAATTGCTTTAATTGTTATTATTATCATCTCTAAGTAACTAATTATTGTTTATATCGGCTTCATTATACTTAACAAGAAAAATGTGTAATTAAGATGGACAATCCAGAGGTGAGAAGCTGATGCTGGTGTGTATTTCATTGTTCATATTTTATTTTTAATCAAATTTTAATGCAATTTGCTCATGGAATTTGGAAAGGACATTCCTGCTGCTAGAGAAATTTCGGTGCCAAAAGCAAAATTTGACTTTTTGAGCGAACATTTATTGAAGTAATAATTCCTGCAACCCTATTAATTAACCCTGTATAGGTAAATGTAAGCAAGTTACATATTAGAGTAAATAATAAGATTGTGAGTAATCCATTTGGTATTAATATATTAAAATTTATTCCTGACAGAAAATTATACAGCATAAAAGCTTTTATCTTGTTTATGCCCATAACTTCAAATAATTGACAACTTGGAGAAATTTCAGTAAAAAATGTTTACAATAACTTGTAAATTTGTGTTAATAAATTTCCATTAATAATAAGTTTGAGAAAATATTTTATGTGCCTGGCAATAAACAAAAGGAATAGTCACGACTAAACCTTGCAGAGTAAAACCAACTCCAGTTTTCTATCAACAAGTTAACTATTTGCACGAAAGATACTTGCACAATTTTAGATTACAGATAATGTACCTAATCGAGTAACCTCAACTATCAGTAACATTACATTATTTTGACAATGATTGATTACAAAGTTGGAATGAAGTTAAAGAAATTAAGGATCAATATCAAGGAACTTAATATTTTGAAACGCCTCGTTATTTTCGTTGCATGCTGAGAAATTACGCAAAAAGTAGGTAGTTGAAAAATATGTAATGTAATGTAATGTAATGTAATTTAATGTAAATGTAATAAAAGCATATTTTTTTATAAAAATAAATATGCAGGTAGATCTGAAACTGGACATGATGTAAAACCAACATATGTATACGAGAGTTGTACGGATAAACATGAAACATATTACAACAGAAAATAATTACATACTTAATTTTAATACTTTTAGTATTAAAAACCCATCTTAACCGACTTTCTTCGTAATAATATTAATAGAGACGATAAAATTGATACTCACTAAGTGTTGTATAGGTACACCAGGAAGCAAAATATTTAAGCAAGTCTATGTCGTCACGTTTCCAAAACGATTAATCTTGTAAAAATTGAGACGCTAAAGTGATAGTTTTGTGCTAATATTTTTTTGATTATAAGTTATGATGACAAAAAATTTCTTCGTGTCTTGTTCTTTTAGTAGCAAAAATCTGGAGCTCCATCGTGATGGGCGTTGCCTGCTACAATTTCTGCATGCTAAGCATTGTAAACACCGCAAAAAGCGCCTGTTTAGAATTATATTGTTCAGATTGCTATCTAATCGTTAAATTAGTAAATCATGTCTTTCTAGAAGTATTTTTTTTAAATATAATGAAGAATAGTGCTTGTTGTAGGTGTTAATTCGTTTTGCTCTCACGATCTATAAAATTAGTTGGTTCGCGTTTCTTAACTGTTTACTGTATTCTTAGACTCATTCAACAGATTAAATCAAGGTTTTCTTAAAACCTGCAATTTTCAACAAAAGAACACGGATTATTAAATTTTAAAAGGATTCTGATTAAACTCTTTTTTTTGGTATGAGTTCTTGCTTAATAGCCCACGTCGAGATAAGTATAGGTAACTATTCTTAGTATAACTTAACATTATTTTAGATTCGAGTTAGGTCAGTACGTGCAACGTAATAAATTCTGCTGTTAGATGGACCAGCAACTTCGTCCTGTCTATCTTCCTGATTTGTCAAAGCTTTCCGTTTTCATTTTCTCATCAAAATACAGTAAAAAGATGAAATAATCAAGTAAATACAAAATAGTAAAAAAATACAATTAACCAAAATCCGAATTAGAAGTTAATCATTTTACAGTTTTTATTGTCTACAAATCGTTTTGTTTGTTTGCTTAATTGTATTGTATTATTAATGGCATAGTCTGTATAACAAACAATGTCTAAATACACGTTTTATTATTATTAATAACATACAACTTGAAAATTACATATAATACCTAATAAAAACATTAATAGCAACCGCAAGCAGAGATCCTTCAATTTGATAAATTTTAAACATAGCTATTTTTTGTTAAAACAACAGCCAATATTATTTTTCGACATAAAATTTTCTTTAAAATGATTTTTGTTATATATATTTATATATATGATATTTGTTAAATTAAGCTGTCTTCGTAACTTCTATTGAATTATATCATCAAAGCTATAATATTATTTAATTATTTTTTTGAACATTTTCCTTTGGAACTATACAAATCTGTTATAAGAAAAAATTAATTATGTCCGATTTAAGGACTAATATTTCAGTGAATTCAGAATTTGATTTTGTAGATAACACATTCAAAGTAGTACTGTAAGTTAATTTGTTTAAGTGGGCCCCTTCACCTTTACTAAATATCTATTGAAAATAATAAAAAATTATTTTAATAATCCGAAACTTTAAAAAAAATATTCATATTTTACTTTCATTCCTTTTTTTTATTATTATTTAAGGGAGCATGCATATTTTTGCCGAATAAAATTTTTAGTATCGACCAGACCATCCTCAGGATGCACAACCATTTGCATAAACCATTTATAATTTATAATTCATATTATATTATAGGTACTTAAATATAAATTAAAACTCAAATTATCACAGTATCCTGATGATAGTCTAACCGAAACTAGTCGATTCGATAATTCCCTTAATTAATAGAATGAGTTTTGCACACTGAAATAATAACGGACACAGGGCTGGATTAACCAATAGGCAAACTAGGCAACTGCCTAGGGGCGCCAAGTAGGAAAGGGGCGCTCAAATTATTTGACCTCATAAAGAAACTGAAAAATCACTTAAAGGCTATAAGCAAATAGGCTACTCAAAATTTTTGGATTATTGAAATTCACTGATCATTGAATTTTAACTGAATTTTGGTCCGTCATTTTGAATAAATGTGGTAAAGTCAGCAAATCTCTTCAAAAAATAGAAACAGATTTATCAATTAATTGCTGTTTCAACCAAATTCTACAATTCAGTATTAGTATACTTTAGTTTTCGAGTTCAGTATACTTGTATGTCGTTTACGAAGAACGTGGAAAAGAATTGTCGAATATTTATAAATATAAAAACGAAGACAGTTTGGCAAAAGTAAGCATGGTGAAGTCGGGTTTGGTGGGAAAACTGAAATAAGAATTAACACTTACTTGCAATTATAGACAGATTATAAGAAGAATTGAAAAAAAGGGTAACTGACTATAGCAAAATTGAAAATAATTTTGGATTTTTAAATAATTTGAAAAACCTTGATGATGGCGAATTACGCAATCATTCACAAAATCTCCAAACATGTGAAAAGTTGAACTTGGAATTTTCTGAACAAAAGAAAAAATTGATTTCAATGTTTCCCAATTTAGAAATTGTAATAAGGTCATTTCAACTTTAAAGAGAACAAAAACATACTTAAGAAATTCAATTGTTAAAATAGAACTTATCGAATTTAGCTGTTTTGTTTATAAATAGTGAGTTAACCTGTTAGCTGATTTTGAAAATACTGATATCTCAGAGTATTTAGAAACATGCAATTCCGAAAAAGATTTAAATTTTTGCAATATGTATTTTGTCATAATAATAAAATATCGAATTCAATGTTCTTTTTATATTTTTTATTAGTTATGAATATCAGATATCCCAATAATCTAATTAAAGTAAAATCGACTCAGGAGTATAAAACTATCACAAAATAAGAAAATAATTTTAGAAAAAATTGGTGCCTCCGCGAGATCTCATTTTGAGATAAATGAATATGTATTTGTAGGACAAGAATTTCAAGTTAAATTTCGAAAATTTAGGAATATCGAATCTAAAGCTCGAAATTTTCTAGAAACATTTATTTGGGGGGGGGGGGGATTAAAAACTTTTGCCTAGGGGCGCATACATTAATAATCCGGCCCTGAACGGACAATATATTCGACGGTTTAGAGTCAAAAGGGTGTAACTACACATATATCTGTTTTGAGTTATTTTATTTCTCCAGCAAATTTAATAAACACTTAATATCAAGTTACTTTGTTAGTTTACTGTCTAAACCACTCGTAAAATATTATATTACCTAAAAAAAAATTGATAAATCCTTAATTATCAGTATACTTGCTTGAAAATGTCGATTTTTCTTCAATATCTCAAATGTGATAATTTGTAGTTACATCCTTCTGGCTCTAAACCCGAATATTATATTGATTATAGTATTTCTTTAGTTATTTGGTTTTCCATTACTGTGTTTTCATTTCCAAATGTAAAAATGCTATTTCACTTATAATTTTAACGGTCTAAACTGTCAGTGATTCTTTTTAACTATAAATTTTTCCAAATAATCCAAATTTTAAATTATTTTAAATTTTTCGACCAGATAATTCGTTGCATATGCGATGATGCCTTTAATTCAACTTCGAAATACTGTAAAACGACCAAATAACTAATTATAAATTTCCAATCAATATCAAAATGTTTAATCTTGATCCATTAAAAATACTCCAATTTCCTGTGATTCAAAATATCCAAAGTTTGTCCAATTTTTGAGATAAATAAAATCCAAACAATGAAAAGATGTACTCACTCAAATGAAATAAATTTATTCGCCAAATACAAAAAATCCAAAAATCAAATTTTCTAAAATTCAAATGGGGATTGTGAAACACGACAATATATTACATAAAACTGTAAAAATATAATTAATTTAGTACCGGTTATGGAAATTTCATCGGAAATTCTTTTTAAATTTTTAAAATTAAATCGAACTAAGTAGTAATTTTGTAAATATAATTTAATTAATTAAAAAATAATTTTCGATGCAATTTCCACTACTGTGGGATTCCCTGTTGCTGTCAAATTATCTTTACCGTGGTTTGGATTTCACGTTAAGCTGTAAATTCTGGCTTAGGTTGAACGAATAGATATAACTGTTAATTTGTAATTTATTATTGATTGGAAAAATGTTTACTTCTGTAAATTACAATAATAATTTACGATTATAATAAACATTCTAGTATTTTTAACATATTAATTATTGCAGTGACAAAACAAATATTTACTAATAAAATTATTACAATACTAACGATAAACTAAATTAACAAGTGGTTAACCTGATTTAGAATTTACGACTTGGATTAATTACCAATTTATTATTACACCCATGACAGATACATTGGTAATTATAAATAAAAATTAATTATAATAATAAAATAGTTAAGATATAAGCGTAACTAAGAGCCATAAATGCGTAAGCAAATAATCCTGAAAATAACATCATAGCTAATACATATAAACGCTAATTTATTAATAAATCATTTGATGAGTGTGCCATTAAAGAAATCGTAAATTTAATGTGTTAATTGGCCATAATTCGATGTTAGAGGTAACATCGAATATCTACTTAATAGTGCAAAAAAGTAGTGCCAGATTTTATCTATGCTTTAGTGAAAGTTATTAAATGCTTTGATAAACGATAAGAAAAGTTGTTAGAATTAATTACTTTTCGAGTTCATTTACAAATACGCAAATACCGAATAGTTTCATTCGAAAATGTTAATTGCGACCAGATACCTCAATCAAAATTTTTCACATTTATTTAAAAAAATCGAAACTTTATTATATAGTAATACCAAAAAAGGTGGACATTAAAAATTTTAATTGCCAGATGAGTAATAAACGAAGAAATTAGCAGTTAGTTAAAATGAGTCAATAAAATAGAGACAATTTACTTGGTAATCGTTAATTAGAAAATGTAAGATGTATTAAGCCGTTTCTGTAACATTACAATTTACCGAAGGACATACGTCTTACTTTTTGTTGTAAAGTGCAGAATAAATTCATTATGTTGTTGTTTATTGTTAACAATGTGGGACACAGCAGCTATTCGTTCGTTATAGCTAATAGTTCATTAATTACCCACAAAGAGGGTGGATATTATTGCAAATATTGCTAATTTAGTGTTATTTGTGTTTGTAATGAATAAACAACGTAATTACTCAATGACAAGGCTGATTAATGAATTTGCTCTTAAATTTTTGAGTAATAACTTAAATTGTTGTTTTTTATCTGCGATGGCAAAAAATGCAATTTAGAAAAGAGACGACGATAAAGAAATATTTGATTGACGTCGAGGTTAAATAGATGCAAGCTTTGGTGATAATTATAATTAGTACTAGCCTTGATTTCCAATCCTGCCAGTTTAATTAAATACGCCTTATAATTTTAGCTAACTTGGGCCAATAACTAAACGTGCGTTTAACATATTTCAAATGAAAGCGTCATGCGTCAGCCTCACTTTTCGAATACATTTTTAATCGAAAGTTCTTCGACAATATTTCAACCTTCGCGCCAAACTAAAAGCTTTTTAATAACTGCAACAAAAACTTCCAAACTTTTTATCAACATTTGCACAACTTTGCTACCATTATATTGTTGAAAAGGTTATAGGTTGTTCGATTGTCCATACAGGGCCAATTAAAAAATGATATTAAGGAAACAAATCCCAGATCAAAACAACAAATCACAATGCTACATTATTTAATTTACACGTTTGATCGTAAATTATAGATTTACTATGCTCTAGCGCCAGCTCTAAGTACATTATTAAATTTTCTATACCTTCTCTGTATTTGCATACACCTACATACCAGAATAGTATGAAATTACCGTAAAATAAAGCTTTTTACTTTACGTTTTTTTAACTTCCTGCTCCATCGTAACCGAAAATACTTCTGCGATGTTAGTCACTCATTCCACATTAAACAATAATTTTTTTATTAAACCACTAATAAAATTTATTAGTATATTAAATGTTTATTATAAACCGTTTTGTTAACATTTGTGTAAAGTTCAAGGTAATAATAGAGGCAAATTTGAAATTCCAGAGTTTATTGTTATCTTGAACAAATCGGGAAAACAGTTGTTGAATATTGTCCTGTACTAAACCAAGTGCCATTGTATGGCAGATTATATGGGTCAAACGGCAAAGAATTTTATAATGAATGTTATTCCACCGTATGTGTATAATTGCTTCCGTTAATACAGCAATCGAGAAAAGTGAAAAGCGTATCATTAATATTACAACAGGATCACAGCTTTCAGAATAGCCGTACAAAAGTTGTTTATGCATACACTTAACAGTGAATAGCACTTAATAATAAATTAAATAAATATGATACGACTTAGTAAAGATCGCTCCTTGTAATTAATCGTATTCACATAAAACGTGGTTAGATTTCTCTAAAATTGCGAAGATATGATTGAGGTAGAAATAGTTTCCGGTTACAGTAGTGACCGATAATTGAGGTAGTGGTGTAGCATTCTTTGATTAATAAGGATACGAACACCTAGGGCTCTTCCATTTAAGGTAGATGTTTTGCTTTAACACGCGCAGGTTAATCTTCAAGATTTATTATGTTTCATCATTATCATAAGATGTAAGTAGAGGAATTTCATCGGCACTTTGTAATTAAATGTAATGTAATATTTTTATTTTTACTTAATAATTGTCACGTTTTTCAATTATTCTTCATTGCATTTTCTTTTGTAAACGCTCAGACCCAGTGTCAACTACCTTTGCCATTGATCACTGTCGTGTTATAAAAACCGAAATAAAATCTAAACCGCACAACCGCAAATTGTATTATGCAGATACCTTTATTGCTATTGTCTGTTTTCTACTCATGGAAAGTGTGATGACAGCACAAAATATTAAATATTTACTACAATGATACACACAGAAAAAATATTATTTGCCGTAAATATACACATAAATTTAAAAATATATATTCGATTCAAATAAACATTACTTGCTGTAACAACATATTACTTCAATGAAATAAAAGAGTAAACTTAAGATGAATTAATCATTTATTTGAAATGTAAGTTAAATCCAAAAAGAAAATCTACTTAATTCAAACAAATATTGAATATATTCAATTTAAAAATGCAGGAATATGAGTTTGTTTCATTAGAATGTCTCTGAAATAGGAATATTTGATTCAAATATAAATTAACCGATATACATTTGATTCAAGTATAAAGGACATCAGATGGCTTTCATTTCATTTTTGAAGTGCAATCGTAATTCGGATGTGGCTGTATGCATTGTGCTGGTAAAAGGTACGTAATTTTTACATTGTTGTTCATAACATTATTGAATTATTGAAAATAAACTAAACCTAATCTTTAAAAAATCTTACAAAATTTTGTGTCGCTTACATTTTTAATGTATCTACAAGCAAAAATAATAAAATGGCGATGAAGAAAAACAAAAGAAAAATTGTATTTTTCCGCTGTTTTTTGCAAAATAAAATATTCAATCGGTTGCTAGTGTTATATTGAACCTAAAACTTATGATTTTTTTGTTTTAGATGGCCCATTTTCAAGATTTTACCACCAGTGCTACTAATCCAGGCTTGACATTTAAATAATGTTTCTGAATATAAAATATGCATAAAATATATTAATTTTTTTTTTACAGTATTTCAAGAGAGCATTTATTAAGCCTTATATAAACCCTATATCACAAAAATTGCTTTTTTTGAGCGCCCAAAGTAGAATATCTGCACGAAAGGGCGAAAGAAAAGAAGAAAGTATAAGAATATAAAATATCAAAAGTATAAGAATATTAAAATTCAAAATTTTTCAGTAGGTTTTACCAGTGCTCTTTTTGCAAAAAAAGAGGTGATGGAATCCTTATTTATAAAATCCCAGCACGCTGCTGCTGCTCCTGCTACAGAATGTGTCATTTTTTGGTAGCAAGAAAACTCTGATTTCCTTCACTTTTGCGTAAAAATTCAAATTTCCCGATTTTTTCTAACAAAATTTGAAAAATTAGAAATTCCCTATCTTCTCCAAGTATTCCACACTCTCCGACCTCCCGGTTTCCATTTTACCAACCGAAAAATGTAATAAACTAACTAAGATTAGGACTAACCGGGAAATTTGAATTTTTAAGCAACATTCCCACTTTTCTACAGTACCTACAGAACACAGAAGAATTATACAAATTTCGTTAGGAAAAGCTGGAAAATTTTTTGTTTTTGAGCAAAAGTGAGGGAAATTAAAACAGTCGGCTAAAGAAAATTAGAATTTGAGAAACTTATTTATTGTTATATTTTGAGAACGGGGAATCCCCAGTAGCGGAAAACTAAATTTAATGTTTAAATATTATACCGCTTAAAATAGATCCACCGTGTTGCTGCCCGTCCAGGGACGGGCTTTCCAGCTACTCTTATATAATATTCATAATTGTATTGAAATTGAAAATTGAAAAAAGGTGGTGGAACGCCGTTCCAATGCGTTCTATGACAAAAAGAGCAATGGGTTTTATTATGATTTCTTAAACTTAAAAATATAATATTATATTTTCACCATTCCGGGAGTAAAGTGCTCACTTTACTCCCGCCTTTGCGGGACTAAAGTAATACTTTTTTCCCGTGCTATTATTGCGCGCTATTGATCTGAAACTTTGCATATGGTTTCTTACTACAAATCGCTGGGGGCTACTGTAACGGGGGTAAATTTTTTGCTCGGTTTTTCGATATTTATTTCGAATTTCAAAATCTCAAATTTAGTTATTAACCAATGTAATTCAGCATTTTCAGCGAAATTGTGAAAAATAGTATATACACCTTGGGACTAAGGTTCTTTTCATCCCGTGTGCGATTTTTGCACTCGGCTGCACGCGGGATGAAAAGCAGCACCTTAGTCCCATGATGTATAATATACTATTATTAACCTTATTTTTCTAGTTGGCAACAGGCGGCGCTAAAATAGAAAATATATCTTTTAGTTTTTTTAATTTTTTAAAATCATTTTCAGCTTAATTTTTGAAAATCTGCGTTGTTTCTGTTAAATTTATAAATTTAGTTTATTACACTGGCAATATCGAAATTGTTTTGTTTCATTTTGTAATACAATTTTTGATCCTGCTGAAATATTTCATTATTTGCAAACTAAACATTTCATTCTCCTTAAACTTTAATACATTAAGGTTTAATAATTACTTAATCCAGATGAGTTTTGTTGCGTGTGGTAAGTCTATTTCTGAAGTTCTTGTTTAAAAAAAAGGATTTTATTTGATTAGAATTTAGTTACGGTTGGTTTTTTCTGTTGCTTTTTTTAAATATAGGAAAAGTCGTTGTTGAACTGGTAAAGCTGAAGTCTCCCTGGGTTAATGAATTATCATAATAAATAATTTCCGATATAAAACATTCCCTTCTCTCCTCGTGACCCTGTAACGCCGAATAAAGTAGTCATTTCTCAAGAATTTCAAAAAAATATAGATTTATAACTGAATAAACTGTATGCCCGATGGGTTTAGCTAAAGTTATTAAACATAATTAGCTGATCTTGAATGAATAATAGACTTTTCTAGACAATGAATACTGGTTCCCTATATCCTTAGGATTCAGGTCAGCAATAAATTATCCGGGTCTAACCAAATTGTACATTTTCGACATTTTTGACTTTTTGAATTTTTGACTTTGCTTAGCGGAACTTGCTCGGAGCTAATTGGAAAAAATCTATTGTTCGGCGTCAATGACTAATTGCAAAATGGCAAAATTTCCAATTAAAAATTATTAATGTGTTATTTGTAGGATATTTAACAGCTTCTAGTTTTATTAGTACCTTGTAGGAAATGCTGTATTAATTATAGTTTAAAATTCCCTTAAGCAGAACAGAAGCAACAAAAATGTATTGTGTACAGTTTCTAATGTATTATTAATTAAATGGTAATTAACACATAAAAAGATAACCTCGATACATATAGGTAGTTGTCAATTAATATGAACCAAAAAATAAATACAATAGAGGCATAAATTTGGTTCGTCGGATGTAGTAATTAACGATACTTCTTTAACAAGCATGATGATAGCAATATGTCACACAATATCTTCTTCGGAACATCCTCAATATTTAATTAACGGAGTCGGTTAATTAAAAACAAGATTTTATTTTAGAATTTATTGCCACACTACGAAGATCTATTTACTTACATTATAGGGTAAAAGTATGCAATAAATTGTTGCAAAGAACCTTACCTAGATTCCTGAAGGTATTTCTTAACACAATACTAACTTATAATTGTTGACTCATTAAAATGTTTTACCGTATAATCGATCTGAATTTATAAAGCCTTCCACATTCAAAATTGATTAAGAAACTGGTGCAATTAAAAATTACCCTAAAGTAATTTTCAGCTGACCTTCATACACCGCTAAATGATTAATTGTAGCTTATAAAAAAACTGTTTGCCAAATTTTTGCATTGAATTTTTCTGAATGGTTAATTATAACGTATAGAAGCTGCGAAGTTTCTAATTAATTTTAGGCAATTATCTTGCTTAATCATTGCTAAAAATTAGACAAATTATTATCATATCACTAAATACAAAGGACGCGCATTTCTCCGCTTCAGAATATACAAAGTACTTAAACAAATATGTAGATTGCTACGAAAATGGTCAATAGGAAACACCGTTAACAGCTCTTCTTTCATTTTCTTTTCGATTTTTTTTATTTATCGAAATTATTGCCAAACAGTTAATTGAGCATAAGCAAATGATGACCTTATGAAAATCTAACTTGTACAGCAAAAAGACGACAGTGTGGTTTTATGACTTTTACCTATTAGTTTTATTATCGGTTAATATTGCAGTTTATTAAATATCAAAGCTTGGTGCGATTAGCTACCACACTTAAACAAAATTCAGCCATTTAGATTCTCAAACCATCATAATTAATTTTTCTTACCACACTGTTTATAAATTATTAGCATTCATTAAAGTAATATACCAACTTTCTCATCATTATCATTCTATGTTAAATATTTTTTATCAACTTAAAGATTTTAAATTAACAGTTAAAGTTAAATTAAAATTGTTTTGTAATAATTTTTTTATTATTTTGTTAATTTATTTTAAAGATTAATTTTAGCTACAACTATGAAATTTAATGGTTTTTCTCGGTTAAAAAAACTGGAGCCAGGATGGTGTGCACATGTAACATCTATCATGTTAATAAAGTTTATAGTAACAATAATTGCTTGTATGTACATAAAAAATTTAATATCATTTTAAATACCAGTTTGGGCTATATAAAGGATTCGCAATTAATACCTAGCAAAAGTGAAATTCCAAGCAAAATATTGTGGTTGAACTAGTTCTTTTCACCAAGGATGGATACACATGGTCATAGGTATTATAGCCGTGCTCTTTTTTTCCAACAAATTTTCCGTAAATTTCGAAGGCAAGAATGCCATTTTATTATACCAAACGTGATTAATTATTTACCCATTTATATTTCTCGAGACTGAACAAAAGCTTTTGTTTCATTCATAAATGTATTGTCACGAATTTTTCCTTCGAGTTATATATTAGTATTATTTATATAAATTTGTTTGATAAAGATTTAAAAAGTAACAAGCGGAATTATAAAATTGGGTCGATTATAATTTAGTTAACTGCATATCGAATATTGTATTATTTAAATTGTAGGTATGGAATTTTTTTCAAATAATTTGATACAGTTCAAGTTCGTGACTTAAAGAAAATATAAATCTTGGTTATGATGGGTGTTTGCTAATGTATGTAGTGGAGCGATAAAACATTTTTTATCATGTTTATCGTGAAACCGAAAGGAAATTTAGAAAAAATTTAAACAATCACATTATTCTTCAAACCAACTGTGAAATACTTCTTCAGTTGAAGAAGGTGACAAGAAATCAAACTTTTGCTTAGAAATCTGATAACAAAAAGTTATATTTTCAAAAGCTTTTCAACAAGAAATTCCATATATACGGAAGTAACTCCGTCGTGCTAAACTGAAATAGGCGGAGTAGATCAATTTATGATGACCTCGACCCAAAGCATCACCTGAGCTGTCGAGTTTGAATTGCCGAGAAAAGGTGAGAGTAAAACTTAATTTTTCTTCTCGTTTAGAACCTGATCGCAGTGATAACTGCTCGAAAACAGTGCATGACAAATTTAGCATTCATGCACAATAAATTATCTAAAAGTGTACTTCAAACCATATTAAAATGATGTGAAGAAATACAGGGTTAGATTTTGTATGTTTTTAATTTTTTTTTGCTCTTCAACGTTTGCTTCTGGAGCAGCCCTGCTCTCTACCATCCCATTTCCAGCGTGGAAGACACAGTTCTACGAATTTTATTAACCTTTGTAGAAATTCATCGGAAATAAAAAATCAAGTGTACACTTGTCTACCTTAGTATTATAGCACCGAGAAAGTAAACCCCAGCTGTGATTTTATTATATGATGAAACATCAGTTATCATAAATCAAATCCATTGAATGTTTGTATGTCACGGGCAGCACTCTGTAAGCTAGTGGTTACAAAAAACTACTGTTTAAGGACTTCAGAAGAACACGAAAAGGAAAAAATGCGTTTGGATCATCTATTTGAATGTTTCCCATCTGCTTGTCTGAAGATAATGAAGTATAGAGAGGAGTAACGTCTGCAATTTATTTTAGTTGTTGTTTAATGTGTTTAAATAATTGGCAAGTGTCGACTATCGTTCAAGAGCAGCAACGTGGTATGTGTTTTAATGAATATTAAGAGGTAATTAAAAACCACTAAAAGTGGTATTTCACACCTCAAAGCATAAAATTATAGAACAATTTTATTTAATCTTTAATTTAGTTTAAAATAAAAATAAAAGACCACGAGTTTTGCCATGAAGTATTTTAATATTCAAAAAATTAATGTAATGCATTCCAGTCGTGTAATTACATTTTGAAAAGAAGTTTGTTGTAAAATATGCAAATGAAAAAAAGAAAAATTATTCTAATTAAACGTTAATTATAGTGTTCTGCAGAGTTTCATACAAAAAATTAAATTGTGTTTACTTTAATAATTATAAGTCGCTAAGCTTTTACGTTTAATTACTTAATTATTCTTACCCAATCCGTTAGACAACTGATAAGAACTCAACGTTAACCGTAGCATCTCGAAAGAGAAATTTTAATTATTATTATTAAGATTAACTTAGTTTGAGCCACGATTTACATGATTTCAGTAACAAATAGCATCTAGTCAAACGATTCGTTTCCTGATGCAACAGTAGGAAATAATAGAGGACTACGTAGCGAGTCTTGCGAAACGCCACTTAGTGATTTTTGCAAGAATATACAACAATGGCATCGAAAAATAAATAATGAACTGCATTAAGGATGTAAGGTAATGGTTTCTCACAGCTTGACTTAATTATTTTTCTAGTCTTGTATATTTTTCCAATTCCATATATGGGAAAACACAACGATTGGTTGCACATATATACTTTTTTATTGAGGTAGTTAAATGAATGGTATAGGTACGTACACCTTGGCAACCAAACCGAATATTTTTAATTTTAAACGGGAAGATAACTAAAACCAAGATAAATTATACGCCCACTCTATTAGAACAATAAGGTTTACCGTCAACTTAAAATTTTTTCTACTACAATAAACATTCCTGAAGCACCGATGTAGTATATCAACATAATTCTTATAATGGGAGGCGAGTCTAGAATCTGCGCTATTGCAAAACCCTGTTAAATGGGGTCAACTGTGGAAATCAAACGTTAATGTAAATCGACAAAAAACACGCAGATCATGACCACCCACGCTTACATGAAACATAGGCAGGGAGTATGGAGCAATTTCTTTTAATGTCTTCTAATGTAACTAACTCTTTGTTTTATATTATTGCATGTACTTTAACTTAACGAGTTTAAATTAATAATGCTTGATTTGTTGTGATCGTAAAAATTGTACAATTTACTTTATTGCACCAGTTTTTTACATGTTCATTATTCCATCAGATAACAACTGCGGCATATTTTATTCATTCGCCTCTTATTGGAATCCATTCAGATAAATCACGAAAAATCTCATTTTTTGACACGGTTATGTGACCTTTCATCAGCGAATATTGGTAATTTATGAGTTTCAATAAACTTTTCAATGTCAAATTGCTAAATAATTTGAAATTAATAATCTATAGCCTATTATTAATATTTAACGCCTCTCAGTTAACTGTTAATTTGCAAAATAACTTTGCTGCGTACCTGAAAAACATGAAAACCCATTAAACCATCACAAATTATATATAATTATCGTTGGTCGATTTTTATATTTATAAAGCATTAACACCAAAATATTTCTCTCTAAATATTTGTTTGCCGTTAATTTGGCAATAACAAATTTAATTTGATAAAAAGAAAGTTGCCAACCTAGTCACCAACTCACCCATTCGGGGTTCTTTCTAAAGTATATTGTTTACCTTTTTATGACTTTTATATTGTTATTGGACATCTATCTGAAATTCCTAACGGGAGATTTATTTAAATTTAATTTCTGTGTCAGGTGCGAGAATTGGATTATTTATGTAACTGTTTAAAAGTTGGGATGAAAACATTCATTTCCAAAAAAGTACTTAAAAATAATATATGAAATAACTGAAATTTTGTTCGGGTTTGTCGGCTTCCTAGCGTTGAAGTCTCCACATGAATTTAAGCTACACCGACTCCTAGCAGCACTTTAAAAACTTGATTAATTAATTTTTACAATTAAAAGCAAGTCGATCGATTAGATGTAATTAGTCATTAGCATTTTATATCACAATTATTTGTATGTAAATACATCGACGATTTTATTGTCAATATTTAATTTTTAAGATTTACTGTAACATTTAAAGTCAACCTAGGTAAGTAATAATTACACAAATATGCCGTACTTATATATTATACGTTTACAGCTGTATAAGCTCATTTAAATAAATTAGAATCGTTTTATAGCAATATTACTAATTATAAATCAAAACTTAAAGTATATCGTTTGAAAACTACTAGGAAAAGTTCAATTTTGACAAGGTAATTTTTTGAGTTTGTAGGTAATAATTAAGAAATTATAGTTTCTTAATTGACCATAAAATAAATGAAATAAATTTTCTGCGTTATAAAATAGAGAAACATTCTTGCTGTATTTTTTTAGTTTTATTGCATGTTTTATTTTAGTTTTGTGTGCTTTTAAACTTCAAACTAAATTTCTAAGGTAGTTCTCTAACATTACTATAATATTTTTAAAGTTGTACTTTTGTGTCGTTTAATATTGAAACCACAGGGAAATATTCAAGAAAACGTCATTTAAATTCAACATGGCTACTTCTGGACAGCTGTTTGTTTAATTGACGCACAATGTATTTTTAATGTTGTATTTTGTCAAAGAAAGTAAATTATTTAATTTTATTCAAATTTTTTAATTTTTATTAATTAATTGAATAACTTTGGTGATACCTTTACGATTATGTGCATTGGAATCACTTGAAGGCAACACACTTCAGCACAGAATTTATTTATTTTTAATCTAAACGTTTTCGTGCATTTTTAAAGAGCGTGAAATTATAATTATACCAAGCAGATTCTAATCTTTTATTATCTAAAATCGACGGCTTTCGAGTTATGGATTAAAGTAAGTAAAAAAAAATGTTCATAATCTCAAATTTTATTTAATTACTTTTTCAATGTCTTCTTCAACCAATGGTTTTACGAAAAAGCATCGCTTGCAGGATATCTGGATAACAAATTAAAATTTTGTTAAGACAAGACAATTTTAGAAGACAAACGTAGGTTCAAAAAAAGCAATAAATTAACAAAATCTATTTTTGTAGAATAAAACTTTTTTTATTATTTGAATTAAATCAAATTAATTTTATTTTATGAAAAATAAATTTAGAAACTTTTATAAATATGCTTTTTGCAGTTTTCCAGTATATTTTTACTTAGTTTAATTCATATAAGTCAAAATTCGTTAATTTTAATAAAATTTTTTTCAAAAATTAGTAAAAATCCACAACTTATCCTATTATTTTCTAATGATATGCTGTATATTTTTCAAATTTACAGTAATTTCGTACACTGCACCAGAAATTGCAACAATCATACATAATAAAATATTTATTGAATTAATAACTTTTCAGCTATTGAACAAAGATGTATTGTATTTTCTATAAATCTGTTCATTGTATTTATGAAAGTTTCTTGAGTTTTTTGTTTCTTTTTATGCAAATTTTAATCGCATTTTCATTAGTTCTATAGGGTAGTTGTCCTTCTTGCAACTGCCCTTAGAAATAAATCATCCTGGTAAGTATAGAAATTAATTGCAAGCAAAAATTGGAATGACATTTCAAAGTCAATTTGTATTTTAATTCTGCATTTAATCCTGTATTCCACTCGAGATTCTTAAGTTTTGCAAAGTGCAAAATGATGAACTAACAAATAATAATATTACTCAGCTGTAAAGCTCTCCATATCCTCAAGAAATCACAAGTAAAAATGCCAAAGCTCACACAACGAATCTAATGCTGAGATTAAAATCTCTGGAACAAAACTATTTTTTTTGTTTATTGGATCCAAGCAATTAAAGTTCTTTTTTCAAAATTAACTCCCACGAATATTTAATGAAAATAAGCATTACAAATTGTCAAACATATTTCCTTTTTTACTTGTATTTTATTTATTTTCTTTCGCAATTACCTGTATAAAGCTCATAAATTGGGTTGAGATGCTCAGCAGACGTTGCACAGTAAAGAAACAAAAAATAACTAAATTAATATTTTAATTAAAAATTGTAATAACGAGAATTACAGGGTGTCCTCTGAAGTATCCTTGCATAATTAATATAATTAATTATAGCTAGACAATGCAAATCAAAAACTCAGTTAATTTGTTTGTTTACAATTTTAATTAAAGAAAAAATTGTTACTTGTAATTAAATAATAAATAAGTTTGGTAATAATTTAATACGTGATTATTTCGAGAGCTTAAAAAATCCAAAATTCCAGTACTTTTCGTATATATCCATCAAATATTGAGATGCTTCAACTGATAATCATGTGTTTCATTTAATTTTGCGATGCATATTGATTAAATTTAACATAATTAGTAAAAAAAATTAGAAAGTTAATTAGTTGACTTATTTAAATTTCATTTTTATAAAAAGAAACCGAGTATAAATTTTTATAGCTTGTAAATAATTAGAATATTTTAGTATAGTAGTATTATGATAATTATAAATTTAGTTAATTCTCCTAGTTAATTGCACTTGACAATTTAGCAATTATTCAACTATTATCTAAGAAATTAAATCGTTTAGTAGTTTATTCAGAAATCAAGTTTTAATGAATAAAACCGCAATCAAACAAGTTTATTGAATAAAAACGTAACGATTATGGATTAGATAATACATAAATAATTAAGTTGGTTTGCAGTGTAGCTACAATTGGTTAAAAAAGCATTTGTGTCTCAAGACACGATCTCAATAATTACTCATTAATTACGCAACGAATGATCTACTAATTAATAACTGGAAAATTTAATAAAAAAATAATAATTTATATATACCAAGTAATTTTTCTGTGGCTGTTCTTCCAGATGCTTCTTCGTTGCAAATTTTAGTTACCTCAACGTTTAATATAATATTTAAATTGCAATTTAATATTATGCATTATGCATTCAAAACTAATTTATCTAGCTGTTAACTAACAAAAAATTTCAAGGTAAACCAGTTTGACTTGGGATTTATATGAGATAAATTCTGGAACAAGTGCTTGGGCTCAATCAAGTTTTTTCAAACCATATACCAACGTACATATTAGTTTAATTCATGGACCATGTCGAAGCTCGCGCTCGCAATGCATAAAAAAATTATTTATGCAAAATTTTTATATTTTAACAATTAAGACTATGCTTTGAGACAAATCGTTAATTAACTAAACTGCCTAGTGAGCTTCGTACGTCATACGATTGACCCACATTGTCAGCCAATGCAGTATGGGTTCTTAAATGAGTAGGGATTCTTGTTTTCTCATTGCATAATTAGAACATTTTTTTTATTAATTAAATTAATTTATACTTTATATCTCCGACTGCAATAAATTTAAGAAGCAAAAAATTGTTTTTATTGATACAAATTATTAGCAAAAGAAAGATGGAAATTCAAATTTCACACCCACGTCCGCCACGACATGATCAAATATATTATGTATACATTTTTTTGCAATTTTTCAATAATTACATTTTATAGATTCTATTAAGATTAATTAAAATTGCATGCCGTAAAACTTTCTTCTCGATCGTTTACGCTTTCTTAAGAATTATTTACCTCGATCAAAATTTAAAAATTATATTTAATTAACGTATTAAATATGTCACACCTTTGACCTATTATTATATGTGGGAAAATGTTTAATTTTGCACGATTATTTAATTTGCTGCATTTCGCATAAATTTTATTGTGCAAATAAAATTGACAAGTCTGTGGTTTAACCGTACAAGCTGCACTACGATGGAAATGCTTGTTTGCGGTGAGTTTTCACTCAATATAATAATTAACACTAATTAGTATGCAATTTATTAATTAAAATGTGAAATTTGGTTGGATGATAAATTATATATATATCATTTTGTTGTGGTCTTTTATATTTACCTAATTGAATTTATCGAGTACTTATTACTTATCTTTAATGCTAATTTATGAAATAAATTTTTATGTGGTTTTTGCTTTCTCAAATGTGTGACCTAGCCGATTAAGTTACAGGTAGGTAATCAAGAAGAATTTTCGGCTTCAAAATTCAAAATATTTTTTTTATTGTGTTTCGGGTATCGATAGAGTTTGGTTTGATGTCTATTTAAACAATTAAAAACATCTTTACAACTTATTAACAATAAGTTACTAAATACAATCACAATTAAATTTGAATTAAAAATTAGCAGGTTAAGCAGACAATAAAAATCTAAATATTTGCATAAGCTTATTGCAATAACTTACTGCTATAGCCAGATGTTTTAATTCAATAATAATTTCACTGGTTACCAATTATTTATATATATTATATGCACATTAATTTGTATAGTTAAGAGTCGATAAAATTATTTTAATTACGTCTGATGTTTCAAATTCTTTTATTGGTCCATTCAAGGCTTCATTAATTAATACAGGTTACTTCATTGCAACTAATAGAAAAAAAAACTTATAAGTAAACTTAAAATATAAAAAAAATATTCAAAATTTTAACTCTAGAGACTAAATAAATTTTACAGTTTACAGAGGAGTAAACTGCAGGGAAATTTAGATCTAGAAATTACAAGGGAATTATTTAAGAAATTTCTAGGAAATTGTCAAGAAATTGCAGGACTTGGAAACAAAAATATAAATAAAACCCGGTTTTATTAATTTTTACGAAATGTTCTGTTGGGAGTTTCTCAATCAACTGAACTATTTTCAGTTTATTATGTGGTTTTCATCTCAAAGAAAATAATTTTTTTATTTTCTCATTGATTTAGAAAGGGAAAAAGTGGTTTAATGGCTAATTTAATTTTCGCTCTCTTATTATGCATATAATATTTTTACTTGTAGCTAAAATTTAAAGATTTTATAATTTTTTTCCTGTTCCTGTTAAAATTTAATTTTAATTTTTAGCTGTAAATTAGCTATCAATAGGCTGTCAGGTAGCTGCCATCCATTTAATAAGCAAAATGTTAATGTTTTTTGGGTATGTTGAAGTATTTTCAATCAAATTTCTTACGATAATATCTACATAAATAATTAAATACCTAATATTAACATAATAATTGATTATTAAAGAGAAAACCTTACATAGGGTAACTTTTTCAATAGATGATTAGCTTTCGTCTGAATTTTATATGGATTCAATTTATTTAAAATTAGCCTATATTGTACAGAACAAATTTAAAACATAAAATAGATTCGAATTTGCATTCCAACCTTCCGAGCAATAAATAATTAAAACTCGCAAAGAAAGGTAAATTGACAGGCATTGATAATGGTTTTTATTAGTTAAGGAAATACACATTTCCGACTTTTATATTTTATATAAACTGGTAAGCAAATAAATATGATTATATTTATTTTAATTAGACCCTGCTATCACCATATTTGGGTAAGTGCAGTTTTAATTAGAGTTTCCAAAGTATCAACTTTCAATAAAATAAGAAAATAAGGCAAAAATCAATATTTTGACTCGGGAGTAATCCCGGTGAAGCCAGATACTGTTGATTCTAGTAGTTGCAAATAATTATTGGTTAACTTTAACTTAAATTTGGAGCTTCCATAAATATAAGCATTTCTAAAATTGTTAGGTCCTGAAAGTTTCTATAATTTAATTTTGACAGTTTGGCTTTGTCCTCCATCTGCAACTGGATGTGTTGTGTAGGTGTCAAAACGAATACAAAATATTTTAAAAACTTTCTGATTATTTAAATTTATTGCAATTTATGGTCTCATGGTGGTTTTGAAAAATTATGCAAAAACTCTTAATGCATTTGAGTGTGTCTACAAAGTAGTATAGGCAAGGACAAAACAGAAGTGGATAATTAACTTTTTATTTTTCTTTCAATGCTGTCTACCGAGAAACTGCAAGTTAGAGTAGTCTAGCCTGTTTGGAAGACACCTTATTTTGGAATATTGGCGAAGATCACCTTAAAACCATATTAGCGCAATGCTTCCATTACAAGGATAAGTGGACAACATATTATCGCTCTGTAGGCGCGTTATGACTTAACGTGGTATGTGTGACATACCACATTAATGTCTTAACGATTTTTTTTGCAGAAAATGTGACATGTAGCAAACGCTAATATTTGCTAATTTTTTCGTACGTAATTTATTGTGACTTGCTATATAGCCGTCTGCATTTTAATATTCCATAACAAAAACTCCTCTCTCCATATACAAAACGATAAACCCATTACGGCTTGATTGTTCAATTTCTTTCTATGAATCTAAATTTCATCGTCGTTGTTAAGTTCTTTGTTTCATAAAAAAACTCCATTGTTCTGATGCGCCTTTTAGGCGTTAACGGTTTGATTGAGCGGTGTGGTGAGGATTTCCCATTCTCTAAGCAGCACAAATTACAAATTTGATTCACCTTCAATTAGCGATTAATTTTCGTATATTATAGTAAAATTTAATTTAATTCCTTTCAATTTTAATTATCTTCGTATTTACTTACAGGATCATCGTGTAAAATTTGCCACGCTTGGACGAACACTTTACTTAATGCATTTTAATTATTTTAAATTAAATCGCGAGTATATACGACACTATTAATTTGTTTTCATCGCTCTTGAGATTTGCAAGCCAAAGCCGAGCGAGCATTTTATTTAAATAATTTTTTTTAATGAATGCCGAACCGACGCGTTTATAAATAATCGACGATTAATTTTACAGCTACTGGTCTGCTCTGATAAACAAAACTAAAAACTTAACATTAAATTACGAATTTTATTTAATATGGAAAATTACTTCAATAAAATTTACATTTCGAGTATAATACGACTGCTCAAAATATATTATTTATAATTCTAATAATTTAGAAATTTTATTGCTAATCAGGCGGCGCAAAGTTATTGAACATTAATCTTAGGTTGGAATGCAGAAATATATGCGATTTTTTCAAAATTAAATTATACAAGATTATTTAATCATCGAAGAGGCTTTAATTGACTTATGCGAGATTTCACAATTACGCTAAGTAAAGTCGAAATAAAAAGGAGGAAAATTATTCTCAATAGAACTTTTTTTAAATTTATTTATCCTTAAAAACCTTCGCAGTTGGAATAAGTCGACGCGACCTAGGAAATTATTAAGCCGTCTTTTAATTTTGCTCCAATTACAAGTTAAAAACTATAATTACTTAAATAATTTACTCTAATTATCGCGAATAAAATCTTGAAATTAGTGTCAATTTTTAAGTAACATAGAAGGCGATTTTTTTAATTTAATTAAAGTCACTTAATCTTAGATAAATTAAACCCACGTAATTTACGATATCAAGTCGTTTATAAAAAATTTATTAAGTATGACTCTTAAGTTTTCTAATGGAAGAATTGATTAGTTGTCATGAAATCCGTTACTTCAATGACATGAAAAAATAAAAAATTACATGAAACGCTGTTCGATAAAGTTGCAATTTGAAAGGACAAATGTAAAATGAATCAGCATCGAACCGATGTTTATTTATTGTTACGAGAAGAACTGGCAAGGTAAAAAATTAATCAATATACTTAAATTAAATTGAACACAACAGACATAGGGCAGACGTGATTTGGAATTTTTCATCGGGACCGCGAGTGCAAATATCTGAAATAAATTATACCCAACGTAAAATTTTGGTTTATTATATAAATTAGGAAAGAGAAATTATGCAAAATACTAGAAGGTTAGTTTATAATTTATAAATTATAATAAAGATGTAGGTTGTTAAGAATTCTGCCTAAAGATAAAAGTGTGCTATTGTGTTGCGAGCGTAGCATGCATTTTCTAAAAATTTCTAAGCTTAATTTTACGGTAATTTATTTGTGATGATTTTTTTCAAGTTATTGCCAATTGGCAAAATTTTAAAAGTAGCAAAATTGGTTTAAGTGTTGGCAAAAAAATGTTAAGTACGTAACCGAGCTACACAAAGTTGTGATGTTTACCGCTATTATCAGACAGTTTCACCTGTTCCAGTCGCACCAATATTTGCGGAAATATAATGTAACTTATAATTAGCTTTTACACGCAAACCTTAGAGTGTAATATTTTATTGTATGCGACCGATGCAGAAAAACTTTAAATTGATTTCTAAACAGTGTTAGTGAAATTTGGTAGCGTTAGGAACACGCACACATTTAATAACCGTTAGCGTGAAAATAGACGATTTCTTAGACTTAATAAGCCGATGTTGTTGCGGGCAAGTAATTAAATATTACAGAACATTAGAAAATGCTGAAAAGCTACGAGGGACGGTTTAAACGACCATACTGGATGTTGAATTAGCAGTATGCGTGAGAGAGTTCCATTTAACTTGAAAGTAAGAAAACTTTATAGTGTTTACCGATTCGAATACGAGAAAATATTACAGAGGATTTTTAAAAATTACACTTTAACCGTTATAATTGCTTAGAAAAATTTTAATTTAAATATTTTATTAAAAATAAATAAATTTCTAGAAACGTGATTGCTAATGTCTTTGGTACCGACTCACTTCACAATCTTCATAATTGCACTCAACTTTTTACCGTATTTTAGGTGTCATAATTCTTTCCACTCAAATTATCTGCACCTCAGTCTAAACACAACTTAAATAAAATGCATTACCAGAGTTTCAGAGTAGCTTTAAAGTGGTAAGCACTTCCAATGCTTATTTGTTAATATTATTTGTTAATAAAAGAAATAATAGACATCAGCTTTCTATAACAAGAATAAAATATAGTAATCATTTTTAAGTTCATCATTTCAAGCTTCAATTTCTCTTTCGAGAAAGGTTTTCGAGTTTAAACCCTGCGTTTGCGTAAACTGAAATAGGGAATATGGTTTAGAGTTTTCAAACTAGGGGTAAATATCTCAAAATAAATTTGTACACAAAACTCGGAGATTCCCAAAATTCTCAAAGAATTCCAATAATTTCCAACAAGAGCGTGGTAGTAGGATTACTGTTCCCCCCCTCCCCAATGACCCATCAAAACCAATAAAATTACTAAATTTTGTTAATATTTTAAAAATATATCTAAATTCTTATCAACAAAATATGTTTTTACCCTCCTGGATCTCCTGAATCTGCTCTTGGGTACAATTGAAAGGAAATTTTAGAAGTCTTAAAAATAGGAAATACAAGGTAATTATAAAATCTTAAAAATATTATATATGTATGCGCTATTTTTATTTTTCCAATTTTCTGAGATTTTCTTGGATTTTTAAGATTTTCTCGAATTTTTAAAACATCTGAGAGTTTTCCACATTTTCTGGGAGTTTCCATTTCACAAGATATCCTAAGATCCTGAAACTTTCTAGATTTTTCTAAGATTTCTTTAGATTTTCCCGAGTTCCTAAGATATCCTAAGATTTTCTGCATTTCCTTGAATTTTCAAAGATTACCCCAGATTTCTCCAACTGGAAATCGTCATAAACAAAATTAAAGAGAAATTAAAAAAAAATTTATTTCTTAAAATTTCAAATTTAAAATTAAAATCCTATTTACTAAAATGTGCTAGAATTTCTTGAGATTATCTTAAAATTCTAAAGCTCCGAGATTTTCTGGAATTTCCTCGAATATTTTCAAATATTTTCACCAGTACACCAGAGTACTTTGATTATTTCTTCCTATAGTTTGTTACTGGAAAACTGAAAGAAAATTGAGAAATACAAAAGTGTAAAAACTTTTATAAAATTAGGAAATCTTAAGAATAATCGAGATAAGTTTTACTTTTTTTAATTTTCTGAGATTTCCTTGGCTTGCCTAAGAGTTTCTCGATTTCCTAAAGTAAAAGAATATTCTAAATTTTCTCGAAAGATGTCTGGAAGGGAGGGAAGTTAACGGGACTATCTAACCTTCTCCTCATGACTCATCAAAAACAAACAAAATCTACAAATTTTTTAAAATTTTAACAATATACCTAAATTCTTATCCAAATATATTTATTTACCCCCTCCTCACTACTGCTCGTTTACCCTCGCCATGAACTTTGCCTAGAAATCAATTTATATGATTTCCAAGGAATTCCAGAGATTTTCAAGGGAATTCTAAATAAGTCTACACAACATTTTCGAGATATTTACCCCTTATTGGTTTTCAATCATCAACTCAGAGAGACCGTCGCCTTACATGCCCCCCGAAGCACGGAAAGGGTCACATGCAAGTTTAGACTCTTCCCAGATTCAAAGCGGTTATCTTAGCGTCAGCAATTGTTCCGCTAACTAGGGATCGGATTTTTTGGCATTTACATGTTTTTTCTGCGTACAAGCAGATGAGAAATTTTAGAAGCTGAACAAGTTTTGCGCTTTTCTGAGTTGTTTTATGTAGGTACTTTAGTTTTGATTTTGCCTATAAATGCTTATTTGACAAATTAAATACCTAATACAATTTTTTTTATTATTTTTTTATAGTAATTTATTTATTAATTTTTATATTATGTATAGTTGATTAACACTTTCAACTTGATCGGTCAAAAATAGTAGAAAATAAATAAATAAAATATCCAAAAACCGATCGTCAAAAAGTTTTACTTCAAAAATATTCCTTGAGATGTCATACTTCTAAATAATTTTTAAATTTTATTTTACATTTGCATATTAAAAATGTCCAAAGCTAAAATGGGCGGAATTTTCAAATATAAAAAGAATAAAAATTCAATATTTTGTTATTATTTATTTATTATGAATTTTTAGCGCATATTTAAGTGCTTATTTTGAAGTTTTTTAGTGTCTATAAATCGGGACCCTATCAATAACCGTCTGAATTTATCGATTTAATCTCTGACAATTAAACGATTTTCCTTGTTTAATATATTTATTATTATTATTATATTTCCAACCGGTTTTGCTTTATAGCCCAATCAGGTTTTTAAGTTAAAATAAAAATATAATAGTATCTTGTGATATAAGTGAGCAAAACATTTCTCTTACAAACATAGCAATCGAAACAAACAAATCAAAGGTGAGTTCTACAATCAAGTAAATAAAAAAATTAAAGTGTTTTCCTTCCATTTCTAAAGTACCTTTAGGTACACTGTCCGCAACCCTTCTCTTTAAGCTGATTAGGTTAATTCGAAAAATAAGTTATGCTTCTGATAACAGATGTATTTGATCTGAAAGAGTAAAATATGTCTAATTATTAACATTAAGCAGAGTAGATAGGTACATAAACTTTTAGTTTGTTAAAGTCTGTGCAGTGGCTTAGTAATTAGGTTCACAAGAAAAACTCTTATGATGAAAGATAAAGTCCACTGTACACCATGAATTATCATATTGCCTTCCCATTGCCCTCTCTATATCAATCGCCCACTGCAGTTGGTATTGGTAATATCCACTATTCAGAGTTACTCAAGTATTTCAGTTTTTCTCTGAGATCAAATAATCTATTCGGAATTTAGCAAAATACGTGATCAAATACTTAATAATGCAATTTAACCAAAAATAACATGAAAATGATGAAAAAAAATTACAAAATATTTGAAAAACTATTTAATTGTAAAAACTAACAAAAAATGTTATCTTCTTTTTGTTTAATTTTAATTTCTTTCTTTAATTCTAACTTACTCTTCCTTATCCTGGAACAGAAAATTCCTAAAATTAAAAATATTAATTTTTTATTTTTCCCTTCTCTCAATAGCAAATAAATTATTTTGCAGATTATCATGACGAAATCATTTGCAAATACTTTTATTGCGGTTTATTCGTGATTAAAACAAGAATGAATCTTTAGATTGATTGATGCCAGTTTGACGTTTAAATAGAAACGTTTTGATCTACCCGATTAAAATTCAGAAGCAAATTAAGTGAAAGATAGATTTTGAAAATATTCAAGATTTGATTTATTGGTTACTATATTTCTTTTCTCACGCAGTTTTCCCGAGAGAGTAATTTCGAAAAATAAATAGTTTAAGTTACAACCCACACCTTTTTTGACACTCCGAAGTAATATGTAAGTAGTGGTTACAATATCATTTACGAACGATGTGGTTAGAGAAAGTGCAGATGTTAGGAAATGAAGTTGTAAAATAAATGGAACACTTCTCGACGTGCAAACCTAATAAAGCAAAATTGCGAAGATCAGTTATCCTTTTTTTTGGGCATAAAATTTGGATATCCCAGTTTAGACTCTTGCAATGTGAAGACGTAATTTTCTTCAATACATTTTTTAAATTATAGGTTTACTCCCAAATTTTAGACGAACATAAATCATAATTAACTGTTGGATAACCAATACAAAATTAGCAAATACCTAATTGGTTTTAACCGATTAAATATATTATGCAATAAAATAATTTCAAAAATTCTTGAGCATTTCTGACGCACGAGTTAACCATGCCATAAGTCAATAATATATTTTCTATTGTTTTATTTATTATTGAAAAAAAAGAAACATGAAATAGACATCGAATCAGCATAATGCTTCACGTTACCATTTTCTTCAAAGTTCCCGATGACCTGTTCGTTAAATCGAGATAAAGTCGGTGTATTCAAGAGAAAATACTTTTCAAATCTATCAATCTTGTCTGTCTTCAGAACTTATTATAAACTAGCAGACATTTATCACTTGCAAAGGTGAATTCCGTATGGTCAGTTGGTCACATCTTATAAAAAACATAGAAAGAATATCACGGAGTAAAAATCGTGACTTATGCACAATTCCTACATTACAAGTTCATATTTCAAATTACGGCTCTGGTGTAATAATTATAAGTTCTTAAATGTAATAATTTAGTGCCCATCGCGAAATATCAGTCAATAGAGTAGGTTAGCTTATATTTACAACTTTTTAATTAGACCAATTTCCCTTACGATCTTTGTGCTTCTATAAATCATTTTATCTGCTTCTATTAGGCACCTGTGGCGATCCTCAATGTCTATAATCAAGAGGCTCGTCCAAGAAGTAAATATTTTTATGTATTTAAAATTGCAAGTGCAGTTGCCCAGTGGCACAATTAAGACCTACTTTGTTAAAAATTTCTATTGATTATCTAAAATTTATACCTACGTTTCAGATTCTTCTCTAATCGATCGATCATATTGATTTTTAACAATGGAGCTATAACTCTTACCAAAGTGTATACATTTAATATGTAAACAAGAGATGGCGACACCGTGGCCAGCCCTTACTGGATTTTATGTCCGTCCACATTATAAACTCCTTTTCTGATTTTAGATATAAACGGAACACAATGTCGTGGCGATGTTCTACAGCAATTAAAAATGTTTTCATAACGAATGTAAATGGCTACCGACTTATGTAATAAGGTAAAATATACCTAAAGAGGTAAATTCCAACATAACAAGTTAAAGTTAATAAAATGAAGGCGTACTGAGAGATATATTTAGTAACCTATAAAACAGGTGCAGCAAGTATTTATAAGATCAGAATTCCTTATCTCTTCTTAGATATAATGCATGTTGAGAGCAATGGAGCTTTGTGAAGGCAGTTCCTAGTAGAAAAAGCAAGATAATCTGAAAAGATTTCAAATGGTTGCAGTTACAATTAAAATAACAATTTTTTTCAGTAAATCTGAGCTTTTTAATTTATTACATAAAGAACTTAGCTTTCTCTGCCGTACTAAGAACATCGTTTAATTACTAAATTCCAGTTTAAATATAATAAAACCATATTAATTTATTAAAGTTGATAATCATGCCACAAATTAAAATTGTATTTTTAAAGTTAAACTGGGTTAGTTATGAGACAGTAGCATCAACTTGTTGCATGAAATCTTGATTATTTATTTCTTTATGCCAATGCGGAATTCACCTTAAAACTCTGCTGTTTGCAGATAAGGTGAATAAATAACTGCATAATATACATTTTTAATTAAGCACTCTAACCTTATTATTGTAATGCTGTAAGTCAAATTTGAATTTCAAAATTTTGGCGCCCAAAAAATGCAACGGTTGGTACTGCTGTTGTAGTAGAGAAAATAATTAGAGAAGTGCCGCCAGAAGAATTTAAGCTGTTTAATAATCAGTTAATTATACCTATAAGCTGGTAGTTTTATAATTAATTTAGTAAATTTAGATACAAGAAGCTCATCCAATTAACAATTTCATATCTTTTTGAAAATATTAATTCTTGTTAATATGAATAGAAAATTTAATTACAGAATCTATTTGCATCTTACACAAATTAATGTGCAATTTACTATCCTACTGTAATAATAATTAAATTAAATAAGAATCTTTTCAATAACGTTAATAATTTATGCATATTTCTATATATAATAATAATTAATTTAAGCGTTACCTCTAGTTGAAGATTTTAATAATTATGTGCAATGTGGCATGGCGGTACATATCATTATATTATTATAATGCAACACTAAAAATTCGCAATTTTATGGTTGCGTTTACATTGGTTTTTCCATATTTACACTGGAATTGAATAGAAGAATTTTATTCTATTATAAAATATTACAGGAACGAATCAAGACTCTCTTGCTCCCTATTAATATATATTAATTTTTTTGATTTAATCGAAATGCGGAACGAAATAGGTATGTGGAAGTAATTTCCATTACCAAATAAAACAATTGAAGCGCAAGCAATTTGCCAAAAAAGCCGTAATAGAAGTAAATCGGAACATTTTTTTCTCCTTGAGTGAGTTTCTAGAAAACCGCAAAAACGCGGATGGCATTCCGTGTTTTTGGAGAAGAACAATTTCCAATCACGTTTAGAACCGTGGTGCACCACAGATTTTGGGTAACTAATGCATTCCTCATTCAAACGGAACAGAAATTCAAGTGCAGACACGGACCATGACTTCTGCTTAGCCTTCTGTATTGTTTCACGACTAAGTTCAAAATTTGTTTGCATCCAGTTGAACGACTGAGTGCAGGGCGTGGCCAAGTGCTAATTTCTTTAATTTAGGTAATTTATTACTGATTTTTACTTGATATTTGAAGTTGCTTAAATTTATTACGTCCAGTACAAGAGCATAAATATTAAAGGTGCAATTTTTCTCCACTTTGTGCTTCAATTTACATTTAGTTAATTCGAGTTATATCTTAACTGCTGCATATTTGAATTACAAATTGAAATTTTAATCGTAAAGTGCATAAATTTTGAAAAATTTTAATTTGCGTTGGTTATACCGACTCAATTAACTCAAATAATTATTTTTATGCAGTTATATTAATAGACAATGTTCACTGTTAACCGCAAAGCTTACATATTAAGCTACTAATATCACGGAATTTTATCTTGTTAATGTCTGCATAGCATGTAGTGTGAATTGCTTATGAATTTAATTATATATTTTCTTTGAAATTGCTAGTAACAAGGTTTCCCTGCTAATTCGCGGTTTATGGTACTTATTTCTAATTAGCATAACACATAGTTTATCAAAATTAAACACACGCTCTTATAGCTATTCCACAATGCAAAAATTGGAAAAAATTCAAATGAGAATGTAGAGCTACTTACGTTCAATTTAGATTCGGCTGTGTTGAATCAGCCCATGGCAATGGCAATCTGAAAAACAAAAAATTTAATTTTTCTATTAGACATGGTACATTTTTCAAATTATCCTAACTCCATTTTAATAATCATATTGCATTTTTAGAAACTGCAATAAATAATTTTTGTAATTTGTCACACTGTTTTGTGAAAGCGACCGTAGATTAATAATATTAATAATAATACAAATTTGTCTGCTCTTACAATATCGCATTTATTTTTTCATTTAATTTAATTTTTAATCTCAAATTCAAATAAAATTTGATAACCTAAATAATACAACACGGTTGATATTGAAAGCTGTAAGAGAAAGTTTCAAAGTTTGATTTTAATATTTTTTGCCAAGTTTTTTTCAACCTCACTTAGTTGTGTTAAAAAAGTGTTACATAATTAAATATAAAACTAATTTAGATGTTGTAATTTGCCGATTTTCATTTAAATATAAAATCGAATTATAAGAAAGTTGCAAAAATCTAAAAATAGTTTTTGTTATTTAATAGCAACAAAAAAAATTTGCATATAATTTTCTTCATAGTAATTAATTTAATTTTACTTAATTACGTATTTGTTTAAATAAACAGTTGTTGACATAGTTTGTACTTGGTGATTTTTATTCAAATTTTTTGCATAAATAAATTATGCATATTGGTAGTCTTAAGGAATTCTATAAATGGTAAATTTAATTAAATTAATAGACCCCTACTGGTGTTTTTTTATGGATGAATACAGTAACGATTATTGTAATAATTGCTAAAATGTAGCCTTTAAGCGTTTTAATTTTGCAAATCAATTTGATATATGACAACAATAATTTGTCTATACACGCATATTGTAATTGACTTAAGTTTCGATTTAGCGTTCTTGATTTAAAAGCGTGACTCGCTTTTTTATATAGCTAATTAATGGAAAAATATGTCTATAGACATGTTTCCGTAATGTTGAAATGTATTAATTCTAATTAAATATTTAATGTGTTTAGATAAAAACATTGCACAGTATTTTGTGTACCAAAATAACATTTTAAAGTCCCCCACACACTGACGCGATGTTGACTAAAGCTTTATAGATTAGCCAAACAACTGCTAAAGGGCAGAGTCTAAAACTTTCATAATATGACCATCTCCGTGCTTCGGGGGCACGTGAAGCTGGCGGTTCCCCTGGGTTGATAATTACCGCCATCAACAATTAAAAACAGGATTACAGGCATTTCCAGATCCGAATTAAGCAACCGTTGGGTCTAAATGCTTTAACCTTTCTCTCGGAGAAAGCGGCTGATTGTCCTGCAATGGACAAAAATGGCTGAAGAAGATAATGCATATACAGGGTGCTGAATGAGTTAGCCGAACATAGGAAATTATTAATATGTAAAATCTTATTTATGCAAATTCCCGCTTCCCTAATTATGCTAGAGAAAATATAAACTACGAATAATAAGAGCATTCGATTTCATCAAGTTTTTTCTTAAAAAGTCCTAAAATGCTTCTGAAATTGTTAAAATTTTCATTTATCGGACTGGCCATGCAATAAATTCAATTTAATTTCTATTTTCATAAATAATTACCTTGGAAACTTACATGGCCAGTCTGATAAATAAAACTTTTAACAAATTCAAAAGCATTTTTCGACCTGGATTAAATCTAATGCTCTTATCATTCGTAGTTTATATTTCTGCATTATTTTTGTGTCTAACATAATTAGGGAAGCAAGAATTTGCATAAATAAGATTTTACATATTAATTTTGCTATATTTGGCTAACTCATTCAGCACTCGGTAGATTATTTTTAAATTTTTTTGGCAAAACAAAATTTGTAGGCCTTCGACCCCGGATTCTCCTACTGCTAAAAAATTGAGTTTATATTCGAATCTTTTACTTATGTTTCTATTTGGTATTGGAAAGTATTCCCACTGAAGGGTATTCTATCCCCTCTCCCCCCAAATCTTTTGAATTGATACCTAAGCTTTGTATTGTTACAGCCCAGTGTTATAATAGTAGCTTAAGCTAAGTTTTAACAACAAATTAGGATTACTACGATACATCTAATACTTTAATATACCAGGTTCTCGGATACAAGACCCAGGTATTTTAAGGAGTTTTTATAGGAAGCTATACAGAGAATCTTTTTGCAATCTTCATAGCATTTTATTGACTAGGTATATTCGACAATAAAAAAAGCATATTGTTTTACGTAGCAGTTAAAAAAAGTTATTGAAAATGGGGTCTCGAAAGAAATTAAAAAAAAAAAACGAAAAATTTTGCAGATTTATTTCTTGACAACAATAGCCACCATATATCCCGGGCTTAAACCCAATGAATTTTACGATATGGTCCATTTTAGAGGGCAAAGTATCAAGTAAAAAATCTGAAACGGTCGACACCCTAAATATTGTTCTTTGCCGATAAATGGGCAACATACGCAATCAGGACACATTCGTGCAGCTTGTGAATCCTTTTCGGACAGACTCAATGCTATTAACAGCGCTAAAGGTGGCAACATCAAACAATAACATATTTTTCTTAAAATTTAAAATGATTTTACTATATACTGAAGCTTTTAAAAAAATATTAGGAAATTACAGTATTTCTAGTTGGTAACACTTCGAGCGCCTACCATTGTATGTATTTACCTTCGACTATACAGAGAAAATTTTGATATTTAGAAAAAAAATAGAAAAATGAGTAACCTCCGAAAAAAACTTCTTTTTTAATCCCTAATAATTTTCACAATTAGAGATTCAATCAGACAATATAATTAGACAACAGTTAGACAATAACAGTTGATTATTAAGATAATATAATATATAACTGAACTAAACAGGAAAGTGAAGAAAATTATTGTTTAAAAAGTACTAAAAGGACATTAATTTCCCACTTTTGACTAGTTACAACTAAAAATATTTGAAAAAGATTCAAGTAAAAAACGATTATTTTTTACATTAGGAAAAATTATCCTGATGTTTTCCTGATGAGATTTTAACTAATAATATAGTTCTTAACATTTGAAAATATTTTACTAAATACAATTAATGTTCTACATGTTAGAAAAATTAATGATTGAAAAACCTTACTGCATTTTAAGATAAAAATGTGCAAATTAAGTGAATAAGTTTCGTCTTCACTAGTTTTTTTATTCTAATTTAGATGTCTACTAAATGTCGGCTACAAATGTACATTCACTAGATGTTGTGCAACGTATATCTAATAAAGTCCTGGATATAGTTGTACATACATTATCTGGACTGGAACTGGATATCCAGTAGATATCTGGTATGAGCTATAAGCTATGAATTATAATTAATCATAATTTCCTAGTTTTTAATCATATTTTAAATTGTTTTAAATTTAAATCTTATTTTCTGGATTGCTTCCCTCAACACCTGATTCAAGCAACCAACCTCTTTGCATCGTTATTCCTGAAAAATCATAAAATTCACTTCACCTAGTCTCTTACCATCATCATTTGAAGAGTACTTGCGGCTTCGAAAATGTTAGGAATGTTGACAGTTGCAAGAAAGCATTTCATAATTTTGGTAAGAGTGATTGTGAAGTAGAAATGAAAATTATAGAAAAAACGTACCGTATGACTAAATAACAATAAGTCAAATGTAACACAAAAATTTACATAAAATTTAAAATAATTAAAAGTAAAAGTTAGACTTTAGTGACGACCCCCCAACTTGTTAAAGTAAGTCATAGCAATATATAGATATAAGTAATAAATTTTGTTAGTATAATCCAATCTTACAGGGGATACTATGGAATTATTTATGAAAACTATTTCGGAAATTTCTTTAGTTCAGTTTGCAAAGCTAGGTTAATGGAAAAATGTTGACTAAATTAGGTTACAATATGAGGCTGCACTTGTTTTGTGCCCGAATTAAATGTTATATAGAAGACAATACGCGAGACGTGAGAACAGGATTAAGCTGGACTGCTTTAAAGCACAATGGCGTTGGTTTCACTTAAGAAAATAGAAATACAATTAGATTGTGGCGATTAAGCACCCAAGAGGTTACCCAATTTTTATTGTTCGCACGGAAAAGCTAATATTGTATACAAATGCAATATTTTATTAAAACGTAAAGCGAAAATTGATTGAAAAGTTATTATCATGAATTAATAACTTTGATCGTAAAATTGTGACGTGAGAATATTTTTTATATGCTTTAAAGTGCTGCCAATCATGATAAACTGGTTGTTTGGGCTATATATTCCGCATAATCCGGCGTAATCATGAATGTGTAAAAAATATAAATTTATTACTTGTTGGCAAATTAAGATATCGTTTAAATTTGCATAAAATGATTTAATTTAACTCAAAAATTGTTGTGAAAATTTAGACATAAAATGCGAGTAAAAAGAATGAAAGAGAAATTTGATTGGCAGATAATACCGATGAAGCTGTCTCTCGATCAGAAAGCTTATGTGCGCGAGTCTTACTTCTCACTATGTTTTACACACCACTTTTGAATTATTAATGCTTCCCCGGAGGTGTAAGCCAGTTTTTAATCGGCTCAAACTTCTTGGTATTCAGAAAAATAGCCATACATCTCATATGGTAGTAATAAACCAATATAACGTTAAGGTTAGTAAAGCAATGATCGCGTAATGACTTTAAAATTACGTCGTTTCAATTTTTTCTAAAATGCAGGTTTTTGAGAAAATTCCTTTGCAAGAAAAGTTGTATGTTTTGCATTTCAAGTTTTTCTCGCTATAGAAACTTGAAAATTTTCCAATATCCCTTATTGCATTATCTTCTTTTACCGATGGCGATGTTATAAATAGCATTATCGACTTGATTAACTGCTAATTAAGCGCAACAAATAAATGATACAAGCACGATAAAAACCCCATTAAGAACATTCTTTCAGTGAAAACAGCGGATTTAAAAAAACTGGAAAGTGAAGAACAATAATGTATTTAAAATACTTATTGGTTAATTATTGTGAGCACATAAGGAACTTTTATGAACAATGGTCGTATAAATAATAAGTACGCAAGTAATAACCATCTACAGCATAATCAATATTCTCGAGAAATTTTTATTAACATTTTAGATTAAAATGGAACTGAAAACTTTTTCATGAAATATTATCGGCCAGAATCTTCAACCCAAATAAGCACAACCTCAAAAGTCCTTCGAGGCTTCCTGTTACTAATTTGGGGCGTTCACAGTACTGGCGCTTAAATACTTTGAAAGGGCACGATTTTTTCAGTTCCATTTGAAAACTGCGAGCGCACTTGAACCGCAAGCGAAATAGTCCAGTCACGAATGCTTTGTATGGTTGTTAGTAACCAAGCGAATCGGCATAGGCGTCAAGCGGAACAAGCCTAAAGAGTCCATCGCTGGCCATAAATCTTTTCCGAGTGAAAGAAAAGTATTTCTGTTGAACGCCTCGAGGAAGACGGTCTGCGATAATCCACAAAAACACGGAAAGCTTCAAGAACTTGTTTGAAACAACATTCAGTAATCATACCTTTTAGGAGTCGGGAAAAAATGTCACTTTAAGCCAAATTCAATCAATCCACAATTGATCAATTGATTCAGTTAATTATAAAAATTAGACAAAGTGTTTGATTAGCCGCTTGTATAATTTATTAAATCTCACTTTTTTAATAGCTTACAGTTGAATCGGTCATTCCAAAAACAGCATAGGTCATAGAATTAAAATTTTACAGGAATTACACAAAAACATCAACATTTTTAAAAGGTTTTTCTTTTAATTTGTCTTTTTATACCTTTAATTTGTTAATTACTTAAAAATTACTACTTTAAAAATAATTTATCATACCAATTACACTTTGTGACTTATGCTGTTTTAGCAGGGAATGGGATTCATTGCTCAATAAGTTGATTAAAAGATGAAGTATAATGTTTGGAATTCAAATATTGAAAACATAAATACACAAACCATAAACCAAGTAAGTAAAATGCATCTCGCCATATCAAAGATTCATTGCAAAACCCTCATAAGTCAGGGGCTTGTACTATTGTTTTTGCAATGAACGGTCGTCAACATCACCATTTTTTTATAGTTAGCCTAACGTTACTAACATAATTTTTACACAACATAATGTGTAACTACCCTCAAGGATCAAATCTCAACCCAAAAAGCAATTTTGAAAAAATACTGACTTATGCTGTTTTTGCAATGACCGATTCAATTACAGTTTGCCGATCAGTATAGGAAAATGTTTCTACTTTAGTAGAAACCGAATATTTCATAAAATCAACTACAGAATATGCGTAGAAATTCTTTGCTTCTGCAACCCGGGGGGGGGGGGGGTAATAAATTAAAAAAATGTTATTAACAGTTTTAATTTCATAAGCCCTGCCAAATGTTTTCTTGCCGGCAGTGGGCAAAAGAGGCTTAGGTTTCCTTGAAATTCAGGACTTCTAATTTATTGATATTTAAAAATGTGGATTTCTGTTTATGTTTAATATACTTAACCTAAACCAAACCAAAACCAAAAATCCGAATTTCATTAGTGTTAACGTTTCAACGTAATCCCAAATTGGGTAAATCAAAAAAATACCATGAAGGAACCTCCAGACAAACGCGAAACATTCGCCACGGGAATATCGCAAAGTAATTGCTGCCCGGAAAATGTTTTAAGCCGGTCATGTTTTACCAGCTCAAAGTTTGAAACGAAATAATGCAGCTTCTGGAATTCTTTGAATTCTCAGATGCTATCTGATGTATTTTTTCGAACGAAAGCCGGTATGAAAGTCGCTGGAGCAAAATTTTTCTTCTAATTACAATTTAATTTTGTAATAATAGAACAGGAAAGGGTGGTTAAATTACTTTAAGTACTTCAAATAAGTACAGGTTCGGGGGTAGGAAAAGTGCACTCTTGTTCCCCCTGGCTCCACTAACTCAGAAACGAATGCTTTTGCTACTCATGGTAATTTATCTGCTTATTGCAGTAAATCACATGTTTGCAGTTTCTTCGGTGATTACTGATTTAAAACCACACAGGGTGATTAGTAATTACCAACATCTTTCTTCACTTGGTATTTTTCTTGATTTCCTATTGCTGAATTTGAACAGCCCAAAGAGAAACTGCCTGAAAGCTCTTTCTGACAAAAAGTTAGTTAAATGTTGACTGTTCTTTATAATACTAACCCACAAAAAATCGATTTTGAAATGTAATATGCATAAATTGATTAAATTTGCATATGATTATGAAAATGATGCTATTATAATGCATTTCTGCATCTTGTTGGGAGAGTTGAATTGACCCGAAGAACTCACAATCACAATAAAACAAGTTTTTTTCAGTTTCAAGTTTGTTACACATTGTTCGTAGATCTTGTTTCGAATTTAGGAATTTTACAAAAAAAAACCTGAAATTATCTTTATTTAATTAAAACTCTTAATTAGAAATAATATTATGATGTTAATAATTTAAATAGAAACTCATAAAATATATAATATAGTAATCTCTAATCAAATACAAAATACAACTCGAGATGTTTTATCGATAATGTTTTATGAATATTGAAAGTTGAGTGTTTACTATAATATTATTAAGAAAATTGATTTTAATTATATTGGCTATGGCCAATACAGTAGGTATTTAAAATCATACACATGTTAGCGTAGGTAATAAATAAAATAATATATGTAAATTCAATAATACAATGTTATTTACAGCTTGTCTGTTGTTTGAATGAATAGGTAAATAATATAAATGTCATACCATACATCGTTCAATCGCATTGGTATTGTGAGTTTTACGATATTCGAAGATTTATTTCAGACTTCTATGGCTTCAAAACACAAGACAAGTGATTATACGCAACATCAAGCTAAATAAGTGAATTGCAGAAAATTACGTTCTTGTGTTGAAAGTTATGGCAATTATAATGCTGCATTTAAAAAATATAATATATGTATAAACGCCTTAGTCCCTTTTGAATCGGTACGATTCCGGCATAATCTTTTACTGTAATCGGAAAAATTCTTGAAATTTTTCACATGGATCGTTCTTATCGGAAACATTAAGCTAAAGACATTAACATATTATCGTTCATTGCACACATTCAGCATGGACCATGCGAAAGCTTAAAATGCGAACGCCGTGATTGTGATTGATCTCTTCTGATATGCAATATCTGCTTTTAAAAATTATGGCGGAAACATTACTATGCAACTAAATAATAATACATACAATCATTTTGCAGTTTAATAAACGTTTCCTGTTATAAATGCATTTGAAGAAGTCGAAGGTTTCTCTTGTGAAATTATCGAGATCTCTGTAGTACCACTATAATTTTTAACACTCGAAGCTGCGAAATCGCAGTAATGAGCGCCTACCGTATAATATTTCGTACGGTAATTGAGTATGTAAATATAGCAATAAATTATATAAAAACCATTTCTATGAATCATTTATTGATTATAAATAAGCAATACATCGTAATTAATGGAAATTACCAGTCAATATTTTCCGCGATGGCGATGTCCTGGGGCGGACTGAAAAAAATTGAATCGGATCAGAAAAGTGATATTAAATACGAATATATGGTGAAGCAACAAGCGACGGCGACGATGCGAAATGGAATCAGTTACACATTGTGCCTGAGAAGTAGAGCATGCACTGAAAAATACGTCAGTGAGAAAACTACACTTAATTTTTTATCACAGATATTAAAATTCACAAATAGAACATGATATAGGAGGTTCTTGCTATTGTAGTGCATCAAAGAAAAGAATACACTGTCAAATCTCTGTTGATCGAACTTTGCCGCCAAAGACCTCCTTTTGGTATAAGTGTACATACAAGGAAGTACCCTAATCTCAAAATCAATCGCTAATCAAATAGAAAAATTTCTTTGTTTAAATTAGCAATCAATAAAATATGTGCATGGTTAAGGATGAATCAACAATTTTAAATTATTTTGCAATCCATTCTTGTTGAGCTAAATTAGGGAGATCTTCAATAATTGAAAGCTTAATTTAACCACACGTTTGCTTCTTTTAATAAATTAGATGCAATTAGGTGCATGTAATATTTATTACATACTCATGATCAACGTTTAAATATAATTTTCTATTTCAAATTAATTAAATGATAACTTGGATCAATACCGTTGCTCATCTCACCGATGCTGTTCAATTTTTCAGGCGTACAATCAGAACAAATATGAAAACATTTTTTATTTTTTTGAAAAAACTATTATTCTTAAAGTATTTACATGGGTAACTACAATTACAATAAAATTATTTGTTACGAATTGATGAATTAATTTAATGACTGAAAAATCATGTGTCATTATAGAAAAGTAGTGACTTGGTACATCTATTAAAATGCAAATACCTCTACTAATTTCTTGCCCAAAGCAAATATGTTGTTTTATCGTCTGTGTCATTATAAGACACTTTCTCCTACTGCCAGACTAATTCATTATTAAAATTACATTAATTTAAAATAATAAAAGTTGCTAATATTATATTATTACTAAATTTAAAAAAATCACTGTCCTCAAAGCAAGAATTCAAGAAAGAACAAATTTTTAATAACATTTTTTGATATGATTTTCAAATCAATTGCTTTATTTTTATCAATTTAGAGTTGTTTACCTACCATTTTCCAAATTTATTTATAATTGAAATCAAAATCTTAAGAGTTCTTCCATCGATCGACCCCTTAAGGTCGAGGAATTTTGAAGAAAAATTATTGTAATGCAATACAAAGTCTTTTAGCAAATTCCTTCGAAATCATAGAAACTTTTTACACTGGAACTAGTTTGGAAATCAAAGGCGGATCCAGATTTTTAAAATGGTTTTTGATGAATCTTAGAATATTAGAATGTGGAAATTCGAGAAAATTCTATTACTTTAGGAACTCGAGAAAATCTTAGGAAAGCGAAAGAAATCCCAGAAAACTAAAAAAGCTAAAAAAGATTTTTCTACAGGTTAGTATTTCACGATTTCTCCTTATTTTTCCAGCAACAACTGTAGGGTGCACTACGGACGAGAAATCTGAAAATATTCGAGTAAATTTCAGAAAATCTCAAAGAGTTTCACAATTTCATGATAATCTCAGGAAATTCAGGTCATTTTAGTAAATAGGAAATCCGAAGAATGTAAAATATCCTAGGAAATTTTAAGTTTTCAATTCAGATTCTAAGAAATTCAAGAGAATCTTGAAGAGGAATATCAAAAGAAATAAAATTTTTTTCCAAATTTCCCTTTGGTTTTGTACTTAGTTAAAATCGAGGAGGAAATCTGGGGTAGAAGTAAAAGGATAAATCTACAGAAAACCGGAAAAATCTTAGGAAATCCAAGAAATGGAAATATTACGAAAATTCAAAGAAAAATATAGAAAGTTTCATGGAAAATGGAAATGGAAAATCTTAGAAAATTGAAAAAATGTAAAAGCTCCTCTATAGTATTTTTAAGATTAGATAGAGAATAGTTGAGTTTTAGGCCTCTTTAACAATTTTATTGTCCGACGTTTCGGATCATTTTTAATCGACCCATTTTCAAGGCTGTAAATATACTGATTTTCACAATTGATTGTTGTTGTAAATTGTTATTTATGCAGAACAATAATCAATTGTCAAAGCCAGTATATTTATAGCCTTGAAAATGAGGCAATTAAAAATGACCCGAAACGTCGGACAATAAAATTGTTTAAAAAGACTTAAAGCTCAATTATTCTTTATCTAATTAATAAAACAGATCAACGATAAAAATTATTAGGTACTAATTATTTTTAAGATTTTCTAATTACTTTGTATTTTCTATTTTTCAAGACTTCCTCAAATTTCGCTTCAGTTGTACACAAGAGCAGATTCAGGATGAGGTAAATAAGGCTAAGGAGGGTAAATACTAAGGCTGGGAATCAAATTCGAATAATTCGAATATTCGAATAATTATTCGAATATTTGAATATTCGAATAATTTCAGTATTCGAATTATTTGAATATTCAAATTATTCAACGTTAAACTTCCCTTAAATCGCTAAGCCCCACCCCATTTCATTGTACACTGATTGTCCATTGGTCGGAATAATATTTAAGTAAAACTTAAGTTTTAAGGATAGGTGGTGCAAATGGTGGTGGAAAACATTCAAAATATTCGAATATTCGGATTATTCGAATATTGACATATTATTTGAATTTTAAATTATTCGATTATTTAACAAATTTAAATATTTGAACAGGGCCGGCCACACACTACAAATTCTAATAATATTCAAAATAAATTTAGCAAAGCTACATTATGTATAATATTTAAGATTATGTGAGCACCACACCGAAAATCTAAAAGATTCCGGCTCTATGTTTGAATGTAATCTAATCTGAATTCTGAATATTCGAAAAATTTGAAATTTGAATATTATTTTTATATATTAAGTATATAATTCGAATACATAATTTGATTATTCAAATATTCGAATACATCATTTGAATATTCGAATATTCGAATTATTTGAATTATTCGAATAATTTGATCAACGAATATTCGAATACAAAAATGACAACGACTCCCAGCCTTAGTAAATACATATTTTTTTGGATAAGAATTTAGATGTATTTAAAATTTGAACAAAATTAATTAAATTTTTTTTTAATTTTAATTCTTAAGTATTATTTTATATTATATATTTCTTCATTCATTTCAAAGGTTGATAATTATCTATAATATACGATTTCAATCTAACCCACAAAGTATCTGAACTACAAAATTATTGTAAAAATACGCTTCTCACAAGATTTAGCATTTAATCCTGTGAGAAGTAAAAAGTTGGTGTTAATTTGAAATTTCAATTGTAAGAAAAATAATAAATTCATGTAAAAATAACAAAGGATTGAATTTTTACAGATTAAAAATTAAAAATATAGTTTCAAAAAAATTTATTTGCAAATTTGAATAGATAAACTTAAATAGGTGTTTACAATATTATTAAGATTAGGACCACAATAATTTCGTTAATACCAGGACTTGTAGCGACGACTGCAGGATTTTCAAATACTTAAATAGCATTAGCATGATAATTTTGAACATCTTATGCAAAATAAATTTAATTAGTTGAAACCATTGCCATTAATCAGCGAATCCAGTGAGTTTCATGTAATCTGAGCTAAAATTTTACTTTAATTTATTTACATGTATTATCATAACTAATTGCTTTTTGGAACAGGTTCTATCCAGTTCCATTTGAATGCTGTCGTGTTTTCAGTTATGCCAATCAAAGATTCTTTGGCAATTTTAATTGAAAAATAAAAAATCATAATAAGGCATAAGATCCAAAACAGAATATTTTTAAATAAATCCATTTCAAGTCGGAGGCTTTCAAGTTATTGATGAGGTTAACACCGCGAGCCCTACCGCTTAAATTGAGGCACGAAATATGGCAATATTTCAAAAATTAAGACTTTACTTTATGTTAAGTATATTGTCAATCATTTATAGAAGCGAGAATTTAATGTACGGTTACAAATGTGACCGAGTCTCAAGGTCGCTGGTGATTTATGAACGAGCAATTTCTCAAGCAGAAAGCTTAATGGATTTAAGTGGAACTTAAAGTGATACATAGTAGATGATAAATTAATATGGATTTGATACCTTTTCATTTTTGCATTACTTATTTAATTAATTTACTCTGTTCAGATAAGCTTAATATATTCTTATGTCAGTGCCACTTATCAAAGTATGATACCTGGAGTAATCCGTGTGTAATGGTACAAAATATAATGGGTTAATAAACTTTGTAAAATGCAAAAATTTTGTCTCATTAATCTAGTCGATTGAAACCTTTGTAGAAGTTTTGAAGCATTTAATAACCTTTAATTAGCGAAAACAATATTAACAATCAAGTAATTTTCAGCTCGGTACAACTTAGGTAGGTAATTATCCTGTGGAGTGTTTATTACGTCTTTTCAAAAACTAATCACAGTTTGAAAAGCATAAACTTGCATAATAGCTACCTATGAGAAACATAAATATTTTTTGTTTATTAACAAGTACGAAATATCGACATCGTCGCAATTTTTATTGCTAAATAAATTATGTCCGCAAAAGGTTTATGAATCTTAGATTATTACAGAACAACCTATTGCTGAAGGCTATACGCAGTAAAATTTTAATAAGCAAGAATTCTTTATGTCATTATGAAAGAGTTCAATTAAACATCTTCAAATTAGACTAATTATCGAAAAATTGGACTGATCATAAAGAAGAAAACTTTCACATGATAATAATAACAATTTTGATGATTTAAAAATTATAATAACACGAAATTTAATTAAACAATATTATTTATATAGTGCAACAAAAATGTACCAGATGTTAAGTGAACATTGTTATTTACACTACACAATTAACTTATGTAATTGGCCTTTTCTTTTCTTGGTAATTAAACTCTTGTATTGCACTTTGAAATCGCTTAATGCCTGCCCTAGTGCAATGTCACATGAGTTACCGTTATGTTGCACTACTCCTCCGGAGCATATACATTTTTTTTCACAAACTGTAATTTATTCCTTCGACAAAATCCACAATAACAGAAATTATTAATCACCCGCCATTTGCATAATTATTAAATTATAAAAACATCGTAAAGGCAAACTATAAATAACATTTAATTAAAAAGTACAAATATTGGATATTAAATGTAAACATATTCCTTTAATTCATTATGTATTAAGGAAACATCTTAGGTAAAAGTCGAACCACTCCAATTGATGGATTTAAATGTTAAACAATTAATGAGTTTACATTATGCCATGTAGAAATCTTTATTAGTAATTTTAATCAACACCTAACGCTTTAATCGTACGAAGAAAAACACAAACAAGTAGCTGTGGGAGCTACCGAAAACAAATCCTATAAAATTGTTAATTGAGCATAAATATTCAAAATGTATTCCGTACAACACGAACCGCAATCGTACAGGAATGCACAATAATGTAACATAAATCAAGTATAGCTATACGGAATGAAAAATATTGTTTACTTACTTTATGGTTCTCTTTAAATATTGAAATTAAATATTTAGATATGGTAAATTGACTAAATTTATGTTTTCTTATTTGTTCATAGTAAATCAACCGCCGACTACCGAAGCAAATAAAACACACAAAATTAAGTGTTGACTAATTTTTTTAAATCAAAATCCTGGTTATTTTATTGCGACAACTGGCTATTCCCATACATTTGCATTACAAAAATTAAGTAAACATCACGAAAAACGTGAAAATTAACCTGGGAATCCCACGCACTCACCCACTCACTCATCAAAAAGTTAATCAACCCTGACTATTTGTCACTAAAATGGAAAATCATAAAAAATTATGCCAGGGATCCTATGATTTAGTACAATCTTGTATTGTAATAAGTAGGTCATTTATTCTGAAATTAATAATACAAAAAAATAAATTAAATTAAATATTTTGAATATCCCATTACCTAATTTGCATATCAAAATTTGAATCCTGTTCATTACTAGAATTATTTATGTATTTATAATAAATTATTATGTAGATTTTTTTCATATTTCCGCTGTGGACACTTTTAGTGAACACAGGTTTTTTCGAAAAATTTATTCGTTTTTACTTTTTAAATGCCAAGTGTGGTGATTAAAGTAATTGGCGATGTGGTTTTAATGAACTCTCATTCTCAATGTTATCTAGCTTTCTGGCATTTTTTAATTTTCCACAGACAACCTCAAAATTTATAGATTGGAATTAAAATTTCATCGCAAGAGATTCATCAGATTTTATTCTGAATTACTTCATCAACACTTGACTTTTATTTCAAAGAAACTGTTTCCTTTTTCATTAAGAAGGAAACTTTCACAATACCAAATTGTGGTGTTAATTTTGGTTTGGAGTTAATTACCAATTATTTTGTTAATTATATTATAATGCAAATACCTGTTTTTGTTATAGATCAAGGGATGCAAGCAAATCATATTATTTCTATCTACTATACAATAGAGATGACATAATGCTACTGATTCGGAAGGAATCTTACCAATGAAGAGTATTTGTAGAGTTGTGAAGGTTAATAGGTTGCACTTATTACGATGTGTAATCAGAAAACTGCATATTATGCTTATTGATTGTTGGAATTTTTGAATTAATGTTTTTTTTAGATTTTCAATTATTTATGATTATCAAATTTGAATTTAGACATTTTAGTTTTTTGGTTTTTTTATTTTTTTATTTGTATCAACCCTATATGTAACTAAGTTGATATCTGAGCAGCGCCTATTTTACCATTAGGCGCATTAGGCACGTGCTCAATAGCCAGAGGGGCCCGTAAAGAAAGAACACTGAAGTTTTGTACACCATAAAACTTTCGGCTTTGAAACCGGGGGGTCTGGGGGGCATGGAATGCCCTCCAGTACATCATAAATTGTGTTAAGTTATATTCTATAATCAAGTTACTGCGCCAAAAAAAGCTTCATTCTTAATAAAATTAATCCAAAAATATGCAAACAATCTTTCCATTTCTGAAATCTGGGGCTCTGGGCGGCAGTAATTGAGTTAAAATTGAATTCCATATCAAGTTATCGAGTCAATAAATAACTGATGTACTGGAGGGCATTCCATGCCCCCCAGACCCTCGGGTTTCAGTAACAAAAAGTTTATGGCCATATTTTTTGATTAATTTGATGAAATTAAGAACTCTTCCTCTTTCAGGACCAAATTGTTTAAGGTTCAGTGGTATGGAACACCCTTTAGTGCTTTAGTACACCAGTAATTTGTTTACTCCGTAACTTGATTATACAATACAAGTATCATCATCATTTTATTAGTTTATTATTTTTGAAACTAATAAAAAAGGAGAAAGAAGTCAATAATATGGAATAAGCGATTATTTCTGAATGAGAAGAGAAGACTGGAGCAATCTGAAACGGTCAGGGAGATACATCAGTGGGGAGCACTGCCGTGATCTATTTAATATTATTTTGTTGTAAAAAAGTAAAAGGTTCTTACTAAAAAATAAAACCGATTACAAAATATACATCACACAAACTTTCTGTTTTTTAACCCGGGGGTCAAAGGGGTATGGAATACCCTCCAGTACAACAATACTAATCGTACTTAAAAGCGAGGGGAATTTTAACATTGAATTTACGTTTATATTAGATACATTTAAAATTATTATACAAAATATATTTCATGGAACTGTTGGGGAAATCTGGTGTACAAGTGTAAGGAAATCTGGAAAAATCTTGGAAAAACCTCGTAGATATAAAGAAATGTAGTAGGTAGACAAAAATCTGCCTTGTGACTTGCCTCTCGGATCAAACCCAATCATAACCCAAAAATTGGGCTTTCGATGCTATTAATTTAACTCGAATATAAGGGGCCCGAAAATCTGCTGGAGCCTAGGGCCCAACTCAGTTAAAAATAGACTCCGTTTCTAAGAATCAACCTTATATTAAGAATCTACAAATGCTCTCAATAACTGTGACTTAGATTTCAAAGTTAGCCAACGCAATTAAGCAAGCAATAAATTATTAAATTTAGGAATTGCGGGTGGGAAATTAAAAATTTTTCTTTTTGAGATAGTTTTGGTTGCCCAGTGTTTTCTACAATTTCACTAAGAAAATGTCTCATTTGCTTTAAAATGGCCTTAGCTGTCTTTTTACGTAACAATCATTAGAGATCAACATGATCGAGTACGAACGGCCAGTTTCACCTCAATGAACTGTACAAAGTAAAATTTACGATGTACCAGGAGTTTTCTTCAATGCAAAATAATCGATATACCTTGGAAGCTGCAAAAGTGCTTACTAATATGTGAGAGCCTACTAATGTAGGGAAAGTTTCATTCAGCAATATAGTTGCATCCCATTTCATCGCCACTCATGAGCGATGGTTTGGTGAGTGTGACCTTGTTTAACACAGTACATTAGGCCGGTATGATGATGACTGATGAGCATCAGAAAAATTAATTGAGTGTAATGAATTTATGGCGTTAACAATAGTAACGGAGGTATCCACAAAGCAGCCCACGAAGGATCCATTAACCTTATAGAAAAGCCTGTGCCACCCCGTTGCGTTGAAAATGAAAGAAAAGTGAATTTATCAAAAAAGTTTTCGATTTATGTTCTGAACTGACGAAATATGTATCTCACACTAATTAACCGCATTTCCAAATGCACCGAATCAAAAATACTGCAAGTAAGTATTGCAATTTAAGAAATTCGACATTTTTATAATTGGACTACTTACTTTTAATTACTGCAATTCCAAATTCTTTCAATTTTTTGTTTTTATTTTTAATTAAATCCATGAAAATACGCATGACTTAAAGAAGATAATATGGCATACTTTATAAACAAGATTTCTTTACGATTTGGTAATTTTACAGTTTTAAAATAAAAAATTAATCAATAATTTTAATACCTTTTTAATAATAAACCATGAGCAGAATAAAATGGTCCATCAAAATTTTGAATTTTAAGCAGACAACTCTATAAAAAATTGACAACAGTCCACACTTCATTATTTAACAAAAAATATTAAAAACAGGTTTTCATGTTAATTACAAAAAATGTTAAGTTGTTTTTCTTCTCTGGGTATTTAGGTGTGTCCTTGATAATTTTCGATTAATAAGCTTAAATTAGGTTGGATTACGTTTTGGAATAAATTACACTCATTACTGCAAGAAGGGTGCGGGGGCTGAATATTCACCCAAAGGTCCATGACCAAGTTCTTAGTTTTAAGTTCCTTTAGTTCCGCCACCGCTTGGTATTTATTTAAAATTTTTATTTCAATTCAATCAAACTATGACAATACAATACAGTGATTCCTATTTGAATAAAATTTCCTTTCTACATTTACCACATTTTTAATACAATGTTAACAATTGAAAACATCTTATAGTTTATTTTGTTAACATTTTTTACCTTAACTTAGTTATGGCTCAATGATTTTATGTTCTTTGTGTCAAGTTCCGGCTATAGCTGGAACATAATTTGAACGCTTCAGCTAGCAGAGACTAAAATTAACAGTACCAACCTTAAAAAAACCTTTATAAATCACATACACAAAACAATTCTTAATTTTAAATAAAATTTTAATATTTCAAACGCCAATGCTTCTAACAAAAGTGAAAATAGTATACAAGAATGATATAGTAAATTTAACGTTAAATGTAGGACGTTTTATGTTAATGCATGTAAATTACGTGTCTAAAAAACCAGAAGCTGGAACGCAGGCTAATTATAATTTTTGTAACTGTTTAACTAAATTTTGAATTAATTGATTAATAAAAACTAAGTTAAGCCGATAGCGTAGGCCGGCAGTTAAGCCTCGGACCGAGTGGTACAAACAGTTTCCATTTTCAGAAAGTGTCCAGATATGATAATTTAGTTTCGTTAAGAATTACATAGCTTCCTATAATAATAATTATGCAGCTGGTCATGCATCTTATTGTACAAACAAGATTAACTACTCTTTAAGTATTTGCTTTGATTGTATTATTATGTTAATAAGTTTTTATAACTTTACAAACGATAACCTTTTATTTACTCTCCAGTTAAGTGAACAACGTCAGTTTAAGCGAATTTAAAAAAATCCTAACCAAACAATTTAGTAAATTACTTTTTAAAATAATTATTATAAAAAATAACAGCAGATATAATATTGAAGTTATTCGTCGTTAATTATGTTGGTAAATGGAAAATTGTGAAAATCAATTTAAAAAATGAATACATCACCGCGTATAAACTGCAGGAATTCAAAACATTTATGTAGTTGTTGAAATACCTCATGTAGGTTTTATTCAATTAATTTAATTGCTAATATTAAGTTTAAATTGAGAAAATTGAAGTTGATAAATAATTGCCTATACACAGTAACCGTATTTGTATTTAAAGATAAAATATTAGTAAACACTACTAAAATAACACCTGCACAAAAACATTGATTAATCTCAAGTTGCCATTTAATTTATTTTTTTCTGTAATTGATTTTCGGGTTATCTAATGTTCCTAAAAGGTCACTTAAAATTGATTTCTATTCGACCTATATTTTCGAAAAAATTCGAAAACAAATTTTATATCTAAAAGCAACTAAACGTATCGAAGTTGCATAATTAACTTTTCATAAAAAATATTGATATTTTAAATAAAACGAGATGAAACTAAAAGCAAATCAACTTTTTTCAGCGATATGCTTGACAGAACAAGATGCAAATCATGATTTGGAACGACATGAACATCAGTCACTGTTACAATATCCCAACATCTAAAAAGTAAATGTTTATCAGATTTTCTATGATGTATGTACGTAGGTTCATAGTTACTATTTAAAAATAATAAGAAAATTACTTATACATCCATCACAATCATTACTTATTAACTTTCAATATACAAATATTTTTGAATTAAATTTGCAAATTTTTTTGCCGGTACCGCGATCTCCGGTTGTTCAAATTTTCAGTAGGTGGAATTATGATATCAAAAGAAAGAGAAATTTTATTTAGAAACTTATCAAGACTGGTAGACCGAGTCTGATTTGTTTTTGATCCTTTGAGCGATTCCGAACGAAGCAAAGTAATATTAATAAGCAATGCTACATTAATTTTATTCATTTAATGAAAACATACTAAAAACAATATAAACAACGCTTATTAGCCTAGAATATATAATATTATACAGTCTGGTGCTTTTCCTATCTTATCACATCGTAGAGTAAATAATGTCACAGCCAATAAAATCTTATTGGCCCATAATATAAAAGCCATTTTATAATCTGGTTTACTTTTACAATACCGTCTCACCCAATTATTCAAGTTTATCATTTTTCCATCCAGAAACCTTTGAGAAACCAAAATAAATATTCTGACTTCAGAATCGAAAATAGCATGCGAATGTCCATAGACCGTTGAAAATCAGTTAGACGATGATCGTAATAATAATATACCGGGTATATTAGTACTAGCTGCAGAACAAACAACGCCGATACCTCAGCTAATTGCTGTATTCTCATGATAATATCTCCCTAGACGCCCACATCTACAACTTTAAAAGTATTTTAAAAGCAGAAACTTTCCATAAAAGGACAAGATTCTTGATAAATTCTGGGATTTACAATTTTGTTAAATAGTGTAAATATAGATGTAAACAGCAAAATTAAGATAATATCTATTTATAGTATGTCATAATTTTGGACTGAGCTCAGCTGAACTCAGTTCAACCGATGTTTAAAATGAATCCATATCAGTATTTTAGGAAAACCATACAGTCCTGTCCTGTACATAAAGTATACTGCTAGCAAAATTGCAAACGTCTACAGCCTCTACACTATACTACTGCATCCAATTAGGAGGTTCACTAATCAGTTAGTTGGTGTTAAATCTATCGAAATATACCTAACTAGCAGGAAAGCCCGTCCATGGACGGGCAGCTAAACGGTGGTTCTCTTTTAAACAGTATAATATTTAAACAGCAAATTTCCTTTTTCGCTATTGGGGGATTCCCCGTTTTTAACGCAAAAACTTTTTTTCTGGCAAAATTAAAAAAATTATAAATTCCCTATCTTCTCCAAGTATTCTAAAAGAGTGGAAATCCTGTGATATGTACTGGAGGGTGTTCCACACCCCCATACCCCCCGGTTTAGAATTTTGGCTTTACATTTTTATATATTTTTATAATTAACTTTCAAAGTAACACATAAAGTTGCTACTAAACTTTATGAGCATAAACATGTTTCCTAAGTTTTAATTTTTTCTATCCGAAGGTTAAATTTCCCTCATTTTTACTTAAAAATTCAAATTTCCCGGCTAGTCCTAATCTTAGTTAGTTTAATATATTATTTTTCGGTTGGTAAAAATTTAGTTTAAATAAAAGTTATAATTTTACAAATTTTGCCCAGAAAAATCGGGAAATTTGAATTTTAAAGCTAAAGTGAGGGAAATCAGAGTGTTTTTTTTTCCCCAAAAATGTTTTCACCAGCAGGAGTAGCAGCAGCGTTCTGAGATTTTATATATTAAGGTGAACGAATATTTAGGACTTTACTGTACAAAATTGACACTTGGAACTCCTAATTTTTTTTTAAATAATTAAATTTCCAGCAATATTATATCAAATTTAGTAAAATTTTCTTAAAATTGGTGTGAGGCTGATTTGAACTTCAATTGAAGTAAAAATTACTCCAAAACACCAAACAATTTTTGCAGTGATCTAAAGCCCAAGGTAGATCTGTGAAACCATCCCATTAATTAAAATTTCCTAGTACGTCATCATGGCTTCAGCCAAGTAATCACTTACGCATTGCGTAGTGTGTGGCACTTGAAGAAGAAATAATTAATAGTTAATTGTAGTAATCATATTAAAAGCTTCAATAACTATAACAAGTTAATTTAAATAATAAAATAGAAATTGTGTTTGAGCTTTCAGCGACTGTTATCGCTGTTATCACAAGTTTAGATTTATATATTTAAATTATAGTAATATGCAGAATAGTCGTATTGAGGAAATTCCAGGAATTTTTAAGAAATAGGAAATCTTGATGTTTTCTTCTTTTTCCAATTTTTTGAGATTTCCTTGGCATTGTTATCATTTTCCGAGATTTCTTAAGATATCTTAGAATTTTTTACATTTTTTCGGAATCCTCAATTTTTAGAATTTAATAATATCCCGAAATTTTCTGAATTTATTTTGAATTTTTAAAGATTTCGTAAAATACCCTAGAATTTTCTATTTCCTTAAATTTTCCTCTTCCTCAAAATTTTCTTGAATTTCGAAAATTTCCATGGATTCATTGAAATTTTCTAAGATTCTAAAACTTATTGAGATTTTCTGGAATTTCCCCGAATATCTACAGATTTCTCTTTACTAGTATACCGCTAAGAAACCAAGAGGAAATTGTGATGTGACAAAAATGAAGAAAATCGTAGGTGTTAATACTCCAGATGAGCTTTTTAAATTTTCTTGACCTTCCTAAAATATTCTGAATATTCTAAATTTCCTCGAATTTCCTATTTTCTAAGCTTGCCTGGCTAGGTCGGCTGGTAGGAGGGAGGATAACCGTGTGTATCTAACCCTCTCCTCATGAAAAATACCAACAAAATCTACAAACAATGTTTAAAATATACCAGCCTCGTTTACCCCCCTTCAATTTTAAGGATTTCTATGATTTCCAAGGAATTCCAGAGATTTCCAAAGGAATTCCAAATAAGTGTACACAAAATTTTCGAGATATTTTCCCCTTGGGAAAACCAATAAACAGTGTGAACGGTATAAAAATCAATAAGAAAATATTTCGGTTCTGAGCAATAAATTATTTGGCTCATTTTAAGTTAAATAAGGGAGGTAGTGAGTGGTCAGTGCGGCCTTCAGGCCGCACAACCAAGGCAATCTAGTTGGACAGTTCAAAAACTAGGGGTATTTATATAAGCACTTCATCTTAGACTGAATCTTCCACTCATAAGGAAGGACTAAGCGTAAATGTATTGAAATGAGTAACTTTATGGTGACCGATTTAATAATACCCTTTAATAAAAACCCACATGGAATGAGGTTTATACCCAGAAGTGACCCACACTTTACACTTGTGATTATGCATTACGTAATCATGTAAATTATTTTAATTATTATTTTGATGATTGTAATTCAAACATTGCAAGTTATATCATAATTAAATTTTTCCTTGTTTCTTTTATTGTTCCAAATAAAATGTACTTTATTCACCCAAAAACCACCCCCTTAAAGTCTCGAGTTTTTTACATTAAAAATTTCCAGAATTTACAAACTATCCTCTAATGTTTAAAAAAATTGTGTGTATCCTTAGAATTTTCCGAATATTTCTGTAAATTTGTTAGAACTAGAATGTATTGTAAATAAAAAGAACGTCCAATCACTATATTATTGGTTAATATTTGAAATATCATAACTTCTCGCATCGAAACGTTCCTCCATTATAAAGGCTAGAGTCAAAACGTTCTGTACGTTGATCACGACAGACATAGGAAAATTTAAGCATTTAATAAAAGCGACTACATAAGTCAATACTTGATTTGTAAAAAATTGAATTATGAACAGGATAATTAAATTTAATTTAAAATAATTAAAATCTAGTAAAAAATAGTAAAAGTTGCCACTTTAATTGAAATTATTTCGTACCTACCTAGGTGTATGAAAAATTACATGCCTATCGAAATAGGCATTTGAATTATTGGTTAATTCTAATTTGTTCGTAGTCAATTAATTTTTTTTATATCAGTAACTTATAACTACCGGTATAATTTGTTAAATAATTAGCTGTACGTTAAGTTTTGCAGTAAAACAGGAGTTAAATTCTATTGAGGTGCTCGGAGATGAAAAGCTACGAAATAAATCGATTAATTAAATTAAAGGATATCATTAAGTTCTTTTAATTTGTTGCTTCGTTGACAGTTAAAAATGATAATTTAAATTTAAAGTAAGGAAATTAATTTTCGATCGTTTAGGTATTTATCGAGATAATGTAACATAATTGAATAATGTTGAGAAAGTGCCTCTCTGGGGCAAAGTAGTGTAATATTTCGAAATTGGTACCACACAGGTGGTAAACTTTTTGCAAAAGCTTGATTAATTACTTTACGTTACTTGAGTTATTATTACTAAACAATTTGAGTGCTATTTTATATAAAAAATAGAAAATTCAATTTTGTTATAAACAAGTTTTGCTTTAATTGCGGAGCGCGGTTTAATTGTTGAAATTCCGCAGTCAAGTTTTTGCAAATTTATATGGAGAAATTTTATTTGATATCGTATATTTTATTATGTTCTCATCTTCTAACCGTGTAATTTGCAATTGAAAGTGTGATTATTTATGCTTATAGCTACAGAAGCAAACTTTTTTGCCTGACTCAAAGTTTTCATCAATTTCAAAATGCACGTGTAGGTATACCATAAATTAACTTCTTCGGAAACCACAGCAGTGACTCGATGTGGTCTCTCCCTGAGTTACAGAGCGGTTTTTCGTCTAAATCACGATTTTTAAGTTTAAGTTTAAGAACAGGAAAACATTATTATAAATAAAACAATTAGCAGTTTTCAAATCGATTAATTATTGTTGTTCGAATTAAGTGGTGATTAATATACACGACGATATCATAACGGTATCAAAATTATCTTTTACAACCACTTTATTGTCGTAATGGGAATGCTTTTATGGCATCCATATTTTTGCAGTTGACATTAGTGACATGTAATGAGTATCATGTGAGAAAGTGAAAATTACTGCTTTGCAGCTTTGCAAATAAATAAAATTTAGCGAAATATGAAGCAAGTGCATCCTGGAGCTACATTCGTACCGACTTATAATAAAGCAGGGAGTGTTCCTATTACCGAAGCCGTGCCCAGAAGAATAGGCGTGCAAAGACATGTGTAAATACTCATTTGGATGCATGAATTTCATTATCTCTTTATTTCAACCTGCAAGGTGCCACACTTTTTTTCGCAAGGTGCACAAAATTGGCGACACCGAGAATTGAAATTTCATTCAGCAAAAAATACATCTTTCGATTTTTCGAAAAGCAGGCTCCGACTGTGATAATTTGGAAGTGTTTTTTGCCCAGCCTACACAAATTATATATGCATGACTAAAAAAGTTTGAACTTCTATTGTTTTGGTTTCTTTTTCACGCGAATGACATTTTGTCACTTATATGTTATTCTGTTGCAATGCAAATTATGTCATAACCGCCACCATGAACTTAAAATGGAATAATCAAGAGATGATGCTCCCACAGAAGAAACAAGAAAGAAAAGTAAATAACTTAGCGAAAAGCTTTCAGCATTTAATTTTGAACGAAGACATTGTAATGATAATAATTCATGTCACCAGAAGAAATTTTGAATTTGTCATGCAACAATATAAATAAAATATTCCTTTCTTTATTATTCCAACCCAGAGCATTTATTCTTCTGTTGTTTGTAAAATTAATTGAGGTGCCCGTGGTATTAATTAAGTTGGGCTAATTTGGTTTATGAATTATAAATACTGCGAGAAGATGATGTTGCTTCAAATTTAATAAGATTTTTTATTTGCGTCAGAAACAAATTTAATTTAAAGAAAAAATTATATATTCAGTTGCGCTTGACGGACCATTACAAATGTGTTTTACAAACTGCGTTAAATTTAAAATTGTCCGATGAAGAAATTTAGCTTAGGGCAACAACTTAACGGTTATGTTGTTATTTTCACTGGGAGAAATTATAGCAAGTAAGATGACATCCTACGAGCAGAATGAATCACAGCAGATAATGCAAATGTTTTGTTTTGTACGGAATAATGTTTTGCAATATATTTGGAATTGGAATAAGAATTAACAAGCATTCGAGGCCATTCCAATTTATGAGGATTATAACTTCTGATTCCTGTTCAAGCGAATAGCTTCTTGTCGAGCCATAAAGTAGGAAATTGAGGAAATTTACACCACTACAAGAATATGTAGATTTATGATTGTGTTTACCATAAGTAGATAAAGCTCTCAGATAAACTGGGTCAGGACGAATTTTTATCGATTACTCAAAATTAATACAGCCGAACCGGCCGGTGTAACCGTAAATTTTTACCTTGGTGAAATTTCGACCACATGAAAATATTCTCATTAGTCAAGACGCTACCTCACGTCAGATGTTACCTTTTATGCCTTGATTCCTGAGCTTCATTACAAATGACAGTCCGTAGGCTCTAGAAATTAAAAATTAAATGTGGAAATATCTATGAAATAAAAAGAAGCAAATCTGTTCCACTAAATAACCATGTCAACTGTAAACTAGAAGGACGTGGCGGTCGTCTGGCCGCCTGACTAAGCCATACGTTTTGTTTAAAATAACAAATTTTCAGAGAAAAGTAAAGATTATAATTTAAATAAAATTAAATTGGAAAATGATTTTGAAAGTTAATTTTATTACATCAATAAATAATTGGAAATCAACTCTAAGAAGAATTTATGTGAAATTTAGTAGTATATTGGAGAACTTAATTAATTTAAATTGAAAAGTTAATAATTGCAAGGTCACAATTGTTAGTAGATAAGAACCGGATGTTAACCAGATATCAATTAAATTATTAATGTGGATATTATTGATAAACTTGAGTTATCAATAGATCCAAACTTTAAAAAACCCTGTAAACAAGCATATTTCGAAAAAAGTGATTTTATTATTTAAAATTGAAGTAGAAAACAAACCATGTTCTGATATAAATTTCATGCAATAATCTCGAAAAATATATAGAATATATTTCAAATTGCAGTTGTAAAAATACAGTAATTCAGTTTTTCCACAGTTCCACTGTATAATACGGTACATATTGACATACATTTTACTGGTCAATATAATAATAGGTAATTTTTTTAAATAAAATTATAATAGAAATAAAGTAAAATTAAGCTCCACGTTGCGTAGTTACATAAAGTGACTTTTTCCCGCCTCAATAAATTTATAGAAAATTTATTTTGCTTACATTTACTTATTTTCTATATCTAACTCACTCCTTTCAATTGTGTTTCCTTTGCGTTGACGAATTAAATGTCTATTCACAATCATAATATTAAATTTGAATTTAAAATAAATGCAATTCAAAATTACTATAATAATAATTCATGAAACAAATGTTAATTAATCATATTTTATTGAGAACCACAGTATGTATATAATTTCCAAGTTTGACCAAATCATTTTGTTGCAAGTAAGTAAAATTATTCATAGCACTTTGGTTCTAGCTCTATCACAATTGATTCATGAATGATTTTAAAATCTAAAATCAAAAAATTAATTCTAAAATCAAAGAAAATATTCCTTCCTGTTAATTATATTTAATTTTTCGGACATCCTTAGTTGTTTGCGGACCATAGATCAAATGTGTAATAAATTTTAAATATTAAAAAAAATATTAGTTTTATAATACTGCAAACGACATTTAACGAACAAATTAATTAGTATAAATTCTGTAAACTATGTTCACGCATATTAATATGTATGATATAATATCAATAAATGTCTAGGTAAAGGGGGAGTAAACGTTCGATTACGTGACGTTACGCCAAATTTGCTAACAACTCTTAAACATATCGGAATTTAAAATTCTCTCCAGCATCTCCTAAACCAAAACCCATGTTAATATCAGAATTTCTACTCGATTAATCGATTTAATGAGAAAGATAAAATTTAATTATTATCAATATTTTATGTTGGCCATAAAATTTTGCTGCGATGCATTCTGTTTTTATTAAATTCTTTTTAATAAAAAAAGATAAACATGAGGGGGATAATTAAAACTGTCTAACGTTTCCTTGCTGCAATAGTATTTTCTAATATTAAAAAAATTAAACAAAAAAATCCGGATTAAAAAACCGTTTAATAGTTTTAAATATTAACCTCGTACTTGGCACAATGTTTTTTAAACTATTGATAATAAATGAATTAATATCTTAAGGAAGTAAAAACAGATTAAAATAGAGTAAAATTAAATTTCAATTATGTGCTTATTTAAAAAAATAAATAATAAATCACACGCATGTAACGTTTAAAAGGAACCTACTCGTAGGTGTTTAAACTTTAAATTTTGGTTTCAACCAATTAATAAAACTTTTTTGGCGTATAATTATAAAATAATAAGTACAAACATTCCATTAATAACATAAATGATTAATTAAAATAAATGCAAAAAATGACAAATTGAAATAAAAATAAATTAATTATTATAAAACATTAAAAATAACTAAGAACAATTTAGGTTATTTTAGAAAGTTATAAACACAATTAAGTCTATAAAAAAAATTAAAATTAAATTAATAAACTAACCTGCAACTTGGTTCGATTTATTTAAATAAAAATCTCCGTTTGTGTTTGACGGTCGGTCGTACTTTCCTATAAAAAAAATCAATATTAGTGGATGCTTCTGATACAATTATTCTGTAGCGGTTTCGCTTCAAACCGATCGTTAAAGTCTCCTTATATAGCATTATAATAGTAGGAAACTTACAGATTAAACTAAAATTCATAAAAAGATAGAACTACTAAATAAATATACACCAGAAATACGTTTTCAAACCTGCAATTTGTATGAAACAGATTAAACATCACCGACATCGATACAGCAATTTTAATCTAACACAAAGGTTGCCGTATCACGTTCTATATTAAAATTGCGCTATAATTAATAAAAATTAAAGATGGGCCACAATTTCAACTATTTTGATCGCAATGAAAAAGTGTAATATAGTCGATACAGTTATTTCTGCTTACGATTGTGGGTGTACATAATGCATAGTAATAGGTGGTAATACATAAATGTCAGGAAGAAAAATTGAAGTTCATATTAAGCACAAAATTTTAATAATCTTACTGGTCGAACGTGAAGTATGAGAAAATGTATTCGCTTTTTGATTACATCCAACCGACGACTACTAAGGAGCACGAAACACGTGTACGACTACTGTTATATTTTTTTAGAAAAAATCATTTTGTAATTGTAAAATCGTGGGCGTTATTTTTTCACACAAGAACAAATATAACAGCATGTGACATATCGAGTTTAAAAAATTAGGTTTAAATGTTCAAATGGTTCGTTGGGTTTTAGATATTATCTTTTATTTAAATGTTAAATGCGTGTGTACACATCAGTTAAAGTGAGCATATAATATTTTTGCATATCAAAATTTGACATATTGTTTAATTAAATAATCGTGGCAGTAAATTTTATTAATTACATTAAAAAATATAATTAACTGTCAATGTTTCAACCATTGGAACAATGTTTTCAGTAGTCGCATATACATACTATATATCATTCACGAAGAAAACTGACCATTTACGTCAAAATAATGAATGCCAAATATAGGAAAACAAGTTTTTGGTTTTGTTTTGAACTTTTACAACAACGGTTCCTACCTGTAATACGATTCTGTAAAATAAGAAAACCAAATTTAGCTTATTTTGTTGTAAATCTTAATTACTCTATATTTTATTATTGACAATAATCATGCAATTGTCATTAAAATGCATTACTTTTTCAAACCTGCATTACCTACTAATACATCTACTTCATTTTGATCTCAATACGGTTGTTTAGAAAGCATAGTTTTCTAAAATGACTTAGCATTTTTTACACGTTTTAAAAACTTAGTTGGTCAATCATAAAACTTTCGTTGAAAATGCATCAAAATTAGCTTTTGATATTTTTCAGGGATTCCCTTCCAAAGTATGCCATATTGTATTTAAAACAAAATTAGATCAGATTAAAAGAAAATCAGCCGTAAATCAGCGAATAAAACTTGAATTTTCAAAACTACAGAATCTGATGTGTAACTTTTGATTATAAAAAAAAGAAAAAGAGGAAAAGTTATTACGAAAATTTATTTAAAAAGAATAACTGAAATTGCAAGACTTTTCATCAATAAATCTAATTTAAATTAGTGAGACTAAAATATCTCATTAATTTTATTCTAATTTAGCAAAAAGTTTCGTGTGAATTTCGAACGAGTTTTACATTATTGTTGTATGAAATGAATGAAAGAGAACTCGATTAGAATATTATCTGAAAATCTATAGCGTAATGCATATTTCAATAATTGCGTGGGGCAGGTAGAATATTGCAAAGCTAATTAATTGAAATCGTTATTACCATAATTATCTTATAAATAAAATTACAATTAAAAAAGTGCAAGTTAATAGATTATAAATTTTCCACTCTCACTAAATCACTTATTGAATTAAAAATTATTTATGGTAATTATTATTATTATTTTAAAATAAAATTTTAGATTTATTGAATCTGCGAAGTGATTAAGGAAAATAATTGATTCCAATTGCAGAATAAAGAACTGGTCTGGTCTGGTCTACTTTTTGCTACATTTGTTAGAAAAGAAAACCATTGATGAAAAAATCGATTACATTATTAAAAATTTTATCTTTTAATTATTTAATCTCACATTTGAAAAAAAATTCCAAGATTGCAATGATGTTTTTACATTTCAAAATTTTTTAAACTAAATTAAAATTGTTTTCGCTGGTATAACTAAATTATAATCAAATATAATTTAAAAAGTAACGATTTGTTATTTAAAGCATGCGGAAACATCATTTTAAATTAAATAAAACCTCTATCACATCGCACTTCCCATACTAAACGTTTATTTAAAAAAATATTTTTAATAGCTTTTATATAAAGCAACATTAATTCAAAAGGTTGTTTTAGGCCAGTCGACAGGGTTTTTTTTAGGTCGCATTAATTGTGAATAGCTGAAATCTTGCACTAATTTAGTTTTTCGAGCCCCAATTAACTTGAAATTTATTTATTATAAGTGAAAAAAAGTGGCTTTATCATATCACAGAGAAGAAAATTTAATATAAAAAAATTTCTAAATAAGTTTTTATAAAATCTTTAATTAAATGTCAAATGTATTAATTAGCAATTAATTTATTCGTTTTTTTTATTATCAGCAGTGGCGGATCCAGCTTCGGCAAAGCAGTTCTGAACTAGGCCTAATATTTATGCCAAAGTTGTAACAAATTAAATTGTTTGGGGTGTGAGGTGGCCTTATCGACTAAACTTAAAGTTATCAAAACTTATTTGATTTCAAGTAATTTCAATGTATAAATATATAATTTAAATTTTAAATAGAAGCTCAAATAATACTAGATTGTGGGCCCAGGTTAGCCCAATCTCTGCTAATAGTGTTTCAGGGTGCATTTATAGTACAAACCCGTATACTTCAAGGATCAAGGATCTACTCTACCCATAAAAGAAATATTTTATAGTTTTTGAGACTAAATACAAATTTTATCTTTTGAAAATTTAAAATTTGTATTAACAATGACATTTAAACAAATAAATTACTCAAATTTCTGTTGTGCAGTGAAATTAATTAAAATATCTTTCAAATGAGACTAACTTTATCTTAATTACATCTTTAGAAACTGCCATTTAAATGTATAGTAAATTTTTAGTGTTGCAAAAGAAGTTTCTGTGCGTATAAGAAAAAGTTAATATATTTTTTTTAAACTCTACCGCAGTTATTATAAGAGGATAATTTCCAAAAAACATTTCTATTTTAAGATTTAGCTTTTGTGTTATTTTAAATTGTTTTATTTATTTTCTTTTTAGAAAATATTGTAGAAATTACAGATTTTACGATAAAAATATATAGAAATCTTTCAAAGCAATAAAATTATAAAAATAATTTATAAATTAAATATTCTACAATTTTATTATAATTTTTAAAATATTCGTTGTATCTAAAAAAGATATAAGAACAAATCTAATTTGTATTATAAAATCAAATGAAGAAATTATTCGTAATTTTCATTACAGACAATTTTCCGTTTTAATTATGTATATTTCAAATAATTGTTAATATTATAAAAAAGTGTATAGTTCTACATTGTCCACTGGAGTAAGTAGACTTAATTATTGATTTAATTATGCAATAATGAAACGGTAATGAAACGGCAAAACACATATTAATGTTGTCTAAGTACACAATTTTGCGTAGATATGCGTGAGGGATTTCAATGCGAAGTTAAGTGCAACACCCATTAATTCAATTAATGATGATAACTAATTGCTATATAAATTACACGTCCTCTTTAGTAAATTTTAATTCAAGTCCACATTTTATGGATAATCGGATGATAATATTGTCCTTAATGATTGCGTGAGTTGCTGCAGCACCACAACACGGAAGATGAAGTGCAGCATTGGATGGATTATTCACAGTGGATGTGATATTTAAGTAATTACACATACTATGTGTTGCACTTAACGGTGTAGCATATTTTTTTCTTGAAAAGCCAGCAATATATTTGACTTAAGTTACAAATTACAATGGTACTGTGAGCTTGGAAAAAAGAGCTTTTGTGCTTAGCTGTGAAGCTCATAAAGGGAGCAGTTGAACTGATATTATACATGGCGTGTCCAAGGTCGTCTTGATCTAAATAACTGTACTTGTATGTCCATCCAACGCATCGCTTCCTGCACCTTGAATACTAACAACACAACTGCTTTAATGTCTATGCACCCACTTGCTACTCTTGTAGCTGACACATTCCGGTTAAAAGTAAAAAGCTTCGATTTGTTTTTCTTAATGATAAATGCACCAGATAATTCAATCAAAAACGAGTTGGGAGGCGGACGGTCACTCTCTTAATCATCCAATATCAAAACAAAATCTAAATAATATATTTGCATGACCCAAGGTTCCATCAGCAGGATTTCCAAGCACTCATAAATTACTATGTGAAAATATCAATCGTAATTTGTTTTTTAGGAACGCTCAATTAAAAAATCAAAATATTGAAATTAATCATTCCACTCGAGATGATTAATTATCAAAAACGTGATTTCCGAGTTTTAGGTGCGTGTAAATTATTCCTATATATCGTCAATGTTGACGTAGGTTGTGTTAGATGCATGAACAACAACTAACACGTGTGTGCTAATTTGGAGAGCATCGATCTACAATGTAAATCTTATCAGAAAATATACCTAATACTTTGCTCAAAAAAGTTATAAATCTAATTTCTTGGGAAATTGGAGAGGGGGCAAAAAACGTTTTATGGGTTCTACTAGCTACCATAATATTTTGTTGAAGCTGTTTTGAAGGAAGCAGTCCAATTACATTAATCTTCGTATTAAAATCAAATCGATTAATTAATCCATTGCCAATTTTTTTGATTCAATTAAAATAATTACATTAAAAAGCATTTCAAGTGGCATGATTGTGCAATATTTAAAATATTGAAGATTGTTGAAGGTAAAAATAGTCAAACGCATTAATGCTGGGAAAATGTGGGCTATAGATGATTTTATCGGTTCTATACGTAGGTATCTGCCAATATCGAGTTATGACCTATAAAAACGTAACTTTCTGTATTTATTTCCGTGCCATTTATATGATGTTTTTTTGAGCATACCATTAGAAACTGGATTAAGTAAATAATTACAATAGTGAAGTTGCTGTATCAGTTAGTATGCAATTATCAGCTTTGAGATATGCAATTAATGGAAGATATTAATCAAAGACGATGCAATCTTTTGAGAAATCCAATGCAGATAGATTATCATGATTTATATCATTATTTTTTGCTTTCATTTTGATATATTTTATGTATAACATTTTTTTAAGAAAAATATTTGCATAGATGCACTTGCAACTTTCAAGCACTATCGATTAAAATTATACGATGACTTTGTATAAGCAGCTTTTTTGCACCGGTGAATGATCGTACACTTCCTCTTTACCCATTTAACTCTTTAATATAACTTATCGTTTTGACTTTTGGTGCGCCAGGTGAATAAATAAAACTCTGGTAGGAAGCAGGAGGAATAGAAACTGACAATGCAAATTATTGAATTTTTCTTTCATTAATCGCAACGTCCATCAACACGCATGTACCACGTCGAGTAGAAAATAATTTATGTAATAGAATTTTAAATTAATTTATTGTTTTGAATAAAACATGATTAAAACGCATTCTCAGGATTAGCTAATACTTAAATTATGACTTAAAGTAAATACGACAGTTATAAAAGGAAATATAACGAGAATGGTTCGTTCTTTCCATTTAAAGGAAGAAGAAGAATATGACTAGGTAAATAAATATGACAATTACTATAGTTGACGACCTTCATATTACCGTTTATAAACCTCTAAAAACGCGACCAAAGATACATGGCGGCATGCTGACCTATGAAGCAACGTGGTGCTGGTACATACCGAAGAATGCCCTGGGAAACGATGCAACCACAGTTCTTTGTTTGCATTCAACTTCAAAACGTTTCTTTCAAGTTGCTTTTGACCTTCTTTTGTGTAGACTACCTTAATAAAATGTTAATTTTTAATATAATAATATTAAGTTCAAAGTGTTCATTAATTGGTAAAATAATGCGTAAATTAAGATTACGTTAAAGTTCATTACCACATTTCATTCTTCATTGTAAAATTTTAATTACTACCTCGGCCTTTGAATTCATCATAAACGTTTAAACCATGCCAAGATTGATATAGTAAAAAGTTTTAGGTTGCAAAATTAATTTTTTGTTGATCTGGATCGCAAAATTGGTATGTTCGTACGCCATGTCTAATTGTGTGGTATTTATTTTACCGTATAATACTTTTTTTAATTTGATGTGTACATAACTATTTTTTAAATTAATTAAAACTTTAATTGGTTCACAAAAGTTATATTTATTTAATTTGATCGTGGCAGGCCCCTGCGAGGAGTAGCACCGAGACGCTTCCATGCAAAGGAATAAACTATAAAGCAATATCAAATTAATACGTGGCACACTTGCAAGTAATATCCAATTAATTTTTAGCTACCGGCTAAATTATTTAAACAATTAAATATGCACGGCTTACAATGGTTTGAAAATTAAATTTTTATTGGAAAATTAAGTCAAGTGTAAATAACCGATGAGAGCAATAAATTAAATTGTTCAGAAAAACTCAATATGGTTAAATATTAAAAATGCTAAATTATTCATTTTATTATGAAGTTAAAAAGTTTCTAAAATTAATTGCATTTATAGTTAAGCCGGTAAGCGCCAGAAAAAAATTTTAAATTATTCTTTTTTAGATTTTCTATATATTATTTATGCTGCGATACCAATCGACTGTGTTTTTATTCTTGTATTTATAGTTTTTTGAAAATTTTTATGGAAACTAATAATAATAATATCCATTTCTTTGTAATAAATGACGAACATAAAATTTAATAACATGGTATTTTGCTATGTCCACTTTGCCATCATTATACATCTATTCCATAGCAATAAAACGACTTTATGCCTATATACCCATGCATACGAGAGGGATCAAAAACTAAAATATTATAATTTTGTATGTGTGTAACAGTTTCGAAAGAGTAATTATTTTACTTAACTATATACGTCAGTGCAATTAATTTTCAATAAAAATTATTGCTTTAGGCAGCCGATTACTTTGGTATCTCCACAGCAAAATCTTGTACCATTATCATAACGACAACCTTTAAATAATATTTATTTAATACCTACATTTTATTGTTATGTTCAACAATTTAACTTTATATAACTGTCAAAATGATTGCTAAAATAATTGGAAGACATGCTGTACCATAGAATTAAATAAATTGCTTATGGAAATCATAACAAAACAGCCATTTGACTTTGTGTTCACAAAGCCCGTGAATATTTATGTATTCTGACAGATTCAAATTATACATTGCTTTGATAAAATTTTATTCAAATTTTTAGCCTACAGTTTAATTTTCATTAATTTCGAAAGTGGTTAGAAAATTTTCAAACACCCTGTATGGCTTTTAAAATTTTATTTAAAACAACTTGGCTTTTTATGCCGATTGAATTGGAAGAGTCATTTTAATGTAATCCAATCACGAGGCAATGTTTTGGACTCAACAATTCAATGGCAATACAATATGAGCAAAAAGTTGAAAATTACTCACTGGAACTGGATGTAAATTACTTCCAAACTAACAGTAAAAGTAATGGTATACCCGGTGTAAAATTTACACTTTGATACTTAATATGTTTGTTGAAAAAACATTGTGTGTCAAAATAATAACTTCATTCAAAACGAAAAAAAGTCATTCTTTGTAGTCAAACTACAGGATATTCATAAAAATCGAATACGTGACTGAGGAATACGATCGATTGGATAATATCTGTTGCCAGGCTTGGCTTCTCTGAAAGTTAGAACAGTCATTTCGACCTACAATGACTTTAATTTATTATAAATAGATTTAATAAATTATTTACGTTTCAAAAGCTGCATATGACAATTGAATTGTTTGGCCTTGTTATATAGTTTTTATAAGAGAATCAAAAACTTATTTGCAGGTTTTAGTTACCTAAAACTAAAGCATTGTCCTCTTGTTACAGATGCAAGTTTTTTTCTGGGTTCTTTCAATGGAAAATTTCGTTATGTTCACTACAGTTCAATCGTGAAAATGTCAAGTGATGGATACCATTTCACTAAAGTTGAGGTGTAACGCAGTGGCGTAGCCGGGGGCCCACCTAAATTTTGCCTAGTCCACCTTTTGGCTTATCAACCAAAACAGTTGTATTGCTTACCATCAGATTTATTTTGGCTTCCAAATTCCAATCTTTGAAGAAACAACAATTTATTAAGTTTGAAAACCTACTTGATATTTACCAAACATCTGTTTTGCAAATTTAATAATTTATTGTAAAAGTTCATTTTGTCTAGTACTACATGTATGTAAGTGTCTACAGCTAATACTTAGGATTAGATTACATAGGTCGCAATATGTGAACTTCATTGTGAATAATTCAATAGTTTGAAGCCTATTTTGGATTATTGGTATAATTTTTTTCTTATTTCAGGATAATAAATTTTAATTTTGATATTGTTCCCTGGCGCCCGCTGAAGTTCTTGTGTATCAAAACTACCATTTAAAAATGAATATGGAGGTGCAACTGGCGGTACGACAAACGATTGTGTTGTAGTAATTTAAAAAGGATTTTGAATCTTAAAGCCCGATGCATAATAAAACTTAATCTGACATTAAAATTTAATGAGAAATTAAATTAGAATTGATCGTTTTCAATGGTTTGCTCGACTGTAATTATCTCATTAAATTTTAATGACAGATGAAGTTTTATTATAAAATCGGCCCTAATAAGTACATTTACTTTAGTTTAGATAATTAACTTGAGAAAAATTTAAATTTTAAGTGGTACGATTTTATGTGCACTACTCGGTATATTCACAATAATTATTTTTAAATATTATTTTATTTGATTAAATTGATTAAATTTTATGAAAATTTGTTTATTTTAGAAAAATAAATGCATTTCTAGACTGTTGTGTGATTTATTTAAACTAGTAGTAAATATCGAATGGAATGAAATGGCTTTGTCCATTAATTTATTCATTGATTGCAGACGCAGTAATACGTGAGACCATAATACAAATAGATATTTTAATATAATGGTTTTAACCATAAATAAGAATTTGATTTATTACTCATATTTAAAAAATTGTCACCTGCTACTGCAAGTTTCCTTTGTTCAAACAATTTTATTCTAAATCTATGACAAATTCCATAAAGGTATTTACAATATAATTTGTCTATTGACCTCATAATTATAAATTTAAAATAAAAAAAAAATTTAACTCTTGATAATGATGAAAGTCAAAATGAATAACTTAATCTTAATATTATGTAAAAACATAAATGAATGGATTAACGAGATTGGAAAAAAAATCAATTTCTTGCATTTTCAACGCTGGATTTTCGAGAGTTTTTTTATAAGATAAACATAAATGGTATTTTAATTTATGCAGCAGTGTCACTTCTAATTTTTTAATTTCGTTGATGTACACAAAAAAAATTAAAACAACATAAAAATTAAACGCTAGATAGTAAACTAATTGTCCCACACTATGGTTGAAAAATTTTAACACTGTTGTACGATAATAATTTACAAGGAAACATGAGTGTAACTTTAAAGACAATAGGTTTGAGAAATTTAAAGAAAAATTACTTTAAACTATTTCGTCCAACTCTTCATAGTTCAGAATTTATTTGGTAAACTACAAGGTGCTATTATTAATAATAAGGAAATAATATTATGACTAATAAAATATATTACAAATATTACCTTGACATGTCAAGTGTAACAATTTTTCCTCTAAACCAAAACAGACAAATAAGTTTAACAAAAACAATGTAACGGTTCTGATGAAGAATTTGTTAGTCGGTAAAACAATTTACTGTTACTGGGCACTTTTTGTTGCAGTTTACAATAAAAACTTGGTAATTTGCAAGATATGTAAAGTTACAGGCGGTTTTTTGAATAAAAATTCCAAACTTGGCTTTCTTCGAGATTGATCCTGTACTGTTTTGTTTTCTATTATAATTAACTTTCCATACAAAAATGATTTTCTTGTTAAAATAAGAGCAGCTTAAATTATTCAAGCAAGTGTGTGAATAACCCATGTGAATTCGGCTGTTTCCTGCACCAAATAGAACAATGTTAACTTATTCACTTGCCTTGTAGTTGCTTGTTAATGAATATTTATTGTTGCAATTGTGGTGTTACACTTCTGAATCATTAAGGTTTTCACTATAAACTCGATTAAAATTCAAAATCGAAAAAATTTCGTACAACCTGTAACATTAAACGCAACATCCTTATTTAAATATTTTAAGCGTAGCTTTATTTTTGGAACATTCTTCAAATCAGGTTTCAAGATGAGTAGGCAATCGATACAAAAAAATTTAACGGTTTTGTCATAGTTGCATTTAGATTTCATATAACAAAATAATACGGAATTGAAAATTACAAAAATAGGAGCTGTATAAGTTTCGTGATTCAATCTCATCAATCAGGTATCACATAAAACGCAAACGATTATGTAAGTTAATAATAAAATTTAAATTGAGAATTTATTTTGAAAAAAATTGTTTTTAATCAAATATTGCAATATTCCAGTTGCATTGCATTATATGTGCCGAAAGCGACCACTGCAAGTAATCAAATTAATACAGCAAAGAAAGACGAACGTAAGCCGTCTATTATACGCCGGCGTTTCAATCTTCCAGCATCTATTGACGGTTTTTATTTTAATTAAAATTTAAAACCTAAATCCCAACCGGAGGACAGTTTGAATTATTCGTAAAGCCTTATTTTATTAAAAACCGGTTCCCTCAATTAAAAATATTCTAATCACAAAAAACTGTCAATTTTTTTATTATTGCCGTTTATAAATTGTTACCATATTTGTAAAATTAAAATATTTTATATCCAAATCGAGTTATTATAATTTCACTCTTTAACATTTAAAATATTTCACAAAGAAAGTTTCACGTGCACGATGCACGTCAGCTGAGATATTAATTTTTCATAATAATCGTCTCTTAATACCGCATTTAGAATTAATAAATATTTTTGCTTAGACAACTAAAGTATAAAGGTACATAACTAACTAATTATTTATGGTCTTATTCAAACTTGTAATGGACGTATGAATACTCACTTCAGTACAACTTGTCGAAATATACGTACAAGTGAGTGCATGTTGTTTAAAATACTAATTATTATTAATAAATTTGTATTACACCTTTCTTATTATTATGTGAATTAATTCTAAATATTAATTAAGTAATTAGCAAATTACCAACTCGAATATCAATTACTTACCACACATGGGCATTACTAAAATTTAATAAGTGCTATAGTAGCAGCAGGTGTATATGTCTACCTACTTATTTTCTTTTATATTTTTTATATCTTTTCATTTCATACATATTCATAGTTTCATTTAGATTTACATAAAGGCATTTTATCTCCTAAACTGCTTATTGAATCAGAGGTTTTGTAATGTGCACCAGTTATGGTTACACTAATTTGCTACCACATCAATTGCACGGCTTTCAACAGCGGCTAATGGGTTTCTGCGTTTTTCACCCCCCCCCTCATCGGTATTTAACCAAATAACTGAAGTTGATACATCTGCATAAAAATAATTTAAAATTTTGACTGTACGTTATTACCAGCTATAAAATTACTTACGGTTTCATATTTTCTGTAATTGAAGCTTTAAATTGTGCAATAAAATTTTTCTCATTTTATGTTGCCGATTTAATCGTGCATGTTTAATATTGCTAAGGGCATTAGCACGTTTTAAAACTACACGGCGGCTTACATAAACAATTGTGTTCGTATCTTGGCAAGAAAAGCAAAAACTAATATTTTACTAATGCAATGCTAATTAAAATAATTTATTTCCTTTTACTACCGTTATCTTATCAATCAACCATTAGAAAGTTTTACTTTTTTTATTTATTATTTACTGGTTGAGGTGGAATCCGAACCACGGTACATATAATTTGGTAGCTCCGAACACAGTTCGCGAGTTATAAAAATTGTTAAAGGTATTTATTGAATTTTATGAAGGCTCTAAATAGGCTGGCTTCGTATCTTTATGGCGATCCATAACTTAGCATAAAATTAGCATGCCAATTTAATTTACGCGTTGCCTAAAACATTCGCAACGATTAAGCTTATCAAAATTTCAACAATAAGAAAATAAATTTCAATCAGCAAATATTTAAAAAGGACGCAGACGAAATAAATTGTTTTTGGAAAGTCACGTCTGACACAGATTTTGACTTTTATTTATTTTGCCAATTGAATTTACGTTATCTTTAATTTTGCTTCTTGTGTACACAATGATTCGCAACGACGAAATTACCTTTAACCTTTCAACTTAGTTCTGCTTAGAAATATGTTAATTACATTTAGTTAAAAATACATAAAAATCAAGCAGAGAAGTTCTCACTACAAAATCATCGTAAAGCTCCTTGAACTTTAAAATGCATGACTTTGGAAAATTAATTCGTTTTATATTTTTTTCCAATATTAACCCCGTTAATAAATATTTTATTTAACTATTCACTAACTTGCAGACATTTCCAATTAACTTCTTTATTTTTAAAATTATTAAAATTGGTTTGTATCAGCATGTTTTCTAATTAAGTTGTTCTGGGTGGAAACTTAATTAAAAATACTATATTTTAATTAGAAAATAATTACTTTTTATTTGAAAAACAAGAATATTTATTTTTATTGTATAGACACAACAATGTTATGCTATACAGGCTGTCCCGGTGAAGATGGACATAATTCTATACTACAGTTTCCGAAACTATTAATTATTATTTAGTGTAAATCGTTAAGTGGTTTCTTAAAACATTAAATTATGTAAAACATAAATTCTAACTACAAAATCAATAGCTATCAAGGTATGGATGGCTGAAGTTTTGGAACTTGATTATATAGGTACTCAGCATCGCGTAGACCACAATACAATCATAATGTTTTCAATCTGATTGTCCATTCTATCTCAAGCCATTTAATAATGTGTTGTGGTCTTTGCAACGCTGCATTGTATAAATGATGAACAGTAAACCCAAATTTGTTTACCATTTATATCTTATTGTTGAAAGTTTATGACATTATTGCAATTTTATTAGTTTTAGGAAATTATAATATAAAATTTCACTTTTTGTAAAAACAATTGATTTTCTTGTTTAGTGCCGACCGTTGCCAAAAGTAAAAGTAATTTAATAATATTTTTTTACATTTTAATATTAAATTATCATTTTGTAATTGTTTGATTCTCTCCTTATATAGGCAAATATTTGAGCCTAACAAAACAATATACTGTGGTTTTAGTTTATTTTTTATTTTTGTTGCAGACGGAAAATCAGTCGGATTTATTGATTGCTTTCAATTATTGAAACAATCAATTTATTTGACTACATGAACTTCTTATACATCCCACCAGTTCACTTTCGTCACAAAACATCTAGGTTATACGTTTTTATAACAAGAAACGTTTATGCAGTAGGTGTATAACTCAATGCAGTTAAAGATCTCAAAAATTACTCTGCAAAGAAATTATTCTTGTTTAGATGAGTATTACTAAATCATTGCAAAAACTAGTATAATTGCAGAATTATTCTTTTATTAATAATAGTAAAAACAAGTAGGAACCCTGTAGTATGCCAAAATATATGTAAAGGATAATTCAATATAGCAAATCCCATCCCACACTCACAATATTTCGGTACTGCTAACTAATTTTTTTGTTTCTGTATTAAACTCATTGTTCAATTCATTCGAAAAGATTTCTAGATACTCCCAATTTAAATGGAATATTCTTTACAAAACATTCACAATGCTGCTTGATAGAAATAATAACAGATTATGGGCCCAGACCAAACAATCCTGAAAAATGAAATAATAATAGTAATAAAAACAAAATCATTTCTGAAGATTTATTATGCTATGTAGCAACATCCCTGATCTTAGGACAATTCGAGTCATTTTCCTATCATAATTAAAATTTTATTTGGTTCAATTAAAAGATTTTGAAGGAAAAATCGATCAATAATAGCCAGAAACTTAAAAAAGAAAAATCAGAATAACCAAATATTTTCTCTAGTTTTGTATTAAATGAAATGAAATAATAAAATAAGAAGTATTTTTTGCTGCTAATTTCTTATTGTAAAATTGAAAACAGCTCAGCTGAACAAATAAATTCCATAAATTTTAAAAGTTCTTAAAAAAATTGGTGAACAGGGAAAAATTTGGAAATCAATTCGAAGTCGAGGACTACACAACCACATCCGATGCCAGCTTAACTTCCATGTTTCAGAATTTCTTTAAAAAATTAAAAATTTAACGGATATTCACAGCGTTTCATTTGGGAAACAACGACATTTTAGCTGACTTGGAGTTGGCCGCACTGAGAAATCGAGAAGGGCAGCTAAGACTCAAAATATGAAAAAAGGATTCTATAGCAAACTTAAAACAAAAGAATGTGATTGATGGTGAAGTGCACACGTATGTACTATCCTTAAAATGTAAAAATTGCTGCTCAATAGTTATTTAACTCCTGAGATTTATTAACCTTCATCAACATCACGTTTCCAATAAACTGTTCTTGTACTACTACTCTTTACCAAAACCTTGCTGGGACTCAAGCAAACCAAGATTTCCATTTTTCTCCTGAGAATACCAAATCTGAAGAAATTTTGATTAGGCCTTTTTTCGGTTTTGGTTATATTTTGGTTTAAGGACATTTTTAAGCCATTTTTTTGACATATTTTGGAATTTTGAAGTTTTTTTCTAAATAAAATTCTAAATTATGCATTTTAATTAAATAAAATATTTTTTTGTCAGAAAAATTTAATTTTTTATAGGAATAAATTTTTTTGTTAAATTTTCAACTTAGTACTGCTTAGATATATGTTAATTTGTCTTAAATTTGTTACTATTTGGAGTTTTATTGCAATTTTCAGGACATTTAAATAAGAATTTTGGCTATCAAAATTCGGAGCCTGGCCAGTGCAACATCTTTATTGATTTTGCATATTATTGGAATATTTAATTATGGCAAATCCGTAAAAATTGAAATATTAAAATTAACTCAACATCCCCACATCTCCTCTGAGCTATACCAATATATGCAATATCAGAATAGCAAGTCTAAATGAACACAAGTGAAATTGACCATTATAGTCAGCTATTAAATTTGAACCGATTTTCCAAATTTAATCATAACTTCTATTGAAGAAAATTTGCTGGATCCCTTTTATGGTGAGCATCCTATTTGAATCGGCACAAATATGCAAGAGTTTATTCCACCCATTATGAATCAGATCGTAAATCTGGTATGTACATACGTATATATGTAGTGTAAAAAATATAAATATTTAAATTAAGCAAATTTTAATATTTTTATGTTTATATTTATTCGGTCACGTAAATACATTTTTACATTAGAGCAACACCCAAAAGCGGTTCCTTTACAATATGAAATTTGTAGAATTTTTGGAAAATATTATGCGAAGAAGAATAAATTAAGATATAAAGTTTTTTTTTAGAAGATACTAATTTAACCGTAACAAATGAGATAATTAACTCAATTTTCTGAGCTAGATTAGCTGTAAAGTGCATTCAATGAAAGCAGCTTGTCGTATCTACTTCTACTTTTTGTGTTAACTTCACTATCGATATTAAAAACGAATAGAAAACGTCAACACCGTACACGTATTCCTTGTAGTAAGAATTTATAGCTGTTCCAGTGAACGTGATTTGATTCAATTTACTATTTTATTATTTAAAATTAGAAGTAGTTCAGAATTGACAGCTGTATCAGTCGCTATGTAAGACTGTATTGCGGCACTGCTGCACCCACATAGCAAGAATGGCTTGTTATTTTTAACATTGTCAATAATCTATTCGATTATTGTGTAGTTGCCTTTATATCGTATTATTGTAATAATCAATGGGACATTCTTATAACTCGTAAATTTGTTCACTACATACAATAATATTATTACAGATAATTACAGACACAAAAGCATCTTCTCGCACATACTCTCGAACAACATTTTTATTTTTCTTTGCATCCGATTGACCTAAAAACCTACCGTTTAAAAATATTTTATTGAAATAATCCATTAGGGAACATTACGCGACAATACCTTGATTAATATGGCGTACGTGCAACAGGTAAGGCATTAATTAAGATAATCTCAAATGCATCTTGTGTTTAGTGCACTCATTACATCCACTTTTTTCTTAGATCGGTTAAGTACACACGGAAGCGGTTCGACACTCAGGAGCTCACCATTTTATAAAATTACATCATAAAGGTAACTGGAACACATCAAATGTAATTTTACTCGGTTTTACGATACTTACTTGATAAAATATCCAGACATTACGCAATGTTTACCATTTTACAGTCCAATTTTTACAATGCAAAATCGAAATTAATTAGTGCTGTATAAAAGATACATTTTCTCAACAGTAAATCATTGGTAGTTGCTTATATTGCAGTTGCTTTAATTACTAGTTGTGTATTTATTGCTTTATTTTCCAAGTTAATTATAATGGACAGTTTTCGCTTTTTTTAAAATTACAATTATTTTTTTCTTAAAAAATTAGGTTAGAATCCGTTTAAAACTGAACATAAATTTAAAAAGAAATTTTGGCAAAACATTTTTATGGCAAATCCGTAAATTTGTCTTGATAAAATTTATAACAATCAATAACGGTACTAATGGTATAAAAAGACGTCTGGATGGTCTACTTACTGTTGATCAACTAAAAAGTGCTCTAATACAAATTACATTTCGGCCAATCTAGGTCAAATTTTGAACATTTTAATTATATCATAAAATAGACTGCAAATTAATTGATCACCTAATATAATTAAATAACGTTACAATGATTAAATATTTACATAGTGGTTATTATGTATAAAACAGTAATAATGCGCTTTCTTAAGTACGTAAAGTCTTATCGTAAGTACTTGATGAAGTATGAATTTAAAATATAAAATTTTTCTGATTAACACAGATAGTATTTATAATTATTTATTTATGCAAGGTAAATTACCCAGTGCAAGAAACACAAACCATAAATAGGTACTCGGTTTTCTCAAAGAAGCCGCCAGGATGGTATGCGGTTAGACCGTTTACTTCTTAAACGGTCTGTTTGACAATAGTGTTGGTTATCTGTTATTTTATCCAATAACTGAATTAACCCTCGTATAATATTATATAAATATCGATCATTATTTATCTCAATTAATATGCTAATATATAATAACAGTAATAGTATAGAAGTATGTAATATATTTATAAATATTGCAAATTTTACTAATTGCGTCAATCAAGTTATATAAATAATATAAACTCGGGACTTATTGATTGTAATTAAAAGTTTAAAGTTTTGCTAGACTGAATAAATTAACTAACATTTTGCTGCTGATATTTCAATTTGTGGTACTTATCTAATTTCGTTATTTAAATAACCAGTTCATATTAAATAATTTATGATAGAAACCGAAATGTACACTGAGAAAATCAAAAATTTTCTATATTCATCACAAACCTAGTTTGTTACTTTTATATATTTAGACCTTAAGAAGATTTACTTCTCTCAAATAAATATGGAATTGAAGGAAATCTTCCGATTTTCCATAAAAATTTCAATTGTATTGCCACTTGAATTGATTTTAGTAAATAATAATAATTTATTTAATTATTAATACAAACTGTTTTATTTATTTGACACAAATAAATTATATAAATTTCTCTCAGTTAGATTATTGAAGTGTATGAAATACGCATTTAATTAGTTTATATGAATATTCAATTAATTGGTTAAAATAAATCAGCCAATTCTAAACTTTACTATTCGGCAAATATTGGTAAACAATTTATTCGAGACTAGCTGGAAAGCCCGTCCGCGGACGGGCAGCTAGACGGTGGATCTTCTTTTTTGTAAAATAATATTAAACATTTAATTTCGTTTCCCGTTACTGGGTGATTCTCCGTTTTTCTATATTTTTAAAGTAACGCAAAAAATTGCTGCTAAACGTGATGTGCCGACGTGCAATTAAATTTTTTTTTAAATAATTTAAAAATAAATAAGTTTCTGAAATTCTAATTTTCTTTAACCGAACGTTTTAATTTCCATCACTTTTGCTCAAAAACAAAAAATTTTCCAGCGTTTTCTGACGAAATTGATATAATTATTCTGTCTTCTGTATGTAGACCCCCCGCTTTACACTTTTCAAAGTAACGCAAAAGTTACTGCTAAACTCTGAGCAATAAAGCTCTTAAATAAATTTTTTTCCAAGATTCAATATTCTCTAGCCAAAGGTTTTTAATTTCTCTCACTTTTACTTAAAGATTCAAATTTCCCGGTTTTTCCTAGCGAAATTTGTAAAATTATAAATTCTTTAGCTTCTCCAAATTCTGCGATATGTACTGGAGAGTGTTCCACACCCCCCAGACCCCCCGGTTTACAATTTTAACTTCATATTTTTATAATTATTATACCATATCAATATTTTAGAAAACCCAAAAAATGCACTAATCACTTTTCAGAACTAAACTGTTTTAAGTTATCACATGTAAAATACACTGTAATTTGTATTTACAAATGTAAATTTACAAATACATTTCTTTTCCTCAAAAACTTTTCAGAACTAAAATGTTTTTAAGTTATCACATGTAAAATACAAATTACAGTGTATTTTACATGTGATAATACATGTAAAATACATGTAAAATACAAATTACAGTGTATTTTACATGTGATAACTTAAAACAGTTTAGTTCTGAAAAGTGATTAGTGCAATTTTTTGGTTTTATAAAATATTGATATGGTTAATATCGAGTTACACTACTTAAACCACGTATCAATAGATTATAATTATTATACTTAAAATTAATTAAAAATTATTATAAATAAAATAAAATTAAACCGGGGGGTCTGGGGGGTGTGGAACACCCTCCAGTACATATTGCAAAATATGTTCACCCTCAGAACTCCCGGTTTACATTTATGACTATAATTTTGACAGTTAATTTTCAAAGTAACGCTAAAGTTGCTGCTAAACTCCGAGCAGTAAGGCACTTAAATAAATGTTTTTTTAAGTTAACTTTTTAAACTTCCCTAACTTTTGATTAAAAATCCAAATTTCCCCATTGTTCCTGGCGAAACTTGTAAAATTATAAATTCCCAATTTTCTCCAAATGCTGCGGTATGTACTGGAGGGTGTTCCACACCCCCCAGACCCCCCGCTATACAATTTTGATTTTATATTTTTATATTATTTCTATAATTATTATTATAAATAAATTAAAAGCAAACCGGGGGGTCTGGGGGGTGTGGAACACCCTCCAGTACATATCGCAGGATATCCACTCATTTAGAATATTGGACAAATTGTTTTAGTCCAATCAGACCAATCAGAGTGTTACTTTTTTCACCAAAATATGACACGCTGGAGCAGGAGTAAGAGCAGGAGCAGCGTGGTGGGATTTTATGCATTAGGATAAATAGTTTGTGCGATGGTTTACCTATTTTTTTCTTTAGAAAAAATTAGTCAAAGATCGCAAGGGTCGGGAAACAATAAGATAACTAAGTTTCTACCACTGGAATTTTCCTAATCCTTAAGGGATGAAGCTGAAACAACTGTTTGGTTGAGCTATATTTAAATCAAATAACTACGAATCGTATTTGATAATGTTGGAATGATTTTGAATATAATTTAATTCTCAACTCTGCCCTACACAATCGCCTTCTGAAAAAATTAAACTTAAATTATCCAAAAATTATACTAACCATCTGATCTACAAGTTCACCCACAATTAATTGTTAAGTGGTTCAGAACATTGATATGTCAGACCAATTTATATGTGAATTCCACCTTTAAAATAAATAGATGATTTGGTTTAAAATGTCAATAATACGAATATGTTAACATCATAATTTATATAGTGAGCATAATATGAAGTGTTAAGATCAATACAGCCGGAAAACCCACCAAGGTCGGCGTTAAAAGCAACAGATTTGTCATCGGAGTCTGCATTTCCCTGTACTACCAGAAAATACTTCAAGTTGTAAGTATGCAAATACGAATTTTTAAAAAATTATTATATATGAATCTACATTTTTAAATGTTAAGCAAAAAATTCGGTTAGTATTCAATTAAAGAAGAAAATTGTAAAATAGAGTTGAATATTTTATCATATTTTGTTCATTTTGCATTATTGTGATTTATAATTTTAAATAGGATCGTCGTAGAGCGTGCAATTTCGATCACTTATTTTGATTTGAAGTTGGAATGGTTTAACTTATTACAAAACCGCTTTCCATTTCTTTCGGAAACTGAAAAGTAGGGCTGATAATCATTGGAAATCTTTGAAGCAATAAATTCCATTTGACTAAATATTTGATTAAGAAGAGTCACAGGTTAACTATGTGACTAGGATGGTATTATGGTCTTCCTGTGCGGTAAGCAGACTATTCGAATGCGAAATGAGTTTAAAAAAACAAGAAATACTGTATTCAATTATTTGTTTGAATTAAGTTACATAAATTTAACGATCAATAAAGTTCAATCGAATTGGATATCTCAGTGATATTTTCGTTAAATCTAAAATTTCAACACTTATCTACTCAGATGCTGTAAATAGACGCACCTTTTTTAAATTTTGGTCTTAAAAAATCTACACAAACCGGTTTTCGAAATTTAAGCGATATCAAAATTTTCCTTTGCGATTATCTAATTCTTATAAACAAAATGATTATTTAGTTTGGCTAAAAATATAAAAATATTCTATACTACACTACTACACACATAAATGTTATTAAGTTTTAATGTAAATTTCTAAAAAAAAAAACGAATAACGGTGTTAGTAGTTAACCATAATTAAAAACTTTCATCGCTTTCAAGTTACTATAAATAATTTCATTTGAATACCTAATTTGCCAAAAAATTGAAACCATTTTGATGGTTTAATGTGTAATAGCAAATAAAATAAAATAAAATTATTATTATAAAAATTTATTAAAAATTACTTCGTTTCTTCATTGCATCTTGTATTTCCTTGACATTTAATGTTAGCCTTGCTGACTATTTCGGTAGGTCAGTAATAATAATTAATTAATTTGCATAAAACTACTTTACAAGTTTGAAATTATACAGAAATTATAAAATAAGTTGAAAAGATTTTACATGGATACAAATATTGTTTAATCATCGGAAGAGGTTACTCTAATATATAATATTATCGTAAAGGATATTGAATAAATAAATTTTAATTTTCCGTTAGTTTATTCAATAATTAATATAAAAACCTAAAACGCCGTTATATTAAACGATTAAAAAAATTCTTTTGTAATTACCGTTCATATTGGTATATTACCAATTAAATAAGTGTCCTTGCAGTTTTTTACTAGATCAAGCAGTAAGTTGTGTTAACATAAAAAAATTTTTATAACAAGCTTGGTCTTAGGCAAGGTGAGTGTAAAGGCCACAGTTAAGGTTACTTTGTGGTCAAATGGCGTTAAACGCAAATCACTGCCAAATAGCGGCGCGGCCTTAACTTATTACAACATTGCATCAAGCTTTATTATCTCAAACTAAGCTTGATGGAGTTCCGTGTACCAAGGTCAAACAATATTGTAATAATAGCGTTCAATAAAATTATTATTTTCCTATATAAAATTTAAAAACGCAATCGAAGAATTATAGCAGCAAACCATAACATTGGACTAAAAGTGCCAACAATTTAATCTCTCATTGTATGGAAGCTTGATTTATAGAAACAAGAAACACCCACCAAGCAAGGTGTGGTGTTTCAGATTTGCTCCTTTGATGTAAAGTCATGTCTACACAATTATCGAGACGGTTTTTGGCGCAATTTATTGCAAACGGAATTTTTGAGAAATAGCTGAAATGGACGATTACGTCAGGTACTTTTAGATAAAATTAAGAAATTTACTGTTTAGAAAATAAAGGTGAAACTTGGCAAGACTAAAGTGATTACGATGGTCAGTTTCTCATTTGCAATAACCGACCTTTATTAATACATAGGAACAAATTAACATTTAAAAATTAAATTAATATAAATACCTACTCATAAATATATTTTATACATGTACAGGTGATTAATTCAAAATATCACGAGTGCGAAGCACGAGAACTTTAACAAGTACAATTATTCTAAAATGTTTGCAATATTTTAGCATTTTTCGATTAGAAACATGTTTGGATCAAATTTGGATCAAATAGGATCAAATGGGAAAAGTAATGTGAAACTTGGCAATGTTAAATCGATTATGATGGTCAGTTCTCATTTGAATAAAAATTAAAAATTTTATGTTAATTTATATCGTCGGAATATTTCTCCTCTTTCCTAACCTACTGTTTCTGCATTCAGGCGACTAACAGAAAAAATCTTAAAAACATTTTCAAGTTTAACACTTTTCGATTTGCATAAGTCTGGCTGTTTCCGAAAAGTCAAGGTCTGACAGCATGAAAAATATCATACGAAAATAATGATCTTTCGTGAAAGATGTTTTGAAGATTAACTGATATAAATAATCACTTAAACATGGAATAAAATTCTTGGTAAATTTTTTCAGATTGCTGATACTAATGAGCAGTGCTCTTTTTGTCATAGAACGCATTGGAACGGCGTTCCACCACCCTTTTCAGTTTTCAATTATGAAGATTATATAAGACTAGCTGGAAAGCCAGTCCGTGGACGGGCAGCTTGACGGTGGATCTATTTTAAGCGGTATAATATTTAAACATTTAATTTCCCGCTACTGGGGGATTCCCCATTTTTCTATATTTTCAAAGTAACGCAAACAGTTTAAAAATCAATTAAAAATGTTTTCATAATATAAAAAAAAATAACTTTCTCAAATTCTAATTTTCTTTAGCCGACCGTTTTAATTTCCCTCACTTTTGCTCAAAAACAAAAAGTTTTCCAGCTTTTCCTGACGAAATTTGTATAATCCCACCAGAAAAGTGGGAATTTTATCATATGTACTGGAAGGTGTTCACCCCCAGACCCCCCGGTTTACATTTTTGACTATAATTTTGACAGTTAACTTTCAAAGTAACGCAAAAGATGCTGCAATTTTGCTTAAAAATTTAAATTTTCCGGTTTCTCCAAGTATCCTAAGAGTGGAAATCTTGTGATATGTACTGGAGGGTGTTCCACACCCCCCAGACCCCCCGGTTTACAATTTTGGTTTTATATTTTTATGTTATATTTATAATTAATTTCAAATTAACACAGAAAATTGCTACTAAACTCCATGAGTAGTAAGGTAATTAAATAAATATGCTTTCCAAGTTTTAATATTTTCTAGCCGAAGGTTAAATTTCCCTAATTTTTATTTAAAAATTCAAATTTCACGGTTAGTCCTAATCTTAGTTAGTTTAATATATTTTTCGGTTGGTAAAATTGTAAACCGGGGGGTCTGGGGGGTGTGGAACACCCTCCAGTACATATTGCAGGATTTCCACTGTTTTAGAATACTTGGAGAAGATTTTTCGCCAGGAAAAATCGGGAAATTTGAATTTTTAAGCAAAAGTGAAGAAAATCAGAGTTTTTTTCTACCAAAAAATGATACGCTGTAGCAAGAGCAGCAGCAACGTGCTGGGATTTTATTATTAGCGTTCCACCACCTTTTTCTTTACAAAAAGTGCACTGCTAATGAGCGTTTAAGACGTCACGTCATTACGACAACAGAGAAGTTTTGTACCGATATTGGAAAATCACTATAGTTGCAGTAGTAGTGCTAAATTAGAAGCACCTCGAAGGTTAATATTGAATAAATCGTAAATTTCAGATTGATTTTTACACATATGCTAGCAAAAAGCAACCCTTATTTTTAATTACTCTTTTTGATAGGTCTTAAGTACCTTTGAGGGGAAATAAAATAATATTCTTTAATAAAAACAATAAAATTCAAATTAAATTCGATAGTATAAAATTATTATCAAGCACAATTAGAATTTAATGTTAATTTAGCTAGTTAATTTTTAAATTATCTTTTTATAATTTTTATTTTATAATATAGTTTTATGTTTTTCAATTTTATATTTATTTCTGTTTCAAACTGAAAGTTAATTTTTTTCAAACAACATAATTCAATTAACATAATAACATTTTTACGGTTTTTTTATTAAAACATCCACATCCTTTTTATAATCTAGCACTTTAAACCAATCTTTTTTAATTTCATCTAGTTTCATCATACTCGTATACCATCCTTATAAAAGAGGCAATCTGGGAACTTCTGGTTTTTTGCAGTATTTCTTTAGTTATGGAAATTTAAAATGCATATCACGTGATCTGTTACATATTATGTTAAAAATAGTTTGTATATTTATGAAGCTAAAAATAATACCCGAAACCTCTTAATTTTATTAATTAATATGTATGTAAATACAACTATAAATTCCTAAGTAATCAGCATACATATTCAAGAGGTCCCGTGACACGGATTTTAATTTTCCACGACTATAAAACAATTGCTTTATTAAAAATGATTGCCCAGATTCATCATTGAACTAATCGGAGATGCCTTACGGAATGACACAAATATATGGTTTTCTAACAGGCAATAGGGCGATTCTACGGAGGTAAAAGTATTTGAATATTTTGGATTGCTCAAATATAAACAATATAAACCCAGTTTAAAATTTAATTTAATTTAAGTAGATTATTTGAATTATACAATAATATAATATTGACTTTCTAGATCAGCTGTGCTGCATGATGAATACATCTGCAAGCTATGGAGCGAAAAACCGCGGATCCATGTTTGGTCATGCCAGCTACACTGCTGTGGTCTAAAATAAAATAATTTTTGGATTTATTTTAGTTGTAACAGCGACAATATTGTTCATGGTACATTTTCCCTCAAGGATCACTCCTCTTTACTCCTGTGACCGTAATTTTTGTGTTCATTGAATTACTTTTTTTAATTTTTTTAATTTATATTAAAATTCACCAAAGGATGTTAGAACATTTGATTGATAATTAATGCCATATTAACCGGATAAAACAAAATTACCTTAGTTTTATAATAACTAATAATTGTAAAATTAAATAATTCACATAAATTTTTGTTATTTACTTGCACCGTTATTTAATTCAAGATATGAGCGGTATGTATTTTGAGAATGTAATTTAAGTTTCAACTTGTGCCCTGTTATTATAGCAAGGATCCGGGTGATTTTTAGTGCATTACCGTTTTTAAAGCGTATCGCATTCAAATCTCGGAATTTTACAAATTCTTGCACTTAATTTTATGTATTAAAATGCATATTAACCACCTTTTAAGAAGTTATGTAATTACATTATCAACAAAGTTGAAAATGAGGTTAACATACCACTTCAATTTGATACTTTTAAGTCGTAATTTAATATTTGCTTCAGGTTTAATGTTGTCTGCAATTGGAAACTTTTAATTAATTCCGACATTTTGTACAGTAGCGAAACTTTAAGATATTAACATATGCCAAGTTCGTACAAACGGAATTTTACTATACTTATTACATAGTTGCTTGTTCTTATTATTCATTTATCCATCATTTTACTGGTTGCTCGTTTCGCTTTATAGTATCCTCGTACCCGCTGTGAAGTATATAATTAGCGTGTTTAAGTGCCTTTTAATAAAATACTGCTTTATATTTTATTTTAGACAATTTAAATTATTATTAATGTTTCTAAAACAAAACGTTAGGTTTAACGAAAACACGAATGCAAAAACTAATACATTTCCGTTTGATCTGATTACATCTTACGGATCAAGATAAAGCAATCCGACCGGTAGAGCAAAACAAAAAAAGATTTAAGCTTAATTTAAAATTTAAAAATAAAAATAGATCAGTTTATTGCAAAATGCTCGGATATACATACTTTGTTGCGTGGTGAAAATCCGGTTCAACGTGTAATTCAATCCTACAGGTTAGAACTTTCTATTTACATTGTTTTTTCAGCTTTAAGGTATCATTAATCCGGTGGCATAATTTTATAATGGTAGCACAAAATTTAAGGAAGACACTTTTGAGCGTTTTCTCCTTCGAGTAGCAGAGAAGTTTGACTATTTAAATTGTTTATAAAATTTGAGTTTACATAAAAATAATTGTCGATGTCGTTTCGCTCATATAGGTCAGTAGGTAGATACTTGCAGTGCTCGGCCAAATCAATTTTGATCTGCCACCTTAGTTAAATGTACCGCAGCCATAATCAAGGGCATTAAAAACTCTACAGGTGATTAATAACGGTAAAAAATTAAAATTTTATACACAGCCACAATAAAGTTTCTGTAATCATTTCTTCTATTGAGTCGAAATCGCACAATACATTTTAATGTTATAACGTCAATGGGGGCATTTTACAAATAATAATAATAATCTAATATAATAAAGTTCACTTTAAAGAACTAATAAATTTTATGACGGTTCTTTATAATATTTTGTTATGTTAAAAATTGTTACGATTAAAAACTGGTTATCTAAACAAATCAAAATATTGACTAACGTTTTACACGTTAGTGTTATTTTTAAATTATTGTAATTAACCTAATGATAAGGTACAAGTTCAAAAGTGTTACATTTTTTCAACTATCTGCTTTCCATAAGTAAGATTTCTACCATTTACAGTTAATTTTTCTAAACGCAACATTGTGTGCATATAATATAATCAAATAATGCACACAGACATCTAATTATATCGGAATTTTGCTTTTAATTCAATAGCAAATTGAACATTACGCTATTAGTGAACTCAAAAAAATAAGAAAGTTATTAATATCACATTAGTAGGATATTTAAAATTTTTTTGTTTTTAATTTCTCGCATTACACAATTCCAAAATTTTGAAATTATTTTTGAAAAAATGACTTCCATTAGCAGTAAATACTTGGTTGTTGCATATTCAATAAACTTTCTATGACTCAAAACATGTATTTTCTATTGTGGGTTCTCATCTGTTCTGTTCGTTTTCACTAATTTCACTATTCCAACATTTCCACACAAAAATACTTGCTACCCCCTATTGAAAGTTTCGAATTAAAAATTTTTTAATTACTATAATTATATAAGCTTCCATTAGAGAAATAATTAAATTAATACAGTTAACCATTGTTAAAAATTATTATATGTCATTATTAGCATTTTGGACTAATTGTTAATCTTTTCTTGGCTTAAATCTACCATTTTATTGTTATCCAAAAATAAATGGCCTAAACAAACCTCGATTGTTGTACCCTGAGAACTGTCTTATCTTTTTATTCAAATAAAACTCTAATTAAATCAAGTAATTAATTAAATTAGTTTTGAAATTTTAGGGAAATTTTGTGATTGATTGCATGTCACTTGACAAACGCAAAAATACTTTCAAATTTTGAAGTTTTTGGATCACCAATTAGTGAAATTTATATCACCAATATTTTAAATTTTAATTTTATTTATTTATTTTATCCACTAAGTTACTCTGCTAGGATGCAAATATTGAATCGTTTTCCAACGTTCTGTTCATTCTTCAAATGTATATGTTCTGAGATTCCTTTTATATGATACGAACGCATTACGTGACCATAGTGAACAAATAAAAGTCAATAGACCAATAAAATAGCATCAATGCTGAATAATGTCCGTCTTCTGATGCATACACCACGTGACAGGTTCTTCTTATACGAACTGCACTCAAGCTTGAAGTTAACCCAGTTATTCGTTTATAAATTTTTTAAATTTTGATCCGCTTCAGGTTCGACATAAATCAACCCACCCATATTTCTGCAACTCATTGATTGGTAATATAAACTAATAATTAGTTTAGTTGTCAAGCTTACAAATTGCTATTTAATGTTACGGTTAAGTTAAAATTAAAAAATTAACAAGTTAAATAAATAATAAAAATAAAAATAATCGAAAAGGTGGAAGTGAAACGTTTAACAAGTTTTTGTTTTGCTACGCCTAAAAATGTAAATAATTACACGCACCTATAAATCATATTATGGTAATCCTATGCGTAGCAATTTGTACCGGATATATGGCAAAGAGCAAAAATTTAGTTATAGCATTTTCATAGATATTTGCATAATTGACATAGAATTTACATAATTTTAAGTTTTTAAGTTGATCATTAATTTAGAAAATTAAGCAAGTGATTTTACACCACCCTGTATAATAATTGATAATTGCAAATAATACCATGTATGATTAATTATCGAAAATTACACAAGATTGCTAATAATACGTTTTGGGAAGCTTTGGTTAACAAAAAGCTCTTGATTGATTGCAAAATTATCGATTGTAACCACATCGAGTGCCGCAGCAAAGGCAAAGTTAAATTGGAATCGTAAAATATTGGCACCAATATAAATTACAAATAAATTGCATGCAAATTAAACATAAATTCTAATCACGCTACTAATAAAGTCTATTCAAACGTTTTCTTGCATACGCAGCTTTCAAAATAAAAATGCGCTACAGATAGCCGCGTTTTCAATAAAATAAAAAAATATTTAAATTAAAATATGCTATTATTAATAGCTTCTAATTTTTATATTAATGATAGAATGAATGCCTTGACATAAATTAGCCAATGAAATTTAAACTAAAGACAACCTATAAAGATTATTAATTTTATCAATTAATTATTAAAAATGTTATGGAACATCACGACGGTACACTAAATAAGCGAGCAAAAAATTAATGTTTCTGCAAACTTGTAAACGATTTTCGAAATTGAGCAATAGTTTAGAAAATTTAGAAAAATTAATTATAATAAAATTACGAATAACGGAACTGGAGCAAGGTTTTATTAGAATTTGTTTGAAAAATACAAATTTACTTAATTAGCATATCACGATTTATTTAAATATGATTAATGCACTTTTGAAATAATAATAATAATTCTCTTATATTCATTCATTAAGAGGATAAATCTTCCATCGCTTAAAAATTGATCAACATCCGATATCTTACATTGTTCTTATTACATATTCCTATTCACAAGCCACAAAAGTATCGTGTTGGTCACTTCCATTGTTTTAATATGCTAATATGTGTTTTACAGATTTCTCTTTTACGAGAGTTTATAGTACTATGTGTTTGTCCTGAACGATAATTAACGCTTTGTTGGTTATAGCTTTGTAGCTCTTTACCTGCGATAAGCTAAGTAAAAATATTAATGTTCAGTTTAGATATACAAAAATCAAAAAAATTAAATGTTCTATAGCACGGTCGTAGGTTAGCAATTGTGGGTTCGATCCCTGACCAAGTACATCTGGCTATTTCGAGGATATCTCTCAAAAGATGCCGAAATTATACTAATTATTTACAAAATAATTTCTTGGTTTTTTGATTTGAAAATTCGTGCTCAAGTCACCCCCTGTGCAAACTTAAAATGCCCGATGGAATATACCATACAATTGCATAGTATAATAATAAATTATACAACTGAATAATTGCATAGAAAATGAATTCATTAATTGCACAATATTATTTCACAGATATCCGTATTTAATTTACGCTATAGTTCTGCATTCATGAATTTTTTATATTATACTGCTTTACATTTTCCTGTGTATATTATAATGTACACAACTTTTCCATATAGCATCTATTAATTTGCTGTAGAACAATCACGAATTGTGTATATACTCCTTATTTTGAAAAAGGGTAATAACACTTATTCTTATTTTTTAATTTTTCGAGATTTTACTTTTAGTTAAATTAGAACAAAATAAAAAGATCAGGGTTTTCACCATAAAAAAATTTAAAAATCCGAATTAAAATAAAACAAAATAATAAATAATAAAATAATATAAATAGGAAAGTTTGAGTTTTTGAAATTTTTTTTTTATTTTTTTAAGTAAAACCTCATTTTCTTTTTGTAATCCAAAAATGTTAAATAATTATTTTCATCAATTTATGTGCAATAAAAATGTATACTTTGATCGTTATCTAGTCAAAATGTTGTAAATAATACATTATGAAATTCATAATAATGCGCATTAAAGCTTGTAATATGTATAATATTCATTAGATTTGTTATTAGTCTATAATCAATTTTCAAATTATTACTCGCCCACTGCGACGCCTCACAAATATTTTGCAGTTTGAATCACAGCAATGTGGTTTGGAATCACTAGAAATACTGATGCAGTTTTGCAGCTTGGTTACCTCTAGCAGCAAAACTCATGTTTTTCCAACAAGTCTTTGGTTACTTTGTTAAATAAATTTGAATTTCACAGCAAATTTTAATGAAAAACATCGAAGGTGAAGGTATTCACATACCTTGGTATGGATATAGCCAACGACCGAAATACCTTCTCAGAAGTACGCTCACTAGCACCCTAGGCGGCCAAAATTTCGGGCTGTCTACGAAACATTATATGGCTTCACAAACACATGTTAATTCATAGCAAAACAAGGATATATAAAACAAACGCTTAAGGGGTTTCACCACCCTGAGGTTTTCAAAAAATCGAATTTTTTATTTTTGGCTGGATATATTGTTTATACTTTTAAGAATATTTTAAACGTTTAATCATGTCAAAATTTAAATTATTTCCACAATTTATAGCAATTAAAAAAAATATTTGGTTTTAAGAGGCAAACGCAATACTGTTTTTTCTTTTGCGATTTTCTCAAAACTACATTTTTCAAACTGCTGGACGAAATATCTCAAGATCTACTTAACCGATTTTGTTAAATTTTGAACCACATATTCTTAACAACATTATCTAAGGTGTAGCATAGGATTTTTTAATTGGGTGACGCGTTCATTAGTTATAAATTTTTAAAACTCAAAATTTTAATAAAAATCTGAATTTTTTCCCAACAGCTGTCATTTCTACAAAAAAATTAAAAAGAAATTTTCCCTTTGCTACATCTTAGGTATTATCTTTGTGTATAAGAAAAAAATTAATTTTTAATTTTTCGACGATGCCTGACAGAGAAAATACTTCCACCATCAACAAGGATTTTGTATCTCCATCAATTTTTAATATTTTTTATTCATTTTTATGTCAAATTACTCATAAAACTACTATGTAAATGTGTAAAATAAAAACTAATTTATATACTTAATAAGCTGCGTTAGAAAAAAATTTACATTTTATACTTATCTTTCCGAACGCAAAGGTGGTGAAACCCCTTAAGGCCGGTTCTAACCTACGCAGCAGAGACAAGGGCCGCAACATCAAGAACGAAACAGTCAATGAGATCGACTGAGCGAGGAGAAGGTGCTGGAGAAACCCTGTGGACAGACTGGACGATACAAGATTCGCAAAAATTGCCTAACCAGAAGACCCTTCCGGAAGACCCCCAAAGAGATGGAAGGACAGCTGGACGTCTGTATCCCAGGAAGTTGTAATTAATTAACAGTGCCGAGCCCTAACAACAGAAGAAGAAGAAAAAGAAGAGAAAAACTTTTTTTCAAACATTAAATGTTTGTGTTTGTTAAATAGTTTTATTTATCTAATGACGATTTTCCCACGTGAAATTAGATAAATATTTGAAGAAAACACTTTTGTATTCGAGATCCTTTGATGCTATCCGTCATTACCCGAAAAGTCAAATATTTAGTTTCACGAACAAGAAAATCTTTAAATTTGTGTTTCTAACATTTGGAGAGAACGTCAGTAAATGAATAAATAAAATTAGTACATAATAAATTATGTAAATATTTTCTACTTTAGAGCCTATGACGGGCGACACTAAAGCACCGCTTTTTTGTCACTCAACAACCTGTTGATTTACTTCGCCACAAACATTTTTGTACACTAGATTTCCACTTATTTTTGCTAATTAAAAAAATAGAAGCACAAAAGAAAATTTATCAAATTCCTCTGGATTTCTTTAATTTTCTTTTGAGATTTTCCAATGAATCCTTTTTATTATAATTATATACCACTATAATGTAACCACTATAAACATAAAAAATAATTTTTAATTTGTATAAGTTTTCATCTGCCTAAAAATAATTAGTTTTCAATGCTATCACAAGCTATGACTAATTCAATAAATGAAATAAATGAAATTTTCTGCCGCTGGTCGTCGGCGATAAAGTAAAACAATATAGCTTTATCAAAATAGTGAATTTATAAATTTGAATTTTTTATTATTTTGTGCCTGGCTAATTTGTCAAAAATAAAAATTTCTTGAAGATTAGTGCTTCATTTAGATGCCTATAGTTTTCTAATAACTGGTAGTTACATTAACAATGTCCTTCCAGGCTCAAACAAATCATAGGAACCTCTTCTCTCTTGCTAGATCCCTCCACCAAAGAAAAAATTTGAAAACTTTCAAAAGTGTTTTTACGTAGTACTAATATATATTACAAATTCAATTTGCAATGAAATAGTTAGGTACCTGTATAATTGGCATGTTTACATCTAACTGTTGTATTTAATTATTATTTTTTGTAAAATGTAACAGGATTTGATCTTATATCGAACAATTAATTATTGCGATTACATGTTAAACTATTTACAAAATGTACATGCAACATTTAAGTAGAGGATGAAGTTGATTTATCAGGTTATTCTATTAACGTCCTACTGTGAAACACTCAAATTGCACAATACGAAACCCCACATTATTTCCGATAATATAAATTATGTGCTAAAATTAAAGAAATGTTTACACTTAACAAAAGATGTAATTAAGAATAATAATGAGATCGAAAATTGACTTTTAGTATTGTAAAGCAACAATGTCTACTTTATCATTTCACCATTGAATTGTATGAAATCTTGAATCTTTGTCCAATTAAGCGTGACAATGTTTATTGCTAGGAAGCGCTAAACTTCTCGAAAGCTGTATCTATACACCCACCTTTAGTGGTTAACGGCAATAATATGACACAAGTTGCAAACAAACAAATTATTGCATTGCAAGACATATTTGAAAATCTAAATCGAGCCAATAAATTACTTTTACATCCCAGAAAAATATTGTCATCAAATATCTTCAAATTCCTTAACGCCATAATTAGAAAGTTATTTTTCAATTTTAAAATTTAATAGTTAAAAATTAACTTCTAATAAAATATTGCATTATTATTTGTCGAACGCCGTTATAGGAATTAAAATAACAAAGGAAACTTTTTATATTAACAATAAAAGTGTCAAAGCTTAATTGACTTGAAATATTTTAAACTTTCTTTAAACATTTTTTGATAAAAATTCAAATTGGAAAATGAAATTTTACGAATATTAAGTTATTCGAATGAAAGCGTTCGTATTACAGGGTGATCACAAAATTATGCGCGATATCATTTCAAGGAAAAGATAATTATTTTATTATCGAGGCCGGGGTCGAAACAATTGATTTTTATATCATAAGAATTCCTTCTCATGTTTTATTGAAATTGCATTAAAATTTGAAATCATAACTTAAAGAACAAAAATAAATAAATCAGAGTTGTGTGTTGTTTATGTTAATTTTATCTCGGTTTGGTATGAAGAAATCAAGGATACGATTATATCAGCAAAGAACATTAACACATTTAAATAATAAGCGTAGGGATCCATCTTAGTGGACATGTTGCACACGGAAATGTGTAGAATGTAAGTACACCTATGCAATATAATTTAACAACTACACAATATCAATTTCAATGCAAGCAGCAAGCATTTCTAGATAACTAAAGACACTCAACTAATTGGTGCTGGGCACATTTATCTAACAGTCCCAACTTCATATAGTCTCGTAAATATACAAGTTGCTCAGCATCCGGTTACGCAAATAAATCGATTACAACATGTTAGTTCTGTATACCTTGCTGGTATCAATTATTTGCAAATCTGCTACGCCGATTTCCACCAGAAGTCAAATAGCAGTTGTGGGGTTTTAGGGGAATCCCGTAAAATAGAATCGAGATCTTGTCGAATTTTTGAATCGTAATGTTGTTGAAACTCTCAGACACAAGAGAGAAATAAACTTTCAAATTTTTTAGTATGCTACTAAAGCCGCTAACCTGTCTAGTGGTTTTACGATAAGATGAAATTTTATATGAAGGAAATTCTCAAATTACAAACAACAAGTTTCTCGAAAGTGTTACAAAATTTACAGAACAAATCAATCAGGCTAAGATTATCTGCAAATGGTCAACAAGGTACTAGTTGTAAGTTTACAGGAGGCTTACAATTTTTATATTTATCATATACTTCATTAGGTATCTTTATATGGTATTAGCTACTTACAAGTTAATGGTTAACACACTACTTAGCATAGCGACTTTTAATGAAATATGTAAATTGAATATTTGTTATTATAAATTTTAATCAAACACAGCCAAACAGGTGTACTTTTAAGCTACGACTTGCCATTGTTTCGAATTGATAAGTGAAGGTCGTCTTCAGACATTTAATTCATTATTTGGTCGGAATAGAGTTTGTTTTAAATATTTAGCACACGTTTTCACTGACTACTACTTGTAATCCAAGTAAATAATATATTATTTATTTTGTGTTAATAGTAAAATGGTTGTACGTTAGAAAACGTGCTTCTTGTTTCAAAAAAGCTACTTTTGAGTCAACAAGTTTCCCATTGCGTGACTGGTTTCTTGAATTAAAATATCGATGTATTGTGGATTTTTAATTTCGATTTAAAATAAATTTAAATAAATTCAAATGTCACACAAAACTTTAATTCAAAAATAATTTGCTAAATTAAAAAAATTAATTACATAAAATTGTTTTCCTAGTCTTTAACCACTATAAGGTAATTATCGACATAATTACTACTAGCAAACTAAATTAAAGGTGTGGAATTTTACAACAAAGCACAACAAAATGCAGCAATCGTTAAAGGTCATCGGTAGTTTGCTGCTTTCTTATTTATGGATTTCTAATTATTTGTTATAAATTCTTGAAATAAATATTTATTTTGCCCGTCCAGTTAATTTTACAACAAAACCAAACTTGATTTTGTTCGTCGCTGCAGAAATTAAGGTTTCCGAACACGGATGTATCGTAACGCAGCATTGAAATCACCAAGCGAAATTTGTAATTCAACGGATTTGACCAAGCAAACCTTGGATTTTCGCTAAAATATTTTACTTACATGTAATTTTTCAATCGTATGCCAATTGGTATGCACCACACAATCCCCCTTCGATCAATTGTGTCTCCAAATTTCCGAACACACAAATTTTAATCGGCGAAAATCACACTAGATTATTAAAATCGGTTTTCTTTTCGGTTTAACACAGTTTAGGTACACAGAAAATTAAAATTTTCAAAAGCGAAATCCAAACACAGGAAAACACGCGCGTAATTTGAATAAGAGTAGGAGTTGTCGCAGTCTTCAGATATTGACACTGCACTTGTATCTTTTGTCAATAATTGTGTACAGACACTCGAAAAACCAATGTTGACTCAAGTTTTTGACACTACCTTAATCTTCTTGAAGCAGTGGTTAACCAAACCAAATAGTCTTTTACTTAGTAACTTTTAATTTTAACACCGAACCAAGTTCCTTATAAAAAATTACAAGAAGCCGCTAGTGACGGAATTTAATCTTTAGCGGTTAACACACGATCTTAGACATTTGCAAAACCGGAATAGAAGTGAAGGTCACCGACATAAACTACAAAACTTGCATTAAGATCCCGGTAGATTTTGTGTGAGTTGTTTAAAGAATTACTGAAAATAAATCGGCAATTGTGTTGCAAAATTGGATTACTTCTTTTCATCCTTCCACAAAGTTTAGCACTGGCAATTATCAACGCCCGTATATGGTAAAGTCATTTTTTCGACCACATTTTAAATTGTCTGGGACCGATTGTTTAATGATTTCGAGCCTGATAAATTTTGATAACAATCAACCTCATTTATCTCCGGGCCGCTTCTTGCTTCCTCATCAGTTTATCTTAAAGTCACCAGAAAACAAAACTTCACGACGTTCATGTTAATTTCTGTAATCCAAACAATAAAACCATTCGATGGTAAACACCACTTCACACTTAGTTCATTTTAACCTTTAAAATTTGATTATCTGTTCCTTATTACGACCTTTGAAGCCGGAAATCTTCAACTTCTGCACGCCAGCAGTATCACAAAGCACACGGGCAAACTGATCGCCACCCACCGATGATGGACCCAGAGACCTACATTTGGTCCCCTCCAAGACTTCCCCACTGATGAAGGTTCCCACTTGAGACTTACACTAAGATAGGTGCAAGAACAGGTATATACCATTATTTAAAAACAATATTTTTGTATCAAAACGCTCAAGTTGAAAAAATTTAAATTAATTTTATCGTACAAGAAGTTGCCAGCGTTTCAACACCAATAATTGAGATTAATTAAAAAAAAAAACGATTTTATTTGACATTTAATTATGTTTCGAATAATTATCTGTTTCATTAATATTTTTCACCTACCGGTTTCGCTCGATTAATTTACTCATTTTTATCATTTTTTAGCTTAAATAATAATAATAATAATAATAATAATAATAATAGATCGTCATTATTTGGTTATCAAAGTGTAAAAGTTCATACTGGGTTTTTTGCATTGGGCAGGTGATGCTTCTAAATATCAAATTATCGTGCTATTACTACGATACTGATCGATACTTTCCAACTAATTTATGTTCAATGCAATTTTTTGTGAACTAATTTTAGCAGCAGTACAAAGTTATAATTTTGTATAGAAAGTCATCAGTAATTTTGTTGCAATTTTAAATTAATGCCACCGTACTACATACAGTCGGTACTCTTAAAATTTTGAAAGCACCAGGTCTAGATAAATTTTTTGAAGTTTGATTTAATAAACTACAAATTTACCTTGTAGGCCCATTTAACCACATTTACCTCACCTAATATTAGTTTGTAAATTAAAATTAAGTTTTCTAGATTGAACTGAATTATCTTGCTAGAAGTTGCACATTACAATTTATTATCGATATAATCAACCCTAATAAGTGGCCATGTATTTTCATTAGCTTCTTGCAAGGGCGTGGTTCGACATAGTAACCTTCTTCTATTAGTAACCAAACTAAAATCGTTCAAACAATAAAATTGTGGAATATCCAATTTAATATTCTGTTAAATATCTACTGTCTGAGAACATTGCAGTAATCGGTAGTTTAAACATTAATGCATAAAAAAATTGTATTAAATTACAAAATAACAGTAGTATTATACTTACATTTTGTAGATTTTTGTTAAACTTAAAACCGCACATTTTAAAATGGATCAGCAGTAAAATCCATATATATATAGTGGGAAAACATAATATTATATATGTACTGAAATCTTCTATATGAAGGAATAGGGGATCTGGAGTACCTTCCAGCTTTACGTAAAATCAATATACCAAGAAATAATTAGAGTTTGCCGTTTAACTGGTAAATTTCACGATTTAATTGACAATTTTGCAGTTATCGGGTGAAAATTCAAACTCCTGTTTCTATATTTCTTAGATAAAAAAACACCAGAGTAAAGAAAGAAGATAGTTTTGGCCTGGCCATTAAAGCCAAGATGACGTACTAAGGAATTTAATTGATGAGGTGTTTTCCCATTGTTTTCCCCATTGCCCAATAAAGATCAAATATAGGCTTTAGATCACAGCAGTCTAGTCTGCACGACCAGGCTTTGATCCACAGTTTACCTGTTGGTTAGATGGTAAACCAATAGAATGATGAAGTAATGTTATAGATTTTGAAAATTCCTGACAAAGGAAAGACACTTGCAATTGCAATCAATTCCTTTTGTTGGATCATTTTTTTCAAAAAAACTCAACTGTTTTTTTGTGACACAACTGAATCTTCTCTTCAGGTAGATGTTAGTTCATTAAATTAAAATTTTCAACAAATTTTTTTCCTATCTTGGTTAATACAATAAATCAATAACCATGGCTTATTAGCCGTTTTAATACCGCATACACGTTATTAAATCTTAATTATGCAATGTTACACTCAGCGGCTACAGTCTTCGTGTACGTGTAGACACGATATTTCTGGCTTTTCACTATAGTTGAATAACAGAAAAGTTATCGAAATGAATGCACTAATACTTTTCATTTTTTTATTAATTTTATTTGTGTTAACTGCCACTTATTATAACGTAAATGCTACACATTCCCAAAGCTTTTCAAAACCCACTCTCTCAAGAACTGCGTTTTAAGTAACAAAGCTAACTGACGAGTAAAATTTATCTATGATTAAGCAAGTGAAAAGATATAGAAGAACTTTAGCAGTTTACAATAGAAATAGCGAAAGACAAAAAGAGAAAGAAAAGAAAAATTTCTAAAATATAATATCTGCAAAAGTAAACTTGATTGACAGAAAGAAACTTAAATATTAGCAATTTTTAAATTTATTATGTAAAATATAGTCACTGCTCAGCCGAAGATTCTCGGATTTAATTATCGCAGAGTAAAATTTATGTTAACTGCCTTTCTTCGGTGGGTAATGGCCAACCATCGAAGATATCTGCTCAGTAAATCCCGCAAAAACAAAATTGTTTTTGTTTCTCGAAAAATTTTATGATTAATACATTATGCAAAATGCATTTTATGGACATACTGGAGATGAAACCTGAATTCATCGTTATGATCCCGAATCGCACAGTAATTGTCACGACAACGGCATCTGACGTTTTAGCCTTTTCAAGAATCTGAAAATAATTTTGTACACAGAACTCGGAATTCCAATGATCTCCATCGAATTCCAAAGATTCTCAATATATTCCAATGATTTCCAACAAGGGGGAGGTAACGGGGTAACTGTCTCCCCCATGACTCATCAAAACCAATAAATTACTAAATTTGGTTAAATCATAAAATTTATATCTAAATTCTTATGAAAAAAAAATGGATTTACCTTCCTCAGTCTCATTTACCCCACCGGTGAATTTCTCATTAATCTGCTCTTGTGTACAACTGAAAGAAAATTTGATGAAGTCTTAAGAAATAGAAATTACAAGGAAATTAGAAAATATTAATGAGAAAATTAGAAAATATTAATGAAAAAATTAGAAAATTGTTATTAATAATAATTTAATTAAGTATTAATTAAATAAAAAAATGAGTTTTTCTATGCTTTTAATTTTCTTGGCTTTTTACGATATTCTAGATTTCTTAAAATATCATAGAATTTTCTACATTTTTTGGGATTTTAATTTCACAATGTAATTGGATTTCTTTGGATTTTCTAGAGTTCCTAAGATGTCCAAGGAATTTCTTTACAGTTCCTTGAATTTCTCTTTCTCAAGAATTTCTTAAAATTTTCTATTTCGTATTTACTAATTTGTCTTAGAATTTCCTGAGATTATCTTGAAATTCTTAAAACTTACATTTTTGTTGTTGGAAAACCGAGGGGAAATCGTGAAATACAAAAGTGAAGAAATCTTAAGACTGATCGAGATAAGTTATTTTTTAGCTTTTCTATATTCTGACAGTTTCATGGCTTTTCTAAGATTTTCTTGATTTCCTAAAATAATAGAATTTTCTAAATTTTCTAGAATTTTCCATATGTTAAGTTTGACCGCAAAGAATGTTTGGAAGAGGGAAAGTTAACGATGCTATCTAACCTCATGTCCTCATGACTTATTAAAAACCAACGAAATCTACTAATTTTATTTTTGTAATTTCAAAAATATACCTAAATTCTTATAAAAATATATTTATTTACCTCCTCCTCACTACTCTTCGTTTATCTTCTCTATGAACTTTGTCTGGATCTACCTTTGATTTCCGAACTAGTTCCAATCTAAAGAATTTCTATGATTTCCAAGAAAGTCCAGAGATTTCCAAGGGAATTCCAAATAACTGCACCTACATAAAATTTTCGAGATAATTTCCCCTTGAATTACTCTTTGTGCTGAAAAATTTATGCATCAACTACATTCCGATGTGTAATATAGTAACTGATTTTTATTATATTTCTAAGAGACGGTCATTAGCTTAGTAGGTTAGCTGAACAACTGCTGACTCTAAGGTACTCGGTTTGAATCCGGGGAGAGTCTAAAACTTCTACATGACCGTCTCCATGCTTCGGAGGACACGTAAAGCAGGCGGCCCCCCTGAGTTGATGATTGCCGCTATCAACTATTAAAAACAGGGTTATAGGCATTCCCCAATCCGGATTAAGCAACCATGGGGTCTTAATGCGAAAACCTTCCTCATTGGAAGAGGCCTACGTCCAGGAGTGGATAAAAAAAACAGGCTGATGAAGATGAAGAATTTTATTTCTATTATATCATCCGGATCTACATCTAAATCAATCTAAATTGGAAATTCTCTTTTTAAGAGCAATTTTAAATATTAGAAGAATTGACAGAATAATAAATACCGAAATAAGAGAAGAACTAGCAGTAATATTTAAATCTACAAAATATTATCTTGGGGAAGCAGGGAATAAGATGCTTTAGTCATTTGATGAAAGTTAATGAAAATATTATGTGAGAGCAGAAAAAAAGGACCAAAATAGAAATAAAATTATATTCTGCTGTAGACTATCTTGAGCAAGAAAGAATCAACATTGAACTGGGTAAATAGCAGTAGACAGAAAGAAGTGAAGAAAATTTGTAGATGTATGTCGGTTTCAATTTAATCTCAAAATCACACAATTTCATAAATCGAAAATTTCCAGAAAATCAAAATGAGGTTGAAAATTGAAAATCGACCGAAAAAGAACGAAAAGTCAACAAAAAATGCAGTAGCAGTAAAAAATAGTCAGCAAAAAATAGATTGGCACATTGTTGACTGATGCTGTTTATTTATTCTTTTAATTTATATCAACAATCAGTGACCAATTATAGATATAAGATTTTATTATTTATATTACAACAAAAAACGACAAGTATGAAATCTACATGATTACCTTTTTTTATTGACTTTCTGTAAATCTACAATCTGTTTACAAAACACTTTAATAATGCATGATTTAGCTATTATTCCTTAGAAGGTTTAATTTCAAAAACTTGAATTCCCTACCAAATGCTTAACATTACTTGTCACTTTTAAAAGATTCTTTTCGTAACTAACCTTACCAGTCAAGTCTAAGCAGTTATCGTTTGCTTCACTTTACGAATTAAACCATGAAGTTGGTCGAGGGCCAGTTGATTTAGGTGCAGATTCAATTTTCTGTGATATTTTTTGCGGTTCAATTTTATTCTTTTACTTTTTTTTGGCCGGAGATTTGTATTGTTGGAAACACCTTTGACTGGATGCAATGTATAGCATGGTTGGAGCTCGTGAAGTAGTCCATTTTTTCAGTGTACTAAGTTTTTATTTGTTTGCAGTAATGTTATGCTGCTAAGACTGGGTGGCATGAAGCACTGAGCCAAAATGTTTTTTTGAAAGCCAGTAAAATATAAAGTAAATAAGATCTAAAAATCGTTCAGGCCAAAAAGATAACTAACATAAGAAATGGTTTTCATAGATATTAAACCACTGGAATGAACTCTTGTATTCTTCACCACCGTTGGAGACCATTGTAGAGTCCTCTGTATATTTTCTTTAAATTTTGTAGTGGATTTCAGAATTTCTTTTAAAAGATCTTGATCCAATTGTAAAATTTATATTTTCTGAATATTTTATTATATTTGATTTTGTAAATATTTTGAAGAGTTTTCGTTTTTGATTTATTTAGAGAACACTAAAATTTTGAATTTCAAAAAAAGATTTTGAGATGGAAAACATAAATTGAAATTTGTGAAATTTAAATTTAAAATTGCGGAAGTTATAAAATTAAAATTGATAGTTTGATTTACACCGATTTACACCGAGTTTATTATAGTTGAAATTCAAATTTAGAGTTAATTTTGAAATTGTAAAAATAACTTAAAAAATATTTTAATACAGGATTTTCTTTCTTTCTTTCTTTCATTCTTACTTCTTACTTTCTTCTTCTTCTGCTTAAAAGTAATTTTTGGAATCGTGGCAATTGAATTTTGCCAATCTGCAATTTGTAATGCTTTTTATACTGTTTGCACAAAAAATTATTTATAAAAACCAAAATTGTTATAATATCATAATTATGGCTCTATTATTATTATAGCGCCGTAATAGAATTTATCGGTGTAATTTTCGTTAATGTAAAAAATAGTTTTTATAATAAGTTTCTTTAAAAATTAATTAAAGCTCAGTTTGTATCAATTTTGAACAATAATAAAAAAAATTTGTCATCTTTTTCTGCAACGCGAGATTGATATTAAATTAAAAAGACGATCACTGAACCAAAGATACCGTCAGAAAGATACGCTCGAAGAATTTTCTATCCGAACCTTCAAAATTTATAAGTTACTGTAATGATATATTTACTCTTTTATAAAATAAAATATCCTGGTATAACAGTTTCACACCCCAGCCCTAACATGCTTAGTTGTATCCGGGTAAGAAGAATTCAATTTGTTACTGTTAAACTCTTGGGTTAGTGAGCGTCAGATTGCCTTCCTAGTTCAAATGAGAATTTTAATTTATATTATACCGTGAAATTTATATGGCACGTGTTAATTTAGATGCGGAAACAGATTAAATTAATTAACACAAAATTATGGCTAAAATTATGCAAATGTAAGTTTTAATGCATATCCATATCCATATCCATTTTTAAATATAAATTCTATACTATCTTAATTAACTTTGCCGGTAGCTTATGCTTGCGCTAAAGCCATCTGTCAGCAGTTATCTAAACTGAAAGTAAAAATTTGCATACCCATTTGAAAAAAAAAATTAACAAAACTGGAATTTGAAATAAGAGTTAGCTAGATTAAGCTACAAAATTTTTGTTTATCATTGTAATTAAAAGCGTATTAATTAGGTGAGTTCTAAAATGCATTTAATGTTTGAAATATAATTAAAACGATCGTGTCAATTAGATATGACTAAGATACTAATTTAATTGGCCGGTGTCATAAAAGTCGTGCTTTCTATTTTTTCGGGATGTTTGAATAAGGTTTTATGCTTAAGAATACAAAAGGAACAAGTAGAAAGTTAATTTGACTTTTCAAGATCCTCCAATTTTGGAGTGCGGCAACAAAAGAAATATAATATTCGGCGTAACAGATTTCGTCTAATGGAAGTGAATTGTTTTGATTTTTCTATGGTACTTCAGACTTCGGTTATAAAATATTCATCATGTAAGTCATTTCTTTTGATTACGTAATGCTTCCGCCTGCATATACTTATCATGTGGTGTACACTTTAGTATTCACAAAGTATGGTATGGTAATCAGGTGCCAATAAGCAGCTATTGTAAGAATCTCGTGGAAAATTGCCCAATTATTAATTCTTTTGCTGTCAACTTATAAATAATGGCTACGAGATATTATCTTATTAGTATAAATCACAGAACGGTCAATGTATTAATGACAATTTATTTAAGTTTTCTTAATAAGTTGTAATGACATATTTAATATTACATTCCCCATCAGCATTTGAAATCATCTAAACCAGTGTTGGCGTAAGTAATACGGTCGGTCAAAGTAATAATTATTGGCAAAATTTTGAATTATATTCATGAAATTATACTGTCCAAATAATTTATTGAAAATGAAAAAGAAATTGGAGAAGTATCTCATTAGACTGTCATTTTCCAAACTATCCCAAACTGCACAGCTTCAATTTTTACCAACCGAAAATGCCGCTGAGCTACGCCGACCAAGCGTGAACGCATACATCTGATTACATGGTAAATATCAAAAGAAAGCCGAGTCCGATTATATACTGCATACATCTAAATAATAACTTGATAAAAATCATTTACTAATTTTTTATGATTATTACTTTACGTTTGAGAGCGAATCGTAATTTTTGTGTGAAAAATTATGCGCGTAAATTGCAGTGTCGTCTGCGTATAAGGTTAAGTTCTTTGAATACCCTGGCTTTTACAGGTAGTCTGGCCTATATTTTCTTGTTTCGCGTTTTCTGCGATATCCTTTTTGATTAATGTATCGTGTTCTTTCAGGATGTCAAATAAAAATTTCATCGCTATAATTACCCATAAAGGCCCCAAAATTTACAAATCTTCTGGTAAGCTAGAGAGATGAAAAGTTAAAATTTGTAACAAGAAAGTTGATTTGGGAGAGAATTTGTCGTAGCCGGTAATTTCACCCCCGGTAATTTGGTAACCAGGTAACTTCATCTTCAAGTAATTTGGTCCCCGGTACATTTGACCCCAAAATTTCATCCCCAATTTATTTATATTGTCATGTTCTAAAATCTCATGTTGAAACTTGTTTTCATTTTAGTTTAATATGAACCACTTACTATTTTAAATTAATTTGTTTGGAGATTGCCATGGTTGTGAAGGTAGACGAACGCTTTTAAAATAGTCTGCAAGAATTCATAATTTTGTGCTTCTAATTTGAAATTAATTTGAAGTTTTGTGCAAATAGAAATTAATTAACCGTATTTTATTTGAATTTGGATGATTTGGATTTAAATTTGAGTAATTTTGGAAAACTTTTAATAATAGTTTGGAAGAAATAATTTGGATGGAAAGTATTTGAATAAAATTATAATTAATTGCACGATTTGGAACGATTGGAACGTACGATTGGACGGAGTGGTACAAAATTAACTTTATAAGCGAAAATTACGAAGAGTCTTCCGCTGGGGTCATCGCAATATATTTTGTAACGAATTGCTTAAAACACATTTATATCTAAAATAATTTATTAAATTACATTATTTTACTAAATTAATCCTCTATATATGTTTGTAATTTGGTGATAGTTTTATTCTCCGTAAAAAAGAGATATCCGCGCGAAGATATGCATCGGCTATGTATAGGCTATAGTGTTTTTTTTCTTTATAAGAATATATTCGGGTTATTCAGTTACACTGTTTACGCCGAAAATGTACATTTGATGAGAGATGGATTTCTTTATGTGTTTTCTTCCAAACAAACACGGCGAGTGATTTAAAAAACAAATCAAGGATTTTGGGATGAAGCAATTTTAAGAGACTATGTGTGGTTTCTCACTTGAGAAATAGATCCCAAAAGCCACCGAAAACACACAAAGATGTCAAGAATGTATTGTAAGCGTTTTACACCCAATAAATTGTCGAAAAAATTAAAATATTCGGAAAACATGGGATTTGGATTTATTCACTCAATTGCTTATAACTTTGTCAGTTTTTGGTAGATTTTCTTCTAGTTGGACTTAGTTCTTGCGTAAAAGTATCATCTTTACGTACATGAAGAGAAACCAAACGTTTTTTAATTTTAACTTTTCCATTGGCACAAAATCACTGGAAAATATGATTATTTTGAAAATATGTCTTATTTTCATGTATATATTTAGAACCGCTTTACCGATCAAACATCCGATATACATAATTGTTTGTCATCTCAATACCATGCATTTGGGTAGCAAGAACAACCCAAGAAGGCGAAATAATGAAAAAGTTACAATATCTCAAAACCTGTTCCATAAAAAAAGTTTTAACCTTGAGCTTTCGAATTCTGCAGATGAAAATACATAAGATGGATCTCTGATCAAATGTGCATGAAATAAATTACATTTTGTCAACTAGTGTTATCAACGTTTCGAGATATTTACCATCGAGATAATGAACAAAAGATGCACCTTCAGTTTATGATATTAAGGAGCATCCTACAAAAATGCACAAAATGTTCCAATTCAAGAAACTCTTAGAAAATGAGAAATTCGGGAATAATCTTAGATTGCACTGGCGTTTGCTCTTGTTTCACGGGCTATTCAGTTATCAACGAGTTAGTATAAAAAGTTTTCTTTAAAAGCAAACGTTTGCCTTCTTTTGATATTTTATTTTGTGAATTTACAGTTCACCGCGGTTTTACGATAAAATAAGTCAGAATTAAACTCAAACTGCATGATTTGTACTTTGTACGTAATAGAGCCACCATGTTTTAATTTTTAATGTTTTTATTAATTTAAAGAATGGAAAATTATTATATTACGAAACTATTATATTAATTCTGATACTCGTATGCAAGAGTGCACCAGTTAAAATTGGAAAATATTTGTATAGGTACTTAATTAATTGGAAAAAACTAAAATGATTATTAAAACAGGAACGGGTATGAATAATAAGGAGCGTTGGAAATTACCGTTGTAAAAGGACAATTACAAAAGTAATGACGATGTAATTTAACTAGCTGCTCTATGAACTTCCATTTTAACCTTTGACATGCAAATTTTACCTAAATAAGTATACCTATATGAACATGGCAATAGGTATAAATTAACTTCCACAATATACAGGTAATAATAATCCTACGTCGTAACCGTTTGCAATTCGAGTATGTGCAGTAGCACCTTTTACTGACATAAATAGCGATATTAAAACTTACAGGAAATTTACTAAATAATTTAATTAAAAAATTATTATTTATGAGCTTTTGTGCAGCCTGATAGAGTTTTGCGATTGCACAAAATGTATTTAATCTGGAGAATTTTAAATCAGCTAGAAATAACGTAAACTTGAATAATCTCCAAGAGTAAATTCACCATAATTTGAAGCATTAGGATAATCTTCCAGTCGTTGTGCATGTTTTGCACTTGAAATTATTATGTACTATGCAAAATCATCCAATTATTTGCATTGTTAAAGAGCATTTTACACGGATTAGATTACCTTGGCCTTTTAAACCTGACACATTTGATGATTTCAAGTTTGAAATGAATGAAGTCAAATTAATAAGTGCAGTTGGGTAAGTTTTGAAGGTGATCGATATCCTACTACCACAGCTTGAGCTGTTGCGATGTAAATGTAAACAAAACTGAGTTTTAAAGTGAACAACCTTCTATTAAAATATTAAATGATGCAAATAAAATGAGCAAATCGTGTGTTAAGCTCATGTAGACATATGAAGGACATACTCGTGGCCATAGATCAATCCCGACGAAAAATAATAAATTGTTTCGTTAGCATGATAAAGTCATTATAACGGTACTCGCAATTCACATACTAATTATAAAATCAAAAACAAAAATTGGTGGGAATTGATCCTTAATAATGATGCGTTTTCAAAATCAACTTCATTTTTATTATTTGTTTTTGCTCGAAATGCTACCAACTTCGCCAGAAAAAGTAGGTGAATTAAAAAGATAATTTTGATAAATTAAACTTTTTAATCGGATAGCTTTTATTAAATATTATTAATCATTTAACTTAATGAATTATTAACGAATGGCCAATTATCGTATCAGTTCTTGTAACTTATACAGACTAATCATTTTAATTTTCTCAGGCTGTCGAGTATAAACTATGTAAAAATGACTGGTGTCACCTATACGAAAGTATTTATCAATACATTTTTTAGACTTACGGTATTATAGGGATGAAAACTGGATGTTAGAAAAATATTAGAAGAAAACAAAAATCTACACGACAGCGAAAGAATGCAGGAATGCAGCAGAAAGAATAAGAAAAAATAAGAAGGAAGCAATCAAGTTCGCAAGATAGCTTAATTATTATTCTTCATCATTTTTGTAGCACAATGCTATGCAAATATCTAAATCGCTCGAAGTTTGAATATACTTTATAAGGCCGATCGTAATCTCCAGTTAAACTTCCATGCAAAATAAAATAACTCAGTAACTGATCAAACAATCAATACATTTACCTAAAAATAATTTTTGGGAAATTTTGGAAATAACCGATTTTTTTAATATTTTTTGGTTTCGGTCAGATCTAAAATGAAGCTTAAGTTATGCACAAGTCAACCTTAACTTAAGCTAAGGTCAGCTTTAGTTTAAACTTATCAGTTTATTTGTTGTACATGAGAATTTGGCATTTCTAAAGTTTTAGATGGAGGTGATGGAAACAATGATTTTGTGTTACTTCATTTTACTAATTTAAATAAAATTATAGTCACAAAACTAAATTAAAAATACTCCTACATGTTTTACATACAAATACATTGAATACAATACATTAAATTAAAGACAACACAACAATCATTGTTTTAATTGTAACGAACGCTTTTAAGTTAGGTTTATGTTAGCCTTTGGTCAGACTTATGGATCTGGCTCAGGTTAGGTTTGGATTAGGTTCTGTATTCAAAAACTGATGTATCATTCTTGAGGAAACGATGGATGCCGGAGCAAGTTGACGATAATAATGATGTTCAATTTGATTATCAAATTATAATCAACTGTTTGTTTTTAAATAGCATTAAACGATTCGAAACAACAGTCGACCTCACAGAAGTATACAGATTAATCACTGTGGTAACCTGTCGGCTGATTTAAATTTTATTACCTACTTTTGATTTAATATTCGTAAATTTACAACACTTAAGTGCTTCTAGCAATCTAGCAATGTTGTTTTGATTTATTTCCCTGTTATTTTAATTATTACATTCTTCTCAATTATAAAATTTAAAAAATGCTGTTTGCCAATAAAACTTGAAATCATATTTCGAATTTATATCTGCAAAACATATTAAGTGTTCCTGACTACAAATTATCAAAAGAAAATCAAATTTCCGTGAAGAACCATGCAGTTTTCCCAAGTTCATTATTTTTTTAATTTTATTTTCAGGACATTTTGATTTCTCTGTCAGGAACGGGCAAATGACAATACTTCTGGCAGGATCTATTCATCGGACATTGAATTTTATTAATTTTCTTGGGTTTCTTGACTAACTGAAGCGATGTTTGGCAATGTTTCAGCTACCATCGCTTTTATTACTTTATTTAATTATAATAAATTTGGAAAATAATAAATTAAAAACCTAATGATGATCACATGATCAGCATCGTATAAACAATGCTTCCCAAGAAATAAAACACAATACCATAAAGTTTATTATACAAATAAACTGTGGTGAGTCAAAAACTTGCACAAGTTTAATGATTTAGCAAAAGCCATTCACATTTTTAAGTAGGTACTATGAACCACACCCAACACTAGAAAATTTTGGGTTAAACTATAAATTTGCGACGTGTAAATAAGGTAATTAATTGGAGAAACAATAAAATCCATTTGTATTTGAAGTTGATTGTTGCAGATCTAGTATAGCGTAGGTACGACTCAATTTTGCTGCAAATAATTAATTTTCATAAACCTTAATGATCAGTAACTTCCAAATTTGCTTAATTATTTTGTTTTGTTTGTTGCTAGCCGAACGTAATTAATCTTTAATCGATCTTCAGGATTATTAAAGTACACAAAACACTTCCTTTTTTAGAGTATTGTTAATGCAACAATACTATCAGATTTGCTGTAGTAATTTCAACTTTCTTAAAGTAGATAACATCAAATATTTTTATACCTACTTGAAATTTATTGGTTCTAATTTTTGTTCAATATTCGAACCAAGCCGGACCGAGTAAGTACGTTATTATATTAAACGTCCTGATAATATACGAGCGGTTATTGGTAAACTGGTAATAAATTAATTAAATGATTACAGTCGATGTTAACAAGTTTACACGTTGAAAAAGTTTTTCCTCAAATTACTGCACATAAAGAATGCAATAATAACACAATTATTTATTGTTAGCCAGGTGTAGACATTGTATTTGTATTTCCTAGACAAGTGGTAAAGTTGTTCAGATTTATTGGATATCTTACGAGACACTCAGGGATTCCTTGCAGGTGGTAAAGTTTTCTTCGTGTTGTTTATTTTTCGTGATGTGAAATATATTGCTTGCAAAACTTGAAAAGTTTCCTTTGCGAGTACTTCTAATATTGCATTCGTACTTCGTAGTATTACTACTACCATATCAGTTTGAATAATATTATCTTAGCTATCCTTAGTGTGGGGTTTGCACCACACAATTTTTACCGGTGTAGATGTGTATTAATTTCATTCGCTTACACAGAGAGAAATAGTTCTCATTGTGTAATAAATTCAATATTATTTCAATTTATAAAAAAAATTAAGAATTCGATGAAAATTGATAATAAAATTTTAATTTATATATCTGAATAGGAAAACACAAAAAAGCTCTTTTTGTTGCGATCGTGCAAGAATAGGAACGCTATTTTAATTAAAGTGAACCTTTGTGAATAAAATTAAACGTCGTGCAAAAATGATTAATAAACAAATTTTGAAATGACTATAACTTTCTTTTTCAAGTACGAACAAATAAAAGAAGAATCATCTGCATTAGATGGAAAAAGTTGAGCTAGTATCTCTTACACGTAGGCAGAATTGAATGCATTTGAGTATAATTGTAAGCAATCGTCTGCATGCATATTCGTCGATACACTAACAATCAATGGTTCGTTATACATAATAAAATATACTTAAGCTCAAATTTAGGTGATTTTTTATTGATACATTAAAGTACATTACCAAATTATACTTATTAATTTTTAAATGCAAATTACCAATGCTAATAATTGATATCCGGGTGCTCGGTACTCACTAAAAGAAAGTGTTCCAATTATACAGATCTTGTAAATCCATTGAGAGTAATAACAATAATTTACAATGAAGTTATTTGTAATTAAAATATAATTTATGCGGAGGTTATTAGCTTTTTTAATAAACAATGGTTATATATTAGTAAACAGTTTTCCACAAATTTAAAAAAATAAAATTCAATTAATTAAAACAAATAAGCAAAATTTATGGGTTGTGAAGTCACAACGTTTCAGATTCAATTTAGAAAAAAACAAACCACTGGATTAACCTAGCTGACACAGACTTATAATGTCTCTTTAACCATGTAGGGACATTCCAAAATATTTTGATAAAATAATTTATTTTAGGAGATTTTTGAATTTTCGCCCAAACTTGTATTTCAGGGAGTTCGATCAAAACTTGATAAGTACTCCGTAGCCTAATGGACCCGGCAAGTATTCTGATTCATCATCACGGGTCGATGGATCAAATCTCGTTATAGAAGTTCTCTTAAACAATATTAATGTGTTAATTAAAATTAAGCATGGCTTAGTCAGAGGTTCGAATGGATGGGATGGCGTGGTCCAGACGCCAGCTAACAGCTGCTGTTCTACTTGACATCGCCATCGGTAGGATGCAAATTATTAGACTAACAACTTCCATTCTTTAAGTTATTAACTTGAAGAAAAAAATTTTGATTTTAACTTAAAGTACAGAACTTTAAACTAACAACTTCCATTCTTTAAGTTATTAACTTGAAGAAAAGAATTTTGATTTTAACTTAAAGTACAGAACTTTAAACTAACAACTTCCATTCTTTAAGTTATTAACTTAAAGAAAAAAATTTTGATTTGAACTTAAAGTACAGAACTATCAATTAATAACGTTCTTTTTTTAAGTTATTTACTTGAAGAAAAGAATTTTGATTTTAACTTAAAGTACAGAACTTTAAACTAACAACTTCCATTCTTTAAGTTTTAACTTGAAGAAAAGAATTTTGATTTTAACTTAAAGTACAGAACTTTAAACTAACAACTTCCATTCTTTAAGTTATTAACTTGAAGAAAAGAATTTTGATTTTAACTTAAAGAACAGAACTTTAAACTAACAACTTCCATTCTGCAAGTTATTAATTTGAAGAAAAGAATTTTGATTTTAACTTAAAGTACAGAACTTTAAATTAATAACTTCCTTTCTTTAAGTTATTTACTTTTGAAAAGAATTTTGATTTTAACTTAAAGTACAGAACTTTAAACTAACAACTTCCGTTCTTTAAGTTATTAACTTGAAACAAAGAATTTTGATTTTAACTTAAAGTACAGAACTTTAAACTAATAACTTCCATTCTTTCAGTTATTTACTTGAATAAAAGAATTTTGATTTTAACTTAAAGTACAGAACTTTAAACTAACAACTTCCATTCTTTAAGTTATTAACTTGAAAAAAAGAATTTTGATTTTAACTTAAAGTACAGAACTTTAAACTAATAACTTCCATTCTTTAAGTTATTGACTAGAAGAAAAGAATTATGATTTTAAGTTAAAGTACAGAACTTTTAACTAACAACTTCCATTCTTTAAGTTATTAACTTGAAAAAAAGAATTTTGATTTTAACTTAAAGTACAGAACTTTAAACTAATAACTTCCATTCTTTAAGTTATTTACTTGAAGAAAAAAATTTTGATTTTAACTTAAAGTACAGAACTTTAAACTAACAACTTCCATTCTTTAATTTATTAACTTGAAGAAAAGAATTTTGATTTTAACTTAAAGTACACAACTTTGAACTAACAACTTCCATTCTTTAAGTTATTAACTTGAAGAAAAGAATTTTGATTTTAACTTAAAGTAAGTCGTAAAGTAAAGTAATTTTAATAAAACTTTAAAAACAAATAAACTGAAAATTGAACTTCAATAATATAAATTGATTGAAAAAGGAATTTTTGCATTTTAGTATTCACTTTACTTGATATGGAAATGCAGAAATCAATATTCATTTTGTGTTTGCATAAAGAAGTATTTCAAGATAGGCGGAAACTATCGATTATCTAAATTAATATAACATTCTGGAAATAAATGGAGTAAAACACGGATTTCTCAATATGGCACTAGAAATTGCTCTTTAAATTCAAACTTTTTAAATATATAGTTCATAGTAAACTGATAATTATTGTTGAATTATAGCTGAGGAATAGGTCATTTCTCAACTATAGTTTAATAATTATTCTATTTTTCTGAATATTGTAGATGCAAAATATTTCCCATTAAAATTAATCTTACGTTGATGATTAAATTTTTACACGATCGAATTGTTGCCAGTTAGTTAATTGTCTGGCAATAAATAAATTTTCCAATTTTACTTATATTTCGAGAAATTTGAATTATGCCAGCGATGAACCAGCGAAATATAAAGGATTTTCGAATTAATCAAGCCAGGCTTGTGAAAACACAAAATGTTATTTTGAACAAAGGATTGCTTATGTTGAATGAATTTCCAGGAGACATTAAAAGTGAATTAGACTTGTGTTCGTGTAAATACATATGTTTTAGCAACTTTTGAGTTGGATGCACAGAGCAAAATATGTTATGTTACTAATCCACACAATTGTGCAGAAAAATTACACAATTTTTAATTTTAATTTCATTAAAGTCTGAATTTGATTGAATTAAGTTTAACACAATTTATAATCTACTCTCATATTTCAAACGATTAATAATCATAAACAACCTCAAAGTAATTTTTTATAGAAACGGCTGTGCAAAAACTAGAACTATTAATATAAACCTACCATTTTTAGAAATTGCCGAAATGCGGCATCTATAGATGTTACTGGTAAATCTATCAATAATACACAAAGGAGTAGCAAATGAAACTTATAATATATTACAATCATTTAAAAAAACGCCTATTGTACTTTAGGTTGCTGTAAATCCTGAAAATCCTTAAAAATGAATACGACACACGCAGAATATAAAAATCTGAATATATTAAAATATTCAGAACGAAAGGTCTTAGGATTAGATTTTAAAATATCCCAGGTCGCTGTTACTTAAAAACAATATTAATTAAGCTTTTCTTTTAGTTTATTTTAAAATTACTAATATTTCAAAAAAGTGTTACAAGAAATCGGTATTAAATGGTAGTTTATCTTGCAGCTTTGTTTAGAAACAAATTAATCACGTCATAGGATAGATCGCACAAGTAAGTACGTGTAATTTATAGTTTAAGTAATATTTCACGAAGCACTGTCTGTGGCACAATAACGGATTACAAAAATTTATTGCAAATATTGTCAAGGATAAGAAATATTAGTTTTCTAATTTTGTAATTAATATTCATGTGATAAATGATAATATAGTTGGCGTTATTATTCTTCCGAGATGTGATTAGAAATTATCTCGTCCATAGCATTATTTCTATGTGGAAGACAAACAACAATAAGTAGGTAAGTAAATTTTTCCAGTCTAGACGATTGATCTAAATTTGGTAAAAATTCCCATGCACATTTTTAATTGCAAGTTTCTTACAATTTCGATTACAATTTAAAAAAACCTAAAAAATTACCTTGGTATAAATTACGAATCATACATTAATTTACAAAAGAAATTTAATTACTTAAAATAATTTAAAAACAATAAAAAATTGAGAGAATTTCTTACTCGATAAAACGACAAAAAAAGTATAATGTGAAAGCTCCAGTAGCAAATTAAGTTTTTGCAAACAAGAAAATTAATTATTTATGTTTTGGTATCCACTACGTCACTTATAAGCATAATTTTAGCTTTTATTGTTTTACAACATTATTAATGCGATTTTGTTTTTCTTTGATAGTAATTGCTCACTTTAGGTACATAAAATTAACAGTTTAAATGTAACAATTAAAAAGAGATTAACTATCAGAAATAAAAATACAAACATAACATTACTGCAACTGATCGTTAAATAACTTTGACTAAACATTTAATGAAAGCTGTTATACATTTTTTTATTATTTCTTTATTCCTTACGCAGGAAACTCGAACTGGTTTGTTTCCGTTGATTTCAGTTTCACCTACTAGTATGTAAAAGATTAAAGTTAACTAGTAACAATTTCACTTCATTGCTGTTAATCTATTTTGGATTTAATTACTTACATGGATCCATATAAGTAAAACAAATAAAAGTTAATTATAAACATAAGTACCTAATAATATTTTGTAAAAATATTTTTTTATCTATAGTTATTATTATTCCCTGACATTTTGCGTTTCATTTTTTAATAAAAGTAAAATACTATTATTATTATGACTAATAATACCGTGATATTTTGAATAAATAAAGGAGTGGTGTACAACGGTAACATTACTATTATTTTTTTGTAAAAACCATTACTATATACTTTTTTTATCGAATATCGGTTGAAAATTTATATTAAAGAAAAATATAATTAAAATACTGCGAAAATAAATTTTAACAACATTGCTGCAAGCAAACAGCGTTGTAACTTTGCGAATATTAAATCAAGAGTAGCCATAAAATTTAAATCAGCCGGCAGGTTAATACAGTGATTAAGATATATACTTCCTATTACGTTGACTGATCATTCAATGATTCACTTAATGCAATTTTATTATAATTCTGCCGATCTTATTTTTGTGCAACATAATTGAAACAAAAAATTTTCAAAATTAATAAATTTATTTGTAAGTAATTTTTTTTTAAATAATTTTTTATTTTTACTTTTTTGTTTCCGGTAAAAGTAACATTATTATTTTGTTAAACATATTATTTAAAAGATACGAAGTTCTCAAAAAAGAGTAGGATTTAATTTTTTATCTGACCTTTTTGGGACTTAAACCGACGTGTATAAAACACGTCGGTTTAAGTGACTATAAAAGTCACGAGTTCAAAAAACAGGGTTTCGTGTGGGAGAAACGCTCATAAGCGGCTGAAAATCCACGTTTTGAACTTTAAGGCCACATAAATTCTTAAATATCATACTTCCTTAAAATCTGCCAGCCCCAATCGATTTATCTGGGCAAACTTCATAAGAAAAAGTCTCAATAGTCTTTGATTTCAGACTTTTTGGTGTCAAAAACGAGAAAAGGATCAAAATAGTCAAAATTCTTAACTTAACTTAAAATAAATAATGTAACGTAATTTAAATTAACTTACACTGTTAATATAATTTAAGTTACATTATTTAATTTAATTTTAGTATGTTAATTTTTATTTGATTTAAGTTACGTTACGTTAATTTAATTAAATTTATTTCAAGTTTAAATTAATTAAAATCAATTAAAATCAAATTACTTTAATATTAAAATTACAATTAAATTAAATTTACGCTTTAGTGAGTTTCTTAGGTAGTTTGAATTTTATGGACCCAAATCCTTAAAAATCATACTTACGTAAAATCTGCCAGAGCCAATCGATTTTTCTCCATAAAATGCACAAGAAAAAGTCAAAGTAGTCTTTAATTTACGAAATTACTAAATTATTTTTAAATTTGAAAAATATACTTAAATTCCAAATTTTGTGGGTTTTGCAATTGTAACAATTAAAATAAAATAAAACAAGCACTGGTTAGGCTTGAGCCTAGTTAGTAGAACTCAAAAGTCGTTGAATTTAGATTATAAAAAATTAAAATCTTGTTTGTAGATCTTTTCACTTTATTTACAACAATTTTACACTAAAAAAAATCACAAATACTCTGCACGTCAGCTGATGTTTAGGGATGTTTTCTATTGATAGTTTACGAAAACGCAAATAGGTCTACGGTAATGTGCATAAGATACAATCATCCAAACCAAGAAAATCCTTCCATTGTAAATTTCACTAAATTGTATAACTGAAAAAGGTTCAAAGTTCCTGAATTGACCAGTCTTAAGTAAATATAAAAGCAATTCTTAAAAAAGTCCAAAATTTGAACCCAAAATTTTTGTTTTGAACTGAACTAGCGATCACATCAATTCATTGCAGTTGTGGTTGGGAAAATTATAAATTATATTTAATTAATATTAATTTTACTGCCCGTCATTGAGCGGCACTAAAGTAAAACAATTGCTTTTGCAAAGGAGAGTTGTTCTTGACGATATTTTTGCATTAATGAGATTTTGTCGTGGTTTGGAGCTCACGTTGAGCTGTCGTATATCAGAAAACATACGTTACATTTATTTTGTAGATTGTGTGAACTATAAAATGAATAGGAGGCGGCGGAAGGCGATTCGTAACCGCAACAGTTCAACTCTTAGAAGTCCAGAGCCATTAATAAAATTTTTTCTTTTTCCAAGTTCTTTTTTTCTTGTTTCTGTTGCTGGTTAAGCATTATTTTTAAAAAGCGAAAAGTAATTTATAAATTAAAGAAGAGAAAAGCAATAAAATTGATTAGTCTGAAAATTACCAAATAATTGAAATTATTTACGTATATTTTAGTTGTTAGCCTTGTACAAGGCTACGTTAAAAATTAAGCGCCCGTGTTTCAATTAATTATCACTTATAATGCAGTTTGAAAAAAGTAAACCGGAAACACAATTTGATTAATAACTTGCACGATTTTTGATTATATAAAATTACAAACTAAATTTTACACTGTCATTCTATTTTATGTAGTTTTTAAATTGCATAATAATTCTAGTAATTATCTCAATTAGATTTTAGATTTCGAAACAAATAGACACCTGGATATAGATTTTAGGATCTATTTTAAGTTTTGCAATATCATTCAAATATGTAGGTACTTGTTGCGGTTCGATTCAGATTCAATCTCAACTTAATATTGGATTTTATTTCTAAAATGATTTAAAATGTCAATTATTTCCATGTTTATCAAATAGTTTAATGTCATCAGATACAAGTAATTCTCGTTTCGGTCGAATGACGTTATAATTTTTTCAAATTATAAATTAATTTTTGAGCATGACGTTTCGGAAGCGCTTCTTCATGAAGAATGGTCTAACACCAACGCTCGTTTTGCAATCCTACTCTTTTGTCCTTTTTTGATAATACAATTTGTAATGCAACTTACGTGAAGCTAAACACAAAGTCTTCTAGATAGTATCAAAATCTAGTTTAGTAACTGAATAGCTTCAAAGTAACAGTAAAATATTATCTAAGTCATCGTAATCATTTATTAATATGCAAGAACAGTGGGCAGTAGTAATACGGGCAAGCTTCCTCGGTCCATTTACTTCTTAAGAAACGCACCAAAGGCGACGCAGACTATCTCAGCCACCTGCACAAGACACAATTCAACTCTGACCTATCAGCTTTACGCTATTTTGATTTACAAGGCATAATGCGGATCTAACACAGAATTACACGTTATTTATTGGTGAACCAAGACTTATATTAAATCAATGCGTGGGCAAAACGTAAGATTTTTGACCGGGAAGCTATGCGGAAAATACAAAGAAAATTTTAATAAGCTCTATTCGTTTGTTTTGACTTTTGAAGTTGAGCAACTAAAAATTAATTAAATCGTCTGCGAATGTCTTCATCAAACTAATAGCCGTGATTTGCGATGCAGTTAATAATTTTTGTAACGTAATTAATTAATTAACGTACATTTTTATAGATAGATTCACATAAATTATTTTAATAAAATTCTAAATGAAAATCATCAATTTGTAACCCAGGTTACATTTCAGGTCATCTTGTGTAGGTAGATTACACAAGATCGCTGAAGTATAAAAAATTTGTTAATAATGCTCAAGGAACTAAACTTTTATAAAATATTGTTTGTGAGTTATTGAAACATTTGCAAACATTTTCTTTTCAGACTTAATAAATCAGAATTAGAATAATTATAAAACTCAAAATAATCAAATGGATTGCTTCTTTACGTAATTGGCGAAGAAAATTATTTTCTAGTATTATAATTAAAATTTATAATTATATTGAGATTTGTTACTTTGTTACAATAAACGAATGGTAAATTTTTAGTTTTTGCAGAATATTTCAATATCTGTATTGATAAGGTGTGCCCATAATAAAAGGGTATAATTATTTTGCATGCAACTTTATTTTAAAGCTTGACACTTTAATATGCTATCGTAAAATATAAACTCTGTAAAATATAGCAAATAAATTTAATTATTGTAGTAAATTATGCGTAGGTGATTAAAGTAGCACAGCGCAATTTTTTTACTATTTCGATTGCTTAATTAAGTATGAAGACGTTCTTGTCAATGTATAATATATACGAGTACGCACCTGTACACTGTGGTAAGTGTAACTCAAATTAAAGTAAATAAAAATTGTAACAATAGATGGCACTAATGAACATCATTAAGTTACTCTGAAAGTTAAAACGGCTTAATTCAGGTATTAATGTTGTATTGGTTGAGTATAATAATCATGAGATGTGAGAAATAATGCTAAATGGATGCTTTTTGCTTCTTGGTATGGTGATTAAACACACTGTAATTTTACTGAAATTATAATAAGTAATAAAATAAAACAATAATTAGTCGACTAATGTACGCTTACGGCAATTACGACAGTAAATCACTTAGAAATTATATTTCATACAATGTAAAGGTTGAATGTATTAGGTAAAATACACATCTAATTAAAATATTTTACGAGTGGATTAACGAGCGCGGTCACTGCTATCTATCTAAAAATGTTAGAAACAAGACTCTGAAAAGTCCTAGCTACGATTTTCAAATTACTCCCATAGCTTTGTACTTTTTGAAATACAAAGCTTAAACTGCAATGGCGGACACTATCTTGATCAATTTACAAATTACATAGATCAGTGATCTACCGCTACGAAATTTGTATTTGTATTTCAACGAAAATGTTGATTTATTGTTTTCTAAGAAAAATTATCCGATTCGAACCAGGGCGGAGTAAAAACTTGATTTTGGTTGTCTTCTCTCAGCAGACAATAGGTAACCACCGAGGTATGTGGTATGTTTATGTATCTATTCCTGTTCATTTTTGCATTTACCATAGAATAGGAAATTTTTCATTTCGTTGTCTTCCGCCTCCCTTCCTCATTAATTTTGTGTGTTAATATGGTTTTTAATATTAATGTTAAGTAATATGTTATTTCAAAAAACTTTAAACACATTTTAATTATTGGTCTACTACAAATTGCTACTAAATTCCTGAGAGTAAAATAATTTTTATGTAATAAAAGCTTTAGTCGCGTACCTGTGCATACTTAAATAATTCAGTTAATTAGATAAAAAAAGTTACTTTCCAATTAATCTTTATTATATAATTAATATGATATTCTATAAAGATTGTAATTAATGAACAAATTTAATCACTGTGTGGGTGTCTGGAAATAATATTAACGCAAATAATTTTTTGCAATTTTTAATTATAGTCTTTTGGTAATCAAATTATCAACTAATGCCACTTTTCTTTCAAAATTAGTTAATAGAAGAATGCTGTAAGATTTAAAGATTACTCTGTAACCATTGCTGTTCCATCGAAGTGTAAATTAATAGTGGAGTACCACAAACCGCAATTTAATAATGAGTACTTGGCTAACAAGACTCCATGGCAAAATTTACCTGTAATTTTCAAATTCTGATCTGAAATAAAACAAAATTTAAATCCAACGTTAAAAATTGTTATTGGGAGATTTTCACCTTTTTCAAAAAAATTTAAAATTCATTGGCGATTTTGGAAAATAACAACAATTTCTTTCCTGGATTTTACTGCAAAACCGGTGGTTTGTAATGAAAGCTATTCATTAGACGATTGTATTCGTCTATTTTCTTTATTCATTCCTTTTAGTTCCTGCTTGGTTTATTTTCTCATTTCCTGTAATATTAACAAATTAACATAATCGCATCCAACTCACCACATTCTAAGCTAAAATTTTTTTAAGATCTAATGTATGTTCAGGTTGTCTTTATAGAAGGTTTTCCTCAAGTTCCCACGTTGTGACAACAGAATTCAATAGTTTTTTGGGTGAAAATCTAAAATTAAAAACTATTACAAATATCCGCGATCAAAATTCCGCGCTGTGAGCATTAGACCCTTCTTACAACCAAACATTTTGTTTCCAATTCAAAGAAATCCAAATTATTTAAAACTGCAATTTTAAAATTACACTAAATTTATATTTGTAATAAAAATTTCAATATTAAATTGGAAAATAAAATCATCAAGATAACTTTCGGCATGTAGGTACTATGTACGACAATATCGAATATTTTTCTTTATTTACCTTGATTGCAATCCTAAATTTATAACTTTAAATAATCCAAATTTACATTCCAAAATCCAACTTTTTTTGTTTCTCTCGTTTTCAATTCCAATTTTTAATCGTCAAAATAAAATTTATTTGTTCAAATTCAGTCCAATTTTGGGACAAATAAATTCTAAATATAAATCAAAATTAAAGAAAACAAATTAGGTCTCCGACAGCTCCTGCGGCAATCTTGACAACAAGAGACCTGGTTTCCTCACCTAGCTGATCAAAACTCAATTTCAATTTATTTACAAAGTCAAATAAAATAAAAAAATTTACACAATTTCCAAATTAAACTGTAAAATCCAATAGGGATTTTGTGATATGGCAATACAGTTTGAAATATTTTGGTTGAGGGATATCAAAAATAGCGTAAATCCAAGAAGACTTTTACGTCTAAAAAAATCAGTGGAAAACTCAATATTACACTGGTTAACAATAGTAATTAAATCCTCGATAACAGTGAAAATCTATGAAAAACTAAAGGATTTTCCACTTTGTTTACACGGAAAAAAAGGATTTCTTAAATGAAGAATAAATATTTTCTTGAAATTATTTATTTCGTTTAAAAATATAATTTCTTCGCGCAATAAAATATGCTTGTATTAAAAATATCAGATTTCTTCCAGAAAGAATATTTTTTACTTAAAATATTATTTTAATTCAAGAAAATTTCATTTTAACGAAGCACACTATTTTCTAAATACATAAATATTACTATATTCTTAATCTAAGTAACTTAATTTTTTTTTTTAATGTATAATTGTGAAACACATTTAACAGTTAACAATGGTAATTGTACTCTTCCTACGACTTTGCAGCTGGAAAACCTAAGTTCGAACCCCACACCGGACAAAGTTTTATATTAAATAAAATATAAAATATATAATATCCCGCCAGAAGTCCTTCGGTTACAACATAATATAAAAACCCAAATATTTCAGAGTAATTTAGGGAAGAGAACAGAACTTCTTAATTCAAAAAGATTTGTTTTTAAATCAAATAAATTTTTAACTACTTAATTTAAGAATATACTTGTATGATCCAAGACAACTTAATTAAGAATATTTTTTTCTTTCAAAAAGAAAATATTTTCGTGCTGCTATTGAAAACAGAGAATTTCTTGAATCAAATGGTACTTATTTGAACCAGGTAATTTTTTTTCCGTGTAGCTTTGCAGTTTTTATTAATTAATTGAAAAAATAAAACCAATAAATATTTCAAATTTTCAATTTCATTTCACGTGACGAATTTCAAAACTGTTGTAGTTTTATAGTTGTTGTGAAATAAAATCGTCGAAATAACTTCCGACAATACGACGATATCGACTTAATCTCCAATTCCAATTTTTAGTTATTAAAATAAGATTTTAAATTTGTTCAAATTCAGTCGAATTTTGGCACAAAAACATTCCAAATATAAATCAAAATTAAAAGTAGCAAAATGGGTCTCCGACAGCTCCTGCGGCTATTTTGACGACAAAAGACCTGGTTTCCTCACCTAACTGATCCAAACTCAAGTAGCGGGAAAATCAAAAAAGTTAAAATTATTTAAAAAGTTAAATCAAAAATAAAAATCTATGAAAAACGGAAGGTTTAGATTCATCCCCTTTGTAGTTTTTATTAATTAATTGAAAAAAGGAAACCACTTTGAAATATTTCAAATTTTCCATGTGATTTCGTGTGATGAATTTCTTAACTTTTGTAGTAATTAAAATGTTTCAAAAATTTTTGGTGCAAAAAATGTATATTATTATAATTAACCACACCTAGACTTGAAATTCTTTTTTGAAGTCAAACATTTCCATTGTTTTGATTTGGTATAAATTTTACATATTTTCTCGTAAATATAACTGTGCTACGTACGTAATAAAAAATATTTAACATAAAATATAGATTATAATTATCTTACTGGGTATCTTAGCATTATATGTAAGTAGTTTCATTAAAAAAAGAATGCTCATATATTGTAGCCGATTTTCGGTTCCTCTCGGCTTGGCAATATCGACATAACTCAATTATTATTCTAACATACTTTTTCGATAATTGAAATTATTGTTTTATTGCTTGTTTGATTTAATAGATTTGACTTTCAGCAGTTTTATGTCGTTAGAAGAACATTTTTATTGTTATCATTGTTATTGAAAGGTACGTATTTGGCAACACTTTAGCATTATTAAATGATTTACTGACAATCAAGGAAGGTTTAATTTATAGCTGGTAATAATTCGAGTGTCATTTAATTGTATTAGATTAACTTTCTACAGATCTAGTTAAAATTTGAGATAAATTTAACGTCATGCCAGGTGATAGTATTAACTGTTTCCATTATACAAATTTTGCTCTTTTCCTTGTCAGGTAACTAATAAGTGTGACAAATTATAAATCAATTGTGAGAATAATTTTGATTAGGTGCATAAATTCTTATCGGAAAACGTGTATCGGCTATAATTCCATAGAAAAGTGCCATACACACAATTGAACAACCTTTAAGGAACAGCATAAATCAGTTAAAATCAATTGAGCAATAATAGAGTTGTCAGTTGTCAAGTCATTTCACTGCACAGTCGGGTACTTTATAAGCGATTTACCAAGATAATAATAATAATAATAATAATTTCGTACAGATAAATAATTACTCAACGTATAACATTTTGATAATTGCACCTGAGGTTTCGAGGTTCGAAAAATGTGTAACAAATATCTCTATAAAAACTGATAGTTAATTAAAAATTTCAATTAATCTTTTCTATCTACTGTCCAAATCTTTAGATAATAAAAATAAAATAAAAATTTCTTAACTTGAGCGCACCAACGTTTACAGTTAGACGCCTTTGTTTTAAAAATATCGTGATCATGACTTCTTGTTTAATACAAAAAGTAAGTACAATATACGCTTTTTGGAAATACAAAAAAGTTAACGTTCTATATAACCAACATATAATTAAGGTTTTCTCTTTATTAAATTGGCAGTTGTCTTATCTTGGATCGTTGAGTAAAGTTTATACAAAATTCACAACTACTCTTGCAAAGCAATATGCTATCAATTAGTTTTCTTATATGCATGCATGAAAAAGTAATTTTAAACATAGCCAACTTGATTTATAAAGATATTACTCCTCACCATTTCAATTCATTATGTTCGCTAGTAATACTGACTCTGGCTATTAATTTTATTAAAGATGCATCACTTACATAATATTTATACTTACTCGTAATTTATGAAGATTAATTTTAGCACAAATTGTTGATTTAACTAGAGAAACATCCATTTTCTTATATAATTACGTAAACATCTTTAATAAACAATTTACGGAAAGGAAAGTCAAATTTGATCATGTACATTTACCTACTAAAGAAATTCTTCTACTTAAATGAATTAAACTCCAACCTTAAATATAACTATACAAATTCTAGTCGAAACACAATTAGAAACCTTCCTGAAAATGAAAATGGAAATTGTAAACAATCCTAGACTTATATTTATTTTGTTCGATCGAATCTGAACAGAAAAGCAAAAAACATAGAACATACTGGCTTCTAATGATAATGGGATTATTAGAAGGATGCTGAAAATGTTTAGTATCTAATTTAATCCGTGCGTGAAAAAATTACTTTTTCGCACTAGTGCGGAAAAACTCATTTTATCTTACTCAAACGAATAACAAAATAAAAACATATTTTTAATTGCATCTAATTTTTATATTTATTTGTTCAATGAAAAATGGATTTCTGTTTCATTCTTTTTATGCTTCTTCTATTTGAGTTAGTTATAGGTGATAGTGACAAGTTTTTTCTTGTATTATGTATTCTTCCAGAAGTACGGCAAAACATTTTGAAATCTACAACAAAATAAAACCAATTAGAAAATTTGTATTTTCTTTTCTTTGTTTTTACTGTTGTGACTGCGCACTTGCAGCAGTTAATTTATGTGCAGAATGTTCTTATAAAAAACGTGAAGAAGAATGGGCGTAGTCAGCTTCTGTTGTATCATTTATTCACATGACATGGTGTCAGGATACAAATTTAGTGCGATGAATTAATTATTCATTTTACACAATTGAAGGTGATTTTGAAATATGCAAGGTCTTTATTTATACGAGCATCAGGATACAATTTTATTTGTTCTTGTGTCAGCATACTTAATACTTGGTCGTAGAGAGAACACGACGTCTATGCAAATCATGAGCCGACAACAACGAAACTGCTTTACATCAAGTGAAAATCGTCAATCAAATGCAGCTCTTTCGATCTTGTGAATTATGCAATCGTATTGATTTGTAAAAATAACCTTGAATTATAAATTAGTAACCATTTTAAATAAAATCATACGACATTGTTGTTCAGATTTGCTGATTAAAATGTGTAACTAATGCATTTCCAATCAAATTCTACATACAAGAAACCGGTTGACTGTCAATTAGTTATTAATACAAGTTAATTACAATTACATTTATAGATTTTTCAAATCGGACTCGACTGGTTTAAAAATTTACCTAAATTACGCATATGAAATCATTCCCACGCTTTATGCAGTTGAAATAAGAAATTATTGCTAACACTTCTACAGCAGCTATGTCGTTGCTGCAAAGAATACATTGCAATAACATTAAATCACTTGACACCAGTATGAAAAAATATAAACTAAGAAATAAATCAATTTCCTTTACATAAAACTAACAAACAATAAACTTTTATAAATAGGATGTTTAGTTTTATTATTTATTTTATTGTCTATTAAGACTTCAATTGTCTTCGAGACATTTAATTACGGTATTGTTTAATAAGGAGTCTTTTATTGGTTTTTTTTTGCTTGCAGCAATAAAAATTTTAATGTTTCAGGCAAAGAAATTTCCAACACGAAGATAGAAAATATTACGAAGTTGTCGCGTAGGGGTAGTTGAGATTCGTGACCGCTTAACCAAGCAATATGTATGTTGAATTATCGAATTTTATTATTATTATATAGGTATAATTTTAAATTAAGAAAATAAGATTCAAAAACAAGTTATTATAAACTGAAAGCTAACCTGTAATTTTAAAGGTATTCAAATCAACTGGATATAATATACAACTTTATATCGATATTTTAATCAGACTTCATTTCAAGATATTGAAGTAATAAAGTCGTGGTTATTTTAGTAAATTATATTGGTTTAAAGCCGACATAAGATCATCAAAAACTGTTCTGGTTTATTAAGATATACATAATATATTTTATTATATGGGTTTACACTGAATAATTTACACTGATGAACTGATAAAGAACTACACTTTTAAAAATTCCACTGATTTTTACTCTAATGAATATTTAATTTTGAATAAATAAATCTATAAATTACCGATCAAGTTGCAAAAACTAATGTAAGCAATAAAGGCGTTGCACGAGTCATTGTTAGAGAAAGTCATCGAGGGCGGATTGGCCATGTAGATAATATGAAAAATTTCCTATTGAAATTTCTGCAATTGCATGTTAATTTTGCAATTACACTAAATTATTTTGATTAGTCTATGATTTACAGCCATGATAGATCACAGGCTACATCCGATCGCCAAACGCTTCTTTCAATTCAGGATCCATGAGAGTTTCCCAGAGAGTAAAACATAAATCTCTACCAGCTAATTAATGTAATATTTAAATATTTGAATTGAAAAATAAAATTCTAATTTGTGGCCTAAGCGATAAAATAAGTAAAATTAAATTAATTTATTAATTATGTTATTCAGTTTTTGACTAAACTCACTAAACTGAACAGATTACATAAATTATACTCTTGTAGCTCGAAAGGTCTGGGGGATAAGGAATATCCCACAGTAATGGCATAATCGCAAAAGCAAAAAAAATTTTTAAAAAGATTACAAAACATAAAAGCTGTAACTCTGGTTCACAAAGCAGACTAGCTTTTTGAATTAATTTAATTCTTAATTTATCTGTCACTTTTTTCAAGATCAGTGATCGTTTCAGTCGGAAAATTTTATTGCAAGCTGCTTTTCGTCAGATTATCATGCTGTTTTTGTAATTTTATTGATTGCAACTCATTGATTTACTCAATGATTCTTTAATGAGCAGGGCCTATTTTACCACTAAAAGTATTACCCAAGTAACATTTTGTGCTGAAAAAATTTGTCAGCAAATTATTTTCTGCCACCGCGGTCTGTGAGCTAAAAATTCAGCTGTTTTTCAGAGTCAGCAAATTAGCTGAATTTTGAGCTGACGCTTCGCTGCTTCAACGTAAAATTCAGCTGTTTTTCAGCGTATAATATTATTGATGAGATAGTCTAATCGTCAATTTCAGAACTCTATAACTGTCTTGTCTTCTGATGTATGTAGGTAAATTAAACAAATTGAATTTGATCATTTAATTACCTCAATTTACTCAAGAATCAACAATATAATACTGATTGTAGCACAAAAATTTCAAAATAGAATAGCTATTCCCCGAGAGCTGAGAACCTACCCTCTTCAAGTACAACATATTTTGTACTTGGAATGATTTGATTGTATAAAATTGCACAAAAAATTGAATAACTGCATTAATGAAAATATTTAAATAAAATCAATTAATTTTATCTAAGTACATCATTCTAATGATTTCAAACTTAGTAAATGTACTGGTTTAGAATTGCATGAACATCACTTTTGAGCTGCAATAAGAAGTAATTAGATGGATTAACGTCAATTTCTAACTGCATCAAAAACCACAACGGCATCACATTTTAAACAGGTTTGAGAGTTACTTCTTATGCACATAACTAAAAAAATTAAATTAAGAACTAGAAATTTTTCATTCGATGAAGGCTTTTAAGAATATCAAATCAAAATTTGCAAACTACGTACTTCGCCCGTTTCCGAATTTTATTTTTTTTGAGAACCGGAAGCTTCTTTTAATCAGATTGATAAGAAACAGTCACGCTAGGCTGTAAGGATCGATTAGACAGATTACCTTTTAAGTTTCTATAAATAAAATAAACTGTAAATATAATTTATTATCGCAAACGTTTCCACCATACTAAGACATCATCCGGCGATGAACTAGAAAGATCAGAACTATCTTAGAAGTTAGAACTTAGAATTTTTATATGGTTTACCGACTTATTTCCAGAAAAAGAAAATAAAATTATATTCATTCAACTGAAAGCGATTGAAGAACATATTTTTATTAAATGTTATCCAAGCCAATAAAGCAAACTTTAATTAGCACAACAAATTTTTTACAAATTTTGAGATTACCATCCAAACTAACAGAAATTGCAGTTTGTGCTGTCAATTCTACTTATATTAACTTATCTTGTAATTGATGAAAATAATAAATGTGAGAATAAAAATTTTAAAATTTCAAGTTTTGTATTCAGGACGTGACTTTGCTATTATCTTGAACAAGAATCAACTAGTAGGTAATACAAAATGCTGAGTTATGAAGTAAGCATGCACGCAGTATGTATTATTGATGAATTTATCATTAAGATCTGCAAATATGGTTATATGCAAGCGGAAACTATGTTAAGTCAATATTATTTATTATTGCAAAATTTCTAACGGCAAAGCGATTCAAACTTACCAAATAATAATAATTTGAACTGACTAAATCAAATAATATTTTGGAACAAGAAGCCTTCAAAAGCTCGAGATCGGAAAATTTATATTCAGAAGATGTAAAAAATTGTATAAAAAACACTAATGAACGGATTTCTGACTGAAACCAAGAGCATCCAGTGGTAGGCTATTAAAATTAATTAACAAAATTTAATTATGAAATGCAAAAATATTCATAAATTGATTAAGAAAAAAATTAGGTTAAATTAAAAAATTAATTTTACGGTTCTAGCCAAATATCGGAGCAAATTACCTTAATTATTGCGTAGGTAAATAGGTAAAATATATTAAATAATATGAAGCATGACAAATCAAAAATTAAAAAGCTGATGGTTAACAACCTCTTTATATTTAAACAAACAGAGCTGTAATTGTATAAAATTACTTAATTCGGATTTTAAGATTTTTAGTAACTTTTAACATAACTGCGCTGAAAATGTAATGGTTTTCCAAAGTTTTTAATTAAAAAACTTCAACTGCTTAATGTATTAAATTTTGTAATTGCCACATATTTTCTAACTACTTAAAAGTGGAAATAAATTGGGTAAGAAGATAATTACCAATTTCTTTGTTGATAAAATAAAAACATCGTTAACTGAAAGTGTCCGCCTTTTGAAAAAAGAGTGGCACCCGAGAAATGAAAAGAAAGCTGTCCCTTGAATAAAGTCAACCATGCACATTTTATTAATTGAAACGTAATTTTTTCCTATTGCATTGCTTACAATGAACATAGGTGCAAGATAAATTATAATTTGATTGATATATTAAATTTCGATATCTCTACATCGTCATCGTTAAGTAATAGTAAATTAATGTTACATAAGTACAATTTATATTTACTGATATCATAAAAAATTTGTAACTGTATGTATCATTAGTATCATAAAATTACTTTATTTTCTTTAAGATTTCAGGCACGCGCTTTCAGGTAATGATTGCTACTTTAATATCTTTCAAAAGTAGTAGTAAATTTCTGCAAACTTCACTTTACTAATCTTTAATTATTGATTAAATTATTAACGGCCTGATCACTTATTTTTACGAGACCCCGTTACCAATCGATGAAAATTGTACATTTAACTTTTCGCTGCGATTTTGAATTTTTTTATAAAATGAAACTTTAAGACTAAAGTGCTTTTTAAATGCGTTCAACAGGAAATCAGAGTGCTATAGTGTTAACTAACTGTTACAGTTAAAATGAAGAATTGACCCTCTTATTCCATCCGTATTTTGGATTTTAAAAACTCATTCTATTAAGAAGTAAAACATCCTTTTCGGTGCTTTCGTGACTAAACATGAATCGCCGAATGAAACACTGCAACAGATAACTGTCTGAGAGGAGGGGGTAACACCATCCTCCTGAGGAGGCTTGGGATAGCTTCCTAGTCACAAATTTAGTTACTTCTAATCTAGGAAAGTGGGGAAAACTATTGATACTAGTGCTTTTGTGTTAGTTTTGAATGCATAAATAAAAAAGTCGAAAGCTCTGCTATAAATTTTATTTGGAATGCTACCATTGTTTTAACATTTTAAAATGCAAATTAAGACCGAACGAATTTAATGTCTTAGCAAAAAAAGTTGCCACACATTATAATTAACCACTTTTCATCTATTATAATCGATGGTCAATGCCAGAACGTTATTGACTATACATACTTTAGAAATAATACCTGCTACTTTAACGGTTAGGGCTATTAAAAATTTAAATATAATCTATTGATGTAAATGGTCAAATGAACAAAAGAAGTCAATGTAGGTAAGTTTATTTGTACAATTTTCCAAAATTTTCCAAATTTAAATGCTCCTGCGCATATGAATGTAAGTAAATAAAATCAAATATTTAAATGCAGATTTTCGTCCTAATTTTCTCCTTATAATTTTGATACTAACATTCTAAAATTTTAACAAAATTAATTTGAATTTTTAAAATAATCAACACAAAATTTACCATAACATTTTTCATAAACTAATAATCTACTTGGACCTTTGACGCATCTTCCTGCGTTTACGCTTTAGCCTTCGCACGCGCTTCTTTCTCCACTGTAAAAACAATTTATATTTTACAAAATAAAGAAACTACGCTTAATTTTTGAAAATATACTAGAAATCTAGCGAATAGATTTTTACTTACCTTAGCTCTCATCTTGTAGTGCTATCAAACTTGTTGCTCAAGAAACTAATAACTACTAAACATTTGTATGTGGTGCTTTTTACAGGGGTACCAACTTTTCCCCCAATCAAGTTAGAATTTAAAATTATTAAGCTTAAGGCTGCGATTTTTCATTTGGACGAAAAAAGTTTCAACAGGTGACGCGATTATCTAGATTTAAAATTGGATGCCTTTCATTGGTTGGAAAAAATGAAATAAAAATTTGATTGGTTAAATTTAAAATTTAAAATTTAAATATTAAATTTAAAATTTCTCTTGCGAATGAGACATTTTGTTCCGTTGACGTAAGGGGACCTTTTCCTTTTTTATGGTATTTTTGTTTTTCTTTCAGTGAATATCTAAAATCAACGGTTTAACAATATTTTACTCTAAAAATTCCATAATTATATTTAATTATAATTGAAATTTCGATAATTTTCGTATTATAGTTTTTTATATGACACATTTATTGGCCTGAAGATACTAAACGTCAATTTACCAATAAATAACCCCCCCCCCTTCTAATATGTAGCGTTTAAGGAGAACCTGCGAGCTTAGATTGAAAACAAAAATAAAATCCCAAAGGAAAGCTAATAAACCGGCAATCACACGGGGTGACCCGCTTAAAAAAAAGCCTCCCTTTGCGCCCCATTTGCATTGCACTCGGAAATGCTGCGGCACAGGTTTTATAAGGAAAATAATTGTATTTTCAGACTTTTTTCGTTATTTTGTACATTTGATTATAAATATGTTTATTGAGAAAAATATGTTTTCCCTGACTTCCTTTTCCAACACTTAATTTACCACGGCTGGTCGGAAGCGGAGACTATCAGTAGTCGGTTCCTCTGACGTGGAAATTACAATCTTCCAAACATCTGAAATAACAAAATTATTCCATAAAATAATTTCATTCGAATTTAATTTATTAAATTTAATAAAATTGCAAGAACCGCTTATCGAAATGTGCGATGTACACACCCAAATTAAACTTTTGCTTTCCAACTTAACAATTTCAAATTCTTGTAAAACCTTAAAATTTTTTTTTAAATCAAAACTTCCAATCGATAATCCAATTAACGGATCCAAATTTAAACCAATCCTCCAAGTGCAAAACCCAAACTTATCCAAATTTCGTCCAATTATTGAACGACTATTCAAAACATCAAATTAAAATAAAAATTCAAATTCAAACATCTCACACACAGAAATTTAACTTCTTCCCATTTAATCAAAATTTTCAAAATGATGATTTGGTAAGGGCGGTAACACTACAATATACAGTTACATAGGTAGGGTTGTAGCACAAATACGCTGAAACCATATGGCTGAAACTATTCATTTTACAAAAAAATGATATAAATACATAAATTATAGGAAATTTTCTCTAGTTTAATAAATTGCAGAACTATTTTCATCGTAAAATAAGTTAGAAAGGCGATATTATTTCAATAATAAGTGGCAAAAATACAAGGTGGCAAAGTAGAAATTCGGAAGGAGCATGTCGAAATCTATAAAATTACCAATTTTCAAAACTCCCGGAAAACTTTCCTGGTAAAAGTACCAAATGACTGTAGGGTGCAGGTTTAAAACTAAAAAAATTAAAATTTTTAATTAATTTTAATTTAAATTTTAATTAATAATTTTTTTGCTCATTTGCCCTAAAAAAGAGCCTGCTTTTGCGCCTCTTTTGCATTTGCATAGAAACTCACAGTTTCGAAATGAAAATAAATTGTGTTTCCAGACTTGTTTTGTTACTTTGTATCATTTGATTATAAATATTCGAGAAGATGTGTTAAAGATATATAGTTAGGTATTTTTTTTTAAGTTTATAATCAGTGCTTCCAGATGAAGCGTGTTTTGATGAACCGTTCTTCACAGTTTGCAGAAGAAAATCAAGTTCTCGCTATAGTTTTGAAATACTTTGTAAGTAATCGAGATGCGAGTATAAATTTCTACTTTTAGTTCCATGTTTAATTAACAATATTGAACCAATTTTATGTAAAAAATAAATTACTTATGTAAATGTTTGCCTAAAGCACTTTTAAAAAAAGATTATAAGCAGTGATATCTTGGTACTTAAGGTGCACGCAACTTTTTTAACAGTAAAATTAGGCCATTAACTTCTCTTGCAAACCATAATAATAACTCGTCGGTTGATTTGTAAAAGAAAGGTTTCAGAGCTATATTCAATCAGTATGGTTGTAATTTAGCTTGAGATATCTTATTTTATGCCATCAATTCCGTTTTAGTGCTTTAATTTTTTCATACATGAAATCTGTCTTCAGATTTCCTCAAGCAATTAAAATTTTATTGTTCCTTTTCCTGCACGTACAAGTAAACCTTCGGTGTTCGAATATTTCATCTTTTAGGTGTTAAATTTATGACATTTTAATATGATCAAAATAATAATAATTTGGGTACGGAACGGTCTTACTTATGGTAATCACAAGGTGTGTACTTGTCTCAACGATGGATATTTATCATAACTAAACGTTTATAATTGCAGCTTTTGCAAAGGCTACACAGTAATGTAAGTTGTAACCAGGTGTGAGCCATTATAAAATTATAATTCACTTATGTCAGAGTTTTCTACATTTTTATGATAATCTAGAAAAAAATAATATTATTAATTTTCCTGCATTGCAAACTTAAGATCCAGTTCGACCTTCGATAAATTACCATACATACATTGTATTCTAGTGGTATTAGACATCGCTCTAATCCCTATTTTACTTTATGTAATACCGCGTTGCAAATGCACAAAGGTTTCCTCATTACGTAATTTTTTCTTAAGTTTCACATCTAACGCTATTCAAGAAGTTTTCTAACAATCCCCGTCTCATTAGGAATATAAATTTTGTTTCCCAATGTGATGCCTTTCAGAACTTCTTCATTATAAATTCAATTCATAAAAGCTTTAGTCTCTTCCCAGTATGGGTTGTTTCGCTTAAGAATATCCTAGATCATTTTCAACTTATATCTTTATACCTTTAAGGTACATAATATTATGTACCATATCTATAGATTTGCCTTTTATTTAAGTGCGAAAATTTATTGTAACTCTTAAAATTTATAGTCGAACAACATTAAATTTATTACAATAAACTTTCGCTTAGCGCACGATCTACCTAGAACCTAGGGGTCCTTCTATTAAGAAATAACAGCAATCACATCAAAATCGCATTAATTGGAAATTTCAACGATTCCAATTGGCATTAACTACACATCGATAATTACTAACAGAACTATATACAGACATTTAATTTTTTCCCGTGTGTACAGGAGTGGATTGGCAATGTGGATAAATGTGAATTACTTATGTAAAATGCATTGAAAGCAGCTTTAATTTTAAAATGTAAAAAATAGAAAATTTTGTATTTAAAAAATCCCAATTCTAATTCCAAACTTCTAAATTTATATTAAATTAAAGTTTAACTTACGGAAAAGTAGGAGACTGTTTTCAAATTAATTTAATTTTAAAATATTTCCTAGTGCTAGCGTATTTTCCATAGAATTGTGATTGTCGAAGTCAATTTTAAAATAATTTTTTAAATAAAAATTTGAACACTAGTCCGTCTCTGGCAGCACACTAATATATCAAAATCGTGGTATATAATTTCCAATGTCTCATTTAATATAATCGTACGGCGGAAGTATTTATATAATTTAGTTAAAACGAACATTTCTCACTTAGTTATATCTAATAGCGATTAACACTATACGATGACCTTAATGGTTCTTTAGTTTCATAGGAAAACTTGGAGGAACCAAGTCTCTTATATTCCCGTGACCTTTGGGTCAAACGCACTTCTTCATGAATGATGGATAGTAATCAATCTAATTAATTTCTAAATTAAATGCAATTAAAGTGTCTAATTTAATTTTCTTACAAAAGTTGTCAATAATAAGCTAAAGTTATCTTTTACACATTTTGTTGTTAAATTAATTACGATTTTGCCATATCAAATTAACTGATATCAATCTTATTTAATTTTCACCATACCGAACACTAATAACACTGGATGGCATTCTAAAGTGGTTTTCGCTTGTTATAATAAGTTAAACTTCTTCACAACTTGCACAAAAAGCTTTATTGGTTTTTTATTGTTAATTACAAATTAGCATGACACTTAAACGAATACATTTTTTAACAAGTACAGATTAAACGAGCTAACGGAAATTCGCGTTTTATTCTGTAAAATGATAGATTCAAAAACTACTTTTTAATTTTCGACTGTGTTGGGTATACACCTAGCGTGTTTAATTATTTCTGTAATAAATTGGTCGTTAAAACTGCGCTATAAGACGTGTAAAACAATATTGGCCTAAAATAGTTAAATAAAATTTTGTGAAGTAATAGTTATTATGGATAATTGTTAATTTGATTTTAAGTACCGCCTACTTTGGAGGTCAAAAGAGGGTCAGGTATACTTGAATGGATGGGAAGGATACTGACGTACCTGTCGACACAAAAGAGTGAAAATCGAAGAGATACATAATTGTGTGACACACGAGTTTTCGATATTATAGTAGGTACAGCAATTATAAAGACGCGCACAGCCAGCCACATTTTCTCTTGTTATTCTTTCAAAGTTACCTACATCCAATATCACAATGGAACCGAAGAAAAAATAGGAACAATTATTTATAATTGCATAAGCATCGGGTTAGAAATTTTATTCTAAATCAACCAACGCCAAAAATGTATTTGTATTGCAAACAACTTCAAACAAGTTAGGTTCATTCACAAATCTTAAGTAGAATGAAAGAAATTGCCCCCGGGACAATTGTCACTTACTAGTGAAAAACATTGTACTGCGTCCTGCTTCGCAGTTCAATGGGCAATTTACATTTTCAAATACAATTATTAATTGATACAGCTGTAAAAGTTGTTTAAACAAATAATAATTAAATGTCAATTTTCTACGACATAGCAAATACCAATTTGCACTAAAAGAAATATAAATCGTTTTCTCACATGCATTTACCGTAATTATTACCTACCCATAAAGCTGCAAGAATTTAAAAAAAAGTCAGGCGATTATAATTAATTATTTACTCCAATAAATTTTAAATGAAATTCCAAAAAATCCAGTTATTAGTTATGCAACCCCATAAACTTGCAATTATGGTGATAGCCTTAAATTCAATTTAAAAATTTCAAACTGAAACAATTACTGTTTTTCATAAAGTGTCGTCCGCCCAGCAAATCCTGGCTATCAGCTTGAATAATATGATTTACTACGGAAATGTAATTAATGGGGTGATTTCTCATTGCCTTCCCCATAGTCCACGAATCGATCTTGCACTTTAAATCACAGCAATGTATCCGAAGCGAACACGAATAAAACCACAATTTCCTTGTATTTTTAATTTTAAAAGGAAATTTTTAAAATTCATAAAAGATAAGATTGTAAGTATAATTAATTATGCTGGTAATTCAATATTTTGAAGATGAAGGGAAACAGGGGAACAATTAAAAATATTTTTTTTAAGCTTTGTTCTATTTAAATAATCGTACATTATTATTGAAATTTCCTTTTAATTCAACCGCGAACAATACGAATAAAGTGATCCAATAAATTGAGATCTTGAAACATTAACATTTATCGTGTAATCTTCATTCGTTAACCTTAATGTGTCAGTTATGTTTATTATTATTTCGTTGACCTCTAATTAATGTAATCGTTTACATTTTAAGTTGCAGTACTTAGACTTTGATTAAAAATTATTGGAAAACAGAAATTTGGCTACAAGCGTTGCGATAAATTTATTACATTATGTGATTTTTAAGAAATTTGGATTGTTGCAAATTCCACAAAAGTGGTTTAGTATCATTGCATGGCTTTTTAGCTTTTATCCTCTACTGTTCGGTTAAGTTTGCTTTAACGCGCCGCTACGTTAATTGTTTTTTATATAGGTAGGTAGCTCTATTATTTTGATGTAGTTTCAGCACGCAAATGTTATTATGAATTTTTATCAAATTTTGCCTTCCTTGATTATGTTTTGATGGCTGGTGCAGATGCCAGCGATATTTATTTATTGGTTTGTGGTTTTATATATGTAGGTATGTACGCATTAAAAAGCTTTCAAACTTTTGATGTCATTTTGTCTCTGATTTTGCAGCTATAGATTCGATTCTCAGATAGAACTTTATTTTCGTAAAAATTTATTTTTATTCAAAAGGAGGGGAAAAGCCTCTCCTTAGCTTATGCAAAGGGTTAAAAAAAATTTCATTTTTTTAATTAATTACTAATTTTTTCAAGTTTATTTAAAATTGTGATTATAATAAAATAATAAATATTAATTTCCTTCGTAACAGCATCAAATCATTTGTATAAATGAAGTAGGTAGTATAATTTATGATAAATGTACCCGTATTATTTATATAATTGTAGGTTAAATTTAAGGTTTATTAATCGTTCAGATAACCACGAACAGTGGCGTAACAAGCAACTGAGGGACCCGTGTGCGCAGTTGTTAACCGGGGCCCTGCTATTATAAAAGACAAAAATAAAAGAAAATAATAAATAACTTATATAACCATAACTTTGGAATTCCGATGATTCTCATGCAATTCCAGTGATTTCCAAAGAATTCCTTTCAAACAAGGGCGGATATAGAGATCCCCCCTATTTAATTTTATTAAAATTTGAAAATTATACCTTAATTCTAATCAAAAATATATAGATGAGGTTTTTATTTTTCTAAGATTGTCTAGATTGCCTAAAATATTCTAGTATTTTCTGTGATTCCCCACTTCATAAGATTTCTTAAGATTCTGAAATTTTTTAGATTTTGGATAGTTTCCAAGATTTTCTAAAATTTCCTATTTCCTAAGATTTTCTCTAATTCTCTACATTTCCTAAGATTGTAAAATTAATAAGATTTTCTTGGATTTCCTAAAATTTCTGGGGTTTCTTCAAATTTTTCCAGATTTCTTCAAATTTCCTGCTCGTTTTTTTAATAATAAGTAGCAAAACGATGGAGAAATTATCATATGCAAAACTAAAGGAATTCAGTGGAAATTTTAGGAAATCTAGATTATTATAGACTATCTTTTCTTTGCTTTTTCCATTTTCTGAGATTCCAATGGCTTTAAAATTTTCTGGATTTTTCGAGATATCTTAGGATACCTTAAAATTTTCTATTTTCTAGAGTTTTCTGCATTTCTCTCGATTTTTTTTAACTGAAATTTTCTCGAGTTTCCTGAGATTTTCTTGAAATTTCTATGGATTTCTTGAGATTTTCTATATTTCTACAAATTTTCTAAAAATCGGTTTGTTGAGATGTCTTGGAATTTTCCAGAATTTCTTCAAATTTCTTTGTTTTCTTTATTTTATTTCTGTGCTTTAGTTTTGGACTAATTGGAAAATCGAAGGGAAAATCGTAATCTACAAAAGTGAAAAGAAATCCAAGCAACTTTTAGGGTATCTTAGGAAATTCTAAAAAATCATAGTAAAACTTAAGAATGCGATATTCTGCTAAAGGAATTTTTAGGAAATTTAGGATATCTTTAATTAATCCATACTTTAATTCTTTTATTCCCTTTTTCAATTTTCTTAAAATAAATTTTCAGTCTAGGAAAACAATTTAATTTAATTTTTTTTAAATTTTAAAATAAATTTGTTTTTAAATTTTTAAATTTAATTTATTTAATTTAATTTGAATTAAAATTACTGATTTTAATTTAAATTTTAAAATTAAGATTTCGTTTGCCTTTTTATTTTCTGATTTATCGAAATTCTAGACTATCTCATTATATTTTTAATGGTTTTAAATTTTTTTAACGACTAAAAAGGTCACAGTACAACTGGGGGCTCTTTTAGCCGGGGGCCCGCGTGCGTCGCACCCACCGCACCCCGATAGTTCCGCCCCTGACCACAAATATTACCTGCTTAGCACCCAACTATTCTTCTATTTAATTAATTATAATTTCTTAAATTAACATCGCAAACCAACCATAAAAAATAATATATTTCCTGTTAATGTTAATTGCTAATTTTTAAACTTACGACGGAGGGCACGAAAGTACTACTTTAGTGCCGGTGACCAAAGTATTTATTTTCATTCAAATTCTGCATTTAATTTTTTTAAATTAACAATTAAGTAAAAAAAGTTAAAAATTTGCTAGCTAAACTTTTATTCTCTCTCCTTCTACATCATTTTGTAAATTTGGTTCACTCCCATTCACAATAAATGTGTATAAGCTTGGATGTGAATGTTAAATAATTATTGAATTTTGAACTCTTGCAATGTAACTTTGAAAATATCTTTAAAAAACTTTTTAATTGTAATGTGTCATGTAATAAGGTTAAATAAAACCTTCCATTTTGTATCTTTACTTATTATAAATCACAATTTGACTGTTATACGATGCGAAAACCATAAATTTCTAAACTTTTGATTTATCGCAGCCAAAAACTAAAAAATATACTGCAAATTATATTTAAAGTCTTTATTACTTCTCTAGGCTAATATTAATTTAATTACTAAATTTGTTTAATGGTAGTACATAAACATGTACATAGTATTTTGACACTACCATAAATAATATGAAATAATTTTTATTATAAATTTTAATTTACGAATCAACTGATATTTGAAAATTCGCTATTAATTTCTTCAAGAAGTAGGTTAAAATGTGAAAGAGTAAATTTTGTTGTTTTTTCTCGATATTTAATGATTAATTTATTTTAAATTACAAGACGACAATATAAAAGACTTTTAAAACTTCTGACTGAAAGTGTCGAAAGGTACATGCAGTACTAAATCACCAATCCAATTTAAGCATTGTTTCATTGTTTCTCTATGCACACAACATAAAGACCTGCACGTGATTCAGTAGTCAATAATCTCTATCAAGAGTAATTAATGGTCAATTAATTACCCATTCGTTACTCATTTTTTATATATGCAAAATATAATAAACTAACCATAATATGTATTAGCGGCAAATCCGTTTACTGCAGATTTATTACCCGGATTGTGAACTTGTATTTGGAATTTAAATTATTGTTTGTTACATAAATGTTACGATTTCTTATAAACTACATATACAACTTTATATACAGATATTTTATAATGCTAATTGCAAAATTATTTCATTATGTTTAGATGTGGGATTCGATAAATTCTCTTGTAATCTAATAAATTAACTTATCAACAAAATCAACCATAGGAATAATTTACATTATAAAAACATTGTATCAATTCTAATTAACTATCATAATTAAATTTCTACAATGCAAGTCACGATTTGCACTTAGATGGGTGACCACTGCGAGAACACCGTCTATCGCTGCCATCCTCAAAATCGCAGGGCTGAGAGATCAGTCTAGATTTCTATAAATTCTTACATATTTTAATTATGAATTATGATAGTACACTGATAGTTTGAGTAGATAGGATGAATCCACCGAGTTAGCGCCAAGTTACCCCTCGCGTCGCAGAGTTGACAAGGTGCCGAAAATAATGGGTAATTGGATTTAAAATTTTTTCTCTAATATATAAATCTTAAATATATATTGTCATATATTGTATTAAGTCTCCGTTTCTTTCGTTTCTTTTACAAACTGCAAAAGTAATACAAACAGGTTAAATTAAAAATTATGCTTTCGATGAGCGCAAAACGTTATATAATTTTCTCTTGTCAATTATATTCCTACTTTAAAAATAAATTAGTTTAATTTCTAATTATACTTAATGATTGTAGATAAAATATTGTAAGATTTTAAATTAAAAGCTAATCCGAGATATCATCTTCTTATTGTCTTCAACAAAGTTTAAAATATTGTAATTAAAAGTTCTCGGGTAATGCAAGTTAAATGGAGCGTGAAAACTTTTTATAGAAAATACAAGACATTCTTCTGATAATGGCAGACTTAAAATTTGTTGCAATTTAATTATACCCAAGATTATACGAGTACCTACATATTATATTAATTTAGAGTTCTAATAAAATTAAGTCTAATCAAGTAATATTAGTTTATTATCAAATTAAAATATTTCTTTTATTTTTTCATTGCAGAAAATAAGTGCATTTTAGTATTTCCTTATGCCCACATTGGGCATGTTTTTAGGTAAAGTCACTTTCTACCATCAGCAGTAAAAGTTACAGTATTAAATATTCTGGAATATATAATATTATACCTATATACATACTATGCATATAATATTTAAATACACAGAGCCCGATTTCCCAAGTTCGCAAATGAGCAGAGTAACTAGTATATTTTTGGGGCCAGTAAATTCGATTCTAGGTAAAATAGTCTAAGGAAAAATAGTCTACGGTAAATTGGTCTAGGTAAAAAGGTCTAGGTAAAAAAGTATAGGTAAAATGGTCTAGGCTAAGGCAAAATTCAAGAAAAGCTTCTATTTTTAAATTGATGCAGTTACGTTTCTGACACGAGTAATTGAATTTTAGAATCTACTTAATCTATTCATGGGTAATTCCGACCCCCCCACCCCTCAACTCCACTCCAGCGTGGATCCGCAGTTGATAAAATATATGTTTACACGTTTAAAACAAAACATCTATATTATTAAAATTTATTATTTATTATTAAACCTAATTCACTAGTTAAACCTAATATGTAGTATAACCAAAAGTGGGAATACATTCGGTCATAGTACAAGTACCATCCCGATATTCCTTGCAAAGCGCGTTCAGTTTTCTCTGCATGTTCGCGTACACAGCAGATTTTTTTTATTTATTTGAACTACAATCCTATCTTGATTTAATTTTGTTTCATCACACACTTGTTCCAATCTCTTCCAAATCTTTGGATGGAAATATAGACTATTTTACCTAACCTAGACTATTTTACCCGTAGACTTTTTTTCCGTAGACCATTTTACCTAGACCAATTTACCGTAGACTATTTTTCCTTAGACTTTTCTACCGATTACCAGTAAATTCTTCCTGACACCAAACCTTCCCTAATACAATTTTGGAATTTTAAAAATAATAGAAAAAGAACTAGATATTATTTACTACTATATATTATTATTACTATTTTTTTTTATATAATATTTACATAATTACTATTTCTATTTATTTTATTTAATTACTAGCTGGAAAGTCCGTCTATAGACGGGCAGCTAGACCAGCGGTTCTCAATTAGTTTTAACCACGGAACCCTTGGGCAATGTAAAAAATTTGGCATTTTGATTCAACCCAAACCCCCCCAGTTTACACTTTTGACAGTTAACTTTCAAAGTAACTTTAATATTTTTTAATATTCTCTAGCCAAATGTTTAAATTTTTCTCACTTTTGTTTAAAAATTCAAATTTCCCGGTTTTTCCTGGCGAAATTTGTAAAATTATAAATCTTCTCCCAGTATTATAAAAAAGTGGGAATTCTGCGATATGTACTGGAGGGTGTTCCACACCCCCCAAACTCCCCGGTTTACAATTTAGACTTTATATTTTTATATTATCTTTATAATTATTATAAATAAATTAAAAGAGAACCGGGGGGTCTGGGGGGTGTGGAACACCCTCCAGTACAAATCGCAGGATATCCATTCATTTAGAATATTGGACAAATATTTGTAATCCTAATCTTAGTTTAATATATTTTTTGGTTGGTAAAAAAATTGACCTATCCACAAGTGTTTTTTTTTCAGCAAAAAAATGACACGCTGTAATTTTTGACAGTTAACTTTCAAAGGAACGCAAAAGTTGCTGCTAAACTCTGAGCTCTTAAATAAATGATTTTTAAGCTAAGGTTTAAACTTCTCTCACTTTTGCTTAAAATTTTAAATTTCCCGGTTTTTCCTGACAAAATTTGTAAAATTATAAATTCTTTATCTTTTCCAAATTCTGCAATATGTACTGAGCCCCCGTTTGACTTGATATTTTTATATTATTTTTATAATTATTATAAATTATTATACATAAACTAAAAATAAACCGGGAGTCTCGGGGGTGTAGAACACCCTTCAGTACATATCGCAGGATATCCACTCATTTAAAATATTGGACAAATATTTTTAGTCCTAATCTTAGTTTAATATATTTTTTGGTTGGTAAAAAAAATCGACCAATCTGAGTGTTTCTTTTTCACCAAAAAATGACTTGCTGTAGCAGGAGCAGCAGCAGCATGCTGGGATTTTATATATTAGGATTCTCTAGTAAATTAATGTTAAACTTGGTTTCTTACATTTTTCTTAAATATTTTTACAATTTCCAAGCTCATTTTGCTTAAATTAATACATAATATTCCTTGAAACCAATAAATCACAAACTTGTTTGGTAAATTTATTTATTTCTGTTGCATTTTCTTAACTGTCGTAGGTACTGTTTTTATTACCAATTTTTCATTTCCCTATAAGTTTCTCAAACGATTTTGTTATTTTTTTCCAAAAAGTTAATACTTATAGCAAATTTTCTTTTTTACTTTATTTTACTTAATAATTACTGTTTACAGTTTTTTTTACTTCTTATTTTCAAATTCTTATCTTCATCACATCTCTCTAAGCTAAAGAAATCTTTCTCATAACAAAGTTTTCACTATTTTACTCCCCCTTTTCCGTTTTATCTTGATTAACAATTTTGATTTTAAAATTATTATCCGGTTTCGTTATTATTTGTTTTAATCTTTTAATCTTCAATCTCATTGATGTGATTTGAAATATGAAAAACATAATCTTTTCAATTTTCAATTATTTTACAGGTAGTTTGATATAGTCTACATCCAGCAGTGTTGAATTATGAGATTAATTTCCAGTCGCATTGTAATTCTAACAGGACGTGACGAGAATTGCACGTTAAACTATATATTATCTTATTTTAAGAAAGAAGTGCTACAACTGCTAATGTGGTCGTGTTGGCTCATACCAAGATGCATGTCAGAATATTTCATATTATGTTGGATTCTGATGTTCAATTCTATTGTAGAAGTAAGAAGCGACAGATGAAGATAACTTATATACAGTTTACGTAGAAAAAACGTAAAAACTGCCCGTCAGTCAAAAAGTCTTACTATTTGTGGGTTTATATTCTGACTAAATTTGCCATTATTTTTAAATGTGTTTGCACGAGCAGTTAATATAATATTTTATTCTATAAGATTAGTTATGTAGTTTTCAATGGAAATATTGAAGAAATGCGATAGTAAAATAGATGATTGAATAGGTAATTGAGCCTTAGAAGAAATCTCCGGCAATGAACGGTGTCTGTTTACTTTTCCTAACAAATTACTTAAAGTATAATGAATTACTTCCAATTTTTTTATTTTCACCTGGAGTGTCTAACTTAATATAAAAATAACGTTAAAGCGTTGGCACTTTTTTGTGTTCCATATAATAAAACACATAAATCATTTATATTATTCTCTCACGATCATGTGATATATGCCCAAATTTACACATTTTACAACCCAAAATTAATTGTTAACGCTTAACAGCTTTATTAACAATTTGATTTATTTCTTAATCATTAGTTTAAAATTTTTGACACAGACATTAAAAATTAATTAAATAACGTTAATTATAAGTAAAATTTTTGTTTACGTATAATTAATTGTACGGAGAGGCTAATGTCATCTTTATAATTATAAATAATAATAGTAATAATTCGGATTATTCCATTTTTGTTATTGCCATACCAAAGGCACTTTAGGGTTGTTATGGGAAAAGCAAGAATACACAGGCCGCCCCATAACAGAAAATATATTTTCACAAAACATGGATTAAACCGATGGTAAATACTTCGTTTATTGATAATTTATTTAAATATTCATATTTTGAAGTTATTAGCAGAGATAATTATAAATAAGAATTGCGATTATCAACATAAGTTAAAAAGGAAAAGCCGTAAGAAAACGCCCATCTAACGTTAATATGTTTATAAAGTCAATACAATGTAATCGTGATCGCCCGCAGCTCATCATATACAACAATAATTATATTTAATTTTGAAAATATATAAAATTTACCGTGAAATTATTTTTTCAATTACTAATTCATCATTTTTTTATTCGCACTAGTAAAATTTATTTTTTCCAATAAAATTTTTGAAATTTAATATCTTCATAAGTTGTAAATAATAAATCCATCAAAATATCCAGCCATGGGGTGTATGCTAAACAAAAATCATAAAAATATTTTTATTTGTTCCCTATCGAATTTATGTATCGCATAAATTATTATTCATATTATCCGTAAATATGCGATCTTTAGAATTTAGCAAGTCGGGACGCGTCAGATATATGTTTTCGTGTGATAATTAACACCCATTGCGGAAAGCTTTTAGAATCGTAAAGTATTAGTGATTGCAGCATGCAAATGCAACTTATTGCATTAACGTTTTCGATTGACGTATTTATAAGTTTTGCGAAAACCTAAAATTAACGTTTTCCATTATCCTATGCTTCTTAACTAATAATATCGTACTTAACAGGTGATTGATAGACTACCGTAATGCATATAATTTAGAATGTGCATTCCGCAACGTACTTTTTTCAGCGTATGTAATAAACATTTAAGATTGAACAATGATTAGTAAAAATACGATAGGCATGCAATTTGTGAACTTGTTTTACGATACCGAGACTAAGTAGAAATCAAAGTTTATGTGCAGATATTGAATTCTAGAGGGGAAAGGTTCCGGGGGTCATGATAGCCAGTGGCAATCGTGATTGCCTTTGGCTCTTATTTTTCTCAATGCTATTCTGTGACCTTTGATGATTGGATTTCAATCTAATACAATTAGGGCAATTTTAATGAATACTGCAGATAGTAATTGATTACACTGCAATAGAACCAAAAATCATTTTGGTTCATGTTCGAAGCATCAATAACAATCTTTAGCCAAAATCAAATTGTAGTATTTATTACTCTGATTTGTATCGAATTTCTTTTATTAGATAAATTTGAACAAATTAAAAATAAGTTTAGCTGACAGTTAATTACTTACCATTGCATTCTGACTATACAACTTTACAGTCCACTGATCATTTAGTAACACTTATTTTCTTGACTATAAAATTAGTAGTTAGGTCAAATTCGTGAACTATTTAATTGGTACTCATTTAATTTACAAATACTTAATGCATGCAAACTTATTAAGAAAAACAAAACTTGATTTTGCCACGAAAAAACTTCCTAATTGAAAATGTTCATTAAAAAACTCAAATAGAAAATTAAAACGTTATTTTTACATTTCCTGGAATTGTAACGGCGAACTTTCAAATAGTAATTAATTCAATGAACGTCAAAATTTTTCTACCGCTTTTGACTCGTTTGGCTTTTGGTATTCAAACGTGGAGTGCAGTAAAAAATAATACATTCTAACATGCAGTAGCAATAAAATGGCAGTAAATACTTTTATAAATACTAATTAATTTGCAATTTTATGTTTCTATAAATCATTTATATGTTACCATATTAATTTTTTTTTGTATCTACATATACACTCGTATACGCATCATGAATTACATATAGTTTTCTTTACTCTTTATACCAATAGCTTTTTAAGCGGATCCATATTCTTAGGGTTTTTTTTGTCCGGATTGGTACACGCAATTTTTTAATTTATGTTGCGTGCGCTTGATACTCAAAAACTTTTTCCCTGCATGGCATAATCCGTTTAATTTTATAATTAAATATTAATTATTGTAAAGCTCAATCAGTTTAGCCCAATGTACGACGAAGCTTACGGCATTTTTATCGTAAAATACATAATAATATGACATATTACTGAGATTTTATTTGAAGAAATTCGATCCGCCATTGTATTTTATCTTATCGAAATTACAATAACAAAAGAAGTTTAACCTATGAACTATTTGATCATATAAGTCGGTTATTTTCTATTGTTATGTATATTAGGTCGGCAAGGCTATATAAATTACGTGTTACTTTATATAAAAGCTAAATCACAACCTGACTCGCTTTTACTTTTCGACCCACCCCCATACATAACAATTTTATGTCGGTTTTTGAAAAAATTTAGTTACATAACATGAAATAGATTTTACAACCTGTATTACTTATTTGGGCTACTAAATTAAATGTAAATTTGTTTATAGAAGCTATAACAGCGCGGACAGCGATATGCTAATTCGCAATAAAATGGAATCATTGCAGATACCAACCCACGACAAAATTTCATTACTCGAGAATATTTTTAAAACCAGACACTATAGTGCTTTCATTTGCATAATTATGATTTTAAAAACTTACAAAAATATGGTTTTTCATAATATTTTGTTTTTCTTGTTTATCTTCTTCACTGTCGTACACAACTCCATTTAGTATTCACTACTTTTAAAGAAAATTCTGCTATAAGAATTTAAAATTACAAATATTTCATGTCTTACGGGTCTTTTATGGGTGCTTACTGAAAATGTAATCAAAGGAAATAAATAATAATTTCGTATGCAAATGAGAGCTATAAAATCCGATGCACCAGAGTGCATCCTTTACCTGTTTAGAATATTATCTGCTTAAAATGCTTGGCAGATACTTAGGCACATTGAGAAACTGATCATTAGATTAAATTGTATGAATTGTAACAGTTAACTATAGGTACATAAACTATAAACATTATTCTGCTATTAAAATATTCAATAATAAATTATGTAGTAAAAAATTTGCAAATAGCAATCGCGGATCATTGAACACATGAATTGGAAATCCATTGTGTGTATTCATAAAAGAAATTTTTTATAGTACCCTGAAACCTTGTCGGTTCATGTTGCAACACCCATTAAAAGAAAAGTCGTGATTAATATTTTTTTAAAATCTAATCACTGTTTCTATTCATAATCTGATTTAAGATTGCGTTGTCAATTTTGCTATACAAATGTAGGTTACACTTGAATTTCTGCTTTCTCGTTATGAAGCTGCCATCTACGCTTACACCAGTGAGCTAACAGGTTCTTCACATTATTGGCGGCTAAAGTATTCTGCTGGTATTTCAGCTTTGCCAGTTATGAATTTATTCTACAGGTGGTATTTTCTATAAACAAACCTGAAACTTGAAAAATAATAATTTTTATATTAACTATTATAATATTGCAAATCAATGTTGGTGATGAAAACTAATATTTTTAACTATAATAGTTTTTAGGTGTTTTATTTTGGATATATTTTAATTTTTTATTAATTTTCAGCTAACTCTTCTTGAAAGCAATTTTTCATTTTTGTTTATTTTTTATTTTTATTTAATTTCTTGCTAATTTTTAAGTTGATAATATATATATATCCGGTATTATACCGCCATACGCGGCTTTCCGGTTAGCAAACGCCAAATGTCCCGATTAAGGGCATCTTCCTCTTCTACTTGGTAGGCCAGCATTCTTTCCTTGTTGCCATCTCTCCACGATTTTCTTGGTCGACCTCTCTTGCGTCTACCCGGATCTCTGATCGTCCATTCTCAGCAAGTGACCAAACCACTTAAGGCTTCTTCTGTCGATTCTATCTAATACATTGTCCTGAGCCTCCATTCTGCGTCTTGATACTCGAGCGCTTCTCCTAAGATAGTCCATCTCAACTGCTAGAAGTTTCCTTTTATATTCTGCGTTGATCGTCCATGTTTCACAGCCATAGTTCAGAACTGATTCCACCATTGCTTTTCCTATGTGTTTCTTGATTTTGAGCGAGATATGTCTATTCCACCATATTGAGTTGAGGCTACCTAACACCTTACGGCTATTCTGTATTCTGGTTTTAATTTCTTTTCGTCCGACTCCATCTGTAGTTATTGTTGTTCCAAGATATTTAAATTTTTGAACCTAGTTGATTTCTTTATTATTTTTGATTGAAACCTGAAATTTTGTTGTGCTATTAATCACCAAATATTCGGTTTTTGCTATATTAATAGTTAGACCCCATTGTTCTTAGCTCTCGTGGAGTCTTTTAAGCATAAATTCGAGATCATAGGCATAAGTTGATAATAAATAATCTAAATACGGACCTGACCTATTGGATTTTCTGATAGTACTTGGAGAAATTCCGGTCTGCAATGTACATATTGATTGCAATCTTAATAATAATTAAAATCTTTAGATTAACATCCGATCAACTACTTTTAACTTTTTTGCTGTTCGACATTTGAATTACTTTTTTTTAAATATTTTTCGTATTGAAACAATTTTAATTTAAATTATAAATACTATTAAGTTTCTATCAATCGATAGACGGTCTAGACGACATCAATTTATCTACTTTTCTTTAGGTACATATCCTACAGCTTAGCTGCTGAATCTAGCATTAAACATCCGATACAAGCAAAATATTAATTTTTCTTTCAATAATTTATTTTAATATTTTATTTTATTTTGTTAGTGGCGTAACGAGCAGGTGAGGGACCCGTGTGCAAGTTGTTAATAGGGGCCCTGCTTTTATAAAAGACAAAACAAAACAATTTTTTATACAGGACTCAAAATACCGACGATTTTCATGCAATTCCAGTGATTTCCAAAGAATTCCTTCCAAACAAGAGCGAATATAGTAACGAGTAACTACACTCCCCTTCTTAATTTTATTAAAATTTGAAAATTATACCTACTTTAATTCTTATCAAAAATAAATAAATTTTTTTTTTCAATTTTCCGAGATTTCCTTGATTTTTCTAAGACTTCCTAAAATATCCTCTAGAATTTTCTGTGATTCCCTACTTTACAAGATTTTTTGGATATTTTTCTAAGATTTTCTAGAATTTTCTATTTCCTCTGATTTCCTACATTTCTTAACTGAAAAATTAATGAGATTTTCTTAGATTTCCTAAAATTTTCTGGATTTTTTTAAATTTCCAGCTGGTATTTTACTAAGTGGAAAACTTATGGAGAATTTGTTATATACAAAACTATAGGGAAATTTGAGGAAATTTAGACTAGCTTTTATAGCTTTTTCCATTTTCTGAGATTTCATTGACATTGAAATTTTCTGGATTTTTCGAAACATCTTAAGATACCTTAGATTTTTTTATTTCCTAGAATTTTCTTAAATTTTCTCGAGTTTTCTGCATTTCTCTGGATTTCCTATTCACTAAAATTTTCTAAAGTATCCTGAGATTTCCTAAGAATCGGTTTCTTGAGATGCCTTAAACTTCCCAGAGTGTCTTCAGATTTCCCTTCACTAGTACACACAATTTATTCGGCGATTTCCTCTTAGTTTTGCACTAACCGGAAAATCGAAGGGAAAATAGTGATATACAAAGGCATAAAGAAATTCAAGAAAATTTTAGAGTACCTATCTTTGGAAATTCTATGAAATCTTAGTGAAACTGATAAAATTTGTGATTCATAAATTTTACCAGTTTACCAGTTTAACCTCAATGACCTCTAAAATTGTCACCAATCACACTTCCATGTAAATCTTATAAGAAATAAATGTAAACAAACCAATGTGTGCACCCATCATATGGTCACAGCTGACGTCTGACGTCACGCTTTTCCAGTTTATAATCGCGATAATTTTTATACTTATTTGATTATTTTCACAATCTATTATTTCACAATCGCCTATTTTCATAATCGATTTTTTTCATAATCGATTATTTTCATGATCGATTATTTTCATGATCGATTAATCGATTGTTATGAATTATCATAATCGATTATGATAATCGATAAATCGATTATTTGCGCACCCCTAGTCGAGACTGATTATAAAAATTTCTAGGAATAATACCATACATTAAGGGGGGCGATACATGTAAAATAAATTAAAATAAAATAAATAAATAAATGCAAGAATAGTTAAAATAACATCTCAAATGTATGGCCCTAGTATCGCTGACTAGTTGGTATGTCGCTGTAATCATAGAGTTTCTGTGTGTCAAAACTTTAAACACGTTTTTCTCGCAACTACAGTTTTTAAATTGGCGGGCAAGATAACTCAAAAAGTTCTCAACCGATTGTTATGAAATTTGGCACACGTCTTCTCTATAGTATTAGTTTCTAGTTGAACCTCAAAAATGCCAAAAAAAATTTCAAAAATTACCATTTTTGACCCAAAAACCATCGAAAAAAGGGGTGAAAAATTTGACTTTTTTTCTAAAGTGTGCCAATTTACGATTTTTTGACTATTTTGTTTTTTTATTGGTTCAACTAGAAGATACATGTTTTATAAACACGCTCAAACCAAAATTTTTGATCTCAGATCGCTGTAACAGACGCTAAAAATCCCTCCGATTGATTCCATTTGCCGCTAGGGTCTTAGGAGATTAGTTACTACGGCGGCCATTTTGAAAAAATAAAATAAAAAAAATTTAGAACTTGTATTTTAATATATAATGAATAAACGAACGGAATTTAAAAACGACTCATTCATTCTATCAAATTTAAATAAGCCTCTAAAAAACAGTCAAAATTCAGGCGGTTACATGTATCGCCCCCCTTAATTCATAAATTTCCAGTCGAGGTAAACAATTGAATGTAAAATTTTGTTTAATTTTAAAATGAATTTGTTTTTAAATTTTAAAATTAAATTTGTTTTATTTAAAAATAAATTTTTTTCAATTAAAATTAATTTTTTAAAATTAAAATAAAGACTTTTTTGCCCTTTTATTTTCTGATATGTCAAGGATTTGATTTTGAAAATTTAGTGGGAACATTGAATTATTATTGATGATAAATGATGCCCACTTTGTTTACCTCAATAAGAGAAGACTGCCAAAATATCAGTATATTTCATTGTGAATAGTTATTAAAATACTAAATTATCTCATTATATTTTTATTGGTTTTAAATATTTTTAAAAAGATTGAAAAGGTCACAGTACAACTGGGGGCCCGTTTAGTCGGGGGCCCGCGTGCGTCGCACCCACCGCACCTCGGTAGTTCCGCCACTTTATTTTGTCATACATTTCTCAACTGTTCACGTTCCAACGATGAATGCTTATGCTAGTTTGTGAACAGATGGCTTCTTGAGCTTTAACCCCAGCTACTAAACAAAACTTTGGTGATCTAAGGCAAAGACTGCATAGTTTCGGGGGAGTAGCACGTACATCGGGCTCTCAAGTTTAAAAATTTTCCAATAATATAAATTACAAATATAAATATTAAAATATATAAACCATCCAACAATTGGGGAAAAAATTGCCAAAAGATGTTATAGGGCTAATCGATTCTCTTCACTCATGGCGAGTTTTTATTTTATACAAGATTTTTTGGGTATAAAATTTTAAGCTTAAAATTAACTTTGTTTATTTTGTATATAAAAGAAAGAGTCCAAGCCATGATGAAAAGTGAAAACAAAGAACCAAAAAGTTCTGAACAAGTTAGAGTTAGGTTAGTATAAGTTTAAGTTAGAATAGGTTAAATTCATTTAACTAACTACAATTTCTTTCTATTTGAGTTTAAAATTTACCAAAAGTCGCAATTGAAAGTGTGAAATTATCAGAGGGAAATTAAATTTCCCTTAAACTACCAGTATCCAAACCTTAATGGCCAATTTCAAATTTTTAGAATAGTGCAGGCATTATAGTAAAATTCACATTTACATTACAAGTGTCAAGCTTTACAAAAGCATGAAGCTGATCTACTCCAGAATTGAGAAAACAAAACAGTATCCAAATAGTGGATGAAACACGGTTTTCAAAGCAGATTCAAGGTAGATTAAGATTTTGCTTCACTCGGGATCAAACCAGGGTTGTCTGTTTAGTAGTCTACATACTTAAGCATCAGATCGTACCCGTAATTACAACATAAAACAATAACGATGTAGTGCTCACAATCATGACAAAGATTTACCAGCTTCAATTTATTTACAAAATTTCTACCTGATAAATTTCTACTGAAGTCAACAAAAGTTAGATGTTTGTTATTAGTTAAATCCGTTTGAATATATAAATCTGATTGTCTTAAAATATAACAGAAGGACCATTGAACTACCCTTAACCAAAATAAAGCATTTTTGATCACATCACATTAAATTGCCTGACATCAATTTATTGTTTAATCTGGATAAAGAGAGAATTACAAAACATCAGGTGTAAATAATTAAAATGTACAAAATAATTGCCATTTAAAAATTAATAAAATATTCATGAGGATTTATTGTGTACAATACATTGCGTTTACTTGCTTTTCAATAAAATACATGAAACGTCGATAATTCCAACAATTAAATTGTTATAAAGTAAATATTAAGCTCGGCTGTACGAGTAAACTATGAAAAAAGTTATAAACCATAAACAGAAATAAAAAAAATTTTAATTGACATGACGCAAATTAAACGATTGAAATAAAAGTTAAGCTTAAATAAACCAATTGTTAAACAAATTTAGTATTTTGTTATTCTGGTAATTTCCAGAAAAATGGTTAACCCGTGTGGTTAAAAGGTCAAAAAGTGAGAAAGGACTTGCGGATATATTGCGATTTCTTAGCTTGTTAATATTTAAATTTTAATTTAATAAAAACGCTAAGATTATAACTTATGGTTAAGTTTAAATTACAATAGTTAATTTAAAGAGTCTCGAATAGCTAACTAACCCATGGTCACTAAATTTCATTAGCTAAACTCTCATATAGAGCTCGTTGACACAGCTTTGCGTTAGAAGATCTGACTTCTATTTGATCCAATTATAGATAAAGCGACTATAAAAACAAAACAACCCCTTGTTGTTATCACAGCCCGCGCATTTCTAACAACTCAACTTACCACACTTTGTCTCGTGGGGAACCTCTGCTGCGTCCGGTTAGTTCTATTTTCCTCCAGTGATGTTACTTTAGTAATTAAATTTTATTGTTTTCATAAATGTATAAGATAAAATGGTTTGCATAATATGAAACATACTTCTTAATGTATATTGCATTACATAAAAGCTAAATTAAACAAAAGTAGGTGGTATATTATGTATTAATTTGTAGTAATTTATCACCGAAAACTTTCGTTTAACTTTTTCAATTATAAAGAAACGCTTATACAAAAACAGTAATTCGTTTTTGAAACCAAATTTATGTTTCTAATGTGGGTACGTTGAATGTACCAAAAACGAGGGTAGAATAAGACGATAATCTTAATTCATAAATTTTACTGTATTAAAATCACAGCTTTAACGTGGCTTGACTTGTGCTGGTAGCTCTATTTGTAAAAGTTACTTGGGGAGCTTTTATCAGAATATTTATTTAAGGGTATTATAATATAACATTTGTACAACCCAGGCCTTTATAAATTGATCATGGCTTAAAGATAAAATTATCATTAATTATTATATCGTAAAAAACATTTTTGTCTGTTTCCTTTTTTTGTTAACTGCTTAAAAAACAAATCAAACTTGGTCTCAACTTTGATCAGATTCGAGTAAATTCCGCAGTTTTCAGTTGTAACCTAAATATGAAATAAATAAAAAAGAAAAACAGCGCTGGTGTCAAGTTGTATCAAGAACCTATATTACTTTATCAAGATTAAATAAATCTTTTACAAAGCACAGGATTTATTGGAAATTTAAAGAAAATCCAATAGTAAACTCATAAAACTTGATTTTAATTCTAATTATTTATTTACTTCTAAGATTTATTTATACTGCTTTAGAGTCTCTAGGCAATATGTTACTCGACTATCGTCTCGTTCCATGCTATTCTACTCGTATTTCTATTATTTATTTTTTTTTCTAAACATAAAATAAAGGTATATTGTAATACACTTAATTGACTACTTAAGTTCGTATTGTATTATTTCAAACCCCACTTTATATTAGCTTGTAATATTGCTAATATTGAAATCAAATCCCGATCCTAATATGTTAAGTGTACTCCGAATTATTGAAGATGTAAATTTTCAACATAATACCTTTATTAGCTTTATTGATAAGCATCATAGAAGATTATTGACAAAATGTCATAATATGGAATTTTAGTACATTTCATATAAATATATGATGAATGTTTGAGATATTACTTCTTTTATGTTTATTAACTTGAGTTTACTTTCAGTTTTTTCCAGATATCTCAGAAATGCGAGATTTTACGTTAGAAAATGTAAGCATTTTTAAAGCCAACAAAATAATTATGTTTAATATAGTTTGTTTTTTGATTAATCTCACTAAAAAATATTATTTTGCCGTTTATTAGATTTAAATGTAAGGCAATTAATTTTTTTAAATTTTTATAATTACATTTTTAGATTGGTGTTCAAAAAACTCCGTATAGCAATTTTCAGAGTTAAATTACAAAAAGTTTTCTAGTTATTGCATTTTTAAATTTCTTTAAAAATAAATATTTTTTTAAAGAATCTTTAATTTGAAGATTCACCAAAACTATTTGAAGTTGGGGTAACTGCGGGTGGTAGGGTGAGTCCTAGCGCAACGTAGAGTTTAGTCTAGTCACTTCTCTCCTATCTATGAAAGTTTTTAGTTTCACGAGAAATAAGGTGAATCGATTTTAATTGTACACCCTGTATAAGAACCACAGAAAGCCATTAAAAGAGATTTAGGAAATCTATACAGCTCGGATGGGTTTTCCAGCAACTTATAATTTTCATTTAATAACGCAAATAAGAAATTTTTTGTAAAGAATATATTTTAATTCTTAAGTGTTCTCAGCCAATTAATGCTACATAATTTAGACGTTAATTAAAAAATATTACGTTTTTTCTTGAAAACCTCGACTTTATCGATGTATTTGACAGAAATTGGTTAAAAATAAATGAAAATTCACTTAAAGTCAAATACATCAGTGAAAATGAGATTTAAAGCATAAATGTCATATGTTTTTCTTATTTTCTATTATTAACCCTGCGGCAGTCGCGCCATTTATTTTAACTCGAGCGGTCGCGCCGCGGTCATTAGGTCATGCATGATCAGATATCAGTTGTTTTGTGAGATTATGTTGCTTGTCACACAAAAACTATTAAAAGTAAACACATTTTATTCAAAATTAAAAGTTTACTAAATAAACTGTATTGATTCAACAATTTAGTAAATAAAAACGAAATTTTTGTTTGGTTTCGAGGGAGGTAGAACAGGTAACTTTTCAGTAGCAATGCTCTAGACAAACAAATTTCTCAAAGGAATCGCAAATAATTGTTGTTTTTCTGTTCTTGTGAGAACCACACTTGTGGCAGGAAAGCATACCTACACACATCCATGCGAAATAATGATGAATATGTAAACAATTTCAAATTTTATCAATAGTGCGGACCTCTGTTCCCCGACGCGACTGCCGGAGGGTTAATTGTATGAAAACGACGCTTTAATCAAAATTTATTATTAAAAATGAATATATAGGTATAATGCAGTTTTTTAATATTAGTACTATGAAAGTAGTACCTTTTGAAGACTTTTTCTGTTGCATAAAAATTGCTTTTACAGTAATACTTATTATACATTTTTTGTTGAAAATTTCATTACCTTTTTTTGTTTATATACATTTTTCTATTTCGTCGCAACCGTTTCCGAATTACAGTAATTTAAGGAAGACTCCGAGAAATACAATAGATATTTTCGATACAAGGTAGGAAATGGAAAAAGATAGTTTTCCATGAGTATCGAAAAATATTTTTTCTAATTATGTTTCAAAAAGAACCAATAACATATTTTTTATACCAAAATTAAAATGAATTTACCTACTAAATATTTACTTAATTTACAAAGATATACTTAGTGAAAATAGATACTTAAAATTTAAATTTGACAGTTGGTACCAACCAATGGTTGGTTATTTTTACTTTGTGATATTCAAAAGTGTGCGGAAAAGTAGTACTTTTCCACTTTTTGAAACATGATTAGAAAAAAAATATTATAGTCATCTGTATCACAAGTCAGAGAAGATGCGACAAAATCAAAAAATGTAAATGAACAAAAATGTAGGGAATGAAATTTTAAAGAAAATGTTTTAAAAAGGTACCACAAAGGTCTTCAAAAGGTCCAACTTACGTTACTGATATAAAACTGTTTTATAAAAATAAAATTGTGAAAACAGAAAGTTTTTTAAAGTTAAAATGCCTAATTGCTAGAAAATTGAAAAACCAAAAATCAATTGTTTCTGTTCCGAAAAAAGTCACGACGACAGACTGGGGGTTGTTTTCCCTACGGCGGCGCCTAGTGGGTTTAAAACTTGAATCACTAATCTAAGCAGTTCCTGAAATACCATTAAATATGCTGTTTCGTTTTTGTAAAATTATTTAATATGTAGTTTTAAATATTATAAGGATAAAACTTAAATTAATTCTATAATACGAGTACAATATTAATATTATTCGACCCTTTTGTCGCATCGCCGGCATGTTATTCTAATTCTATACTACCTCTGCATGTTTAATTTATTTAAATTCCTTTCATTTTGTAGTACGGGGTATAAAATGCCTATTTAAGGTCAAGTCAATAAAGACTCCTAAGATCAAAGTAACGACTAAGTGTTGCGATGCTAAACTGAGAGCTAGTAACCTTTATAGCGTACTTACGCGTAAAGTACAATCTAGTAATGGGAATACAAAATCAAATGAAAATAAAACAATAAAATGATATACCTTTTTATTAAAGAAATATTTTAATATTAAAAAAAAAAATATTAATTTAATCAATTGATCCCTACCTTTACTATTTACCTCAAGAAAAACGCATGTGTACTAATGAATTGGGGGATAAACATGAAAACAAAATTTATTTTATAAATCAGTGCATAAAATTAAATTGATTAAATTATATATAATTACAAGATAACAGAAACATTAGTACATTCTTCACTCTTTTAATATGTTAACATCATAATATTATATTATTCACCTGACCCCATACATAATAATAATTAATTACAACCACTTTTATTACTTCACAACATGCAAACAGTAATATTTTTAAATTATCTCTTTAAACATTTTTTGTACTAATGACCGATCAGCGGTAGATACATAGCGAAAATTGAAATTACGTCAATCATTATTTATTAATTTGTAACTTTGATTATATTTGAATTATATTTTTTAAATAATTTTAAATTTTTACAATTGCGGTTTAAAATTCGCTGCTTTGTAATATTTTTAAATTCTATTATGTTAATATTTAATAAATCCTTTGCAATTCAAGAGAAGGACATTGTTAGTCTTTTAAATGGAAACATGGATAATGATCCAAAATGTTATAAATTCATGTAGATTTTTAAATTTTAAATAACTTGACTTAAATAAATAGGAGTAACATTCTTTGTCGCTAAAATCAATTTAAAATTACAATGTAATTTTTAATGTATTTCCAGTTAACAGATTCGTTATAAGGAAATCTAGATCTATAAAATTACAGATCCTTCTTTCATTTTCTTTTTTCAATTTGTTTTATTATAATTGATAATAATTGGAATAAAACCAGCTTTTACTTTAACTGATACTTTGTTAACATTATTAGATAAATACATTAACCTGTAACATTGTAATATGTAGTCTCAAACATGATTACATGTTTCAATCTCAAAATCTTATAATAACTATATGACATAAAAATCGGTATAAACAAGTCAACACTTTACTATGAGCTTAAATCAAATGTTTCTGCTAAATCTCTTTCATAATGGTGTTCATGCTTTTATACCAAGGTGCCAAGCTATTTGTGTGAATGCTTAGTCTACTTTGATACCTGCTACTGAAATTTGTGATTTAGTGCTAAACATAACTAAACTCCTGGTCATAACAAACATATAAAGCAGTATTAGCTTTGATCTGCAAAATTATTAATTGTAATTATTAGATTATTAGAGCTTTTTGTCAACTTGAAGTCTGAATAGATATATTTTAAAATAGCTTGTCCTTACAAGCAAGCTAAAATTTCCGTACGGAAATATAATTATTATACCGGATTTTACTTGCTAATTACATTGGAATTTAATGTTATTCTAATTATTGGGGTGTGATCTGATTTCCTAAAGCAAAATTTAAAGACAACAGGTATTTTGTTTTTGTCTTTAAGCCAATATTAAGTCTAATCTGTAGTAGACTTTTTGACCTGTTCCACAATTAAACAAAATTTAAATTAAAATTAAAATTCTGTAAGATTTTTTTTTCAAATTTTAGCTTGTAACAAGAATAAAAATGCAAAAGTTCAAAGAAACTTGTTGTGATAATCGCTTGGGTTTAAAGTTCAAAACATTATCTTTAATTTTTATAAATTTACAATGTTTTGTTAGTAGATCTTTATGATAAATTTAATTTTAAATGTTGTTTGTCAGGCTTTTAGCTTGAAAAACATAATTTTACAAATAAATAGTTAAATACATCCAAATGCAAAAAATGGTTTTCATAAAATCCAAATTAGGCAATTTCAGGCATCCTAAAAATAAGCTCTCGGTGGTACTTTTAAGCAATTTCTCAGATACTGGAAGTTCAAAAGAATATTGTACTACCTCTTTAAAAAATAACTTATTCAAATGCTTTTTTTAAATATGAATAATAAAAGTAAAATACTAAGTACTAATGAATTACCTATTACAATTTTAAATTCAAAATTAACTTCTAAAATTTAAACAGATGCCCAATGTATAGGAAATTCTTTAAACAAAAGCTGTATATAAATCTAATTTAAAATTTAAAAAATGTTGGATAAGATCGCAAAGTTTGCTGTTGCTGTGTTTGAAAGACAAAGTAAATAAAGATACAAAAAATCGCAAATACAAGTAAAAGATTGTTAGATTTTTTTACCATCTTATGCCTTCAGGATCAGACACAAAATATTATTCAGATTTGCCAATACTAATTGTGGATTTAAAATTTAATAAAGATTTAATATTCTGTTGTGGAATAGAGGCCTCCCTTCTCTTGTTTCGATTATTTGCAAAGCAGAGTCCTTCGTTGATGTTTTATTAATTTTACTTGGCGCTCTGCAAAACGAAAATTAGTTACCACGTGGGCGAACGACTTTTAGGGATCCTCTAGTGTAAAATGGTGAATTGCAATGGCCATACAGTTATAAACGCTATTTCAATATAAAAAAAGTATTTGTTGTTTGTCAAATTCTTGGCAAGCAACCTCTTGTTAACGAACCTTATTTGCGAAATACAATTTGTGTTATAATCAGTAATCGTCTGGAATTCACCCAAAGCAAAAATGTAGGTCATATTTATGTGCAAGTGTAAGTTGTTCAGAAAATTAGTAGAACTCTTATTTTGGTACAATAATCCAAAGATTGTCCCACTGTCACCAGAACAATAAAATATTTCAACATATTTGAATAATGATTTGGGCATATTAATATGTCTTTATTGTAAAATGTAAACATTTTTGTCAAACCAAATTACATACTAATCGTAAACAATGGTAAAATATAATTAAAATGTAATTTATTATAACTTCAGCAAAACAGAAAATTGAATATTTAAAGCAGTTTAAAAATCAACTTTGTTGCAGAAATTTGTTTTTCTATGTAGGATAATTGCTTTCACTTCTGAAAGGTATAATCTTTTTTTTCCATATTTTCAGTGAAATGAAATGTTTACGAAATTTTAACACGAAGTCATGTTTACAAAATGTAATCGGACAAGATAGTTTGCGTTTTCCATTTTCATTTAAGCGAAATTATTACATTTGTCTAGAAAATGTTTTATTACAACGTAATTCACAATTTGTAAGGTGTTAAAGCATCTGGTACTTGAATTTTCTGTTTGTTGTTTTACATTTTTTACAAATAGATGGATGACGCCTAGATTTGCAACTATGCACACCCTAAAACTAAAATCGCAATAGTCTTGCGCACTCAGTAACGATTTTTGCCGCTTCTTGTGCGCCCCTATCGGGCGTCTTTGCAAAGTCCCAGTGTCCCTCCGACGGCGGGCGTCGATCCCGGGCCAGTCACCACACACGCGTCGAAGTTCGCGAAGGCATCGCAAAAAATACCGGCTCACACATCGTGTTAGTATTTTAATCATTAATTAAAAATGTGATCAACTAAGGAAAGATTAATTAATGTGACCAAACGCTTATTACAATTTTAAAGTAATTCCGAACATATCTCTTTTTAGTTATAGGTTAAAAATTTTAGAGAAATGTGTTATCGACAGTTAATATTTTAAATTAATGTGTCTTTAAGTTTAAACTAAAAAAAAAAAAATAAATAAAATAATATAAAAAAGAGAATATTGGAGAAGTGTTTGATTTATCCATGATCAATTTTATAGCGCAAATTAAAACTTCACGATAACCTCAATAAAATGCGGAACGTGTGTTTTTATATTGGAAAAATATAAATTAAACCCTCAAAAAAAGTGAAAGTAAATAAATAAGTTTTTAAATTTTAAAATTTTAAAAATATAGAAAAGTAGATAATTATACAATTAATGAATTAGAAGAAGAATATTGAGTGAAAGGTGAAGAAAAAATTGTATCGAAGATAATGAATGATAAATTAAGTAGATTGAACAGTTAAAAGTGAATCATAATTGTTTGAATTGTACATTTCCTCTGGTGCTCTTAGAGCTGGAAAATACATCAGGTGAGTTTGGGTTAGTCATTGTAATTTATAAAATTTCGGATCGGAAAGTTCTGGAATAAGATTACAAAAGTTTTATATAAATTTCTTCGGTAAAAAATATGCGGGTTTACTGTTCACTTTGGATTATCCATTACAGTAATTTTTTATTTCTATCATAAAGATGATACTGGAAAATATCCAAACACTTTACTATCCTATCCTATAGTTTCCATATCCATCTTCATAAATAACTGTCATCTAGTAGCTGTCGTGTCGTTTTACAAAATGTGCTGATGCATCTAGGTGCTGAAATATATAGTAATTTGCACTAGTAACGGTTGTAATCTGTCACCTCTGCCTGTTTTTTCAAAAAGTGAAGTAAGTGGAAAACTGTTTGAACATAAAAAAAACCAAATGAAATGTACATCCATATTTTGAACATAAACCTTAAATTTATTATTCGCTTCAAAAAATCTCCATTTAATAAATCGCAAAATTTTTCAAACAACTAGAGTATTATTTTATTACTTCAAAAATTTTGAAACACGCCTAAATTGATGAACGCTTCTTGATATTAACATAAAAAATATTTTAATAAATCAAAGCGAACATTCATAAAAAGATCCTTTGTATCAATCAACTAATGACTTCTTAATAAAAAACCATTTTATGATTAGGAGCTTTTTTGGGGAAATAATATCCTACTACTACTTAAAGCTTTTCTTTCATAAATTTTATTATTGTTTGATTAACTTGGGTAGTCGTTTTACAACACTGAAACTTACATGCATTTGAAATTGTTAGTTTTATATTTATATAATTTTGAAATATACTTTGTTGTCAGATTATTTACACAATAATAATCAAAGTTGATTTTCTTAAATTAGAAATGTTCATCTCTGGAACCCTTTCGTTTACTTACCATTACATGCTTTTGAATATTATGAGGACGTAGAGCTTTCAAACTAAGATGTACGATAAAACTGAAACTTGCATCAAAGTTTACGATGCCAGTCCTAATTGCTTCACTTGTAAATTAATATTCAAATTCCATAAATTAAGGTTAATTAATTTTAATTTACACAGTACAAAATTGACTTAAATCTGATGCGTCAACAGTTTTGTGAAGTATTTTGAAAGTGTCGGTGAATTGCTTCCGAATATTTCCATTTTTAATTTTTCTATTTCCATTATACAACGCACCTCTTATCAGATAATTGAGAAAAAGCAAAGCCAATGGGAAAATAATGTCTGGGTGCATTTTTTTTTTTCGAAATAAGGGTAAAGCGGTTCTTTGACGGAAGAGAATTCTTTTGATCTTTATTTCTATAGCCTTCAGAAGTGTGTGAAATTTCAAAACTTTATAAATTATTTCCACCAAATTTCTTTTTTGGGTTAATTTATCCAAAATTAAAATTTACTTCAATTATTTCGTACTAATAACAAATTTTGTTTGCTTTAAATTATTTTAAAATTATTAATTATAATATAAAAACCTGATGCAAACTCAGACGTAAAGTAACTAAATTAGTTTGCCAAGAGGATATTTTTAAATTTATTATTTAATTATAATTTCGTTAAAAATGAAGACTTTGTAGATAAACAGAATGAAGAATAAAAATCTCGTACAATTCTAATTAAGAAATCAAAAAGGTTTTTTTTATGAAATATTATAAAGTTGAAATGTAAATGAGTAAATATTCCAAATGATAAAATAGAGAGAAATAATATTGATAATACAATCCAGCGTCATTTTCAAAAATAAAATAAGTTATTAGAAAATTAAAATAAACTGGATTGCGGTTGTGGGTTTTAAAGGAATTGACTTTCTAAATTTTGCATTTCATAAAACAGTGGTACTAGAAATTCTTGTTAGAATTAATTTTAAATGTTTAAAATATTTCTTAGAATAGAATAATGAAATGGAAGCCCTTTGAAGTAAAAAACGAAATAGTTTGATAATTTGGACAATTACAGAAACTTCACCACCCTAAATGTTAGTTTGTCTCGTTAGAGAAGAGTGGGTTTTTGTTGTTTGTAGGAAAAGACAAGAATTATTGTTAGTTATTGCAGTGATGAAAAATATTATGTCTATTTTGAAACCGAAACTACTTGCACCATTATTGGGTTGTCCAAAGGTAAGTTTGAAGAAACTAAATTATTCGATGTTTTGCAAATGGTTTTAATTCTCACTCGAAGAGAAACCAAACTAAATGTGAATCATCCGCCTTCATTGTTTCTCCTTAGTTCAGTACGAAAGTTCTACTGTCGGGCTCTAGCAATTTGCAAATGAAATTAAGAAATTTAGAGAGCGCCACAATGTTCTAGATACATCAACACATACCTTATTTCTAGAGAAATAAAATTAGGTTTGTACCCTGGGGGGGGGGGATAATTGTATTGTGTATCCACCAATACTTGCTGGAAAAAAGTAGACTACAACGCACACCCCCCGCGTACTGATATCAGGAAAACGTCACAAACTAAATATAGTTTTGAAATAAACATCAAAGCAAAATACTTCTTTGGAAAATGTTTTGCCTACTTACCTATCGTAAGCTAAACATTTACTGAACTTTGATACTTTTTACATTTATGTCATTATAATGTTATCGAAAGATTCAACGTTCAACTGAACGTTCAGCTGCAAAATCTTCGACAAACGACTGCTTTTTTTCCAACCTTTCAAGATTTTTCTTTTATTTTTATAATACAAAAACATCTTTTTCATCCTGCGCCAATAGTAGTCTCCTTATCGTTCACGAATTAAGAGGTCTAGGAGAGAACGAGAGAATCAACTGAACAAATGATTTGGTGTGGCCACATTATTAAAAGTACAAATTAAAATTAAGTACCTAACAATTATAAATTAATGCTCATTGATGATTTCAGTAAATTCTCCAGTGGAGCAACGATGAACCATAATTATTTTTAAACGTATGAGCTGCTCTATAATTACTTACTTCAGATTACAATCTGACAATAATTTTGTTAATATTAAGTGCAAATATGCGAACAACTGCGAAAGATAAAACGATAATTTAACTTCATAACTTACTTCTACAAAACTGGGATATTCAGTAATGTATTTTAGATTGGCAAGGCTTTGATGTCAGGAAGTAAAAACATTATAGACACAACTGTGCTAATACTTAAAATTTAAATAAATAGAAAGCCAAAAGTTATTACTTACGCATATCCGCCATATTGCCGTTAAAAGCGCGGAGTTACCAGGCTGACATATTAGAATCTTCAACAGCCGGAAGCTCATATTATGTCAGTCTCAATTTAAATGATTTATGCCTATAATATATAAATTCATACAAACCGTGTTGTTAATCGACTTACTACAAATGGAAATCTCGTTAATCTACTCGCGACGATCGTCACGGATAATAAATTTTTATCAAAATTTAAATAATAAATAATTTAAAATGAGATATTCGCATTTGGGTTAACAACATTTAAAGCACAATGTAATTTTTTAAGTACAATAAACTGTGCATCAGGCGTAGTTATTTTAACGCGTTTTAGTGTAAAAAGGTGTTAATGCGTTTCCATTATCATACGGGTGCTGGGGCAAAAGGACATAAAGACACCATTAGTATAAAAGGTTGAATATCCAAACTTATCTGTCGAGTTTTTAGGTGCATAACAGAGAGCAATTCGATTTGATGGTTTGATAAATCATTAATACAAATTGGTCGTGAATTTCATTTTAAAATGAGAAAAATATTTAAAAGATAAAGTAAAGAAATATAATTATTTTAAATTAAGTGAGAGCAATCTATATGATGTTATAATAAAAAGTACTTTTATTAAGTTTTCAGCCTCCACCTGCAAAATTTTAGCTACAAAATATTCTGACATTTTTACGATACTGCAAAAATGTATATTTACACTTAAAAAACTTTTTAATTATAAATCATATTTTATAAAATGTAAAATTGGCAGTTTTCTTCTTGATAAAAGCTGACAAAGTTTATGTTTATAAAAGTCGAGCTTTTGTGAATTAAAAGTAATGGAAGTGTTAACTTTTAACTTGCACTTGGTTTCACTTTTAACAACTTCCTCTATACCCTCATAAAGATCTTATAATTGTAAAAAAGTTTGGTTTAAATTTAAATATCTTACGTTGCTTTCTGTTTGTACAAGTTTGTTCAGTTAAAAGCTGTATAACAAACCAAGATAAGGTTGGGTGGCGGTTTTAACAGTCAGCAAAAGGAATTCTTTTAAAACGTTTTCATCATTTATCTAGTCGGAAAAACGGTTAACATATTATCATTGTGTACAAATACATTATACCTTTTCTACTAAAAATGTTATCGTTTATCCTAGAATGCTAGCCATTTTTACCTCTCCCGAAACTACGTTATGCTAAATTAAACATTACAAATGTAATCATTATTTCATAAAACAGCCATCACTGACCCTTTTAACGCATAAATCAAATTGATTATCAATATATTTCATCTAAAAACATTAACCGGCGTGTATTTTCCCAAACTACACATATAAAAATTATAATTATCCTTTATGTTGGTTTCTTCAAGCGAGATTCGAAACCAAGTTACCGCTTCGAAAATTTTTGCGGAAAATTCGAAAGCTTACATTTAAGAGATTCTAATATCGGTAAAATTCGTCAAACGGCCTTTACTCTTTGAAGAAGTTTATTAGGCTCACTTATAATGGTAAGGGATCACACAAAGGAGCTTAATTGGTTTTCGAGGAAACCAAATCGTTTTTAAATTTTTATTTTGTATAATTTAAAACTAGATGGAGTTGTTAATAAATTCCATTAAAGATTTTGCAAAAATTTGTGCTTTTTTACGAATTCATTTAATTTTTAAATAAATTTTACATTAAATATTTAATTAACCTTAAATGTGTTTGAGATCAGCAAACTTTAATTGCAACTAAAATGAAAAACTAAATATTAAGATTTACTGTTCTTTGTAAGTAGCTTTCTGGATAATATTAAAACTTTGTCGGCAACATTTCACGATAGAAAGATCAAGACGATATTACAAACTTACTTTATTACGAATTTTTATAGTCTTTGTTATATAACTTCTTATCGAATTAGCTGGTTTATTTTGTATTTTTACTGGGCACTCCATAAGACCAATTAAGCTCCAAAGCTGCCGTAATACTAATAATTTAACAAGCGTTAAAGTTTATTCACGCAGCTACAAACTTAAAATGAATTCTTGAAGAAAAATTTTCAAATATTTTTTATTAATTTCCTTTTTTTAAGAGTTGTAATATTGTAGTCCTGGAACGTGCTTTCCACTTTTAATTTTCAGTATAGCACTGAAAAGAAAGTTTTCAGAAAAATAATTTTCCATTCAAGCTTGACAAAATTTGTTTGCTTAAACAGGATAATCGCGAATAGGGTTTTATTTTTCATCACACGTTTAAATTTTAAATTTCGAGCAATGCTCAATCAAGCTTAATATATTCTCATTTGTTAATTTTAATAATTTATAATTTTGTACAAAGATTTTGCTCACTAATTTACCCAGATATTTGAATATTGTTGTGTAAATTTGACTGAAATTCGTTTGTACACAACCTAATCAGCAATGTGAGATAAGTAACAAAACCACTAGATTGATGAAACCTTGCGTTTCCGAGAAAGATGTATCTGCATGTTGAATAGTTGAACGTCAATTTGTTAAGGCCGAAACTAATTTCTGTTAAATTTGAAAATGGTTAATTAATTGGTTAGAGGAAATAATAAATTACATGTTTTAGCTTAATCACGTCTTCGAGAATTACTATTGGCATGTAAAATAAAATTGTTACTTAATTGAATCTACATCGATTTTTAAAATACATAGCTCAAACGGCTGGAACTCCAATGCCAGAAGGTCTTATGCATAGAAAATAATACAAAATATAGTTTATTATCATAATATTAATAAACTTGACGGTATAAATAATGTTAAATAATTACTATGCGATAAACTACGTAGTTTGTGAAATTAATGTAAATATTATTTTATATTGACTTTCCATTACAATAAAGAGCATGAGTTAATGTGTAACTAGCTGTACTAATGCAATAGACCGTATTAGTATGACGTAGACCCCCTGAAATATAAACTACTTGTGTTTCATAAATGGCTCTAATTTTCATGTATGTAACGTATAAAGCAATACAAATAACTTTGTTTTGATTTAATCGTAAACCAAGTTTAGTTTACTCTGTGGGTGCTTAGTAGGTAATTTCTAATGAACTCTATTAAACAATTACATTAAATGTTTTTCTTTAAATTTCCTTACTTTTCACATATTTTTTTTTAGTGCAGGCCTTAAATTTATAAACTTTTAGTGCTAGCCTTAAAATTTTGGTTCGAGAAAAAATGGTAGCTACGTCTCAATTGGATTAAAAATGTCTTTTTATTGAAAGACTTCAGTCGAGTGATCTATCATTTAGATAGCTGTTTCTTTCATAAACAAATTCAAAGCTGTAGACACCAAACACCGGCTACTGGGCTGCTTCTGCCACTGATTCTATTTACTCTTTTGTTAGTAACAAATTATTATCTATGATAAGTGGAAACGTGGAGAGATGTGGTTGATAATCTACATTAATAGTTTTAGCTTAAAATGGCCTAACTAGATTGATGTTATTGGAACCACGAAGCATGAAATTAATCTAGGCAGGATCTTATGAGACGAAAAAAGTGGGAATTATCTGGATCTTCTTCATAATCGTTAGATATTTTCAAAACCTGAAAACTGACAAAATTATTGAAGCACAAGACGTGCTGGAACAAAACATAATAGCATCGATAACATCAGAAAAGCAATTTGAATATATTTTAACTTTTAACTAGTATATATCTGACAAAATTAAACACGTATACCTATTTATAGCGAACAAATAGGATTATACCGAATTTTACTCTTTTTGTGTTTAAAAATTATTTTCAGAGCAATAAATTGCAGCAGATTCATATAAAAATTAAAAATGTTTCCAGGTATTGGAGAGACATAAATACATTTATAAATTCAAAATAAAATATCACAAAATGGCATTTTATTTTACTCATGAAGATTTATTACCAATAATGAAGTCGATAATGTCAATGTACGAGTAAATAGGTAGTTAGTTATCCTATCAAAGCTTTAAGTTCGACCAATACATTCACAAAAAATGTAAAAAAATACAAAATCGAATCGTCGTTTGGCATGAAAATATGTTCTAATCGAAATAGTCTGAAACCGGCATCCACATAAACACAACGTTTTTTGTTTCAGTCAATTACTGTTATAGCTAGCTCTTACGCTACGTTACGCTCCGCAAATAAAGTGACACTTTAATCCGAATGACGCAATATACTATTGTATAATTTAATCTTTTGTTGGCTGGGTAGTCCAAAACATAAATTAAATCACCAGGGATTTCAATCATTTTTAAGAATTTGGCTTTTGAAATGAAACAATACAATACGTTAAACATTCTGAAACAACTGCTCCAGCCGATATGATCTGTGGTTATGTGTAGTGGATTGCGTGTCAAAAGTACGTACATAATAAAGCACATATAATTACATCGTATATTATCAGAGTTTCCGCGTGGTACAATCCTAAATACAGTGCAGTAGATTAGCCTGCCAGTGGTGTTTAGCACTGAATGTTGCTAAATGCACAATTTGTACGTGACCATTCAAGTAATTGCTCCAACAGTTTCATATAAATTATCGAATATCAATAATTAAAATCAACAAAAAACTAAGAACATACTGATAGCAAAAATAAAATCTCTATCTACATAATTTTCATGTCAAATATGCTAATTTTATAATACAATGTTTAACAACATGACCGGCTGAGATGTCAACAACTCAAGTGATAAATTTATGCAAAGGTGTATGAACGGCAACTTGCAATAATAAAACAAAATAGTATATTGCACATTGAGTGCGGAAAGAGTGTCTTTTCGCGATAGTTCCGGAGGTTTCTTCCGATTTTGTTTTTATTTTATTAAACTAAAAATAAGTAGGTATGTTTAAAGTAATATGTTGGTTGTGAAACTTATATTGCCGGAAAATTTTCAAATAAACTCTGCTTTATTGGTAAAAGTCAAAGCCGACAACAAAAATCTTTGTTTATAGAATCGTTTTAAATTAAGTTTCTATAAACAAACAAGCATAATAATTAAGTCTCCTCGTTTTCTCTCTTTTCGTGTATTCCGTTTTCAATAAGCGATGTTCATTTTCATTGTTAATACAAAGCTTGATATATGTAAATTACCGCACTTGTATACTAAACAAATAAATCCTAAATAATGTAAATACAATACAATTTGAAAATAGTAAAATTGAATTATTTTTTCTAACTGTAATAACTCGAACCAACTCGAAAATTACCAAAACTTTATAAATTTAAACGAAAAATATAAAAAGCTTTAGCTAAACAAAAAACAAAGCGTAGTATGCTTAATTCGTGTTATTAGCGTATAAATCATGTATGGTTTTTGAAAAAAAGTAATAAAACTTTAAATTAGACGTTATTTTTTTAGTTCTTTGTTTTTTTTGTTTTATATGAACCAGAAAATAGGATAAATAAATACAAAAATGCAAATAACGCGAATGCTGAATTGTTACGAAACGCAAGCGATATTAAAAGATTAAAATCGTTTTAATTTTCCAAGAAAATTTGAATGTCTCAAATGAAATTTGAAGTGAACTTTTTATTTAAATTAAAACAATTTTTCATATTTTCCGTGTTACGTGCTTTTTCCTACTTAATTACCAGAACATTGTTTTTTGGTAATTTGCTGTAATTAAGAGATGAAATTATATGTTAAGGGTAAATTAATGAATAACTTATTTTAAATTATTTTGTTTGCTCGTAGTTTCCCGGGCGCCACTCAAACTACATATTATACAATACTTCTTTAATTAAAAATTACATTGAAAACTACCAACTACACTTCTTGGATTGTGTCCAAATTGCGATGCAAGGATTTTAAAACGGCTTTGTGTAGTATTTTTGCATTCGACAATAGGCAGAACAAAGTAATTATTTACTGAATATTCTGACAGATTTTTTGTGAACCAACAGTTTTACATGAAAATTAATTATGTATCTTGTTAAATTTTCCCTATTATAATTATATTATTTTAAATGAAGGCTTGGAAGTGGGTCAACATGATTTGAAAATGAATGAATTTACCATAATGTAATAAATGATATTGTATGGATTTTGCCTAAATATTGCATAACATTTATCGACTAAAATAATACAAACTGAAGAGATTATGAGCTTTTGTTCAAAATTTGCATTATGTAAACATGAACTTATTCTTGTTGTTGATAATATTCGACGTAATGAAGGAAAATCTCCTACGTAAACAAAAAATTATTTTTGTATTTTCACTTCTATGTTTTCAAATAATTTCAACATTCAATTGACAAAACGCGTGGGGCTTTGGTATTTTTTATTTTTATTTTGTATTACAAATCAGAGAGAAACCTGTAGATTTTAAAGACTCAAAAATTAAATTAAAAGGTACACGGAGGAAAAAAAATAATGGAAGGTAAAATAAACTACTAAGGTGCATACTATGTTAAAGTGAAGTGTAATGAAGTATCTTATAAAAACAGTGAGCAACCACAATGTAAACGCTTTTTCCACTAACCCCTGTTTACTTAAATCAAACACCAATTTCGGACAGCAACACAAAGAAGCTTTTACTGAGGAACAAAAAATAGAAAATAATAAATGCATATAAACTACATTGCTGACTCTATGTCGTAACTTACAATGTAAAACAAAAAAAATTATAATTAACTTGCTTCACTAGAGGTGCGATAAATTGAATTGATAAAACCTGTTCAAACAAATAATGCATCCATTCCTCAGGTACAATTGCACAATAGATGTAACATCATAATAATATCAATGATCAACCGCGAACAGCTGATTATCACACATTGCATGCGGTGAAACTTGAAATTAATGATATACCTGAAAGTTATTCTCTTCATATTTGCTGGCGAAATTTGGCAAACAGAAGTAAATTTAAAAATGAATATTGATTTTGAAAAATAATTTGAAAACAATAAATAATAAGTAATTCAGGTTAAAGTAAAACACAATTAAAGAAGTTAAAAAGAAAAATTATGGACGAATGAAAAGATTGAAAATTGAAAATCATCGAATTATTTGCATAATTTCAGATTCCCCAATTAAATGAAAAAAAAAGAAAACAATTAATAATAATTTTATTATTTTCTAGAAGGAACTTTTTTTATCAATCTTATGATTTGCTACTTACACCTTAGTTTTTCAATTAATTTGAAATTTTTTGTTTTTAATTCTTAAATTGCTTTTTACTTGAAATAACCCAATTTTCACTTTTTTGGTGCCCAACAAATTGACTTGAAGTTTTGTAATTATGTCAACAATAAAGCAAATTTGTGTTATTTAAGCAAATGATATTGCCCCATTTTTAGTTACATGAACTAATGAGAATCTGCTATAATTTGATTATACTGAAAATCTCATTTACAAAATGTAAACCAATCGGGCTACTTTATTCAAATTTAAGTAAGTAATCAGAATCAAATTACCATGAAAATTTATTTTAATAAAAACTTTGTGAAAACTGAATTTTTGATTTTGTTCTGAATTTTGTTAATTTAGAGGATTTCATTTAATTATTAAAATATTATCTTGGATTCAATAATTTTAAGAAATTTATTAATATTTATACTTTTGAATAAAAATTTATCTTGAAAACTTAACTCATCATTTGAAGATAGTCTTATTACATTACACTACGATTTAGAAAAAATTAAGGAAAATAGAGGGAATGTTATAATGTTATATTTGTATAACAAATAATTGTTTTGTTATACAAAGTTAAATATTATATAATTTTTAAATTCCATAATAAAGAAATTTTTTATGAGAGTGAATTAAAATTTCATTACTTTAGGATGAATAATTTAATATGTCTTTGTAGTTAACTTAGCAGTAAATTTATTTTATTTAATTATAGCTAAACTCAATCGTATTACACAAAACGCGTTTCATTAAAAATTAAATTATTTTTGGATAAACTAATAGTTTTAGGCTTAAAAATGTTTGCTCGTGGTAATTATAAATTGTATCGAGTAATCTCTGGAGAAGTGAAGAATTGAAGTAATCATTCTCTCTGAGAGATGTTCTGACTTCTTTAATTACCTATCATTTACCTTAGAGAATACACACTAGAGCACTGCGGTTCATCCTTTCCTAACGCTAACTACCATTGGGAAATACAGACTTCGATTTGGAGACTTTGGTAACTACTCTTGGGTACAACTACTGGTGGAATGTAATAGTTATATTAAAGTTATAATTGCCACCGCGAATTGACGACATATTTCCTACTTGATTGCTTTTGGTATTGTTTAGTTTTGTTCTCGATTTCTATTCACACAGGAATTTCTCTAAGAAAATCCAATTTTGTAGTATTACTTGTTCTTTTCCACAAAATCAGATAAATGCGATGTTTTTATTTTCTCGAGTGTAGGTATCACTAGCTTATAAATGCAGCAATGCGCATACCTGTTATCTTGAAATGTCACGCAAAATAAGACTTTGCATTTTAATTAAAGGTTTTTACATTTAGGGCTTAAGCATTGGATAATCTGAAAAGTAAGTAAAATTTTGATGAACATTTCTTTATCTGCGCTAGGTCTAATTCAGCAGTATAAGCTAAAAATGTAAATTTAAATTAGATTTTCATATAAATGAAATTTTTAGTGCTACCTACATAAATGAAATTATTGTCAAGTTTTATTTAAAATTAGCACGAAAATTTACAGGGTGAGATGACTAAACATCTTTTGTGAGAACTTGGATTTTAAATTTCGATTTTCTAAAGTAATTTTGCAGCAGCTGCTTAAATAAACCCTGGGGGAGTTAACATGGAATAATTAAAACTTTATATTGCATCAATAATCTAGTGCATATCGCTTTAGGCTGAAATTATAATATCGATTAAATTACAGATGGGTAGAAAACCGAAAATTTAAATTTAAACTGCAGTTTTTTCAAAATGTGTTGTAATAATATGTCGGCGATGAAAATACTTTGTGACTCAAAATTAACTTTTATATTTTGCTCATAAATCAAATTAATCATTTATTTGAGAAGGGTTTCCATGTATAAAGGGAAAATGTCTATTATGCATTTATCTGATGGTAAATATTGAAATGTCAGAAAGGTGTTTACAAGAGGGGTAGCTTTTGTTAAGAATGATGTGACTTTTTTGTTTTACAATGCAGCGAACGCTTTCATAATAAGAACAAGATTATTTTAGAAATAAAAAGAAATATCGTTCTTTCCAATTCAATGGGTTCATTTAGAAGATTTCAACTTTCATAAATTTAATGCAATCCTTTATTGCAATCCTTGCAGTGGGTGGTGTTGATTTTTAAATTGAACAATCAGATTTCTTATTTATTATTGTCTGAAAGTAATGAACGGTTTCACACAGATAATGTTTTTGTAATTTTTGATCTACGACCAAGCTACACATTTGTATAAACAAAATAATTTATTAGTTGTTTTTCTTGCCTACATGATAAATATTTCATGTTTTCGGTCACCTCGGCACAATTACCAAGAGGTTTCGATAAGGATAACATAATCTGTTATCCAAAAGGAGCACGCTCCCAGATGATTTCCTAAGCGTCTCATTTTATTTAAACTTGTAGCTTCTAAACTCACGTAAAATTTTCGACATTACGCATTTAATACATAAAGGAAAACTTGAAATATTTAAGTATATAAATTTATAATTTGATATTTGGTATTTTATTTATTTATTTAATTGGATATTTTATTTCATTCTGCGTTTCATACATAAAATATTCAAATTTTATGAAGATCATATTGAATAATGCAATCTGTGGAAAGGACGACAAAAATACTAGGCATACTTACACGAATAAGCACATACACGTTCCCAAATTTCTTTAGGGATTTGTGTTTGTTATATAAAACGTGAAATTTTTTTTAACTATTTAGTTTTTGTGTGTTTTATGTAACAACAACACAGCTTGTAATACAAAAGTTTTCAAAATTAAAACTGTAACAAAGGAAATACATTTTCCATCGATATACACAGCTGGACAGTAATTGGATAATTAATTTAGAAAGATAATCTACTTCTCTGCAGTACAACAATATATGTTTCGCATGTGCATCTTCAACAAATTTCCATTGATGAACAACATTTGTCTAAACGTCAAAACTCTTTTGAATTGGAAATTATTTGATTAGATTTTCAAAAACGCTTAAACCGACCAGCTGTAAAATAAGAACGAAAGAAATTACCAAAACATCATAATAAATATAAAATATAATGAAAATAATAATTAAACTAACATTAAAAACCAACGCGACCGGCTGCATAATTGCAAAACTTTGAGTAAACGGTTAAACTTACATACTACACACTGCAGTAAACTTTAGAAATGACCAAATTTTCAAAAAGAAAGAAAAGTTGCTTGATATAAATTATAAAGCATGAACAGGGCCTATTTTTAACTGAGTTGGGCCATAGGCTTTAGCAAATTTTCGGGCCCCTTATATTCAAGTGTATTTTGATTGTTATTTTACGATTTATGTTCTTTTTTTTGAGTCTATCAGCCCATTCGGCTCTATGCACGTCCCTAATGCGCCTAATGGTAAAATAGGCCCTGCGATTAATTTTAAGCAATAAAAACTGGTTCCGCTACCAAGCCACACAAGTAATATTAATAATGAGCTTCAATGTAGCTATTGGTATACCGGGTGCACAGTTTACTGTTTAGAATCTAAAGTCTTGCATTTTGATTATTTTTTAGAAATAACCCTTCATAGTCAGGGAATTTGCTTTGAAAAATTTAGTGGGAACCCTGGATGGTTGTACGGCCTTCTAGCATTGAGCATTATTTCATTACTATGGAATCGGTACTTGTTAATATTTGTTACTAAAAGAAATACCATAAATTAAAATTATCAAATTGAGCTAAATATGTGTTTTATTTTGTCCTGTAGCTCAATTTGATAATTCTAATTTATATTATTTTCAAGAGCTAACAATTTTTAATTAAAAGTAATACCTTAACTGGGATGCACGAATAAAAAACAAAAGATGCACTGGGGGGTGACCCCCCGGATTGCCACTTATATTTTGTGTCTAAACCAGTTTTGTAATAGCAGCTAAACTGAAGCTTATCGAATTTTTAAAACAGATTTTAGAAATTTCTATAGCAAACTAGGTTGTAAAGCTTTAGTTCAGCTGCTACTATAAAACTGTTTTGTGGCAATCCGGGGAGTCTGTGCACCTTTAGCTCTTTGTTCACTCAGCAAAATCAGTGCTGGAGGTATTCTACAATTCCCATATATTGGAAAAAGGAACTAGAAACTGGCCTATTAGCCTGTTGCCAGCTCTCTACAAGCTCACAGAAAAATTCATATTATTACGGTCCCTTATTATAATAGTCGGTTAAGTATGCGTATAACTATGATAAGATGTAACTTAAAGGCCTCATAGGGCTTGAAGCGGAGAGTCTTTCAAGTGAGTAAGTTTCTATAAGTCCACGCACTGTGGATCTAGGACAGGGAATCTCCAATTTAAAAATTTTGGATTAATTCACAAATAGAATAAAGTGCACTGGGGAGCATTCCACATTTTAGCTCTTTGTTCGCAAAGAAAAATTAATGCTAGGGGTATTCTACGATCTCCAGGCGTCAGAAAATTTCACAAAAAAAAAATCTGGCCTTTTTGCGGCAAAAGTTGCTATAAGTTTTTTTTTAATTTTTGCACCTTGATCTGGTTTGCTCCATATGTAGTTGCCTAATTTCCCTAGTGCCTTGCGTTGGCCCTGATTTTCATGAATAGTATGGTTTTCGCTCAGGACACCCCACAATCAAAAATACCAAGCATTGTACATAACAGGGTCAGAATTTTGATCTATTCCCAGGGCCTATTTTTAACTGAATTAATTGGGCCCTAGGCTTTACACAATTTTCGGGTTTTTGGGTTATTTTATCAGTCTTTGGTTTTTATTTTATGATTTTATGTTCTCTCTTTTCGGGCCTCTATGGCCATTGGGCTCTAGGTACTAGCTTAATACGCCTAGTGGTAAAATAGGCCTGAGCATCAAATAAATAATCTTTGAATAAATATTTATTGTATCCTATTTTTATAAATTCCAAAATTTTGTCACCACTGATGGTGATGCTATTTTATGGGGAAAACTTTTGGAAAATTTATACTTACAGTGTATATCCTATTTGTGAAAACATTTTGCCATTTATGGAATTGTGCAGATGGACATATTTATGTTTACCTGAAACCACCTGTACTAGAGATAGATAGATCTATTAGTACTTGAAAAACGATGAATAAGCATTTGATCTACTGCAACATCATGAATGGAAATGAATGAGATTGCATGACGAGTATTCATAAAGCATTTAATAATAATAACAATGATAGTTTTAACGAGCAAGTTATTGATGCTTGAATAGAAGCATGAAATTTTAAATTTATTGTTTTATAGATTTTCCTTCTATTATTACCTACCGGGTGACCAACCTTATACCCAATCATAGAAGATTATTTTTTATTTTTTTAAATTGCATATTTTTCATTTTACTATTCTTGAAAAGTCTTAATGTAGTTCTGACAAAAGCACTAAACAGATAAATTGTTTTCCTTTCATTCAATACAAAGTTTAAAGTAGCAATAAAATTGATGGCTTTAAAACCTTTAAAAGTAATTTTAGTGTGAAAGGTACAAGTCAATCTTACAAAGGAAACTGTCCCTGCGGGATTTTTAGATGCAAGTGTTTATTACGATTTCTAATTGCCCAATAAAAAAATATGAGGAAATTCCTGATGAACTTCCATAATTACTGTTAGTGACCGACTGCGCCAATTACTTTTCAGTTGTTTTAAATATTTTTGTAGTGTAAAACAATAAAAAGAAAACAATTTACCGGCAATGTGACAATAAAAATAAAGGAAATATGAGAAATAAAATACTTTTTAGGTGCGCGTTTGACGACCCATTAATGAGCAAGTTTGTTCTCAGTGTCGAATAAAGCGACATAAAAAATTCAATAAACTTGATACTCGCGATTACATAATTCTAAATAAACAAAGAAAAAATTCTTATGCGAACACTTTTTGCTCCAACCGAAAAGTAAAATCAAGAAAACCGTATAACAAAACTTTTTATGGATTTGTCAAGCTATAAATTTATGTACTCTAATATTTCCTGTCATTTTCGATAACTTGAGAAACGACATCACCAGTGTTTTTCAAATGGATTTATACAAAGTGTTTGATAACGTTTTCTATTAAATTCGATTCTTATAAATTCAAGCAATATTTTATTGGGTAACGAATCAATTTTGGGTATATTTAAATAATGACGAGTTTGAAGTGAAAATTTGAGAAACCAAAAATGCCGACTACATGTGGCAGAGAAACGGAAGACTTAATTTAAAATTAGTGCGAGAGTGTTGCAAGAAAAGTTTAAACTGAAATTGTAAGGTAAAATGGAGATTTCTGGGTGCATTGCACTTTAGGGAGCTATTTCGAACACGCGAATGCGTTACCAAAAACTTTATAATCTGTTCAAGGCGTTACAGATAGTTTATTGCCATTTTTTAAAAGAAATTATTTACAACTGAGTTCTCCCTTTGGAACGACTCAAGTTTTGTTAAAAAAGCAGAGCGTTTCAATAGAATATTCAAGTCGTGATTAAACCAAAGCAATGTAATTATTGATATCAGTCGTTGTTGACATAACTAAGCCGGGGAGTTTTAATTCCCTTAGCCCTAGAAGAACTAAATGAAAATGGAAACAACGGATATTTGTATTCAGCGCATATACACCTAAGTGAATTTTTCGTTTTTCCTACCATTTGTGGTTGCCTTAAATTTTTTATTTCTTATTTGAAATTTTACACGTCCGACAAACTAAACACTGATTGTTCAATTTTAATTTTAAGAGTATAAACAACAATCTGTTTGAAAAGTGGCCCCTTATAGTGCAATTTTAGATGATTACCGAGTTTATAAAGCCCACGTGAATTCTACTTTGCAGGATGCCGGATCAACGTGGTGTTTTAAATTTAAGATCACTAAAAGTACTCGAGAGAATTTTTGATGTTGTGCTGAGGGATAACTTCCTAAGTACGGCAAAAACAAAACGAGGTGACTTATGATGAAACCCAAAATGAAAAACTTCAAGCTGAATTGAAAATGTTTTTTCTATTTTACAACAAATTAAACTACATTTTTGTCGAAATAGTTCTATCCTATCCTCCAAACTCCTATCGATCCACGAACACAATAACGGCGATGCGAAGGGAAGCAATAATTTAGTTATTCCATTAATCACATGAGCGAACTTGAAATAGTCAACATTTATTTCACTAACACAAACAAAATGAATAGTCGATTATCTAACCCAGTATGAAATTTTAAAGGTTTTCATAAAAAATATTTCCTAAAAAGACCTTCTTTACAAACGCAATCGAGTTTTATTTAATATTTGTGTAAAAAGCTCTTCGCGTTTGAAAATTGCAAATATTAAAAGTTGTATCTACAAACCAACAAAAAAAGATACAGCACAAGTTTCAAACATTAACTTTACCTTCTAAAGATTTACTAGAGTAAATTTTTATAAAATTTTATATTAAAAATTATCCTCTTTTTAATGAAAAAAACGTGAAAGCTGCTAGAAAGCTTTCTTAATGTGATTTACTGGTGAGCAATGTAGCAGTGATGTAAAAACCTTAAAAAGTTTTGCACTGCAGATAAAATTTAATTATTAAAAGTTGATTGCTAATGTTGAAAAGTGAAATTGCTTCTTTCATTAATTTAAATTAGATAAAATGTGCTTAATACAACAATCTTAACCGTTTTCACGATAATAAACCTCATGAAACTGCCACGGTAAATATTATTCTTACCTTCTATTAATTTACTTCAGGTAATGTGCGTTTCCTCCGAATTTTCTTTTAAATAAATATACTTTAATACTTTGCGATCAGTATTATTTTGCAATTGGTATTTAAACGAAGAATAAATTCTAATAAAAACATAAATTTATATTATATATAATCTCAAAAACTCTACAACCTAATCCGTGGTTGAAATGACGATCAATTCTGAAGAGCAGAAGATTTTGTAGGGGACATTTCTATAAAAAAATACTCATTAAACTACCAGGCAATTACGTAATATACAAATAATAATAAGTAATAACTAATGTATTCATAAATACATATTTTATAATTCTCCCATTACTTTTGTTAATCTTCTACCTTTTGAAGTACTATTTAATTACTTAAAATAATAGCTTCTGCATTAAATTACCAATTATAAAAAAGACTTTTATATGAACTCGCCCACTAAATGTTATCTTCTTTTCTACTTGCCCATAGAAGTTCCTTCCTTTTAGAGAAACTACCAACAAAAATTACCATGTTAATATCTACGTGTTTATTTGCACAATGGAAATCCCTAAGATCCTAAGAATCTGGACATTAACCTTTACGTTTTCCTTTGTAAGCTTAACCTTTGGATTTCCTCAATAAAACTAAGATTAAGGTTTAATACTGTAATACAATTTTAGGGTTTTTGTGAACTCTGTATTGAATAGCTAAATGACGAGTTATCATCTATTCAATATGATGTACGAAAAACTCTATTGGAAATTGGGTATTGAGAACACATCGCATATTATTGCTTATAAAATGTTGAAGTTGCACACAAAAATAACAAACATAGTGTTTTCGAAAATAAAAAACAAAAATGGTTAAGTAAGCTTCAGGAAAGTTTGAAGCCTAAGGTTTGTTTAGAATGTAAAGCCAAAAGTTGTTTAGTTGCAGGAAAAGTAAAGTTCTCAATCTGAACTACAACACTACAGCCTTTTTATAAGTAAAAAAACAACATATAAAAAGTAAATTAAGTGTAAAAGCTCACTTTCACTATCTATGTTTATAAATTTGAATAACCATTTTAAATTTGTTTTAATTTTAAGTCTTGAAAGTGTGACGACGGAAAACTTTTGTTGCTAGCTCTATTCAAATTAATTTTATTTGACAACTTTAGAAAAGTTTTACAAATAATTAAATGTCTAACCATGAGTACCATTACCCAGTAATGACAATTAGTAATTGACATGCAGTCAAAGAGCTGAAAAGCTTAATCATTGTATAATGCTTAAAAGCCATTTAGAGTGAAAGGCAGTGCAATTCTAGTTGCACCGCATTCAGGTTTCTATTACCTATATTAATTAATTGCAATTCGGTTGATAAAATTGGTTTTTCAAAGTGAGCAGAAACTAGTAAACAAAATAAAATTTTAATGCTTAATTAAAAAATTTAAGTGTCTCGCTCGAGCGTAGTGTAGCGGTTAAACCATAAACAACTTTTGAAATCTCTTTTGACAAATTTAAAATAATTGCTTGAAAACATTTTTAATTAAATTATAATACGTGAACTTAAAAAATCATATGCATTTTGTTAAAAAATAAAACAAAATTTTGATTAATTAAATTTTCTCTTAGCATTAATAAGATTTTAATATCTGCTTTCAGCCAGTTATGAATTTTTTCCTTTTTTATTCTTTATAGCAAGCTAGAAGCAAAGCAACGAAAGGCCTGGAGAATGCAATAGAAGTTAAAATTAAAAAGTATCTCATCAGCAGCTGCCAAATTAATAATTCATTTAGGGTTCAATTGGCTACACAGTTTTAAAATTAATTTTAATTTTCATTTCAGCACTTCAACGATATATCAGCTAAATTTTTTTTGTAAAAAATATTAACGTTGTTAGCAAAATTATACTGCTTCAATTTTTTTGTTGCTTTTCAAGCTTAATTTCCACGCAAATATATAAATTTTTATAATTTTGAAAACCCTTATTTTAATATTAATGATTTCCTATTTGTGATTTCAATAACTTTGTAAATTAACTTGGGATCCAACTTGAATTGTTATAATAATATTGAATAATTACTTTGGACTGAAGCGGCATTACAATAAATTAAATTTTGCAAATAAATAGTTATTAATAATTATTAGAATTTCCGGTATCTACCCTACTTATAAATTAATCATCCACTAATGAGTAGATATAATTTGAAACATATTAAAAATTCCAAGCAGATGGACCACTCCTTTAATTAATTTACGTCTGTGTTCATTCTAGTTGCACCTGAAGGATAAAGGAAATTTCCTTTTTAAACATTTACCGAAAGAAAAAATAAAGTGATTCTTTTCAATTGATTGGAAAAACCAATTCTAAACTTACTTGCTCAATGTAAATATTGATTTAGCAGAGATGGAACACCTTATAACACAAAATTATGAAGCACAATATATAGTGCTATGAGGTATCTATATAAACCGGGGTAGTTGAAAATTTCCCACTTTTAATTATTAAGCGTTTTCCATGTAAAATTTAACTTTGAAGAGCATTTTAAATGCAACACTCCTGTAACTGCTTGATATGCAATTTATTTTAATTTAAATTCCAATTTTTATTCAATTTTCCATTGTGTTTGATTTCTCATTTAATTATTCTGGTTTATTGCAATTTAAAAAACTTAATTAATTTTCTTCGCCTTCTTGTTTTGAATCTTAGCAGAAAATTTCTATTCTTGGAAAATTGGAAAATTTGGAAAAATGGTACTAATTCGATTTGAAGAAAAATAAAATATTTGTTTTAGAGCTGTCTCCGGTCCCCACAAATTTTACTTTTAGCTGACTTTTTTTTATATTGAAGAAATCTTAGTAAAACTTACAAAGTAAAACGCTTACAGGTACTTTAAAATAGGATATATCGTGGTTAGCTGGCGAAAAACATCTTTTTTATATTTATATAGCGAGCGAGTAGCTAGAAAGCTGTTTATTAATGTAATGTAACATTGTTTAATGATGTATATACAATTTGCACGCTAACGGCCAATATTATTATTAAATTAACCAATATGTATGAAAATCTGCATGATCGAGATTCACTGACTCATTTATTTTCGACTATAGAACTCTTTTGCGTTTCTATTTATTATTTAGCACTCAGAAGAAGTAATGTAATTTTCACGATGTTACATCTATGTTATGTCAGAGAAAATTGAATTATTCAATATGATATCGACTTACTACGATCAGAACTATTTCTTGTTAGATATCAAAGTATGAACATAAAGAGATGGTTACCATTGGAATTCCTAAAGCAGCGACGTTATCGGAAGTTTAAAAAAAACTTGAAGAAGTTTTGAAAATTTTGTCGAGTTACTTTGTAATAAAAACAGATCCACACTTTTAAATCTCTTTAGTACTCCATCAGCTTTGAAAATTGCTCGACAAACTAAAACAAATTTGTCAAATACAATATCTTTTGTTAAAGGGAGTGTGTGAAAATTAGCTACCTATGCAAAATCGATATTTAATTTGACGGAATAATGATAATTCACATTACATACAGATTTTCAATAAGCATTAAAAAAACATTAATAAATTAAAAGCTACCAATTGATTGCTTTGATAACAATTTAATGTTTACATTGTATTAAAACAACAAATTTACATTTCAGTGGAGTACTCTACATATGCTATATTTAAATTTCTGTAATAACGTTTACTTTAAAAGTGCAGCTCTGTATGATATTAATATTTGAGAGAAAAATACATTATTTGGCAAATTAACCCACATTTTCAAAAAGTATTTTATTGTTTATGTTTTTTTGTATAATAAAATTTTATTATGCAAAATGGGTTTCATTGTATGTAGCACATAAAGAAAAAGGAAAAGCAACTTATGTTATATTTATGTTTTATTTTTGATTTATCTCACAATATTCTTTAACACTAAAACGTTTATTATATTCTTTATTCAAAAACTTTTATTTTTGTTTGGTATCAAACATTTTTGTTTAACTTGATTTAAAATCCTAACAAAGTTTTATTTTCCTCAAGGATATTTTAATAAATGACTTCGGGTCAAGCAGCTTTTTGTTTTAAATAAGAAAACAGAAGTTGAATATTTAGGAATTTTTTATATTTTGTAAATTAAATTGCTTTGAGATCACGTCACATCAAAAATGTGTTTTAATTAAAACAAGCGTACTTTGTTTTTCTGCTGACGTGTATCAAAGTGCTCCCTTTGCTAATTTAATCTGTTAACTTTAATAAATATAATTTATTACAAACTAAGCACTGGTATATGTTTTCTTAATCGGCTAGCAGCATTAAAATTATCGTGTTAATTTTGTTACACTCTGTACGTACCTACCTGGTATCAATATTAAATTAATCGTTCATAATTAAATAAGCACTAAAGTATTACATTGATACATTTTGATGTAATCTTATGCACCCTCTTTTCTAAAGACTATCTCACTCAAGTTATCTAAAATTCTCGTTAAGGGTTGTCATTAATATTTATAAGAAAGCAACATAGTTTATCTACATAATTAAAGTTATAGCTGGTCATAGTTTGATCTAAAATAATCAAGCACGAGAATATTGATCCTTCACGATGCATTACACTGTAAAATAAAGTTAGTGTGATTTGTCCTTGTTGTGAATTGGATTTTATTTGCCAGGGTTGTTGCAGTAAATTAACATTTTTAAAAGTTAAATTCTGAAACAAACAAACAAAATTTATTTTTATTATTTTAGTGCTTTGGTAATTAATTCTAGGATAACAATATTATTGCTAATCGGTGGAAAACTCTATAATGCCGTATATAGAAAAATTAATAAAAACAATAATAACAAAGCATTGTATTGATTAAATAGTTAATAATCAAGAATTAAACAATGTATAATTATTCTATTACAGTGTTATAATTACCTATTATAATTATGAAATAAATTTGTATTCAACCTATACAAACATAAGTTAAAATTTTGATTATTCTATCTATTTATTATTAATTAACTCAAATTTTGTTATTAAATAATTATATTATTTTTTAGTATGAATATATTAATTACTGCCTATTGTTACAACATTGTATTGTTAGCATTGGCAAAATCTAAAATTTCCACAAAGTCACAAATGCAAACGCAGTGGATTTCTACTTTTTCAGTAATAAGGTTCATTTCAGTGCCATCTAAACAGCTAAACACTAGATGCTATGCAAAATAAAATATTTTGAATGTTTACTTTTCAGGTTTTTAAATTGTTTAACTGTTGTTATAGTAATTTTGCACTATCTCAGAAGAATTCTTAACCAATTGCTCATTTTTCCAAACCTGATACCATTCACATGGGACTACGCATAGCTAATTTTTATGGTCAGGAAACAAAAAGGAACAAACTTTACGTTCATTTTTCACTCAGATAAATTTGAATAGACAGAATAAATTTAACATACTTCTTTTTCTCAAGAGATTTGCAAAAAAATGTCAAATTCAATACGGAATTTTCAAAAACAACACAGCTAAAAATAATTTAACTTTAATAATAAGTTTATATATAAACATAATTTTTCATATAAAAGAAAATTCAAAATTTTCAATTCAAAAAGTATACTTATAATCAACTTTCAGGTTTTTGATTTGCCCCCCTATCTTCATTTATTTAGATTTAGGAAAATCAAATTAATGTTTTACTATTCAATATAAATAATATGACCACTTTAGAAAATTGTGTAGGTAATTTGAAAATTTACGTAAATTTTAAAGGCTGTGTTGTTTCAGGTTTAACGATGTTAATACATATTTGTTGTTACCAACCATTCAAAATATAATTTTCAGTATCATAAAGAAGACTATTATGATGCCATAATTTTAGATAATATTATTATACATAAATAATAATATATGACTAACAATAAAGTCATATTTAAGTGATAATTTTGTTTATATTTAGGTAAAATAAATATGAAATTAATGTTTTTAAACCAAAAATTACAATATTTTCTTTTAGTTATTCCACCCTTTGTGTACTTTAGCAAAATCAATAGGGTATTGAAAAATAAAATATCGATGATCATAACATAAAATAAATAAATTAAACTAATAACAAAATTATAGTTAAGAGATAATGTTTATTGTGTTTATTGTTAGGCAAAATAAATATGAAATTAATGTTTGTAACCCAAAAATAACAATAAAACAGCTATAAATTTTTATAAAGACATAAAAAATTAATGCTAATATTTTCCGATCATCAGTTTTTAAAACTTTCTAAATCTCTATAAAGTTTGTGATAATTTCATAAGTTATTGGAAATACTGGTAACTTTGATATGGATTTTGTCGTGATCGATTACGTGCGACATAAGGTTTTGCATGCAATTAAAATTAATTATGTTAAAATTTACAAGTGACTGATTACATCAAGTAATTTGTAAGTGCAGTTTAGTTGACTGCTTCTAGTATGATAGCGCTAAAACTAGTGAACCGGAATCTAACAAAAATAAATTTCCAGTATAAAACTTACCAGTGAATCAATAACCACTTTGCAGTATCAATAAAAAATAGATTAATACATTAAGTTGATATTATATGGATAAAACTTATATTTATCTATCATTTAATGGTCATTAGGATAAATTCAAACAGTCAGGTTTATACAGAAGACGTTAAATTAAAGATGAGCTATCATAATTTACCTTCGTTAATAGACTTAATAACATTTTGGTTAGACGCCAAATGAAACGTTGCTGAAATTTGGGATATTATAATGAAAGATGGAAATTTTAAAAGCATTGCTTTGGGATTAATAATGATAAATTAAACAAAAATATACAAAATAAAATAAATAAACGCAAAATTTAAATTTTTGTTCATATTGATTTTACCACAGCTGCATTTTCGTGTCTATTTAAAAATTTTTAATTACTTTGTTGCTGTAGAAACAGTTTTTTAAAACTTAGTTGCGGCTACGAAAATGATGAATATGAAACTGTGTTGGAAAAGATGTCGCAACTAAAATGATTGCTGTCGCATGGCAAATTGTTTCAGTGTTTCTGAAAGGTTAATTAGCGAGCTGTAATTTTGAGATTTTCCTAAATTTTAAAAGGAAAATCTGATATGTTCCTTGTTTATATGTATTACATACCCTGTGTTTATTCAAGGTTAGTTGTTAACCTGGCCTATATGGTTCATATAAATTTATTTACCTTTTTTCTTTTAAATTTGCAGATTGAATGAAAATTAATAAAAAATAACTAAGTTTTGATCAGATTTTTGATATTTCCTTATTATCTAAAACATATCAACTAGTTTGCTTTTATCGAATTGACTGTATTTAATAATTATTACGGTTATCATATTCACCTCAATCATTTAAGCTAGGTGAATTTCTATAGATTTAACAGCTTTTCGAGCTATCACTTGAACCGCCTTGCTCATAACATTTACAATTGAAATAAAACGATGACAATTATTTTTCTAATTTATTGTTTTGTTTTTCAGGTAAGGAGTCTAAAGACGTTGATGACAAAAAGATTCTTTCCTTTGGCATGGATATAAAAAAATCCAAACAAGTCAAACAAGGTTTTCTTTTTCCTTTATTTTTAATTTTTTAATATTATGTTTATATAGTTTCATTAATAATTAATAAATTAAGGACGAGCTGACATTGCCTCCATAAATTTCAAAGCTTTCAAAAGTTTTGCAATGAATTTTCTTTCTTGTCTTGAACAAAATTCTTTTAATTTTGATATTGATGGTAAAGAAATGTTGAACTTGAAAAAAAAAAATTATGGCACCGCCACTGTACAATTCCACGAGCCGACAGCAATAAATCGATTCAACTATACGCAGGTATTTGCCTAACAATTTTTTATGAAAATATTTAGACCGATAGGCTGCTTATTGAAATCTTACTCAACTTTTGACTGATTTTGTCTTTGTTATATTTAATCTTACAGTTTTCTTAAAGCATTTTCATTGATAGAAACATTGAGGTCATTTATATTAACATCAATCATGATTAATTTACATTCAGCTTAGGATCCAAATTCGATCTATGCGAAAGTAGATAATTACTTAAAGTTAAGCACAAATTATTAAATTATCAAGTCTAATAGCACGTTAAATCAAAATAAGTTGGTAATTATTATTGATTAGAATTAAGTTATTTATTAATGCTTTCTATTATGGAGCTGTAATAGAAATTTAATTAAGAAATATTTTCCAACAATGTTTATTATTACTATATGGAAACAACTTTACCGATTAACTTAAAACGAAAAAATAAACTTTCCATGATTAATGATTCATATTCTACATTTGGTATTTATAAATTATTAAATATCAATATTTTTTCAAAATGATGAATTACAGTAAACAATTTTCACTCATTTATTAATGTTAATGTAAAAAAGGTTAATTTTTCCATTTTCTTCCACAACTGGTTTCGGTAGAAACGCAAAAGTGTTCGGTGGCGAACTCGAGCGCCACTCAGATTAATTAAATATGAAGCCTGAAATTAATGTGGCTTCAGTTTATAGTTTCATTGTGAAGTTAATTTTTAACAGGAGATGGGATTTTGTTTCAGTTAAATGTTAGTAAAAGTTAAGAAAACACTTAATCTAAGTCAATCAACAAATTTTAAAAGATTATAAACTGGGATAATATCTTGCTTAAAATTTGCTTACAAACTTATAAATTTAAATTGAATTTATAAATTATTCATGTACTAAGGCCAGCACAACTTTTCAGGTTTTCGATACTATTAACTTCAATTTATTTTGTATCATTAATCATAGCCAACCAAGCTCGAAAATTTTGTTTTTAAATACTCAACAAAGTAATTGCTTAAGACTTGGTTAATAAAAATTCATTAAGTAAATTATTTACGAGTTTAAAAAGATCTGGAAAAGAATCTAGAAAAGAGATTTAATTTTACTTATATCGGTGTAAATCTAACTTACTTTAAACTACATCTTCAAGTTTTGTCACCTCGGTCGAACTTCTAAAAAGGACTGATTTGAATTTAACTTTTTTATCAAATTGATTTTATTGAAAACTTATAAAAAAATCACTAAAAAGAAGATAATTGAGAAAGTTAATATCTGTTGTTTAATTATACTTGAGCACGAGAAAGCTTTGTTTCTTAAAGTGATTATAGTTAATATTTTATTGGTTGTAAAAAAATAACGAAAACCGAATAAAACCTTGATGACTTTTTCAACTTTTTCTATCAACTACCCAGGTTTTTCATTTAGAGGGCAAAAATTTTAACATGGAAGTTGTGCTAATGAGGCAAACTCTTTTATTTTATAGTTTTACCGTTTTACGAAGATAATATTGATTTTAGTCGAGATTCCACCATTTGTCTTCCACTTCCCAAACGCGTTGTTACCTTATATGCTTATGGAAATTTAAGGTGTTTATGTAAATACTAACTTGTAAGTTATACTAAAGTCACTCTTCAATATTGAACTAAATTTGTCAATTTACTGGATGTTATTATCGAAAGCTGTAGACCGTTTCTGTCGATATTTTGTAAAAAAAAGAATTGTGATGAACCTGAACTTTGTTATGCAAATGGGTTTATCGTGCACAGCCTATCAAAAGCTTTTCATAAATTCTCCAATTAATTGGAAAAACGATTTTAACCTTTTTTTTTATTATTCAATATTCATAATGGACAAGTATTACATTTTTTATAATATCAAAGCTAATCAAATACAAATTTTAATTTCTTGGTGCGCATTTTTATTTTTTACAGAAACTGGATAACAGCTTAAAAATTCAAGTGAAGTTCCATTTGAAAAATGAAAAATCTACTTTAAATACATAGAACAGATGCTGCATAGGAAAGATTAAATTTTTACTTTGCCGATTCTCGGCACCTACTTCTAGTTATAATAGAAGTCCATCTGAATAAATCTCAAATAAACTGTAAATAATTAAAGAATATCCAATTGAAAACCATCTTTCACATATTTAGAAAACAGTAAAAGCTCAAAACAAGCAAGAACATCAAAAATAATATGTTAGTTTGATATTCCTCTGCTAGTAAATTTTATATTTTTTTAATATATTGCAGGGATTTTTATTTCTCAATTTGGAAATGGAGTTTTTGCAAAATTATAATTTTCAAAATTTTTATTTAAATCTAACAAATTTAAGAAATATTATTTTATTTTTTGTGAAATAAATTATATTTTCCCTTTAGGTTGTCAACATTATAATTTAAAATTAATTTTTAATTTATGCGGATAATTTTAATAATAAACCAAACAAATTTATTCTCTTTTAAAATTAAAATTGATTCTAATGACCGCAATATTATTTATTATTTAATTAATAATTAATCATAATATTACATTATTATTAATTTTTACCCAATCCTCAATACTAATTTAATAATTACAACAATAATTATTATTAAAATCATTTTGTTACCAAAGCACTTCAAAAATTTGTGACTTGATCAGTTCAATGTAATATAATATCAAATTTTCATATATTTTCCATTAAATTTATTGCGGAAGAGCATCAGATGGAAGACGACAAGTAGAAAAAAATACCATAAAAATCAGGAATCAATAGGTTGCTTAAAATTATGAAAAAATTTAGAAATATTTTTTAAAATTTTAATTTTAATTATTTTGCTGTAGTTTTTGTAGGAGAATAGTAGTAGGGGAGCTTAGTTCGTTGAAATGTATAATTGATTGCGAAGTTAGAGGAGTTTTTGTTGCTTTTCTAAATATTGATTGTTAAACAGTTTGTTTCTTTAATAAGTAAATAATTAAGATAGAAGTAATTTATTCCAGCGTCCAAAGACTTTTATGACTAATATAAATTAATGAGACAGTACCGAAATAAATATCCCTTTCTATAGCCTAATGTTGTCTATAAGTCTTCTTAACATGTGAAATAACTATAGTTCATTAATTATTGCAAACTCTTCTTAAGTAAAATTGTCAATCTAACAAATCAGAAAAAAATGCATTTATAAAAGTTTCGTCTTTATTAAACCCGATATTAAAGTCATCGATCAAACTGCAACAATGTATACAATATATATATTGTTGTTTGACGTCTAGAAACCGATAATTCTAACAGCGACATCATGTTGGAGGTTTCAGAATCAATAATATATTTTTAAAAATAAGTTTTTGTGGATATTAAAATTCCATTTATTACAAACTATGAGAGGAGCAAGGAGAATTGATAAAAATGTTCATAGTGCACCTACCCATAAAGGCGATTAGAGAATCTGGAGAGATAAGAATGGCCGCCATTATAAATTTAGAAACGACTGTTTAATTTACATGCAAATACAAAATCTTTTACGTGTTGCCCTTTTTAAAAATTGCTTTAAATTCAATAAAAGGTACTTTGGAGAACAGAAAACAAATGATCCATTTACAAGTTGTTTTTTTACCAGAGAGCGTAGGTTATCGTTTAAAGTAAGGGAGAAAAAACAAGCACAAAGATGAAGATGGGAAAGTACCCGGAGTAACTTGAAGCGAACGTTGTTATGCGCAAACTTGCCAACTATTTGGATCCGGTGTTTTCCAGGGCTATCGCCGTTATGTGCATATTCAACTTTTTAGTTACTGACAACGGCTTCCTTTTTCTCGTTTTACTTGAGCGCCTTATATCGTTTATAAAGCGAATAGAAACAATAAATAACACCGGCTTAAAACAATAATACGAGCAAAAACTTTGCGGCGCGGCCTATAAAACTATTTGGAAAATAAAAAAACTTAAATTTCAAAATATAATTTGCTAAGTGAAAAGAAATTTTTGCATTTTTCCTTAAAATCGGAAAACTTACCCGTTCATTAAATTCATATTACAGATCATTTACTCGTAAAAATATTATCAGCAAAAATAGTAAATTTGATAAAGCTAACAGGCATTACCGACTAGGTTCCGATTTAATGGGAAATTTTTTTAGTAAACGTTCTTCATTCAATTACAATTTTCTTATGGCGCGCCACACGTATCCCGGAAACTTGATTTATGTACGAAAAGGAAAGTAATACTAGAAAAAGTTTCGTTTAATAAAAAAGTAGAAAAACAAATAAGATCGCGTTTTAATTTAATTAAATTTAAATATTTTAATTTGACTTTTCTACTAGAAAATGTTTTAATTAATTTTGATAGCGCACGTCTTTGTTAGTGATTGTTAAGCCACGAACAATCACTTACTATTACTATAGTTGTTATTATAAAGGAACGCTGCTTAGGAATAATTAAATTTTTTTTTTCGGTTCGAAATGAGAAATTGTTTCGTTTAATCAAGTTTTGAAAAACTAATAGCAAAAGTTGTGGCTTAATAACAATAATAAATGGTTTTGTTGCGGAGGTATTCGACGACAATATTGAAAAACACTCAACCATTTTTCACGTCCTCGAAAGTTACCACGCCGCGGCGGCCGCTGGCTGGCGGTTGGCTTGAGCAAAGCAGACAAGAAATTATCTAAAAATTGCTAATTTTCTTAAATGTTTTTTTTTATTTGAAGGTTTAATTATAACTGCTCGTTTAAAAACACTTGAAGACTTTTAAGTGGATATAAAAAAGTAATTGTATGGTCACTTAGTTTAGCATTATGTGGCAATAAAACAGTAAACTTGGTATTAGATTATCGTAAATCTTTTCAGCTTATACTTATTTGTGTTTGCATAGGGTCATTATCTACTAGAGTAAACCGGAAAGAAAGAAAATTAAAAAACATCGACCACATCAATTTAAAATAATTGTGGGTTATTAATGAATCCGATTATAATTTCTACACTCTGCACAGCTAAAGGAATACTAATTAAAAACATTAAGAGTTCTTTAGTATTACAGAATACAAAATTTACAAAAACAGCTTAAGTGAAATTTTAAAACAAATAATAAACTTGGATTTCAAATTAAAAATACTTAATTTTTACATAGAAATTTTTTTAGAAAACTTAAATTGAAATTAAAATGAAATAAAAATTACTGTAAGTTGAAAATCCATATTTTTAAGCTCAACTTTTAAATTATATGTGTTTAAGTTAATAATTCAAATTTTGTTGTTTTAAATTAAATTATTGTTATTCATTTGTAGTATTGTGAGGAATATTTAAAAAAAATTTTCGTTAGAAGGTCCTTCCTTGAACATCCGCGATTGCTGTAGTCCTGGGAGGTCCTTCCCAGTATGCAAGGCATTGTTCATGTAGTAGTTTCTTGAAAGTCTACTTTACGGTTGGATATGCTATCCTGCATATTGGTTCTGGACCCACTAGATGTAAATTTGCATCTGCTTTAGCAAAGGAGTCTGCATTTTCATTCCTTTTTCTTCTAATGCTGTCTGGCTGTCGGTCATGATACAGACCCAACTTTTTTGCATAAGCCCTCCATACCATTTCTTCTGCACAAGCCATTATTGCAGTTATTTTTGCCTGGAAAACAGTATAGCGTGGCAGCCCAGCTTTATGTTAAACTCATCTCTTGTACTTCGTCCATTGATTCCTACCCCTACAATAATCCCCTTTTTAGATTCATCTGTATACCATATGATATCTTATCGAGTTCCCAGTTCCTGTTTCAAGGAATAAATCGCTCGAAAATTTACACTTATTTGGAATTCCCTTGCAAATTTTTGGAATTCCTTGGAAATCATAGAAATTCTTTAGATTGAAACTAGGTTCAAAATCAATAGCGGATCTAGGCAAAGTTCATATAGGGGGTTAAAGATGCTGGTGAGGAGAAAGTAAATAAGTATATTTAGATATATTTTTAAAATTTAAAAAAAATTTAGTAGATTTTGTTGGTTTTTTGTCATGAGAAGAGGGTTAGATGCATCGTTATCCTCCCTCCTTCCAGCCGTCCTTGTCAAGCAAGTGACAAAAACCAAGAAAATAGGAAATCTCAGAAAATTTAAAAATCTAAAAAGTTCTAGGAAATCTTTAAAAATCCAAAGAAATTGCTGAAAATTCTAGAAAATTTGGGGGATATTCAGAAATTGTAAGAAATGGGAAATCCGAAAAAATGTAGAAAATTCTAAGATATCTTAAGAAATCTCGGAAAATCTTAATAATGCCAACGATATCTCAAAACTTTGAAAAAAAAGCCCATCTGTGGTATTCTTAGGGGGCATCCACTAATTACGTGAAGCTTTCTGGGAGGGGGGGTCGAGCAAAATCTCACCCAATCTCACGTGGGGGAGAGGGGGTCTTGTCAAATATCACGTAATATTTTGTCTTAACTAGTGTTAAATAAAAATAATTAAGCAAATTATGTTTTATAAGTAAATCCAACGTAATCAAGCATATATTAACCCTTTCAGTCACTCTTTAATTCTACCGAAGGAAGAATTTTGCTCTTTGCACCATTGCTTAATTGAATTTTTTGAAAATTTTTGATGAAAATTGCAATGCCCTAGCTACCTTCCCGGCGGAGTTATGGTATGTGATCAAATAACTGATAAACTTACAAAAATATATTTTTTTATTACTAAATTCGAACAATTAAACATTTCTCTTTATGTACTTGAAGTTTTCAAACTAATATCGCAATAGTTAGTAGCAGATTTTATAATTGTTTTTACAGCGCTACTGTAATGTAGTATAGCAGTATAATGTATAAATGCTCAGTGTAATGTACATTTAGTTTTGGAAAATATATTGCAGCTTCAGCTTTTAAACAACAAATGCTACCATTATAACTGAACTTAAAAGACAGATGTGTAAACAATTGATTAAAGTTTGAACCAACTGTAGCCAATTGACTACAAGGTGACCGAAAGGGTTAATGTATTTAAACTATAAAAATACACATTTTAAAAAATCTCACGTGAGATTATGAGGAGGGGAGGGGGTCAAGCCAAATCTCACGACATCTCACCAAGGGCGGAGGGGGGGTCTAAAAATCGTCAAATTCGCCTCACGTAATTAATGGACGCTCCCTTAAGATTTCGTTGTATTTTCTATTTCTTCCTGGGATTTCCTCAAATTTCCCTTAACTTCCACTTATATTATGTAAGAGCAGATTCTGGAAAACTTGATGGAGTTAAGTGAGACTGGCTGAGAGAAGGTAAATACATATTTTTTGATAAGAATTTAGATAAGTTTTTAAATTTTTACCAATTTTATTGGTTTCGATGGGTTTTGGGTGGGGGGCAGTTACTCCGTTACCTCTCCCTTGTTGTAAATCATTGGAATTCTTTGAGAATCGTCGGAATTCCGTTTACAAAATCATTTTGAGCTATTTACCCCTTGTCCTGTTTGATCCCTTATTCTCCCCTCTCGGGTATGAAAACCCTAGAGGTTATTGGAAGCTCCTTACAGGGGTGGTTCAGTCAAATTGCATATATAGCATGTTAATTGCTATTCTTAATGGAGTTGGAAAATCATGGTGTGATAACCTTTTCCTGGGGTCGCTTCTTCTCGATCATTTGCCAGTAGAACCTCCATTTCCACTATCAACTTCCCGACAACGAGGATTGTAATGTCGTCAGTTTTGGTAGAGTTTTTAGCTTTTGTGCTTATGAGTAATAATAAGATTTTGCATAGAAAATTCGAAGCAAATCGAATAAAAATTGCGGCTAGCGGTTGGATAGACACATTAGCATTTAGACCACTTAAAGGGGAAGTTTTTGTTGACTTAAAAAGGCGGATATTTTTTAACTCCATTTTATTTAATTAGTAACAAGAATAAATAATATATTTAAACGTAAAAAAATTACTGACGTACAAAACACCTTGTTTTTACATCTAATAATGAATTACCATTTTGGTATAGTGCTAGATGCTGATCTGCTTGATCTTTAATAAGACATGATTACATACACTCAGAATTACTAATTAAAGTCGTGGATTAAAACTTAGGTACTGATACCAGCAGGTAAACGTCTAATATGCAGTACTCTAATGGAGGTTTTGGAAAACAAATAATTCAAAAGGATCTCAAGATTCTTTTTTGTTCCCAGACTAATTACAAATAATTGCGTTGCTACGAAGATATTAAAATAAACAATAAAAAAATTTTTTAATAAGGTAGTTAAAAATATTCATGACATAAACGCAAAAAATTTGTGCAAATAATATAACTAACTTCCAATTAAAATTAATTTGTTTTTACATTTCATTTAAGTTGGTTCTGTATAAAATTTATAATTCCAAATTAAAAAAATTCTTTTGAAGTATTTTTAAGCAGATTCTACCGAGTACTTGTACCCCAAAAGACCAAGTTGGTGACTTTTATTGTAAAGGTATTAATTTCTTAATTGTCGGAATTATTAACCCCTATAAAATTTAAAATTGAACCCAAACATGTGTAAGTATTAACTAATTTTTTTAAAGGATTGTGGCGGTTTTGTCAATTTAAATACAAAAAGAACGCAGCAGCGCCAGCTAATTAGAGTAAACAACAGAATACAAATTATTGCAAACAAAATTACTGCTGTAACTCAAAAAATGTCAAATTAAAATTGTCTGGAAGTGGATAGGAAATATTAGAATTCGTTTATATTGGTGAGTTACTTTAAAAGTAATTGGAAAAATTAACTTTTCAAATAAAGTCAAATTAAATAAGAAAAGAAAGCACTTGTATTTGTAGTGCAACCAAGTTGAAAATTGGGAATTATATAAAGAAAATAGAAAAGTTTCTTTTTGTGGTTTGATAAGCAGGATAAATGCAGCGGTTTCCTTGAACTACAACACCCCAATGTATCGTACATTTTACAGCCCCTAGTAAAATGTTTTCAACTACCCTTCTTTGTTTTTGCAGTATGGCAATGTTAAAATAAAATTAAAAATTATATTAATGCAGATTTGAATTTTTCAGCAAAATATTGATCGGAAGCGCGAATGTTAATATTAATTAGTACTTGATTAGCTGTTAATAATCAAATATGTTAGTAATAGTTGGGAGAGAAAGTTTTGGGACACTGGTCCAACTTAACAAATTTGATTACAGCAGATTCCTGCTACAGCGCGGTGACAAAGTCAGGAAACTACGTACGTGACTAAAATTTAAATTAATAATGGATGTAAGCTGAACTTGAAACTTTCAAGATCGAGAGGGAAGTTTATAATGTTTATTATTTTAAACCAAGATTTAATTTTAATTACCGTTGCGAAAATACATTTTGCAACTTTAACAAGATCAAATTAACAATAACGTTTAATCGCTGTTAACAACTGTAACTGACATTTTGAATTACAATGATTTTATTTGACCCAAAATAGCCATTGCCATTTAGGTTTTTTAAGATAATTCTCACTCACTACTATTCAAAAATATACTGACACTCTAAAGTTTAAACTTTTTTTTATGCTGGGGTTGTCATTGTTTGATTGATTGAATGTCAATACTGATTGCCATGGGTGCGTTTAGTAAACGCAACAGTTGCAATCTGAAAATATTATACAATTTAATGAAAAGGCGAAAAAACCAAAAATTAAGATTTCTTTGTAGTATATTTTTAAGTTTGCAATATTAACTAGCTTTGTGATTTAACTCACAGTTCTCGAGAGCGAAGATTTTTGGAATGTTTCTAATTGCAGATAAACAACATTTTGTTGTTTTGAATGAAATTTTTGGTAAAAGTATAATCAAACAGCATGAAATAGTTTCGTTGACCAATCAGTTAGCATAGAAGACAACTTAAAATTTAATTTCTGTAATAACATATACCAGAATAAGTTGCTCCATAGAGCAAAGGTCCCAATTTACAACCCTTTAATCTATTATTCTTGTGTAACTTCTTGTATCACTAATAAATTAACAAATTTTCAAGTACTTTGAAGTTTCTGTCAGCAAATAAACAGGGACTAAATATAATTTTTAAATTATTTTGAAAGCAAACTAAAATTTTCCAAAGGTTATGAAAACACAAATGATCAATTCATAACATAATAATGAGTTTGAATATTTAAGCATTTTAATATTTGGAAAACCAGATAATCACAGAAATTTATTTTTAATGAAGCTTATTTTCTTTTTGGTAGTCTGACATATCTAGGTATTTTAAATATTTTATTAAGGAAAAATCCAATTTGTATGATAGATTCGTGACAAATTAACTTAAATTGGTTAAATGACAATTTATTTGTGTTATTAGATTAATCAATAAACTTATAAAACAATGTAAATTAGTACAAATGCACCAGATCTTAGCACAAGATAAAAATATAAAATCGTAATCAAATCAACAGTAATAAACCGATTGCGATGGTTGTGGGGAGATTAACATTATCGATTTAATTTAAAAGTAGTTGATCAAGATTGAAAATGAAATATTCGCTCGTTAAAGAATGCTATAAAATTTTAAATTTTGTGGAGCACAAACTGCTGCTAACGGGCTTATTGTATAATTTTTAGTTTCATTTTATTTGATTTTTTATAGCCCCCTTGAATTTTAAATGCATAAAATTCTTTTCATTGTTATGTTATCAAAACCTTTCCATCATTTTTCTATTTCCATTGTCATTCACCCCTGATCTTTCTTTATATTTCCACTCAAATTTTTTTGAAATTTCCTTTACTTATTTTTCGGTTTTTTATGAGACTCCATTTTTTGTATTATCAGTTTCAGAGATATTTTAATTAAGCCTCTCCTAAAGGTAACCCTGCTAAACATCTAACTAGATTTACCTAACCGCAAACCATGTGTTCAAACATAACCACATACATGATTTAATAATAGCCGGTGTATACAAGTAAAGCAACTTTATTCTATCGAAATTTAGTACCTACCTCAATTATGATCTATTTGTATTTGAGATATCCGTAAGGTAGTGTTTCAAACCATACAAAAACAGTTTGGGAACTTATTTGAATAGGTAACTAATCTTGGGTTTCAAATTTTCCACTGCGAAGCTATTGAAAATTTTAAACTTGATTGTTATTAAAATAATTTTTAATTTTGTTTTGCTCGAAGAGTTTCAAAGATCAGACTAGTTTTGAATCTCTCACATTAGTAGTTTTATTAAATTTTGCTTCCGCCTTGCTCATTTATATCGGGAAATTGAAAGCCTGCCAGGGTGTTTTCCATTAAGCCTTATTTAACATACTTCCTAATATGTTGTGCTTTATCTCTACAACCAAGCGTAATTCAAATATTTCAATCCTTTTAAGTATTTTTTATTTACATATTTTACTCTAGGTATATTAAATATGGATTTACTTTGACAATATGAGAGTTATTTTAATTTATTATTTTCAAAGTTGTTTGTTATAGCAAAAAATAGAACGTATAATTTTATAAAGGAACACTTTGGTTTAATATGTTGTTTTGGTGACATTTTTGATGACTTTTGTAATCGCACTGATGTAGGGAAGTTAGGATACTATAAAGGAAATATGACATGTTTATAAAACGGAAACTGAAAGGGTTTTGATTTACGTGGGAGACATCTCATTTTATACGAATCTACTTAAAGCTTGGTTGGGATGGAAAAACTTGCATATACAAAAATGAATCTGTTGGTGTTTAATTTTTTTACATTCGGAGAAGAAAATCAAAATTCTAACTTTTTGACTTTTTTTATTAATTGTTTCATTTATTACCGTATACATCATTGTCGACTTAACTATTTCACCAAAATACTTTTGCCTATATATTTATTACATGTTAAACCGCAAATTTGAAATTTAGTGGAATTTCTCTTCGTGATACTAATGCCGGAATCATTTCCCGTTTTTACTGATATTATTTATATATTAGTTTTATTCATTTATCACGCAATCACGTTTAAGCTTTATAAACGATATTACAGCATACCAAATTATTTCGATCGAGTTCCTTTAAATTATGAGATTTTATCAGAATAAACATACAGGTTGGTTTTCGAGACTGCTCATTTGGAAATTAATTTTAATTATACCTGGTAAACAAGTTTACTAAATTTGTTTATAACAAAACAAACACAACGGTGTTTATTGATTAAAAGAAAATAAAATAAAAATATTTTCGGCATTTTTCAATTTTAAGGGTTGCGTTATCGAAGCAGCAAGGTTGTAAATGTGATTTTGATATAAAGAATCTGCAAACATCGTTGCACTTAACCGAATTTCCTCTAGTAAATCAACTCGAATTTATAAAATTTATTTCGTTTTCTTGAAAACTGCACCTACGTAAGCATTTTTTACACGAATTTTTGTGGTTTGTGTAATTGTAATTTTGTGATTATGGAATGTCAATTTCATTTTTATTGCTGGAAAATATTGAAAATAAATGCCACCTCGTGACTGATAAAGTATTGATCTGCGTCGCGAAATGTGTAGAAAATTGCTACAAATTGTAGTAAGTTCACTCGGAAATGAAATTAATAGAAAATCAAATAAAAATTTTAAAGGAAGCAACGGTTCGGCTTCCGAAATATTATAAATTTTGTATGCTAAACCATGTATGTTTAGGCTTGTCAAGAATGCAATTGTAGGTGTATAGTTTGGTGTAACCAACACCTGCTCTACATAGTTACGTTGGGGTTTGTAGTAAATTGTTTAACAAAAGATAAGGAAAATCAATTCCACTGCACAAAGCAAATTTTGTAGTTGGTTATTTTAATAATTAAACTCTTTATTAAATCATGATTTTCTAATTATACTTAAGTGATCAAAGATAGTCCTCATTAAAAGGATTAAGTAAATTTAAAATTAAAAAAACGGCGATTAAAACAACGGAAAAATAATTAAGTGAATTTAATAAATCGAAAATAAAAATAATGCAGTTCTTGGCATCTTTAAATCCACTTCACTTCTTCGTTTTATCGAAATCTTTAGCGTAAGGTCACACTTTGGTTTATGCTTGGTTCTACACCAGGAAACTTGAACAACTTCACACTGCACCGCATACAAAGTAAATTTAAAGTTAGAATATCTGGGAGTGGTAATAAAAGTATTTGTGCAGAAATAAAATTCTTAGGAAGTAGACAAGGCAAAAAGCGAATAGAGAAAAATATTTTGAACTGCTTCAAAAAATAAAAGCTATAGAAACAAAAATAAAAAAGGACAACAATACTACAACAGAAACGGAAAACTAATTTCTTAGCCTATTCGATAGGAGTAAAACTTGAATTATTCTATGAAATCAAAAGATTTCTTGAAATACAGAAATAAAATGTTCAAGTTTGTTGTTTTCCATAAATCAATTCTTGATCCAACAACAGTTTTCATTATTTAATAAATGCCATCTGCAATGAAGAATATAAAATGTAAATCTAACAACCATTCAAAGCCAACTTTGATCTTGGAAAATATTAGACGTGCAAAAAATCGTGAAAACAAGAAAGATAACCATTTTTACAGCAAAATTATAAAAACCAAAAACTGGTAGATAATTAAATCATAAATAACACGACGACATTTAAAATTAAAACACAAAATTTGACGAAAGCACCGTGGTCAGACACGTCATTTATCTCGAGTATTTAGACAGGAAATAAGTTTCCAAATTTCACTGTCACAAATTATAGTTTTGAAACCCGACCACAACTAACGTGCTGTGTAAGCGAATGTTTACTTAAACCATCTAAACGCACAACAGTTTAATAAATAATTTTTGTAAGTAAAATTCCCACGTCAGCAAGGTGGTCCGCAAAATAAATAAATATGGAATTCTGTTATATTATAACAGAATATTATACTTATAATCCCACTGAAAGCTATTATGTTACAAATAAGCCCACTTCTAATTCTTATTATTTCTAAAAAATAATATTTTGTAAGAAACATTGGGTAGGTTTCGAAAAAAGCGATAAACCAAACAGTGCAGTGGCAGCCATTAACTATAACGTTTTGGGTGGGTTTACTCTTTCGGAAGTTTACTAGCAGTATTTGTTTATGACTCCATTACTGATATAATGCAGTACTTCGAATTGATACTACAACCACAGTTGCAAGGATTTCACTTTGGGGATATTTTGAACTATCACCAAATATTATATTGGTAGATCTATTCTACTTCAGATGAGATATAGGTATGAAACTTGGATATGAAATGCTATCAAGGTAGATCAAACAATTCCAAAACATTCGTTTTATTTTGATGAGTTTGCTATGAAACGTTAGTCGTGAGAACAGCCAAGGGCAGAGCAGCGCAAGAGTTTTTTTAGTTACTACCGGTTACCGAGCAGCAAAACTTAATGAGAACCTTTTAGCGAAGCGGTTCTTCTATTTTTTTTACAATATTATAACTTCAAAATTAACATAAAAAAACATCTTTTGTTTCCACTTCGATGTAATTAAAGCTGTGTTCAAATTAATTTCGCAACAATCTCAATTACAGTGATTTTATTTTAATATCATAATATTATTTATTCTTCTGATTTTTCATTTCAGTAACCAAATACTAGACGCTTTAAAATATTTTAATGAAAATATAAATATTTTAAAATTATTGCTTTTCGTTGAGATAATTTAAATTTTCGAAGCATTGCTGTGTAATATTGTAGGTTGTTATCTTGAGGAGGTTTGGAGAGTTTGAAATTTATGCTTGAAAAGTGTGAATTTTGTTATTTTCTTAAATTTGAAATTTGTGTAAAATACTTTCTTGTTGAAAAATATTATTAAACATGCAGAGAATGTTTTAATTAATTTTCCGATATGGCACTCAAGGGATCTTAATAATATTCAAATATAAGGGCCATCAAACCATCATGATTATTGAAAAATAAAAAGTAGTTTAAAATAGAAAGTGTTTTGAAACTTGAATTGATTTGGAAAATTAGTAAAGTGGTGAATTGATGAAAGAATATAAGAGTAGCTGAATGCTAGATAAAATTATAACTAAAAATTGAAATTTAATTAAATAGTAATATGAATTGATAGCCAAGCGTTTCAATTAAATTTAAAATTAATTTTAAAATTTTATAAAATCTATTTTAACATCAAATATGTATTGGTTCAATTAAAACTCCTATCAATTATTAAGTTATTTTCAATTTGGTGGAAATGCGTCATTTGTGATATTCACATTTTTTACCTGCCTGTGTGAGTTGAAATAAATTTATTGCAATTGATGGTATGATCATGGTATATACAAATGTAGTTTCTGTCGTTCTACTCCATTTTTAGTTCTGTAATGAAACTCTCAGACTGAATGAATTGCCAGGCGGAATTATTACCCCTGGTAACAATATAACTAACTTTCTTTATTGTATGAGTTGCAAAACCTATCTATTCAAGTTAAAACTAATTTGAAAAATGTTTTGATGAATAACACTGAATAGTATGACAAAATATTAATGCTAAGGTAAAAGTGAATAAATTTCAACAAAGATTAACTACTTATTGCAAGGCTTATTTTACTATTAGGCGCATTAGGCACGTGCCTAGGGCCCAATGGACAGAGGAGCCCGAAATGAAAATAATAAATTCGTAAAATAAAAATCAAATACTGATAACATAATCCAAAAATTGAGCCTTGGATGCTATTAGTATGCCATCGGCATGCCAGGATGCAAGTCTGCATCATTGGGGCCAGATCAACCTCAGATCAGAGGTAACCCATGAAATTCCCAAAGTTAACTCCAGCTTTGGCCACTCTGATTGTTTTGAAAGTTGAACTAGTCCTTAGTGTTAGTGCAGATAATTTCGCCTAGCTAAAGATATGATTCCTAGCTGTAGCTGGACTCTCCATGCTTTCTTATGGGAGCGTTTCCTTAGAAAGCGATCGTCTCATAAGAAAGAATAGAGAGAAGTCACTGCATTCGCAGAGCTCCAGCTGCAACTAAGGAATCTCACCTTCAGCTAGTCATCTGTGCCGTTTCTCTGCAAAATCCATGGAATACCAAAGGTTAACTCAAGCTTTCGCCACTCTGATTGGATCAACATTAGTTGACCCTGGATTAACTTTTATCTAAAGTTCAACTAGTCCTTCGTGGTGTTGCAGATAATTTCGCCGAGCTAAAGATAGGTTTACTTAGCTGCGGTTGGGGCTCTGCGACTGAAGATCTCCATGCTTTATTATGGATATGTTTCTTTAAAATGCGATCTTTGCAGGCGATTCTAAAGGTAGGCGTTCACTTATCCGCATCGTCGTCACCGTCCGCATCGAACGAATTTTCGGGTTAGGGTGAGCCTGTGTAGAACGATACGATGTAATGAACGCTGGCTCATTTAAAATAATGCAAAGCAACTGAAAATGCGATGACGGCGTTGCTGGCGGTGAGGTCGATGCGGACAAGTGAACGCTTACCTTAAGGTAACAGTCTTATAAGAAAGCATGGAGCGCAATCACTGCGACTTCAGTCGCAGAGCCCCAACTGCGGCTAAGGAGTCACATCTTTCATGCTTTTATATCAATAATGCTTTCGTATGAGAGTGTTCCCTTAGAATGCGATCGTTTCATAAGAAAGCATGGAGAGCCACCACTGCGACTGCAGCCACAGAGCCCCAACCGAAGCTAATAAATCACACTTTAAGCTAGTCATCTGTGCTTTTTCGTTGTATCGAATCGAATACCCCTGGAATACCAAAGGTTAATTCTAGCTTTGGTCATTCTGATTGGATCAACATTAGTTGACCCTGGATTAACTTTTATCTAAAGTTTAACTAGTTCTTAGTGTTCGCACAGATAAAAATATGAATCCTTAGCTGCGGCTGAGACCCTGCGACTGAAGTCGCAGTGGTTGCTCTCCATGCTTTCTTATGTGCGATTGTTGCAAGCGACTTAAGATAACAGTCCCAAAAGAAAGCATGGAGAGCAGTACTGCGACTTCAGTCGCAGAGTCCCATCCGCAGCTAAGGAATCATACCTTTCATGCTTTCATATAAATTATGCTTTCTTATGGAAGTGTTTCCTTATAGTCGTCAGCGACCAGGGCCTATTTATATAAAATATAAATTAAATTCTGATAAAATAACCCAAAAATTGGATCTTCAATGCTATTAGTTACTCTCGAAAATCGGGGGCTCGAAAATTTGCTAGAGCCTAAGCGCCCAACCCAATTAAAAATAGGCCCTGACTTATTGTATCCTTCAACTTCTATATAATTAAATCTCTTTGATTAGCATCTAAAATTGTATAACTTTTGCCCAAACATTATCGCTATTATCAAATTGTCCACATTCATTTAAAAATCAAAGTTTATTTTACCCAAATACAAAATTTAAAACTAAATTCGAGAAATCTTCCTGTCCTCTTGACCGCTATGGCGGCTCTCTCGACGGCAAAAACCTGGTTTCCCCACCTAGTTGTTACTATCTCAACTAGTTGGCTGAAAAACCTGAAAATTTCAAAAAATATCAAAATTCTATGAAGATTTTGGAACACGAAAGCATAATAAGATACATATAGGCAATTGTTTTATGAGCTTGATCGTATCTCGCATTTCTCCACTCATCTCTATCAGCTCTTTGGTTTTCATCGCATCGAACACCTCTTTGCTTTCTTCACTTCACTTGTATCTATTATGGAGCCTCCAAAAGTCCACTTCCTTGTTCCTTGCGTTTATCACCCATACCTTCGAGTCATAGGGGGATATACTCTCGACAATTGTTATTATATAATATTTTCTGTTGTTTTTGTTATTTCAGCTTTTATTCTTTGACTATTTTATGTTTAATATCCACATCACTGTTAGGAAAATCAGAGAAGGTTGATTAAATTTAAATACTTATTAAAAGTGGCATTCTGTGAGCCTAATAGAGCGAAAGGTCTCTTGATCCTTCAACCGTTACCTTAAAATACTTTTTAATATGAATAAACATATTTTGCAAATATTTAATTCGTGTATAGCGTGCTGATTTTATATCGAATGTGCAAGAGAGGAGATTAATGGTTGATTGTGCCACTATTTTTATTTGACATCTAAGTGAATTTTAATAGCGTGCAACTAGCAGATCCCTTGCATTTAAAACATACATTCCATTATTATAATACATCATGTGTAACATTCAACATGTCTTGACTTCAGAAAACTCTCAAAATATGGTTGTCATTGCAGTCATTGCAGTATTAGAGCAAAAAACAGAAAAACTTTTTGGGTTTGCATTAAAAGCTATCTAATCTGCATTAATATTTGCAAGACTTAGTTTAACAAACTTTGTCTTCCATTAGTGCTAACATCCATAAGCCCAAACTGAAAGAAAATCCGGTTGTTGATAATTGTCGTAATTGGGTTATTAAGAAATATAGTCGTATTTAGTTTGAGCTACAAATTTCTTAATCGATTTGTCCTAAAATGCGCAATATTCAAGATAGCAGCTTTGTTGGGTGTGACAAAACTGAAAAGATTAAAGGGAAAGGCGAAACTACTCTTTGTAAAATTCTGAAAACCCTGTTAATTAAAACACTATACTCGGCGGAATAAAAAAGTACAATCACTTGACTTATGCAGCATAAGATGATTTAACCAGGAACTTGTTTGGCGTGCTTTGACCTTTTATTAACGAGGTGGTTCTGATCGTTATCGTTATTACCCGAGAGGATGAAGCATCGATACGTGAAAACCAATAGCTATGATGATATCCGGCGTTTTTCCTTCACGCCCATTTCTTATAGTAAATTGCGAGAGATGTTTTCTTTATTTGATTACTTTGATATTTTGTTTTTTCCATTGTGATGTATCACTCGATCAAATGATATGTGCAAAACAATTCAGTTAACTGGGCCACTTTATCGACGCCATTACAACTTATTCTATTGCAAGTGATAACTTTATAAATTTCACATGAGAAAATAACATTCGTTTCAATCTGCGTTGCGAATCGCCAATTATCCCATTTAAATATTTTTTGAGTTCTGGGTTTTTGCGTTAACTTAAGATTAATGGATAAATTTCTCTCGCATTAGAAAATATATTCAACTAAATCTTTATGGTTCGGGTCACCAATTATTTCATTTAAATAATTTTTGGGTTTTGAATTTTTACATTGTAGATAATTTTCTGGAAAGCTTTGTTAGCATTATGTATGACACTCTATCCTACAGAAGGGAATGATAAACGAGTTGCATTTTTTATTTTCCAAAATCAAGAAATAAATGCGCTCGGGACGCGTTTCATATAAATCATATACAAGAAATTGTTTTCTTCGCAAAAATTCATTTTCAACACTTGATTTAATATAAAATGCTATCCACTTTTAAAATAGAATTTATTTGCTTTCCTTAATTTCGGAATGACCTTCAAAGAAAGTTTTTGAAAATTGTTTACGTGTATACCTTAGCAGTAATACCATTGAGAGTGAGTGGCGGAGTTTGATAAAGTTATTTGATTGTTTTCCTAAATCTTCTCGTATTGATTGAGGGTTTCACTCTCGATAAAAAATTGGTTTTTCTAAAAGACGTTCAAAAAATAATAAATTTCAAATGAAAAACTTTTTCAAATTACAAAATAGACAATTAAAAATTACTTTTGCTTTCTATGTCGTAACACAATAACACAAAACTTCTTTGTGAATGAAATGAAATTTTTTCAAAACAACAAAGTGTTTTAAATTACTTTTTACGTTCTAATTAAATTTTCATGTTTGTCAAAATAGTCAAGCAAAATAATCGTTACATGTTCTTCCACTTGCTTAAGCTTAACTTGTGAAAAACTTGGCATTTTCTTGATTATTGTCGCATATGCTGATAATAAATTGTACTTGACGTTTTGATCATCAAAATGTCATAAACAGTTAAGTTGTTGACACAACACTAATTCTGAAAATCTTTTGTTTTCTAATTAGAAATTTACTTTTCTTAGAAAATCTACCATCCACTTTCGTTTAACCTTATTTTTAAATTTAATTAAATTGCAATTGTTCGGAAATCTTAACAATAAAATTCGGTAGATCTTTAATTTTAAGCAAAACTACACTTTACCCTATTAGTGGAGGACCACTGAAATGTTTTTTCACGACAACTCGGACCACTTTAAACTGAAAGCAGTAGATTTAAAAAGAAATGAGGGAAAGATCAATTTGTCAATTAGATGTTTAAATTCGAAGACAAGAGCAGGGGGCCGATTGTGAGATTGAAATCAACTCAATTCAATTTAATCTTGAAGCTCTCCAAAGAGCAATGGCTCACCTTGATCAACTTCAGCTATACGTAACGACATTGCACATAATATATTATTTAAAAGGTAAACACTGTAGTTTTTATCTCAACATTGGAATCTTTTCAAAGGATATCTTAATAGAATAAAATAAAATTAAAAATAAGAAGCCAGAGAGAAAGATGTCAAATGGAATTACTTTGCTTGTATTACTGATTAATCAGTCTTCATCTATGATGGGTTGAGCTGAGTCTCAACTTTCGCTGAGGCGAAATTATTGTAGTGCTTTGTTCTGGATTTGGGGGGATTTTCTTCAAATTAAAAACAATTTTTAATAAATTAATTAACATCCACATTTGAGTGCAAGAAAAAGCTGCAATTGCTACAATAAACATTTTATATTAGTTCTGAATTGAACCGTATTATTAAAGCATCAATTACATTGTTTGGATTAATTACATTTTTATTGGAAAATTGAATATCGATTCGAGTTAATTGGTTTTATTATTTACTTACATTAGAAAAAACTGTTATTGGGGTTTTCTATTCTGGAATAATTCTTAGCACACAAATTTGATATATTTAGGCAATTACGTCGTTGAACTACATACGCAATACCAATAAAATCGTCGAAATAACAATTTTTAAACCGCTTCATGCAGAGTAAAAAATTTCCAACATTCAAGTTGGTTTTCATCTGAAGCGTACTGTGGGGAAGTGCGATAAATTTATCGATATCAAAAAAGTTGGCTACACGTGCGTCAACGCTTTTCACTTCCGCTACATTGCGTTGCTCTCAGATATCGAAAACCACGGAGCACAATTTAACATAAAATTCATTTTTTCGAGATTAAAATTTTCGATAATTTACTACACAAATTGAAATTTTAAAATGGAATAGGTGTCTTACATTTGCAGTATCGAAAGAAAATCGTTCTAAAGCTGCCATTGTGGAAATAAATAGAAAGTAAAAGAAACTAAGTGTTGAAATTAAAAAAATTCCTGTTCATTTTACACTTTTCTTTTCATCTCTACTCAATTTTTACCAATTCATTACCCAATCGCTTTCATCGATAACCTTTTATATCCAGCTGTCGTGTATTGATTGCAAGAATTCTAAGGTAGGGATACAAGAATTTGAGCAGGATATCTCTACTTATTGGGTGCGATCGCGTGGTTTGACCACTAAAACTAATATATTTTATATCGGAAGGTTGCAAAGTGATACTCAACTACGCTTTTATGATCAGTTTTGATTGTCAGTAAAAACCTTGTACGCGTTTTTTATTTCTTGCTTCATCTCAAAGGCCCAACACTAATACCAACAAAATTAAAAGTTTATAATTTCAAATAATCATAATTTTGCAAAACGCTAATGTAATCGCGTTTTCCAAAACGAATTAATGGTCTGCAGGGACCTATGAATATAAGCACTCAGCAATTGAAGCTGATGGCTGATTATTGGCTTGTTTTTATCATCAAACTTAAAAGCCCAAGGGAATCTTTATCGTATCTGCATATGATATTCTGCTAAAAATATTATCAACATAAGAAAATAATTGATGTACAGCTTTCACGTATTAACTCTTAATTTCAGTTTGAAAATATTATTTTTATATGTAGTTTAGGAAAAAATAAAATATTATAAAATTATTAATAATTTAAAATATTTGTATTTGAATTACAAAATATTTTTATTCAAAATCTGATATTAATACCATCAGCTATTTTTCCAATAAAATGGATTTAAATTTAACAAATACTTATTCGGCAATAAATTCTTCAATGATCTTATAATAAGAAGATCAATATCAAATTGATTCTAAAATAGATCAAATAGATCGAAAACTATATTATGCGGCTCCAATTAGTTATTAGTAGCAGGGCCTATTTTTAACTGAGCTGGGCCCTAGGCTTTAGCAAATTTTCGGGCCTCTTATATTCAAGTGTAACTAATAGCATCGAAGGCCCAATTTTTGGATTTGGGTTAAATTTGTAAACTTCTAAATTCCTTATCTTCTCCAAGTATTCTAAAAGAGTGGAAATCCTGCAATATGTACTGGAGGGTGTTCCACACCCCCCAGACCCCCCGGTTTACACTTTTATCGACCGAAAAATTTATTAAATTAACCATTAAACGACTAACCGGAAAATTTGAATTTTTAAGTAAAAAATTTAAAAAATTAAAACTTGAAAAGCATATTTATTTAATTACCTTACTGCTCATGGAGTTTAGCAGCAACTTTCTGTGTTACTTTGAAAGTTAATTATAGAAATATCAAGTTGAAATTGTAAACCGGGGGGTCTGGGGGGTGTGGAACACCCTCCAGTACATGTTGCAGGATTTCCATTCTTTAAAGAATACTTGTAGAAGACAGCGAATTTTTAATTTTACAAACTTTGCCTAGAAATTAGCAAATAATGTAATTTAAATTAAATCGAAACGTAAAGAAAATTGAAATTGGATTAGAATCTACTTTTGCTGTATCTTCTCAGAATTGGTAATAATTTCTACAAAAGTAAAATAGATATATTCGATACAAGGTAGGTAAACTAACATTTTTCCACTCAAGGCGAAGTTTTACGATCGAAGCCTTGGGCCGAGATCGTATACCGAAGCCGAGAATGGAAAAGGATAGTTTTCCACGAGTATTGAAGAATATTTTTTCTAATTATGTTTCAAAGAGAACCAATAGCATATTTTTTATACCTAAATTAAAATGAATTTACTAAATATTTACTCAATTTACAAAAATATACTTGGTGAAAATAGATACTTAAAATTTAAATTTGACAGTTGGTAGCCCATTGGTTGCCAACCAATGGTTGGTTATTTTTACTTTCTGATATTCAAAAGTGTGTGGAAAAGTACTTTTAAAAGTGTGCGGAAAAGTAGTACTTTTCCACCCACCTTTAAAATTGTGCTGAAAAGTAGTACTTTTCCGCACACTTTTGAATATCACAAGGTAAGACTTTTTGCAACATGATTAGAAAAAAGCTTTTATACTTATTGACTAGCGAGAAACAAAACTACTTTATGTTAAAAATTCCGATAAAAAATATTAATATTTTAATTTATTTGCCACGCTCAAAATTGAGCGAAAGGATTGATGGAGATAATCCCAATCTCAGGGTATGATTGGCAATGCCCTGGCTAGCTATTAAATATAAAAGGTGGTTGGTGAGTTTAAAACTGGTAAAAAAAATAATTGGGAGGGTTGAAAGTTTTGCCCTAGGCGCCACGTGGTTAAAAATCAACCTCCCAAAGCGTGCTACTACCTAAACCACGAACGATAGCGTAATTAAACTCAAACAAAAATGAAATTGGTACAAGAAAATACACTTGAATTGGATAACGGGATTTTATTGAATAATAAAATAGCGCCAAATTTCGTTTTGATCCAACCAACAAATAATTACAAAAAGTCGCAGCTACTCGTCCCAATTATTATCCTTAGGAGAAACATAACTAAGAACGAGCAACTATACGCTAATTGTCGAACCAAAATAATTAAATAAATTTAATTATAATATTAAATGTTAAAAATATTTAAAGTTGGAAAATAATCTAACGTTGAAAATTTGCGAGCTACGATATTACTATCACAAGCAATACTCGATAACGGTTCCTATAAATTAAACAAAACCTCTGTAAATTATTTAAAAATAATATTAGGAAATTCGGAAGGAATACGAGATCTGCAGTTAGTTCCAAAACACAGATCACATCGTCAAAAATTAGGTGAAACAAAACGTAAAAGAACTTACTCAATTTCGATGAGTACACCAAAACACTCTTCACTTTTAAAAAGAAATATGAATAATAAATCCTCCAAAGGAGATAAGATTAAATATCTTCAATGCTAAGTGCAACGAATGAATCCCAATAATCGGAAGGGCCACAAAAAACATAAACCCACTTTCGATGCACTTGGCTAATTCCAAAAATCTCTTTCAAAAAGATAAAACTAAAAATTTTTCAACTTGCCAATTTTTAACGACGAAAAATGTGTCTCGATTCAATATCCGAAAACAGGGCCTCCAACATAATTTTATATTTTCAGAAATACACTAACTACAAACAAATCAAAATCATCGCAACCCAATTCTGAACCGTTACATATTGTTAAATAAGTAGATAAACTAAAAAGGTTCGATCCCACTTTATTCTAAGTTTACTTCGAGGTTTTATTTTATCCAGTTTGTTTATCTGAAACAATATCCTGATATAGAAAGTCCCTGATAATATAAAATAATAAAATTATTATTTACAAAATAATACCTTAATTCAGATGCGCGAATAAAAAAGAAAAGAAAGAAAAGACCCCCCGGATTGCCACATACATTTTGTTAAAATTTCTAAATTTTGTTGTAAAACTTTGTTGAGATTTAGATCAGCTGCTACTAGAAATTGTTTGTGGCAATCCGGGGAGGCACCTTTTGTTCTTTTCTCGCGCAGCAAAATTAATGCTAGGGGTATTCTACGATCTCCAGGCCTCAGAAAAATTTACAAAAAAAATCTGGCCGTTTAGCGGCAAAAATTATTATAAGTTTTTTTTAATTTTTGTATCTTGATCTGGTTTTCGCCCTAGGCAGTTGCCTAGTTTCCTTAGTGCCTAGCGCTGGCCCTGATCCTAAGGAATAGTATGGTTTGCGCTCAGGACATCCCACAATCAAAAGTACCAGACATTATATATAACAGGGTCAGAATTTTAATCTATTCCCAGGGCCTATTTTTAGCTGAGTTGGGCCGTAGGCTTTAGAAAATTTTCGGGTCCCTTATATTCGAGTGTAACTAATAGCATCGAAGGCACAATTTTTGGGTTATTTTATCAGTATTTGATTTTTATTTTACGATTTTATTGTCTCTCTTTTCAGGCCCCTCTAGTCATTGGGTTCTAGGCACGTGTCTAATATGCCTAGTGGTAAAGTAGGTTCTGATTAATAAAGGTGTTTTCTTCCTTTTAGAAGAAAAAATAAGTTTTTTAATTCTTAAAATTTTATTAACTTTTATCAGTGTACGTTTTTATTATATTTATATATTTGGTTGTTGGGTTTATTTTATGATTGATTATTATTATAAAGGTAAAATTAAAATAAAATTGACAATAAAATGGCTAATAAATTATTCTGTTTGAAATAGATAGGTAACTAACTGACTTGAAAATGTTATTATCAGGAGTTTTGAAATACATTAGATATTTATAAGAATTAATTAATGATGCTTTCGCTTTTAACATCCATAGAACATCAAATGGTTTTATTCTTTGTATGGGTTTACAATTTAGATGAACTTTTTGTAATTTTATTAACCCTTAATTCAAATAAAATATATATTAGGTAATTTAATAATTAAAATAGGCAATGCTATATTAGGTAAATATTACAGATATAATATCTTCTTTCCCAATGGACAAACTTATACAACTTATAAAAAAGCTCTTATTATAAGAAACATATCTAGTTGAGAGAATGAATAAATAAGTATCAGGATTATGTAATTAGCAAAATCAAAATTCTAAATACAAACATGCAATTACTATATGCCTGCAGATACAACAAAAACTAAATAACAACTGAAAGAAACGAACATTTTAAAATTGCAATATTTGCAGTAACATCAATACTTGATTAGCCCAAGAGAACCGTAGTCGGTTTTACGTGCCCTCCGAAGTACGGTGATGGTCGTATTATGATCAATAATAATACTAGTATATGATTATGATTATTTGACTTACGACTGTGTTAAGAGTGTGATTTATACAACGACATAATGACAAAATATCATCGTGTAAGACAGTCTTTACATAAAATTGAGATATAGAAAATGTTCGTTCCCGTCAATGAAGATGAAAATAAACCGTAATGTTTGAAGAGTGCTTCTTCTAGACATTATGTTCTAATGTACCTGCATAATATAATAGCAATGTTGAGTAAATTATTCAGCAATATCGTTTTGTGCTCGAGCTTTTATAGAACAATCAAATTTTGTTTATCGTTAATTTACTCTTGAAAAGTTCAAAGCTATTTTAAGTTTTTTGCTATTAGGTTGTAACAAACATACCAATTATTAAATAATTAAATTAATACTTTGTTTGCTTAAAACTTTTTGGTATAAAAATGTATTAATTGGCTTGGGCTTTTAGGTCTGTTTGAATTATAATTCGTAAACATTTTTTAAATTTATTAATATTTTTAAGTGTGTAATAGATAATTAATCAAGTAAATAATTCAATAATAAATTAGGACTAAAGAAAAGCTTTCACGAAATTAATGATGTAGTTGAGATTTATTAATACGAAAGGATGCTTTTATAGTGAAGTCAATTTTGTTTTAGTTAAAATTTTTAATTGCAATGGAAATTTCAAATTATTATAATAAAATTCAAGTTCGTTGAAAATTGAGTTTCTTAGAGAAAATCATTTGGAATCGTAAATATATTTTATTATTCCATTATATTTTTTTGCTTTTAACATAGAGCATTAATTTGATACTTGTCACAATGCAATGTATAATTTAGTATAATTCTTAAAATATATTTCAACTTTAATTTGTCACTATGCCGCGCTTAATAAAATTTTGTCAAGCTGAAAGCAATATGCGTATCACAAAGAAAAATGTAGAAGTTTCTTTTTAAAAATGACATAACAAATAAGTTAAAATTGGTTTTTCATTAAGCAATCTGTTGAAAACGCTACTAATTTAATTTTAAAGTGCTGGAAATTTTATTGATTTCGAAACTCCCCTTTGGCAATAATTTTTCTCTACTATAAGGGCTGGTATAATAATTACAGAGAAGTCAATTTCTAATAAACATAAAGTGATTTTATTGCCTTTATTTGAACAATTTTTAATTTCGGATAATGTATTACTAACTGTGTACGTAACTTTAACCCACAAAACCTAAAAATTCAATGTTTACTTTTGCAAACACATTTACATGACTTCTTTGTTTATTTTTATATATGTAAATGATAATATTTGTTGTAATTAGAGCAGAGCAAAATTATTTGTAGTTTTGAAAATAGCAAACACTGGGTTTTATTTGTAAATGAATCCTCAAACTAAAACATACAAAGTCGATGAAAACTCACTTTGGAGAGTTTTTCGAGAATATATTTTCCAGATAAATTAATAGGTATCCTGTGGCAGCAAGATGGTAAACCAACACATAATTCAAGAACTGTCAGCAATATTTCAAAGCTACTATTTTGTAATCAATAGAAAAGCAACAATAAAGTTGTCCAGCGACTTTTAAATTTATTTTTGAGTGATTTCGGTAAAACCTAAACAGAACACATTATTATTAAAAAAATTCGAGCATAACTTTGCTCATGAGCGGTATATTTTAGTGGTTACCTTTTAGGTAGAACCAAATTATGTGGAATATAAACTGCAAATAGAAATCTAAATGCCTGGACCTGTAAAAGAACATACCTGGAAAACGAATGTAATTCCAGCGTTATAGGAATTACAGGGTAGCATCACAATTAGAGCACTTAGTCCGTTGCTAAATTTACATAAAAATGCAAACCGCGTAATAAAGAAAAAAAACAAACTGTCGATTTCTATTCCCCTTTTTTATGCATTTTAACTCGCAGCGTTGGCCATCCTGATTTTGGATTAACACCAACTTCCACAACATACATATTCATTCCAATTTTTTTGCTTTAATACCGCCGTGTAAAATTATACAATTTTAATACTTTATCTAAACAATTTTATTTTTAAAGCAAGAAATTTGCTTGCTATTTTATGTGCACCTGAAAAAAATTGTTTAATACAGGTAATTTTCCATAATTATTATCCATTTTGCATTCCTGAAATTTCTATATTTAGTTAGTAACCATAACAATTTATTTTTGTAAATAACTCAGTTTCGATCCGTAGAGAGAAAAATACACCAGAGCATCGAATAAAATAATAGTTGCTATAATGTCATCCATTGCCAAAGTAAGCTTCCATACAATTTAAAATTCAAATCAATTTTGCATTCGAAATAAACTTCAACTTACATATTAAACGAAAATATACTTCGTCTACTAGAACCTCAACACCAAATTAAATACTTCATCACAAAATATTCTTCAGCAGTCACGTTCCTGAACTTTTCTAGCCTTCCTAGCTCTAAGTACAGTTCTACGAATCGGGTCCATAGAGAGCAATCGAGCGCGGAGGGATATATTGGTACTGAATACTCAATCCAATTATAAACTAAAATAAAAATTGAAAATTAGGGGGGGGGCATCAAAAGTAGAAGCCCTGGTAAATGATAAAGTTCATTAAATTTCTTTATTCATTTCTCTTATTTTATACTTTTTAAAAGTTAGTTTGAGCGAACTTTTGCAATGATTTAATTATCTCACAATTCATGTGACATACGATTAACTAATTGAGAAACTGCAAGTCTCTCAGATTAATCCAGGAAGATATAGAAAACTCACACTGTGGTAACTTTTACTAAAATGTTTAGACACTTTGAAAAGTTGTCAAACTTTTCCAAACATTTTCAAAAGTTTTAATTCCCACGGTTGACTTTGATATTCGGGGATTGTACAGATAAAAACTACTTATACAAGAAACTTTTTAAATAATATATCACATAAATTTAATTAACGCAACTTTTAAAAAGTCCCTACAGAGTAAAAAAATAAAACCCTATTAATTTAATCCCCGAATTAGTCAGTCATATTGTTTAAATAAAAATTAAAAAGGAAATTTTTTGTGTTTTGTATTTCGAATTTAACTGATGATAATCGTGCTCACTTGAATGCCCTACGCAAATAAAAATATTGTGCAAAACCACTACACATTTTTTATGGTAGCTTAATTTTTATGTACTTAACTCTTTTTTAAATTTACGAAATCTGAGCGAATTATAAATTTCAGCGATTTTGTTTTTATCGCATTATATACCAAAGTAATCCAAATTTTTTTAATTTATATCACTTAAGTCTTTTATAAAAGAGCTTTTGAAAACCCCAGACAAATCCATTGAAATAACGCCCTCTGGATATGGTGCAACTGTTTTTCATTTTATTGCGTTTCTAAATTTTCCTATTTCTTTGAAGATTTCAAATAGAACTGAAGTAACTTGCATCTGTGTGATAACAGGAAAGACTCTATGTAAATTATCGTAAAAACTTATTAAATATCCTTTACATGAACCAGTCCATGTTATTTCCTAGTTATGAAGCATATATTATAAAATACTACTATCAAAAATTAATAAAAGTTATTTTGCTTTATTCAAAAAAGAAGATGTAATGTAATATAAGAATGTTATGCAATAATAAACTTGTTTCTTTTGTTGCAGAGTGGATGGATAAGCAAACTTCGTGAAATGGTAAGAAACCTAAAATTTTTAATGTAAATTTATAATGAAAATATCAAAGGCATGCAAAACATAAAATAGAACCAGACAAAATAATTATTATAAAATTATTTTTTAAATTAAACAGCCTTGTCTCGCATTTCAAATAGCTTTTATAGTTATACCAAATGGGAAAATGTATTTCAAAGCTTTGTTGAATGGAACAGTCAGTTTTTAAAAATTATGTCCATTAGATGAATTCCATGTCTGGTGTGGCAATCTTTTATGCTAGTTTTATCGGTATGTTACTGTTTGTGCAGCACATAATGTTATTACTTTAGTTTTAGTGCAAATATGGTTTCCTAGTTTACAAATACCTTTCTTGGTATTTGGTTTGCTTTCTTTGGAACAAAATAGGGATAGTGCATTTGGAAAAGTTGTATTTTCAAATCCTTATAAAATTTAGCAAATTGAAATATTTCTTTTGCAGAAGTTGCATTATACAATATTATTTATTTATTTACAGAATATTGTACATTAAATTACATATTTCTTTTAATTATTTAGGCATTCACTTGATATTAGTGATGCAAACTCTCAAGATGTAAAACTGCGAACTCCGCGATTCTTACGCCTATAAGGCGGACGTGCGTAAAAATTAATTTTGAATAAATTCACTATATTATCCAATGGATAGGTAAATAAAATTCGTCCAACATCTTATTAAATTGTGCTTCCATATTACATAGAATAATTCCTTTTGTCTATTTTCTAACTTTTTTTATTGAATTTATTCACAATAGCACAGTATCAGTTCAGTTTATATTTTTTAATAATAGAAAATAATATTTTGTTCCCAAGAAAGTTGCTATTTCAACATTTTGCAATTTAGTTCGATTTTCTGGATATGGTAACGTGGAATCATCAAATATAAATATTACTTGTAAACTGCCACTTTCATAATTCAGAACAATATTATTTCATAATGGCCCAGCTAATATTTGTTAGCTTATTAACCGAATTTTAAATGAAGTTAAATATTTTATAGAGAATATTATTAAATTTAATTTATATAAAGCAAACATAATGGAAAGCCAGGAAATCAAAAAAGAATATGAGAGAATTTGAAAAAGTCTTACCAAATCAGCAAAAAGTTTGATATTGGTGAGTCAATTTGCTTATAAGCTGAAAATCCTCTGCCGTGACAATTTATGCTGAGCTGTCAAAAAAATTCAAGCTGTCACAGGAAAGGAAAACAGCGGCAAAGTGAAGATGTGTGTTACAGGAATTACCTAGAGACAATGTAACAAAGTGTCTCCTCCGTATTACCATGGAATGCAATAACGCACATTAAATGCACGTATTTGCTTGTAGTCCAAGCATGCGATATCTCACAAATGAAGTGAACAAATTTGTAGTGCTAGCACCGTTCTGGATAATCGTTTGCTGTCGCAAAGTGGTAAACTTGGTAACTGAAAAACAGCTGGAGTCAGGTTCACAAGCGTTAATTTAGCCACTAATTGCACTGTTACTGACGTCCTAACTGTTTCAATTACAAAAGTTGCATGAATTATAGGAAAAAGTTAGGTACTGAATTACATGGGGAAACTGTTTATGTTGAAGTTTTTATTATTATGCGTAGCAAATTTGCTTCCCTGTTTTTATTTTTGAATATCCTACGTTAATAATAATTGCCTAAAAGTTAAATTAACTTTCCACTCTCTAAACGTAAAAACTTCAAAATTATATTCAAATGAGATCAATAAAATACGACCAAAGTTAAATTAAGAAACTAAAATATTTTAATTGGATTAAATAACTCATAGGCCATCATTTAAAGTTTCTTCGGTAACTACATGATGTTAAATTACCATATTATAGTATATATTCCGAAGTTTTCGCGTTAGATATTCTGCTGCCCCAGAAAATTTGTCAGACATAATTTTATTATCAATAATTAAACCATAAATGTAACAATTTTCAATAAGTTCGATTAACAATAAACTCATTATTATATTCTACAAGAGATAATAGGAGATTAAGTGACAATGGAAAGCCATCGATGTGTAATTTGCCTATAGTAAATCCTCTCAAAATAAATTGTATTGCATTTCCATTATTCGAAGCTAAAGTTAAGCTTTGCATGCATAGAAGGGAAGGTAGCAAACGTCAGGTAAACCAGACCGAAAATAGTCAGTTTCGGAAAACCTGCAAAAATACCAGCTTTTATTTTCAAAATTTCTTTTTCCTTCGTTCAAGACGGTCATTTTCAAGGAAAATAAATGAAACTCAGAAAGTGTCATCCACACCCTCTGCTAGCTTTAAACGACAATCAGGGCCATTACACAAATATAAATCAAGTCACTTTGGTGAGTGAAATTTGTTTTTCAATTTATAATTACGGAAAGGGTAGTAGTATTTATACTGCTACATAAAATAATTTAAAAAATAAAATTTGTTGATTGGTTGAATAATAATTAAATTGAGATTTGTATTTTAATTTATAATTTAACTTATTTAAGATTTTTAATTATGAAAATTAAAATTGAAGAGCAAACCGCAGACTAAGATCTTGTTCATCAAATCCTGTAATTCCTTGACAAATTATATATAGAGGTTTTGTACACTATAATTCTTCTGTGGCTTACCCCGATTATCATTTAATATTTTATTCAGGAATTCAAACAAAATTGAAAAAAAAACTTATGTTACTGACGTTATAATTAAAATAAGTTGTAAAATTGTGTTTTCTGTATAGAAAAGCAGGGTAGAACTGAGTACTAGCTAAAGTTTGATAATATTTGGAAGCTTGAAATTAATCAAAATCAGGCAAAATGTTTCACAGCCATTGCATTTTAAAATTGTAATGACAAAAACTCATAATAATAATTTTAAACTTTATAAGTAGGAATTTATAAAACATTTTTCCCGGTTGAACCTCACTATTTCCAGTTACAGTTGTTATTTATGCAATTTTGTCGATAATAACTATGTTTATTTATTAAATATTATAAAAATAATATATTTGTTCATTACCTGCTCCAACACCACAGATTGCATTGGGTTTCCAATCGAATCTTTGCCATCAGTCAGATTTTAATTTGACATTAAATTTTAGGTCATTGTGCCTGCCTGAATGGTTGAATAAAAAAGGAAAGACAATTTTTATTTTCATTTAAGTTGAAGGTTAGTTTCATGGGGTAAATATCTCACATTAATTTTGTACACAGCACTCGAAATTCCAATGATTTCTATGGAATTCCAAAGATTTTCAACAAAGGGGAGGTAACGGGATAACTGCCCCCCCCCATGACAAATTAAATGCAATAAAAGTACTAAGTTTCGTTAAAATTTGAAAAATATACCGAAATTGTTATAAAAAAATATGTATTCACCATTTCCCAGCCAACCTCACTCTCACTTATCTCACTGAATATTTCCTGAATCTGCTGTTATGTACAAGTTGAGGGAAATTTGAGAAAATCCCAGGAAGTCTTAAGAAATTGAAAATACAAGGAAATCTTAAGAATACTATAGAAGTACTGACAATTTTAAAAAATTATTTTTGAGATTTCCTTGGCTTTATTAAGATTTTCGCAAATTTCTTAAGATATCTTAGAATTTTCTGATATTTTGTTCGATTTTCTTGAATTTTTCTTTTTCCTAGATTTCCTGAGATATCCTAGAATTTTCTACGTTTTCTTGAATTTTCCTCTTCCTCAAGATTTTCTTAAATTTCGAAAAGTTTCCATGGATTTCTTACAATTTCCTAAGATTCTAAAACTTGAGATTTTGTGGATTTTCCCTGAATATCTGTAGTTATTTCTTCATTAGTACACCGGAGTTTCCTAATGATTTCTCCCTGATTTTATGCTGGGAAACCGAGGGGAAATCGTGATATAAAAAGTACTCCAGTTGAGCTTTATTTTTTACCTTTTTTTTTACTGAAATTTCCTTGGCCTTCCTAAAATATTCTAAATATTCTAAATTTTATTCAATTTCCAATTTTCTAAGATGGACTGGCAAGGGCGGCTGGAAAGATAGGTGTATCTAACCCCCACCTAACGACAAAAACCACCAAAATCAATTAATGTTTTTTTAAATTCCAAAAATATACCTAAATTCTTATCAAAATATATTTATTTACCCATTCCTCGCCAGCTCATTTACGCCTTACATGAACTTTGCCTGGATCCGCCCTTGATTTTCAAACAGAGCTTTCTAAGGAATTTCAGAGATTTCCATGAGAATTCCAAATAGGTGTACTTTGGCTAATTTAATTTGTTTCAGTAATTATTACGCCACTGGTCAGTAACCTTGTCTGATTTTAATTTGACATAGTACATTGCTGTTTTAGGTTCAAGTGCGCTTCTGGTTTCATTATAAACTGTAAAAAATCATAAACATGTGTGTGCGGAGATCAGTTAGTTATTTTTAGTTTGAATCTACTATTAGTTGTACTTAATTTAACTTTTTAAACCTTTTAGCCAATAGTAAATAGAAGAATTTTAGTTAGAATTAGTTTTTTTACGCTTTTTTCAGATCAAGTAAATTATTATTTATACCAATTCGGCTGTTTACAAGCCCTTTAAAGAATTGCCAAAAGTCATTTCACCGATGCGCGGATTTAGATTGTCCAGTTTCACCTTCGTCCAACAGACATGATTAAAGTAGCTAGTCCGACAGAAGTTCTGTTATAAAAATTCGATTGTTTTTCTTAAAGGTTGTATTAGACTACACAATTTTGCGTAGAAACATGGTTTGAGTGTGCGCTTTTTGGATCTTTTATTTTGTGCAGTTCCCTCTTTTTAACTGAACTTTAAAGGGCCTCTGCATGACCTAAGACGGCACTGTACTCTAATACAGCCTTAAATTATTGTGAATATGTAGTTTCTGCATTTTGGAGCTACAGATAGGAAATATTAGATAGCCGATCTAGTGAGCCTGAAACTTCAGGGATCAGCCTACGCGATTACGACTATACATAAAATAACATATAATTATTTGTTGCACTGTATTGATGAATCTTTCAGGGTTTAAAATTATTTTATCTTTCAAATGCTTTTAGATCTTTTACAAGGAAATTTAAAACCCTTACCGCTATATTTGAAGATGAAAACTAAATTATTCTGAAAGGCTTGGAAGAATAAACAAATTACACTTTGGTTTTTAAAAAATATACTTCTGAAATACATGATTACTTGAAAGTTTTTATGAAATGAATAATCTTGAAAGAAATCAAAATGAATTTGAAAATCCACGATGATAATAAGCTTAGTTATAGAAAATTATATCTATTGCGATACACATCGTGCAAATTTAGTCAGCAATGCAGTAATTTGCTTTTACTGAACTCTAGTCATTCATTATAAATTCTGAAACCCGGAACCCCTTCGTCATAATTTAGTCTATGGGTGTGACAGTTTAGAGTACTTGTAGGACATTTCTGTTATAAACGTTGACTTGTAACTTTAAAATTTTAAATCAATTGAAGGAACTCGACACTCTAAATTTGGTCGTCATTGTTTTTTTATGCATAGTAACAAATCTGCACTTTCATTTTATAAATTTTTTGTTTTAATCAATCCGTCGTATAATTTAAATGTGACACATCTCGTAGTGAGAAGTGCATGATTAATATGATTACTTACGCTTAATAAACATTGTTTTATTGCAAAATGCCATGAGAAAAGCAGGGAATTCCAACCATTTCAACAAATTTATAGCGTTAATGTGTAAGTAAGGAATGTTTCATCTTACCACGCAGTTATAACTCATCTTTTAGCTATTTCACTTTATGTTAAGCACAAAAACAATCTCATCTTGGTAAAATTAACTTCCAAACTTTGGTAATTAAATTATTATAATAAAAAATATTTAGCAAAATCTTGCTCCATCACCAGAAATCAAATACTTCTCAGGTAAGTTTAATTTATTGCAAAAGACACACTTTAATCTTATTAGTCGAATCAAATTTTAATTCGATGAACTCGGAAAGCTTAAGGTGGTTTTCAAATTCTTGTACTATGATTGGTTTAAAATTAAACCAGACTTTGGAGAAAACATGTTTATCTAATTTAAATTAAAGTTAATATTTACTTTTAAATTGAATTACCCCATAATATTCGTTTAATTTTAGCAAATTTGCAGTAGGAACTTAGCTCAGGATGTGGATACAGCCAAGTTACTTATAAACTTGTAAAACTTAAACAATTTTTATACCATAAAATTTACTTAGTTTTAATTACATTTTAAGGGCGATTTTAATCAAATTACACCTACAGTGAGGGCCGGTTGTTGTTCGGACCTACATGGAATTGATCACATACCAATACTCTTGAAATAGATTTTGGTGATAGGACGCTCTAGGAAGAGGTACTTCAAATATAAGAGGAACTTTTTTAACTTTAAACTTAAATATTTCTAATACTATCATCACTCTTGGCGGCTAGGGTTTTCCTGACATCTTATAAAAAATATTTCCAACCAGTTTTTGATAGTTTGCGATACAACTCGAAGTTTCGAAATAAGTTTTCATTTCATTTTACACACCAATAATGGAGCACGTACTTGCAGAAACAAACTTTTTGTGTGCAAAATTAACAGAAATACGTTTCTTAAGATTTTTAGTATTTTTTACATTTTTTGCCCAACGAGAAAGTTAAAAAATTAATTAACAAAAAGCACTTTACTTTTTAACTTAGAAAACGGTGACATATTAATTATTACTTAATAATGAGTTGGGCTAAATATAAAAAAATGTCAAATGGCAGAGTTAAGATCGAATTTTCGAAAACATATCTATAATTTATCTATAATGCATTTGATGCTGGAGTTCGTGTTGCATAGAAAATTTTTTCTTTTACACGGATTGTTTAATTGTTATATATTACTAAACCACCGCTTATAGATAATACTCCTATTATGTAGTTCATAAGAAAGTATTCTGAAGTTACACTTCATTTATATCTACATACTTTCCTGTATCTTTATGTAACAGCATAAAATTGCATAAACTTAGAGCAGCAATAATAAAATTCAGCATCCACTTCATTTTTAATGTAAATTTTTTTATTTTACGAAAAGTACACATTGATGTCTTATATTGCTACTATATATATTATTTACAATATTCTTTCTATGATACTAATAATTAATAGAGGCGGAATAATTAACACAGTTGTACTGTGACCTTTTCAATCTTAATAAAAATCTCAAAAACAGGAGGTGCACAACTAGATGCTATTTGAAGTTTTTCGTACCAGGAATTTTACTATATACTGTGGGGTGTTCCACACCCCCCAGACCCCCCGGTGAGAGTTTTCACTAAATTTTTTGTTTCTAAACAAACGATATGTAGATGTATTTGTTCTAAGAGAATAAAAAGTTTTCATCTGAAGGTAAATCATACAACGTACACACACAAACACCTTTAGGTTTTCAAACCGGGGGGTCTGGGGGTATGGAATACCCTCCAGTGCACTAGCAATTATAGTTAAAGAATTTTCCGTTTCAGAAATTTAACTTTCTAAATTTCTAAAAGGTCTTACAATTACTATGTTCTGAGGGGCGTTCCACACCCCCCAGACCCCCCCGGTGCAAATTTTTACGGTACATGATGTGTGAATATGCATTAAGACTTTTTGTTATAAAAAATTGTATACAAATGACATATAAACGTACTTGTTCTGACAGAGTGAAAAATTTGTATTGTAAAAATAAATCACAAAACGTATATATATACCTTTGGGCTTCAAACCGGGAGGTCCAGTGCACCAGCAATTATATTTGTGGTAAAAACAAATTAAAGTTAACCCCCCCCCCCCCAGTTTTTTATTTTTATTGTCAAAATCAAATTTTTGATTTTACTTTTAATCAAAAATTTTTAATTAAAAAAAATTAATATTCAAATAAAAAAAATGCATAAAACTCTAGAAAATCTACCCTGAAAGAAAAGAGATGGTAAATTGAAAAAATCTGAAATGTTGAATCTTTTCTTATTGAATTAAACGAAATTTCGTTGAATGAAACAATTTTCAGTTGTTACAATAAATTCAAAAATGTTGTTTCAATGCATTAGTTTTGTTAAATAAATATTAGTTGATTTAATGTTTATAATGGGTTCAAATAAGCTTCTATACGATATTATCGTTGAATTAATAAAATAGTTAGATTGGAAGAAAACCAATGAAATTCTTGAACGAAACTATTATTTTGTCTTGTTGTAGCATTTTAGTATGTCATTTCAATGCAACCGAAATGTTAATCATCTAAACTGAACACAATAAAATTGTTGAATAGAAGCTTGAAAAATATGCGATCCACTGCGCAAGTTTATTGTCATATATTTCAGTTTGATCTTTGATGCCTAATAACCTTGATGTGTTCATGAAATGTGCGTTTGCAAAGTGCTAGAAAAATGGATACTACAGTTATGAATCATTGTTTAAAATTTAATACCTTTGAGGATTATTTGTTTAAATTTATTTGTTCATAAAATGCACTACTGTTAATACAGTAATACACCTACTGTGATGGTTCAACATTGGATATACGCATTCCATTTAGAGTGCTTGATTTAATACCATCATAAGTTAGTGTAATGTTTACTCGAGAAATAATGCTTATTATTAACAATTACACATAATATTTTTTACAACGACAACCATTTTTCTTGCTCAGCGTCACCTGGCACATGACCAACCCCACCAACCAATAATTCCCCATATACTACAATAAGTAACATCAAAAACCTAAAATGATTCAAACAATAGAATAAATTGTTTAATTTAATGCACAGAAATGGTTGATACAATATACCTACCTGGTTAGTTCGAAAAGTGCGGAATGTTGAATCAACCTTTTACTACGTCCTATTAAAGAAACTGATAGCTTTAGTGTAGTAAATTTTGATTCAATTAACACAACGAGAGCGTTCAAGGAAATACTTCTCATGTTAAAATAACGCAAAAAAGTTAACATTTTATTTGCATTAGTTTAATGCACGTTTTGCATTCGCCACCCGCAATGCAAAAAATTTGTTGGTTGAATCGTTTATCGTTTGATTAAGCAATTTCTTTCTCTCAGTGTAGAAAATTTTAAAGTCAATGAAATCTCAGAAAATGGAAAAATCAAAATGAATAAATTTCCTCAAATTTCTCTTTAGTTTTTCATATGACAATTATTTTCACTTATTTAAACGAAAAACGGGAAATTTTAAGGAATCCAGAAAATTTTAGTAAATCCCTAAAAATGTCACTAATTTTACATTTAAGTAGGAACTGTAGAAAATTAGAGGAAATAGAAAATTCTAGAAAATCTTGTGAAGTAGGGAATCACAGTAAAGTCTAGGATATTTTAGGAAATTTAGACAATCTCAGATAATTAAAAAATAAAAAAACTCACCTATTTATTTTTTTAAATATTTAATAAAATGAAATAAGGGGGGGGTAGTTACTCGTCTCTATATCCGCACTTGTTTGGAAGGAATTCTTTGGAAATCACTGGAATTGTATGGAAATCATCGGAATTTCGAGTCCTGTATACAATTTTTTTTGTTTTTTATAGAAGCAGGGCACCGTTAACAACTTCGCACACGGGTCCCTCACCTGCTTGTTATGGCACTGAATATTAAAATTACTTGGTTTTGGGTTTAATGAGAAATTTGATGTTTTCGAAGTATTATAAGTTAATTGATTATTTTTGCCAATTGTCTAGGTCCTGTTCAGGAGAATTTGTATTTATTTATTTACATATCTTATTTATTTATTCAGTGATTCAGGCGATTAATTCCTAAATATTTAAAGATATCTCACCTTTTACGGCTATTTTTAGTATTCAATCCGGTAAAAGTATTAAAAGAATAGTAATAGTTATTACGATTGTTAATTCGTCGTTAATCTAAGAAAACTAACTGAAAAGGTATTCTCATGTCTGCCAATAAATTCAATAGAGTCTTCTAGATAAATAAAAACTTAAGAGTTAACTCAACACGGAACAAAGCAATAAAAGTTTTTGTAATTTCTTCGTATAAAGAAATAATTAAATTGTAAATAACTTCTGTGTTTAATTTGAAATAAAATATCATAACATATTATTATAAGAAAAAGTTTTCACTAAACTTGATACTATTATTGCCATATAAAAGTTAGTTTACAACAAAAATGTAAACTTCATTTTATTTGATCCAGTAAATTAATTTATCAACATTATCGAACAGAATGCTTTAGACATCTAAGAACTTGCAAATATTCGGTTAGAACACCAAATAACCAAAAGGAATGCGTTTGCAGCTTTGCATCTTGTGGTCTTACCCTGACAATGCATCCTTGTATTGTTCTACAATTCAAGAAATTTCTGAACAACATTAATTTGAATTAAATCCGTTTCGGAACTAACTGATTTGAATTCAAATACTGTAATTGGTTACATTCGCATTGTACCAATAATACAATTAGTCAATTAGAATTCTAGTTTTAAATTTGAAATCGTTAATTGTTAACCAAAACAGGACCTCATTAATTAAGTTCAAAACTAGATGGTACTGCTAACCAATCAGAAATATGCGAAGAGCTTATGATTTTATGCTTCCTCAGACACCAATTTCAGAATTTCAGATTATTTAATGAACAGAAATCAGGAAATTAAACATTGAATTATACATTTGTGCAAGTACGTAGTTCCAAACATTCGAGTGTCGTAATTACTTTATATTTCATACAATGTTAAGCTCAGTGTAAATTGTAAAACAACTTCAGACACCTCTTGTTTGTTAAGCTTCAAAACTCTAAAGTTTCTAAACGAACAACAAAGTCTGGAGCAGCGAAGTTAAACTTGCTAATTTAGATAACTTTGGAATATTTATATGCTGATTCTAATAAAACCAAATAAAAGTACACATTAGTACACTGTTCGCTGTGTAAACACCAACTTTTAAAATAATGTCATTTTACTTTAGAATACTATTAACCGAAAATAATGCTAAAAGCCGATTGGTCAATTTGAAAAAGGCGGAACTACCGGTTCCAGTACCGGCATTCAATGATCAACATTATTGTTGGTACCATTTTAGTGTTTATTTTTGGGGAAATATTTTTGAGCAAAGTGATTATTTGTAAACTGCCAACAAATACCAGCAGAAGGTAATCGGTGACCCCCCAGGTATGATATCATCAAGTTAGAGTAAATGACTTGCCCGATGAGTTTGCCTAAAAGTGACACGAGGGGCTGTATTTGTAATCAAATTTTAGGCAATGGATGGGTTTTTTCGATTTCAATCTGCACTCTGTCATAGTTTTTCAAACATTTAAAGTATTGATTTCAATAATGAGGTAAGTTTACAACCGTAGGAAATTATAATTTGGCTACATGTAAATTCAATTTGTAAACTAAAACTTTGAAAACTTATTCGACACTAAGTCGACCACACGAAGGGCCAACAGAACCAACCTCATCAAATCAATCTCAAGTTTACTTCCAGTAAACTGGTTAGTTTGTCACTGTCTAATATATCACAAAAGATTTTTTCAAATTGTAATTTTATATTAAAACAAAAATACTTTTACATATAAATTAAATAAAAAAAATTTTTCCCTCCTTTTCGAAAGTATTGCTTCCATATTAACTTGTAAAAATGTTAAATATTTTTTAGAAAAGCTCTTGATTCAAATCTACTGTCCATCCTATCCCCTAAGTAAAATTTTCAAGCTCACAAAAAGCTGGCAGGTGGCTTGCAGCCAAAATCTTGCAGGTTGCTCTTACTGTGCCACATTTTCACAGCTTTTATTATGAGTACTTTATTTGCAAAGTGGCTGTTCTATATACTGGCCACGATAAAACCGTAATTTTTAATAATTAAAGAATTTGTAAGTTTAATTATACAATTTTGGTTATTTTTATGTGGTTTACCAAATATTATCCTTACCAATTTATTCTTCTAACAAGAATAAAACATCTCTATTAATAATTTTAGAAATTTTTCAGATTTCGAGAAGAAAATTAAAAAAGTCGTTCGTTTAAAACTTAGAGCAACAAACAGAATCTTTGGAAAACTAATTGGAAATACTATTGCTTCATCAATGACAAACCTGAATCAAAGTTTCTTTTCAACTAAAGTTTTCAAATGCGGTTTCCCTTTCTTCAGAAAGAAATGACAGTGAGTAATTCCATTTAGTACAAAATTTTGGTTAGAAATTTAGGAGTTAAAAATATTAAAACAATTTGAAATTTATCTAAACTTTAATGATAAAATTTGCAATTTTATCTAAATTTTGAATTTAATAAAAGTTATAATATGTTATCTATGTCGGATGTATCAAGCCGGAAGTAAGCTGCCTTTAATATAGGTCACTTCCTCTTTAATCTATTCTTCTCTTCAATAAACGTTATCTCCCAGTCTACCCTATAATTATTTATCCTAATTGATGCAAATATTGATTTTAAGGTTTTCTAAAAAATTTATTTTATCCAAATTTTAAATAGCTTATAGCAACTTAATAGACCTAGCATATTAAAAGTTTGTCGATGTAGAATGCCTACAGCAATTTATCCAAAAAGTTGAAAATTTTATGTGATTTAAAATTCCTGTTCATTCTAGTGTGAATTTTGTTCGAACAGAGCTTGTTATTCCAGTAATGTCATCTTTCATTAAGAAAATAATTATTATCAAAACATTTTATTGACGTAAATTGTTAAAAATAGCAATATAGCTTTTCCAAAATATGCATTAGAGTTTTAATATAAAAATATATATTTTTTCTTTCAATATTTTAAAATATTATTAAATAAAACAAAATCAATAAAAATATAAATAGGATATTCGAAAAAAAATAATAAAACATGACTAGTACCAAATGTCGAGTCTCAAAATTGAGTTTATCACGCCAACATTTTTGCTAACTATAATGTTCACGTTTTCATTAATAGACCAAATATTGTAAATTAACTCACGAAATATTTTTATTGGCTAGAACAGCGCCGATACGAATCTAATTTAAATTAAATTAAATTTGTGTTAAAAATGTTCTATAATCTCCATTTTATAATAATTTTTAATGGAAATTAAACCATTTTAATCTTTCGTGTCAACAGTAGTTTTAGCAGACAGCATAATTGAACATTCCATCCTATAAAGCAACAGAGAAGGTGAACTACTGTTTAGTTAACTATGTAATCATCCCGGTAGTAAATATGCAGGAGCTTTAAATGCATTGTTTTGAAAGTTTACAGGGAAGAATGCAGCGGTAGTCAATAGGTTTGTCAACAAATTATACAATTATGTTAAGCTTACCAAGAAAGCACGACATATACAGCTCCAGCTCCGAATTTATGTTACTGACGTTAGTCTAAAGTTCACTATATCCAAAAATGCGATAACATAGATTACAAGAAGTTTTAGAACTGCAGTTATACCGGTAATTTTCTTGATTTGTAGCACTGGCTTTTTTATAAAAAGTGCGCTTTTAGTATATTGAAATATAAGCATAAAAAGTGATCACGGGGTACACACGCCCAAGGGGAGTAGTTCGCTAAATGAAGTTAAACTACACAGCGCTTTGCAAATTGAAAGTTAATCGAAAAATTTTCCAATAAAAAGTTTTAAAACCATAATGAACAATTTAACCAGGTATTTAGATTGACAGTTTTAGTTGTTTTTTTTAGTCAGCTCATTTTTATGATTATGCTTTTCTTATATATAACTAATAATGCATCCCATCGCAGACTCCGTTTTGATCAATATTGCCTATATAATAATTTGTTTCTTAAAAGAGAAGAAATTAAAGCAGGTACATAAAGAAATCCTGATAAAGCTCAAAAGCTGCACGTAATGAAAGTTTCGACACAAAACAAAAAGAATATAAAGAAGAACAAACCAGTAGACATAATTTTCTGAGGCAGTGAGGGGTTCAACTTGTTTATTTTTCACCTCTCGTGATAGCTGTGATGTAGGGTAAAGAGTTTTGGAACCGCTGTGATACTCCAATGGATGAAATCGAAAATGCAATATTGTCTTTATCCCGCTTAAACGGATTATGGATTAACAATTAACAGTTCATAATTATGTGAGTAACATTTCTAATTAACAATACAAAATTCAATCAACCAAATCCTGCGTAAGTATGTTATGGTTGCATATTCTTAAATTAGTAGTAAATACTTGGGGGATTACCCGACGAGCACTAATTATACAAAAATGGCATTTTCGTAGGATGTTCGTAAACTCATTAAAATTAATTAGGAGTTTACTTTAAATTCAAAAATATTAAAATTATTAACACAGAGGTCGTTAATCAAAATTAAGTACGGTAGATGAGTGTCACATTATTTTTAGCTCAAAATGATCACCAATTATGCATAATCCGTATGTTGTTAATCATTAAAACCCAAAATATTATTTATTAAATAAGAGTTAACATTGCATTAACCTGTTGGTAAAACAATTTTCTGTGTTTTCTGTTTGATTATTTGGTTATTTTGTTTGCTTTATTGCCACGTTTGTACTACAAATCATGTTGATTGCAATATGAATTTTTGACAAATTCCACCGGAAGATTTCAATTAGTACGTAATGAAAATGTGGTGGATTATATGATCCGACTTTGGAATAATAAAAAATTAATTTTTTAATTTCTCCAACTTAGGTTTATTAGAAACATTTTCGATGCCATTAAGAATCCTGCTTAACATTTCAATTAACTTTTAATTAAATAAGTTACACAAGTAAATCTTTAAAATTTAAACAACTTTAATAATTTTCTTGAAAATCGTGTTAAACTCAAAATAAACCACTCAGTTTCCTTATCGAAGTTTGTGACGTCATTTCCCTTCGAACACCTGTTTCTATCTTACTTTCTACAGGATTCGAAGGGTTCGCTGCAGAGCAGCACTTTGAAATCATTATCTTCATTTTGCTTACAATGAAATTTTGTGTGCGTATTTTTAAGGAGAGCGTCATAGAAAACATCTTAAAAATGTCTATATAAATTGTAATTATATCTTTTTAAGAGTGGAGAGCCCTGTGCTCCTCTACGAATTGTATAACTATGCCTCTTCCACCTATTATTAAGATAAAAGATGTACATAAAAGATATAAAAACGAATAAGAAGGTCCTGTTATCGTCTTTAGAAAAAGGTGAATTTCCATATTTTCATGAGTTTTTGTGTATAATTTTCAATGTGGTGGCATGTGTTGTGAATTGCAGTCGTTTTGTGGTCGATGCCGTTTAATGTTGCGGGTTTTTCAGCAAATATTCACAGGTTTCAGAAATTGCCTCAACGATTTGCTGAAACTCAAACAATTATGATTAATTGGATACGTTATTTTTTATGCGTGATCAAATTTTTCATAATTGCTTTCGAATCATGCTTTTTAATTGGATAAAAAACCGTAGTGATACGTAGTACGTCACATGTTCCATTATATAATAAATATAAGTATGTATCTACGTTGTTTCTTGAGAGTTTTTTATGAGTTTTACGTTTATTATATTTCTTGCAATAACTTCTCTGAATAAATATTCATAAATAATTATGTAAATAAAGAGTACTCGTACAGATAGCTTCGTTTTTAATATTGTTTGTTATTATATTTATATGAAAACGATGAAATGTACCTTATGTCTATTATAAAAATATGTACCTACCTAAATAATATTTTATTCTTTATTGATGATGTGATGTTTATCGAGCTAACGAATTATCTTTTTCTCCTAATTAAATAATTTAGGTAGATTAATTAATTATTAATCCAAAATTATAGACCATAAGTAATAATGATCTACTGTGCAGATCCATCATCTCCTTCTATTAGTTAACGTGCGGTTAAAAACACAATATAGTAGCACTTACGTTACAACAACTGACATTTTAACAAATCAAGGTTTGTTTCATATTTTGATTTATGGTTTTAGTTTTCGTTATTTCGTTTTATTAAAGGTTATTTAATCCAAACATATGTTTTCAATTAAAGTCAAAAACCTGGTATCGCAAAAAAATAATGATTTGGAAGTATTTTCCTTATTTCCTAAATAGTCATCAGAAAAGTACATAATATTCCAACCAACTAATTAGTACAAAAAATAATTATTAATTGCATTTTAAAAATAGTGACGCGCGGAAATGGATAAACGAGATTTAGGTATACTCACAATAAAACATTTAAATTTAAAAGATTTCATCTTTTTAGAGAGATTGTAATAGAGTTACTTCAGTAACCAATTACATACGAAAGATTAATACCTAACACAACCGAGAGCAACATCATTAAAGCACAAGTTAGAGTTGAAGTTCAAAGTATTGTTTAAAAACGAATCGGTAAAGGCAACATGCCAACTGTATAATGAATAACAAAGTCTACTTATGTAAACTCAAGTGAACACAGTTGTATTTAGTACATGTAAAATAAATAATACAAGATCTCTTAGAGAACACTCTGCAGTCGTAAATTATTTGTTAATGTGTTAATGTGTTAATATGTTATCAAGTAATCGCAAGTCGCAACACCATTTTCCGAAATTATCGGTAGGTACAATTTTTATAAAATTTACAAAATGTCTGACCCACAAAATGATGCTGGTTAAAAAAACCGGGGGGGGGGGGGTAGACTACTCCCCAGAAATAGGGCATTGTAGAGTATCGATCATCAGCAAAGTAAGTTAGTCAAACAACTATTTACCGTTTTATGATTTTAATCCTATTGTAAACTTTTAATCGTTTTTCTGCTTTGGAGGACACGTAAATCCTCTGGATTGATGATTTGGCTTTATAGGGAATAAAAATGGAACATTTACGAATTTGATGTAAAAGAAGAAGAAATGCATAGCTGTTAGGAGTTAAACGACAGGAAAAATTGCGGTATAATATATTATATAAAAATGATAATTTCTCGTACCTACGTTTTCGAATTGAAACTGTATTTGTTAATTTATTCCAAAACACAGTTTGCTGTAATTAATTTCACGTTAGGTTTAAATTAAATAAAAACCGGTGAGTACGTAGTTTTTCTATTTTACTTTTTTTGTAGTCATATATACATTTTTAAAAATAATTTTGTTCATTAAATCGGTATAAGTTTTAATTTGGGTTTTTAAATTCATATACACAACAAACTGTCCCATTCTTAATCCAAACAAAACCACTTCTTCTTTTTTGTTATGCCGTAGAAAGTTTTAATTGCAACGCTTCTTCCTGTAATTTATTTTACAATTTAACCATTAGTTTCAGGTGAATTTATTTGCTCGCGTTGTAAGGTACCATTTATTGCTATTCTCATTAGAATTTTTACTTCTTTTTGGTTCTCGAGATAAACTTTCTCGTTTTATAAAAGTCGTTCCACTTTTAAGAGTTTCTAAAAGCAGAAATAAAAATATGAAAAATATATAAGTAATGTAAAGAAAATATTGTGGGCTTTGTAAAATATATTTTTATGCGAATGGAAACTTAAAAACGATAAACTGCATAGAAACCAATAGGGTGCACCTACACCTACACCTGCCGAGTTCCAACACACTCTAACATTTTCCCGGTTGTCATAGCTACCGAATGAAACCCAAAAGGGTCAGGAAAGTTGTTCTTTCTTGCATTTCTTACATTTTCCAATTTTTCATTTTATTAGAATTTTTAGAATATTTGTCGTCATTGTTACTGTACCCTCGGATTGTGTGGATATTTTTATGATGTCAAATTTTGTTAAAACTTTCTCTCCTTGGAAGAACAGATTCGTCCAGATTCACTTAACTTTTAAACAAGCCAACAAGAAAATTTGTTATAACAAAGATATATAATGTTTTGAACTTGCGTAGCTTAAGAATTATCGTCACGAAAAACATTTATGTGACAGCTATTGATATTTATAGTAGCTACTACTTTTAGTTTTCTAAATTGTTGCAAGCAATTTGAGAAATTATTATTTATTTTGTGATAGAATGCCTAAAAATTTTGTTAAGGTTAATAATTGTTTATTGCGCTTTCCGATTCCAATTTTTTATTTTTCCTGCATTACAATTTTTGTTTTAGTATTTGGGCTTTAATTCCTTTTGTCGTCATGTCTTTTCAAAGGATGCAATTGAGTTGAATTCCTGCTGACCTTTTTTAAATTAAAAGTATCGATTTTTAGCTTTCCAATGAAAAAAGTTAACTTTAGACAACTTTAAAGAAAATAATTTGTTGAGTAAGCACGCTTTTTCATCCAGCCTCATTTGAATAACAACAATAAACTACAGCGCTTACAAATTAAATTAACACTTGATTTTTTTTAGATTTCGGTGGTTAGCTATGAAAATCAGACTGTTGTACCAAAAGCACATGTTTTAGACGAAAAAAACATTGTAATCTCACATTTTTATTCTTTAGATGTGAATTAAGTCCCGGTGGTGTCGTTTCCATCGCTGAACAATTTATATCATTTTAAATGATATTAAGGAACGCTGGTTATATTGCAGAACAATTTCGAAAAAAAAACCAATAAATATTTCTTATGGGATTGCTTTGACTTGATTCCTTATAAAGATAATATATTTATGAATTTTTGTATTTTATTGGCATTACATTTTATTAGCAGGAATTATTTTTAAGTAACTCACTTAATGGATTTTTTTTACGAAATTTATTAAATCGCCCGTAACTTTTCTGTTAAAAGACATAGAAAAGTGAAACTTTCGTTCTCCGTCATTAACTTGCGTTTCTCAGATATAAATAATATAAAACGTAAATTATTATTGCTTAATTTTTTGCCAGCTCGACTCTGCATAAAGTTACAGATCGAAATTTTTTTATCCTTATCGAAAGCGAATCTGCTTTGACCTATTTGTCCGGGCTTTATTTTTTAATCAAAAAAGTAAATCTTAAAATTTGGGAAGTTTTTATGATTATTTTAGTGGAAATAAAACGTAGCGTTTAATATGAGATAAATGACTTTATTTAAGACAAGCTATTAAAAATACTTCACCGTAAAGAAAAATAGTCGAGATAAAAAGTGTTTTGAAAAAAAAAAATAAAACCCGATTCATAAATACAAAACAAGTAAATGACAACAAAGTAAAAAAGAAGAATTGCTGATGTATAAACGCGATAAAAGAGCAAGCAACAAAAGTCGTTATTACGGTATGCAAATTGAATGCCCCAATTACTGAAATGACTGAGTTAGTTTTATTGCTCAAAGAAAGATCACATGAAGGTTATGAATAAAAGAATCAAATCTCGTTTAGTCTTCAGTGTAAAGCAGCATTCTTAAACAGTTTTTGATGAAAAAGAGCACCAAACAAGCAATGATAAAGCTTGAATTAATTTTTAAACACAGCTTTCGTAAAAAATTTAAATTATTATAAATTTTGCGGATACAAAAATGTAATCGCATTATTACGAAAAATTCAAAGCACATACGGTTTATTTTATTTGAAAATCCACGAAAAACTTCCAAGTTATATTTTATTATTAATTTCAACGTTGGTTTGTGTGTACCTATAGCTCGTAAAGTTTTAGTTTTCCGTTATTATAATGGAAAGAAGGAGCTTTTCAAAATAAGAGCGAATAATTGGAAACCTAGAAACTTATTAAATCCTATTTTAATTCTGTGACTTCACTTTGGGAGATTTGAATTAAAAAGTTATAATTATGTAGTTAGATTTAAAAGTTAAAAAAAATTTGGTATCATAAAGCTCAGTTATAAAATTGTACCTTTTATTAACAACTAAACTTTAAACAAACATTTAATTGCGTTTCTGATATAATTATCTTATTTCAGTTACTTTTTTTATACCTTGTCTGTGGGTGCATATAGGGGACCTACAGTTATGGAGGTTATATATATAAATCAATTTTCACAGTAATATTTCAAATAATTACTTTATCTTTCGTAAAGTAAATAATGTTATTGATTAGAGTTGGGCCAAAATATGAAATTGATATATAAATTTTAATTTTAACCACAACTTTATAATTAAAACTTTTGAGCAATAATTCCATTTAGCAGTCACCCAAATGCAACGATAACTGTTAAAATTAGTAATATGTATGATCATAAATGATATGGTTGAATGTAATGACGCCATTTGTCTTAAGTTCTGGCTAGCACGTTACGTGCTTTTCTATCTAAAATTGCCGAAGCTTCTCGCTACTTTATCATAAAGACGTCTCAAAGTAATTTATTTGGCGAATACTGTAAAATATTGCTGTGAAATCATTTCTTGTGCATCACTGGAGACAGTACGTGCTTTTAAAGCTTTATGGTAATAAATATTACTTTTATGGCGATTTTATTACTCATTTATCTATTAACACTTGTGAAGTGATGCTTGGAGACATAAAACCAAGATGATTTTCATGAAAAACCTTCACAATTATGGAGTTACGATGGTTTTAATCTTTTTAAGTAACTTTTTTTATTCAGGCAAAACCAATTAATACCTCACAACTTACAAATACGTCGCCCGAAAATTTAGTGTTGGAGAATTGCAGGAAACTTGCCAAACAGTTTCCTGTCTACAAAAGAGGGCTATTGATAACTATAAGATTGATTGACGTGTCGTATTTAGTATGTCAACTGGTTGCTATCAATGTTTTTCTGTTTACAGTTAATAATGATTTATTAACACTGCTAACAGTTTTTACTTTTGCGAGATATCGATAACCAGCTTTATGATTTTGTAAAACCGAACTCGGCATTAAACAAAAATTGTATTAAACTTTTTTTTAATATAAAAACACTTTTTAATCAAATAGAACATAAGTTCCAATAATTAAGCATTCCTGCTTTTTCCAGGACTTCACAAGCAAATGAAAGTTATTAGGCCTGCAAAATGTAAAACATTTTTTAGATGTACATAAGTACATACGCATTAGTTTAATTAAAATTTCGTAGTTATATTTTTAGTTTAATTAGAAAAATTATGTCATGTTTAATATGTTTAGGAAATTATTTAGACTAAAACATGATGATGATGATGATGATGATGATGTTGGATATAGAACATAGATAACATTTTAAATTAAGGAAATTACCATACTTTTAACTTAGTAAACGTTTTGTTTCAACATTTTTAGTGGAACGTAAATAAAATAAAAAGGCGAAACTAACATAGAAAACCTTATAAATTCCAAGTTCAACATTGTTAAAATGATATTATTATGCAAACCGTATGCCTACCTAACACCGAAGGATATGAGAGTAGCATGGGAGTTGTAGACGAGCAAATGAGGGGTACGAGGAAACCGCGAATTGCATACCTTGCGGGGTGTTGTTACACGTATCATCTAATCATATTGCCCATTATACATTCAAGGTGGAAAACAGGAAGTATCAAGAGTTTTCAGATGCAAAATTAACTAAGCATTAAATTAAACTAACAAACCACAAGGGAAACCATTTTAGAGCAAAATTTTCACACCTAAATCTATTTATATATTTCTCTGCTTCACATTAGTTTACTTATAAAATTGTTAACATTGATTAACCTTTCAATTTAATACCACCAATTAAAACGGTTATTAAACTTGGTTCCGTACTATAAGAGATTTAATTTATTTTGATAATATTTAATTACAATGAATTAGTACCTAGTTAGCTAATGGCTTATAAATTGAACAACCAGGTAGTTACATTAAAAACTATAGCATAGTATTTGCACAGAATATTTCGCGACTAACTGTGAAAATGTTGAGAAAATTCTTAAGGGGGTATTCTACTCTAGAAGCCCGAATATCGGGCGTTTTTTGAAAGTCGATAAAGCAAAAACACTTAATATTTTAACTACACATTTGTTTACAGTTTATTTATTTATTTATATTTTAAGAGTTCAAAAAAAATTTTTCAAAGAAAAAAATGTATATTTTACAAAGTGTAGCGAAAAATTATCCTTCGCCCCCCTTGAGGACCCACCGAATACGAAATGTTTCCGTCAGTTCAGCACAAAAAAATCCACCCAAGGTGATAGCTGGTAACTGACAGCACCAACCACAAGCCAGGTCGGAAAACAAACAATTCCTCTTCCCATCATGGGGCCTCCGGAATATTCCCCTACACGCTGGGAAACGATCAACCAGCTTTATTTTACTGTAGAAGCCCAAGATGTTATCTAGCTGATAAGGTGCGGAAAGCGAGGGGCGTCAGTTCCGAAAAAAGATGTCAATAAAACGAAAAGTCGCAGCTACTTGTCTCAATTATTATCCTTAGGAGAAACATAACTAAGAACGAGCAGCTATACGCTATAAAAATAGTAAAAATTGAAAATTTTAATTTTTTGTTGGTTCCTACCATAAAGGGATATATAAAGAAAATTCATGCCAAATTTCAAGAAAATCGGTCAATTAGAACTTGAGATTTTGTGACAAACACAATTTTTGTCCCCTCTTTTTCAACAGCGTGTAACTTTGTGAAATATATATTTTTTTCTTTGAAAATTTTTTTGTGAATTCTTAAAATATAAATAAATAATTATTAGCCCGATATTCGGGCTTCTAGAGTAGAATACCCCCTTAAAACAACTTGTAATTATTTATTACATTACATTATATTATAATAGTACATTTATGATATTATCATAATATTTATTTTATTATTGATTTTTTTCAAGTTTTAACTAAATTAGATGGTTGTCTACACGCAACCCCAAGTTTGTAAAGCTCGTAATATTTTAGAAAAACCCCGTTTGCAATGTTGCAGTACTATAACATGAACAACAGCATTATTAATAGTTACATAGTATTGCAAAAAGAAGACGAAAATTGCATGTATTTGAAAACGGCTTAAGGGATATTGATAAAATTTTATAATTACGTTCCAAAAAGTCTTACAGGCCAATTACAGTAATAAACTTCTAAAGAAAAAACTTTTACGATAGTACTTTGGGTAAAAATGGTAACTAGACATTTTTACAAAAATTGTCCGATTTTTTTTGTTGAAACTTTATACCTATTCGATTTTCAAATAAGGTTTTTGGAATTTTCTGCAAAAAAAATTAAAGTCAGAACTTTTGCGATAGCATTACAGATAAAAGTGTTAACTATATTGCTAGTATAATTTTTATTGCGAATTGGCAATTAAACCAACAACTGCATTTATTATTTGCAAACCGCTATAACTATTATGGTCAAATTAAATATTTAAGTCCCTAAACGTTTCCTTTATATAACCTCTTAGCTAAAAATAAAAAATATACATTGCATATTTTCCAGTGCCGGATCAAGCTATTTTCAGCGCTGGGAGCAGATTAGGCAAATGGCGTCTAATGGTCGGCTAAATTAAAACCAAATGATCCTGGTAGAAATCCTGAAATTAACAAAATATTTATTTCATAATTAATTTAAAAATAATCATTATTCACTTTGGGGATTATATGTTAGGGGATTATTCGTCGTGGCACCAATGGACGGCATACTTTTCCACCGATGGTTGATATTTAATCCTCATCCCTAAAATGGTCAACGTAGAGCAATGTACTATTCTACTGATTAATGAAGCAATAGGACGATTACATCTCCTTTTACGAACAATTTAGCTAAAGAAAAATCATAAACTAACACTAACCTACATAGCCGATGCATATCTGCGCGCGCAAATCTCTTTTTTGATTATTAATGAATATATTTCTTTCTGTCGGTTCGCACACCTTGTATAATTATATCTTATAGATATTAAGAACTACTTATAGACTTAACAATTATAGTATTAAAATTTTGATTAGTCTACCTGCTAAGGGCATCGGTGGAAAAGTTAATGGGAGATTAGAGAAACCCTTGACCATTGGTGGAAAAGGAAATCGCCCACATATTCATTAACAATATTTCTCCCCGATTTTATAAATCCAAGATTTGTGTGCATGCTTTGTGATTAATTTTATTGTACAGCAGTCTTTCTCTCTTTCGGAACCAATACATTTATATGTTGTGGCAATAATTTTATACAATCAGTTGGATACTTGGGTACTCAGCACTACTCTAAATTGTCTAAATCTACAAATGTACTTATTCTCAAAGAGTGATAGTTTCTAATTAACAAGTAGGTAAGATCAATCACAGAACATGTACACAAGTTTTGAGTATTTGAAACCGGGGGGTCTGGGGGGTGTGGAACACCCTCCAGTACACCTAAACAAAATTGATCCCAGAATCTAGCTTCATATAGATTTTTAAAAATGTCGTTTGTAACCTAGATCCAGCAATGCGTCGAATCGAAAACAGGAATCGAAATCTGTTTGCTATTTGGAATATGTTCGATAGAATGTATGCCTATTTGTGTTTTTTCAGACACTTACAGTTATACTGGAGGGGGTTCCACACCCCCCAGACTCCCGGTTGTAAAAACTGAAAACTTGCATATTATATGCATGCTCTGTGTGATTGTCGTTATTTTTTGCTGAAATAAGTGGAAAAATTAAGCAAAAATACGGAAAATTCGATCATCTTTAATGATAATGATAATAATAAAATAAAATAGATAGGGAGGTCATATTCGGATTTAGGAGGTTAATTTACATAACTACATGGGCATTTAGAAATGGAGGGGGTCGAGCCGAATCTCACCCAATCTCACGTGGGGGAGTCTCTAATTTTTTTCGCATGAAACTGTAAAATTGAGAGAGAATTGGGTTAAATTAAGTAAAATAAACAATTTCACATTAGATTAGAAGGGGGAGAGAGGGTTAAACCAAATCTTACGACATCTCATCAAGGGAAGAGGGGTCGAAAAATCGCTTCACGTAATTAATGGCCGCCCCCTAGCCATTTTACTTTACCAATTAAATCGAAGAAAATATTGAATTATATCACAATTCGTGACTTCGCGCTTAGCGTTTTGTGAGTTATGGATTTGATAGTCAAAATTTAATATTTTATACAATGTGCATATCCATGTAATGACTATTACAATTAAAAATAAAAATTTGAGAGATTTTAATTAAATTTTACATTACATTTTGTTTTGGAATAAATTAATTTATTAATATTTTAGAGAAGAAAATTTTAAACTGTAAACTGTTCGATTTTATAAAGCAGACTCAAAATGCTATGCATTCCGTGGTTTGGAAACCACGTTAAGTACGATAAATGAGTCAAAAGGCAAAACGATGCTGATGTAAATTAATTTCATTTCAACATTTGCTTTAATGAGTAAAATAATACTTTGTAAGATTATTATTACTTATTTTGGGATTTTGAAAACTGGAAGGTATAGAAATTAGAAATTAGTTTATAAGCAGTGATTACTGGCGTCCTTAGTGATTATAGACGAAATTAACGACATGTTTAATAAAATGCAAACGTAAACATAAACTTAAATTTATTAAATATCTCAAACATGGTTTGTAAATGAAAAGCAGCGTTGATTAATCGTTTCGGTATTAATTTCCTTCTCTTTGAAAACTAACTAGATGATATAAACATTTCACAGTACACGAAACGTTGATTCCCCGTGTTGCATGAAACCTATCGGCAGTCGAAAATTAACTCTTCTGTTTACAAAGGAATGGATTATTTTTTGCGTTGGAAATATACTCCCCTGTGATAATGTTTCTCGTTAATATTTTGTAAATGCGAGAACAATTTATAAGAGGTTTAAATTTACAATTTATTAAAAAATATAAAGGAGAATATTTTACTTAACCGATAGAGATGAATTTTAGCGTGAATTTCGGCTCGAAGTTAAGTATACAGAAAAGCATCAACGACAATAAGAATCGCATTGTGAGTAAAAAGATGTCAGAGAAAATCTCGGCGTATTTTAGAGACTGGATTATCTTCAGCATTTTACGACGGCGTATTATCTTAATCGATATTTTAAATGTTTATATTATACGATACATCGAATATTTATAAAATCTACCTATACCTACTAGAAATGTACCTAGAAAATTAAAAGATTTCCTTCGATTTAATTATAGCTTTATCTGCAATATTAGTGGGGTCTATCATCTTGTTAGTTAACTATCCAACCTTATAATATCTCTAACTATTGCCGATCTCAAACTACCATTATGGAAAACATTAACCGACGCGGTTTAATGGTTAACTGAAATTTAACTTTACTTACTGAATAAAATTATCGACGTTATCATAGAGACCACCGGCGGATGTCTTATCCTTATTAAAGCAACTTTACACTACCAAGATCGTCATAGTGGTTCACAAAGTACATGCATAAAGAAGAATAACACGAAAAGTTCAGCATACTGCATTTCCTTATAATTTTGTTTTAATATCCTGTCAGGATTAAATTTTAATAAAGAATAGTCCTGTAGTCGAGCAAAATCCTGCTTAGATTCAAGCGAACTACATTATTTATTTAATAAGTAAAGAAAAACAATACAAATCGATAACGCAATTAAACTGAAAATAATAATTAGTTATTAACAAAATAGGGACAATTTCTTTCTCATTAAATTATTATTTTTGGGTTTTATGTTTCTGCATAATTCTATTGTTTCCCAATTATTAAAATTTTAATATGAATAACCACATGAAAATGTATTATTAAAATTAACAACTCGAATAAATTATCCAATAGAACAAATTTTGCAATTTAATTATTCGTCGGTTAAAATTTAAACAATATCAAATTTACACAAACTGAATATTTCTAAATGGTTTTACAGTATCCAACTAATATTAATAATAATTATTAACTTAATAAAAATAAAATTAAATTAATGGGTATTTTTGTCGTTACCTCTGCTACTATACAAAGCAATTCTCAAATTTTCTATAGATTAGATAGCAATTTTGAAATATCTATTTATTGTTCCAACAACTTCAAAAACTGGAAATCTATGTAAAACTTTAGATTATAATATTAACTATGGATTAGAGTAAAATAATGTAAATCTCAAACAAACTTGCAAGTTTTAAAGTGTACATACGGATTATCAATTTTCTGGATTATTAACTTTCTTGTTATTGCGTAGTTATTTTTTCGTGTATTTTTGTTTATTATATTTTGGAGGCAAAATGTAACACTCATGTTTTGGAGTAACATCGAAACCGGTCATGCAATAAGACATTATGATTTACGTTTTTAACTTTAGAAGTGAATAAGCTTTGTGTTAAGTTTGTATCATGAAAGATATAGATATCTATTTTTGATGGATTACTCGTCTGGGGTTAGTTTATTTTTTTGATTTGCACTAGTACGTACGGATATTTAGATCAATCATACAAGCGAACATCATCTAAGAGCAGCCCGATTCATTCAGCTTCTTTGAAATAATTATTAGTAGTTTAAATAAAAGTCCTAAAATTACATAAGTCAATTTCCAAATTTATTAAAAAATTGTTTTAAAACTGCAGTTGTATTTTAGCGGATACCAAATATGACTTGGTGATCCAATAATCTAAGTATCTCGTAGCAAATTTTCTAGACATGGCTTGTAACACATGGCAATAAAACCTACAAATTTAAGTATTGATTTCTTGTTTGGAATGGAAATATAGTCATTGGATTAAATAGAACTTCACTTCTTTTATCAAAAATATTATAGTTTAAAAATTTCAGCTCTGGTATATTTCCAAACAGCAGTTGAAAAACTTCTAAAGTGTAATAAAACAATTTTTATGATATGAACTAGTTTTAGGATTAAATTTTTGAAATACGAATAAGTTTTTCAAATCCAGACAAATTGTTGTCGCTTTTGAATTTTGTGTGAAGTATGACAATTTTATCGGATATATTAGAAAAATATTAAATTTCCTAAATAACATTCAAGAACGTTTTGTATCGTTTAACAATTTTTATGCTTTGCCTTCAAAAGCTTTCTTCTTTTGGTGAAATTGTTGCCGCTATGGAAAAATTTCAATGGAAAATACTTGATGGATTAGCATAAGAGGAGATTAATTTGTTTACGATCAAGTCTTTAAATTTTTTGTCTTTTGGATTTTAAATTAAAATGTCGTTGCATATTCTATATGCTTTCCATTCAGTAATAATTAGATACAAAAAATGGAAATATTTCTTTTTAATTAAATATTAAAATAATATGAATTGCACTTAAATTTTCATTAAATTCAACTACAGTGCAACCTCGATAATTGCACTAATTAATACGAGAGTTGAGAACGGCGATTTCTATAAATTACTGCAGAACTTTCATTTTAATGTCTCGGCGTTTCCGCTGATCGTAGTTCCAATAATGCGAAATATCAACACTAAAATAAAAACTGCAAAAGAAAGTAGAAAAGCAAACGCTGTGAACTCTAATCTAAAATATATAGATTCCTTGTGAAGTACCGACAGAGCTGAAGTCGATTGTGCATGAAATGCAAATTGATACTGAATGTCAATGATGGTCTGTAGCGTGCAAGGCTGGGCTCGGCGACTGTGGTTTGTGGCTGTTTTATTAATGAAATTTTGCTTACTTGGTTCTCATTTCTTACACTGGTAATTGAATTCCAAATTTTATCCTTTTTAACTAGGTAACGTTTCCCTAAGCTGTCAATTTTAATGTTCGCACCTTGGATTGAAAAATCTTCCGTTCCAAGCAATTTTCGATAAAACAGGTAGAGTCGAAGACAAAAAATATATTGAATATAATATTTTTTATAAAAAAAACGTAGCACTTTTCTAGATAAGAAACCGATACTTTTAAATTATTTATTAATACCTTTTGACAACCTTTCAGCAACGACTGCTAGTACTTTCTGATATGTTCATCCGATCGGTTTAGATATAATTTTCCATTTTAGTTTCATATTTCTTTCCGTTCTATAACATCATGCTTGCTTATAAAACGTTTTTAATTTTTCTTCTTTTAACCTGAAATACTTTTCCTCGGTCGGAGATTTTCGAAAAACAGCAAAAGCGGAATAAAAAAGCTTTAAGTAAAATGTAAGCACATTTAATAAATTAAAATTTATGTGGAAATTAGGAAACGTGAGATGTATTATGTTAATAAAAATAAAACCTCTTTGATGTTCTCATTTTTTTTAAAGTAATAGCAGTAAACCAAGAATTAAAAATTCGAATACTTAAAGTAATCCTATTATTTTAAAAATTAAATTAAAAATACTTGGGAGGCTCGGAAGCTTTTGCATAATATTTCAAAAGTCTAAATCAGTAATTTGCTACCTTAAATTTAAATTTTGTGTCGTAAATTAACTTTGAAACTTTCGCAAAGAAAATGAAACTTAATAATATGATTTGGATAACAAAAAATTTAATAGCATTTCAAAATTAATTACTAAATTGTTTTTGCTTCATTTATAATTATTTACTTTAAAACTTTACCAAGTTTAAACGTCTGGGGATATTGTAGTAATTGAAAATTGCATCTTTATTGTTATATAGGCCTCTGGCTCCAGACACAAAAGTCGAATCTTTCTATCTTAATACCACATAGGTAGTAATTATGGAGCAATTTACCTTTACATCAAAGTAATAAAAGTTGGAAACAAGGTGTAAGAATGAGAGAAATCAATAAAATGGTTAAAATTTATGTACTCATTTTGCATAATATACGTGAAGTACAAATATATGGTGCTCATATATAAAAAGTCTTTTTCAATCGCGAAACACATTTTACTTCTTCTTCGATAAACTATATATCGTTTTAGCATATTTATATGCCTCGTCTGTCATTGTAAATTTTATTGGTTATTATGGGCTTAACATAAATTTTTATTTGATCGATTATAATAATTGTTTCCAGGTCTCGTTCGCCAAGAAAACGTTACAACCTAAAACATAAAAGTTTAAATTTTATATTTGGCAATGAATATTGCATAATATATCAAACGATGAAAATCTCGCATGCTAATGAGAAGGTGGGACAGAAGGTTTTAGCTTTAAAAATACAAAATAATTTATTTCATATATTATCACTAAGCTTTCAGGTCTGTCAGGATTAAGATACACATTTAAGGTTGAGAATTGGTCACTGAACTGTTAAATATTACTTCGTGTTTTGCATTGAGATTAAAGGTTCTTACTAACAGATATGCTAATTAATAGCCCAGTGTAATTCAAAATTAACCCTGTAACGATACTGCAGCAGTTAAAGTAAAAAATTATGTTTTACCCATTCGGGCAGGTTCCCATTAACTAATTCTTAAATGATTAACATTAACCCTAACTTTTTCCAATAATGAACAATTTTTTTAATTGGATTTCCATTATTTAATTTTCAATTTATTTACACTTCACTTCCATATTGTTAACCGCTAATATTTACCACATTGAATGAAAAAATTATCCGCATTTCGGTAAACAATAATAATTATAAATTTTCAAACAAATAAAAGTAAAATTTCGTGTTTATATCGTTGGATCACTTCGAGGGTGATAATTAAAAATTTTCCTTGGTTGCGTTTGAGACAAAATAATGAAGATATTTAAAAAATCAATCTGGTTAATAAATAAGCTAGAGCACATATCCTGTTCTAATAGTGGGTGCTTATGGGGCTATTGCCGGCCTAATCGGGTCGTTTTAACCTCTATCTCGTTAACGAAATTGTCAGCAGCTCGACTGCCATTACGTATGATGAGTTAACTCTTATATTATGGCTTTTCTAATATTATTTTATGTATGTTCCTCGTTCTCGTGCTATATTATTATACTACTTTGTTCATATATGCGTTAAATAAGCGCATTATAAAAGTACTTCCATTTTTAGCTTTTCCCATCAAGCAAACGAAATATAATTAAAAAGAGAGAAAGTGAGTGTAGGTATAAAATGGTTGCATTAAAATTATAATGTTAGAGGTATACTATATACAAAATTGGGCACATAAATTTGACAAATTGGTTCAATTTCAATAGGTACATCAATAAAATAGATATTTATAGTAACTTAGTTCAACATTGACATCTATAAATCTTCTCTATTTGCAATAAAGTTTATGTATTTCCATTTTGCAATCATACATATGAAGCTTAGTGCATGGAGGTTTTAACCTAAGTGATCAATGAATATTTAGTTTTATATAAATGTTTTGTAAAATCCGGAAGACCAAAATAAGACTAAAATAAATATAACTTTTTATTTCTATTTTGTGTACAAAGATTTTGTTCAAGTTGAAGAATGTCTTGCTTCAGTAATGACTATAAGATGGATCACTTTCTATCGTGGCATGTAGGTACGTCCCTTGTGTCAAATGTCACTTCTTATCCTTTACACGATACAAATTTTGTCAAAACGATGACAAAATAATAAAACACACTTTAAGAGATATTTTTTCAGACAAACTTAATTTATTATTAAATAGTCTAGCCGAATCAAACAGTCCTGCGCTTGAATCCCACATTCACTAGCTCATCTTTGGGAACCACCGGATCGAAACTAATAAATTATAATAATTCAAAAAAGTTAAACATTTTCTACGGTTTGTTAAATATTACAATAAATTAAACTTTGGTTTATATTGTAATAATTAATATTATAATATATGAGATTATTGGAGTATATTTTTGTTTATCAGCCATATTTTTGTTACAATATTAAACAGATAGTGGTTTGTTTATTTAAATAACATCATTTATACAAATACAAAATTTTATTATACAATGAATAATTATATATAACTACATAGCAGTGCTTTTTACTAATTAAAATATAAGATGGTATAGTTTAATTTTATAAGGAATGATTACAATGAATAATTAGTAATGAATAATTATAATTTCAATTATAACATCATAATTAATTGATTTCATTATTCTATATTACTTTAAAATAAAATACCTATATGTTTTAATGTTTTAATGTTTACTAAAACATTAATGGGTGGCACTTTAACGCTCTACCTCTATCAAAGTAGATAAGAAATTATTGTTCAGTCAAATTAGATAAAATAGCGGAAATAATTGATAGAATGCTGCAAATTGGTACACAAGTACATTAGGGCTTATGTTTGAACATACTAAAAGTCGGGACCGAAACTCCTTGGGCTCGAGCCGCCATCTTGGAAAATAGGTCCTCCAAGTTACCTTTTTGCTTACACACAGAAAAAAAAATGGTTCAGAGAAGTGTAATATACTTCAGTTAACTCTATGAAACGGTTATATATACGTGATCATATCGTATGGTCCTAGTAAGTAAATAAAATACTTGTAAATTCAAGCATTGAGTTACTTCAGTTAAGTTGATATAGTAGAAACAACACCTAACGTGGGTCATATTCAAGTAAATTTAAAAGTTATATGTTTATTATTTGATACTATATCCAAGTAATTTTAAAAGTTACATCTAGAAATGAATCGAGTTCTTACGAATATATACGAATTCAACCCGAGTATATATTATTTCGATTAACATAATTTGAAAGTGAAATTAAATAAGAAATTACTTAAAGTGAATTTATCTAATAATTGAATTAACTTAATTTGGGATTAAATTAAATTCTACTACACTCTCCTTATATATTATTTTATTTTATAAACTGGTTTTGACTGTTCGTCTTTTTCAACATGTTCTGTCAATTAATACATTGATGTATTAAAATGTATTAATTGACGGAACATGTTGAAAAAGACGAACAGTCAAAACTAGTTCCTAAAATAAAATAATAATCGAGGAAAGTATCTATAGAATTTAATAAAATTTGGGATGGATTTGAGGTAGGTATTATTTAAATAAAATTGAAACTCATTTAATTATAAATATCTATTAGAAAATTTCTATTTTAGTATTTTTAACGGATGTTTTCGCCTCATAGTATAATGTTGAAGAGGTTGATTTCTTATTAAATCTGAATTTTTGTTGTAACTGCATACCTAGTACCTTATGTACTTCCATATCTCCAGAATCCTGAAATCATTTACATTTAATAATACAAAAATAAACAAAATTATTTCGATTACACCTTACCATGAATAATTATTATTCCATCAATAAGCATCTTGTTTACTATACTTCCAATGTTGTTTATTTAATAATGTCAGCATCTCTTTAATAAATTGCAGTTTTAGAATCTGTAAATTATAATACAATAAATTGTCAGATTATGAAATTGCAGGTTACATGTTTATTTAAATAATTAAAAGTTACAAATTTAAAAATTATAAGTAGTTAATGCGGTATTAGCAACGTAAAAAATTCTACTTCTCGACTTCGAGCAACATTGAAAATGCAAAGTGTTTTATGTAACTAGAAAACCACACTAAACAGCTTGTAATCAAGGTCAAAAGTCAAGGGAGCCTATTTTAAAATGTTATTTCTAGGTACTTCTTGTAATAATAATTATTATTGTAAAGATAACTAATAGAGCACAAGAAAGTAACAGTTAGGATTTTTAAACTGATTAATTTACATTAATTAAGCCGCGCCATGGCCGCGTCGAAATTGTACGTATATATAGGTTGTAGATACCTACCTCTTCACAAAATGATGTAAATTCCAAGTTTGTAATAACTTTAGTATGACAAGTACACAAAGAATTCACAAATTATTAACACCAAAATTGAAGAAAACTTCTCTTTGCAAATTATAAAACTGTAATGGCGTAATGTTTGTCTATACAGCAATATAGCGCCCCGCCACCACAAGTATGCACCTTTATAGAAGTTAAAAATAGCACAATGCAACCATATTATTATTCCAGTTAACTCTACGTAGAGTTGACTTGAAAATAATGACAATATTCAAGAATTAACCGTTTGTAATGCTTAATCTAAACACATGAAATGTTTAGAACAAACACCATTTCACTTGATTTTAAATTTTCAAAATGTTTAAATCAAATAAAAGTGTTCATATTAAGTTAAATATATTTCAATTCTTAGTTCAACTTTTTTGTAGATTGAATCAACACTATATTCTAAGTAATCTTATTACTCCCAGCAAGTAATTCGTTTCATCAATGAAACTAAAAAAAGAGTTCACACGAGTAAATAATGCTGAGTAAAATATATACTTGAATTCAAGTATATGTTTTTCTGTGTGTATATCTCGGTAACCGTGCGTTTTAGCAAGTAAAGTTTTATATAAGAAAGAAAGATTATAAAATTTCGTATTAAAAAGAAAACATGCACTTTTTTGTATCTTCATTATTTACGCCGATAATCCACGTTGAATATAGAGCATAATCAATATTTTAGACATAAGTTCATGTTTTCAGCACTCGCGGGCTTGAAACGGGAATAAGTTTCAAAAATTGACATAACCGACATTGTTAGGGCCTTATGACAAATGAAGGGAAGGAAAGGACCGAGTTATCATGGAGATACTTACCATAAGTAATTAAGGTAATGTTAAAATAAAACTGATAAAACTGACTTCAAATTTTAGAAATGAAAAGTGATCCGTACTAATATAGTAGCTAGGGCTTCGTGTTGTTCATCGTATGTCATTGCTTGATTTTTTTAAACTAAAAAATGTAAATAGATTAAACTCAAAAAACATATCTACCTCGATGTCAAGTACATTATTGTCATCGATATGTAATCTCTTTCAACAGACCTCTCTTTTTCTATCTAAATTTGACTTGAAACATGAGGTGCCATGAGGTCAAGTATCTGGGTCTAATTCTGGACAACAGACTGACCTTCACTTCTCAAATATGCAATGCAACAATCAAGGCGGCACGGGTAGATGCATGATTTGCAAAACTTGGAGACTGAAACCGAAGATGGTACTGTAGCTATACACCAGAGTGGTGGTATCCATAGTGACATACTCGGCCCTGATCTGGTGGCACGCAACCAAGAAAAGGGAAAGCAAAACAAGTCTTGGCAAGCTGCAAAAACTTGCATGCCTGGGAATCACGGGGGCAATAAGATCAACACCCACCGCTGCCATGGAGGTCCTATAGAGGGGCTACACATAGTGGTGGAGGCAGAGGCCCTACTAGCGGCCTACAAGCTAACAATCAACGGCTATAACCTTTATATACCCCTATAAAGGGGTACCATACGATGATCTTCAACTCAATCAAGAGTAACAACATGCTTAGCATGCAATCGGATAGAACTAGCACAGTAAGGGATTTCCGAAAACCATTCAGGGTAATAATACCTGAGAAGAACATGGAAACAAGCATACAAGAGCTGAGCAACCGATATTAGCATTAACCTGGGCTGTCTGTGCATCTTAAATGGTGCGGAGGAACTACAATAGTAGACGAATCTGCATCATGACAGATAGCCAAGCAGCTCTAAAGGCTTTAGAAGGAATAGAAATACACTCCATGGTCGTTAAACAATGCCTTGATGCACTGGTGAAACTGGCGGTCTGCAACAGCGTTTCGCTCATGTGGATTCCGGGACACCAAGAAAATGAAGAGGCAGATCGCCTGGCCATATTGGCTGCCAACACAACCATGATAGGTCCTGAGCCCACCTGCGGGATTGCATACATGACCGCAAGGGAGGGGATCAGGGACATGTTATGGATACAACACCTTGCTCACTGGAAGGGTCTTCCTGGACTCCATGGAGTCAAAGAGCAAAAATATTATCCAACTGAGTATAGAAAACAGTTGAGAAGGACAGTAGGACATTTTACATGAGACTGGTGTCTTAAGAGACACTTCAAAATGGTGGGGTTGACTGAAGATCCTATTTGGATGATGTGTGGTGACGAGGATGAAATCCCTCACCACATCTTATGTGAATGCCCAGCTTTAGCCGGGAGCAGGCTACACCACCTTGGTTTTCCATATCCGGAAGCAGAGTAAATAGCTAAAGCACCCTACAACTGCTTACTTGGCTTTGCCGAGGAGGCGCAGTTGTTGGAGTAAAACGTGGAAGAGGGGGCACAATAAGGTTAAGCTTCAGTGCAGTGGGTGTCAGAACCACGACCTGTTTTTAATAATAATAAATAATATGGTAAGTATCTCCGTGATAACTCGGTCCTTTCCTTCCCTTCATTTGTCATAAGGCCCTAACAATGTCGGTTAGGTCAATTTTTGAAACTTATTCACGTTTCAAGCTCGCGAGTGCTGAAATATGAACCTACGTCTAAAATATTGATTATGCTCTATATTCAACGTGGATTACCGGCGCAAATAATAAAAATACAAAAAGTGCATGATATATTTTTAATAGAAAATTTTATTATCTTTCTTTTTTGTACGAAACTTTACTTGCTAAAACGCACGATTGCCGAGATATCAGTGAAAAAGTAATTTGGAGGACTTTTTTCCAAGATGGCGACTCGAGCCCAAGGAATTTCGGTCCCGACTTTTAGTATGTTCAAACATAAGCCCTAATGTACTTCTGCACCAATTTGCAGCTTTCTATCAATTATTTCCGCTATCCGTGAAAATTTGATCTAATTTGACTGGACTACTAGTTAATCAAGTAATATTTAGCTGCCATCTTAAAACTAAAAATGAAATATTAGAATAATTCCACGATTACTGCAGTTGGATTTTGAACTATTCTGCTTAACTTGCAATTAAACCAGGTAATCCTGCATTTTGTAAGTAGATTGACTTTTCGAACCGCCATTATTTTTGGGTAGTTTATTTTATATTTATTGTAATTCTGATTTTACTCTCTCATTTTTTTTATTCTCATCAAAATTCATTGATTTAGCCACTCTTGTTTCTGTTGTTTATATTAATTTAAAACTTGGGGTTAATAAATAGTTTGATGGATTTCAGATGACATAATTGTATAAATACGTTTAGTCAAGTTTTAGCTGATTTTAATTAAAGAACTTGAAAATTCATTGTAAAATTAAATTCCAAGCTTTATTGGTATGGATACTTTGGAAGTTCTATCTTTATGGTGTGGATAGTTTATAAAGCTCCAAGTTTTGTTTGTCAAGTCTTGGGGACTTCAAAGTGCTTTATCAGCTTTTCGTTATGAAGATCTTAAGGACATCTTAGGTATCAAGTTTTCATAAAAGGTACAGTCTTCTTGACGATAATCAGATATAAAAGCAAGATATGCATGTGAACGATTAATTGGCTCCTTTTCAACCCTAAACCAGCATATTTTGATTTTGAACATAGGCAAGTCGTGTTTTAAAGAATTATTAGCCTTTTTCCCGAAGGAAAAGGTTTTGACATGTAGACTCCAGGGCTGGGGCCCATTGCGTTATTCCAGGACTGCGGCACCATTCTGGCAGTAATAATTTTTTTAAAAATGTAAGATTTTGAGTTTCAAAAATTAAAAAACAAATATTCAGTAATTATGAGTAGGTATATAATATTATAGAAGTTTGAAGACCTACAAGAACATTATTTTTATAGGTGGCAAGAATCAATGAAAAATTTATGAAATTAATGGATGTTGAGCTTTTTTATAAAAACATCTATAAATAACAGCATTAACTGACAATAAATCATTTTCATATTGATGTAAATTATGAGGGTCGTTAATTTAGTTTGAATCTGACATACGGTGTGATCGACGGTTTATTTCTACGTTAGTTAATTAGTATAATTTATTAATTAATTTTCTTATAAACAATGAATTTAATTTGTTGAAAATGTGAAAAGGAGCAATTTTCGATAATCGTAAGCATGTTTTAAATATTAACAATTTACCGAGTTGCGGTTGTAAAACTTTTAAAATAAAAATTCCAAGCTTGTACTAAACATTTCCATTAGCTCGAGGTATTTACAGTCTACACATTATTAATGTGGCAAACTTTCTGAATATCCAAGATAAGACTATCAATATTTTCTATTATTTTCGTTTTAACATTGTATTTCTGTAAACCAGCTGTAATATAGAACAGGAGAAAATTGATAATACAAATTTAACGACAGTTTGAATAAATAATTAAACAAAAAATTAAGTTAATGTTTTAATACAATCTGCAAAAGTATTACAAAATCCATTAGTACGAAAACTCTTACAAAGTTGACTCTTGAAGCTTTTAATAATTCAGTAGTCTCTGAAACGTTTAAGACAACCATTTCCGTAAAGCCACAAATCTCCCACTAATTTAACTTCTACAGCTGTTCCGTATTTTCTTATTTACCTTACTCAAACACCTGAGGGATTTTTTAAAGCATCGATGAAGGTTTTCACCCATTTTTTGTTTTAATCAAGCATAGAATTGTAAAACTTCTGCACAGATATCAAGTTTCGGACGGTTTATATGTATTAAAATTTTATAAGATATTTTCTCACAACTAAATTTAATTTGTAAGGAAAGTAGTAAAGTAGTAATTTTTTTATTTATTAATAGTTATGCAACAATGCAAAAAAATGTAATAAACTTTTGATGGTGGTAGTTTTACATAAAAAAATTTAATTGTGGCTACGAAAATGTAATAAAGCAACGGGTGGAGTTATTTCTGTAGTCAATCTCTTATGTCATGCAGATAAGGGTTAACGCTAAATGTATTGAGAATTAAATGACCTTTATCAAATCAAACCGCAAGGGTGAAAAACGTAAACGATTGCAAAATTTGCATTTATTCCTTTTTATGAGAGTACTTCCACAATGTAGATGCAATTTAAACGTCCCCATTAAACTTTATAATAAAACTTACTCTAGAAAACTGAGAACATTTTACTAGAGATGACATAAAACGACCAAATATCGTGTTTTACTAAGCAATTTCTGTTTAATGAGTTAGTCAATTAATTTAAACAAAATTTAAGAGTGTTACTCGAAGAAATGCACTCGTAGTGTAATTACAAAACTTTAAATTTTCAAGTGCCTCACTTAAAACTCTCAAATACAAGAGTATCTGAAAAAAATTGTAAAAAAGCAATTCTTCAGCTTTGAAATATTTCTGTTCACTTAAAACTTTGAGATCCTAAAGTTACATAAATTAATTGAGATTTATAAAATAATTGCTAATTCATTATCTGGTTTAGTTGTTTTGTAATGATATTAAAAGTTTACATAAGCTAAGGAGCTTATGTAATAAATTTTACTTTGGAGGTTATGATAAAGGAGTGATAAAACTTAAAACTTCGGTTTCACCTTTGCCATCCTAAAACAGGAATCTCAGCTGACCCATAAATCAATATTAGAAAACTATCCATCACTAGAATTTGTTTAATTAAATTTCCTTAATATTTATATTGAATAAATACATTTTTCTAATTTTATTAATTGCAGATTGTTTTTGCTCTTAAATACTTTGATTTATTTTGTAACTGGTTAAAGGGTACATAGCAATATATTATGTGATAGTCATGTCTAACAATAATTAGGGTTTTTCTATTACAAAGACCACAGTACTGCTGTAGAGTGGCAGATCCAGATTTTTTCGGAACCTGAAACTAAGCATGTTGTTTGAGGCTATATTAATTAATATTATTTATTTTCTTTAAAAACGTAAAAAGGACCCCGCACCATTCTTTTGGGAAAATGTCTTTCTGTAGAATTGGCTGATTTTTGGGTATGTTGTACTTCTCATCATTCTGAACAAATGTTTCAATGGGTACAACTTGATGTTATGTGCAGTTTCCGAGTTATAAGTTCGAAAAGGTCCAGATTTAACATGACAAAAATTAATTTTCAACTCGATATGTGTGATCGTCAGTTGACTATGGCTGCGAATCTTCCTTAGCCAACCGTCTTAATTTCCTTCACTTTTGCTCAAAAACAAAAAATTTCCCAGTGTTTTATAACGAAATTTGTATAATTCTTATGTCGTCTGTAGGTATTTTAGAAGAATGGGAATTTTATTTACCCCCAGACCCCCCGTTAGTAAGGTAATTAAATAAATATGCTTTCCTAGTTTTAATTTTTTCTAGCCGAAGGTTAAGTTTCCTTCATTTTTGCTTAAAAATTTAAATTTCCCGGTTAGCGTTAATCTTAGTTTAATATATTTTTCGGTTGGTAAGCTTGTAAACCGGGGGGCTTGGGGGGTGTGGAACACCTTCCAGTACATATCGAAGGATTTCCACTTTTGGAAAAATTTGTAAAATTGTAAATTCCCTATCTTCTCCAAGTATTCCAAAACAATGGAAATTCTGCGATATGTCCCAGACCCCCCGGTTTACAATTTTGACTTTATATTTTAAACTTTTAAAGTAATACATAAAGTTGTTGCTAAACTCCATGAGGTGTAAGGTAATTAAATAATAACATGTTTTCCAAGTTTTAATTTTTTCAAGTCAAATTTCCCTCATTTTTACTTAAAAATTAAAATTTCCCGGTTAGTCCTAATCTTAGTTCAAGTAATATATTTTTCGGTTAGTAAAATTGTAAACCGGGGGGTCTGGGGGGTGTGGAACACCCTCCAGTACATATAGCAGGATTTCACTCTTTTAGAATATTTGGCGCAGATAGGGAACTTATAATTTTTCAAATTTCGCCAGGAAAAATTGGGAAATTTGAATTTTCAATCAAAAGTGAGGGAAATCATAGTGTTTTTTTCACCAAAAAATGACACGCTGTAGCAGGAGCAGCAGCAGCAGGATGATTAAACATGTGAAAACATATAAACTTTTACTGTAAGCATAATAATAATAATAAAATAATAAATTCGTTATAATTACAAATAATTATTACATTCTGACGTTTACTTGCAATTTCTATCAGCACTTACCTATTAATTCGTTGGCAATGTAAATAATATAAAAAATAAATAAAATAATAAATTGTAAATGTTTCATGTTAAATTTAGAGATTTTACGACTTATACCTCGGAAACTATCCAAAAATCATCCAAATCTACAGAAAGACATTTTCCCATAAGAATGGTGCGGGGTCCTTTATTAGATATTATTAACATTACTGCCGGTGAGCGGCATTAAAGTAGTACTTCAGCTCAGTCAAAGTTAGCAGTACTTTTGTGTGATTTAAAAAGTTTAAATTTTAATTTGATTGATATAACAGCTATGATATTTTTGTGACGTCTTAAATTTTGACATAATTTTATAACAATTTTACAAACTTTAAAGTTTAAATTCAGTATTGTTTGATTAAATTTAAATTGTATTCTTTTCGTAGTTTTGTATTCGTGTATAATCTGTATCATGTCACAAAACAATCCTGTGACAAAAAAAGATTGCTCTGTTACAAAAGCTAGCCTTTTACTAAAAAGCCGTTTTTTTCTGTTTCAGAAAATTTCGTTATTGAACATCAAAAAAAAAAGTTTTATCTGAAACATACTATTTTTTTAAATCAATATATAAAAATATAAAATAGATATTATTAATTGAAATATTACATGTTATTTCAGAAAAAATAATACTTAGTTGGTATCTACGTAGTACATAATTACGAGTATATGGTTTTAATATAAGATAAAGTTAAAATATATTAATCTCGAAAATTAGTTTAGCTGCAAGTATCTATGTACATCCTGTTAGTAAATGTAAAATATAATTAGCCAAAGTTGTAAATTTTAGATAATTATTATTATCATCATCTATATTATAAATTAAGGATGCGGTCGTAGGACGAGCTTAGTCCTTGGTTAGCGTTAGAATTGTAAACTGCTCTATCGCAGTCGTGGGTTCGATTCCCGACCAAATACATCTGACTATTTCGACCGTGTCACCCTCAGAAGATGCTGGTAAAAGAGATATTAATTGCCTACATGAAATAAAATCATTTTTACGGGGTAACCCCCGTCAATTTTGTTCAAACTTTGTGAATATGTTCTCTACATTATAAAAAACATTTCCTGAAAATTTTAGCCCTTAATATGCAGCCAAATTGAAGTTATAATTTTTTGAATTTTCGAAATTTTCCTTTTTTTTTTAACTTTTTCACCAATTTTATTTAAGTAGAAAACTGTTTAAGAAAAATTAGAAAAAGATAGTTCTTTCTAAGAAAAATTCTCAGCTTTTCAATGAAAATATTTATTTTTTGTTATTCCTACCAGAAGAACCTTTAAAATTCAATTAAAATGAAGAAGACAAGTTTTTTCACTGTGCGGCGCGTTTTATCCTTTTTTCCACTTTAATTAAATTTTAGACTCTTCGGTTATGTTATGACAAAAAATGAATATTTTCATTGAAAAGCTGGGAATTTTTCCTAAAAAAATTGTCTTTTTCCAATTTTTCTATAAAGTATTCTACTTCAAAAAAATTAATGAAAGATTAAAAAAAACTTTTCAAAAATTCAAAAAAATTATAACTTCAAAATGGCTGCATATTAATACACACAAAAAATCAATCTTTGCATTACTTTTCACGTAAATATTACATAAATTAGAGTAAAATTTTATATAATATTAAATTGAGTAAAATTTACTTCAAATTTAGTAAAATTTACTTCAAAATTGGTGTGAGGCTGATTTGAACTGCAATTCAAGTAAAAATTACTTCAAAACACCAAAAATTTTATCTGTGAAGGGCTAAAATTTTCCGAAAATGTTTTTCAAAATTTTTACAAAGTTTGAACAAAATCGGCGGGGGTCGGCCCGTAAAAGTGCTTTTATTTGGTGGAATGACCCATATATCGCTAAGTATTTGGTTTTTTAATTTCCAAGCGATCAAATCAATAAATTTTTAAATAATTTGTTGGTATAAATTTAAATTTTACTTCAATAAATTGCAAATATTGAAATGCTAGAATTGAATTGATAGATACCAGTATACAGGTGTCTTTTTATCAAATGTTTCTTCAATGATTGCAATGGAAAACTCGTTTGTGACAAAGCAACATCAGATTTAGGCAACCTAACAACAAATATTCAATTTTTATGAGGAAATTTACCATCTTAGGATAGTGGGTGAGGAATAGTTTACAGAAACACAGAATGAAAAACAGTCAGTTGGGGGAGAGATGATTGAGTAATTAAAGGCGATTAGCAACTAAAGAGTAGGCCAGGTTAAAATAAATCGAAATCAATTATAACCGTAAGTTAGTTGTGAGCAACAGTAACGAGAACACTGCACTAGTCCAGGTTATCCACAAGAGTTATCTGCTAATCATTTGCAGTTACTGTCAACACTTTGGTGGCCGAAAATTTTTATTTTTTCCAAAACACACGAAATCTCATGTTTTTGCAAGACATTGATTTTTCGAAAAAATTTATCAAAACGTCAGCAGGAACGCGAATGGCGCCTGCGGCTTTAATTTCTGATTTTGGTTTTGTAAGGTTTTGTAAGCTTCTAAATTATGCCAGAACAGGAATTGTTTAAATGAAACAATGAATAATTTTTGTAGATCTGCACAAATAGTAGGTATCGATAGTAAGATTGATTAAAATTTAAATAGAATTGATTTAAAAACAAAGTTTCGTCAGTTGTATTTGCCAAAGGTTTTATTATTACATACGTAACGAGTTTGTCGCAGTTACTAGTCAGAATAAGAAAACCTAGACGAATAATCTCTATGAAATATGGAAACGTGTCTTGAATCTGGATTATTTTACTTGTTAAATGGGCATAATTCCTTCATCATTAAAGTTAGATAGCAGAATAAAAAGGAGTTTTTCCTACATTTGCGATTTTTTACGGGGATAGTTTATAATTTGAATTTACACTTTAATTATTGCAAAAATTAGATTTCGAATGTGAATCCTGCTGTTCCATAATTAATTTGTGTTTTAATTAGTTTTGCAATGTATCAACCTCATGTTACTGACATTAACTATGCATGCGATTTTGAATTTGTTGTTTGGTCTCATAAATAATATTTGTTTACGAATTTAACAGTTTTATTATGGTAGCTGAAAATTATTAATCAGTCACAAAGGAAACAATCGTATTAAGGGTGTTAGTTATAATCCACTTAGAGTGAGAGTACTACGTAAGCGTATGATAGGATTAGATCCTATGCGCGTGGCAACTCTGTACAATAAAGTCACGCGTGCGACGCTTACGAATTTTGCCATTATTTGAGCTAAAAAGCTAAGCACGGGCTTGAATATACATTACCTACTGAAGAAAACCATTTTAGCCAATTGTTCGAAAAGAAATATTAGATAAGAGATGACGAACGCGCTTCAATTCCTACTTTAGCCCTTTCATTAACTTTTTAATCAACCCCTACACGAGTTATAAAATTAAATTAAAGTTTCGGCCTTTTTATTTTTTAAATTTTACTTAATTGCAATTCTAATCTAAAAATCTTCCTAATATACACAACATCCACATGTGAGTAATCCCGTGGGACTCCACTGAGGTTTCATAATGTCCGAGAAAGTCGGATTACGCTATATATAGGGATATATTCGCCTAGGCACACTTTTGTTTGCAAACCCCTATTATCCCTTCTTGCAACAAGTGACATTTAACTTTATTTTGTAAATAATGTGACTTTACAACTTATAAAAGACTTAATAAAGTTTGATGATACGGATTCCAAAAACACCTTTGTTATAAAAGCATTACGAAGTACCTTAATGGTAATAATAAGACCCTACTTCTACTAATAGCAATTTCGTATACTCGAAAAAAGCTTTACATTTAAAGGGTGAACAAATAACAATATATTCCAATTTTGTATTTCGTAAAAAACTATCTCTGCCTCCGCGCTTTAGTCGAGATTTGTGACACACCAGATATGGCAGGACTTTTCCTGCTTCTTAATTTTCTTTACCTAAATTATCCACTTTTATTATCGGTTTGCAAGCTCAAATCGTAACTCTCTACTTTGAAAAATGTTGGTTTATTCAAAGGTTGGGAAGGAATTCAGGAATTTTTTAATATTATATTACTAGTAAACTAGAGATATACAAGAAACACGAGTCGGAATTACGCATAATCTATATCTTTACCTTTTAGCTTTTAAAGCCGCGCGAAGCAGGGATTGCTCCAAAATTGATTGCCGATAGAATGTACTAGGTATAAATATATATAATAAAACGCTGCATGGGCTATTCGAAATTAACGCAAACAATTCTCTCTGCATTAAAAGCATGGAAAGTTAAACGTTAAACAAGGCTTTAATTAATTGAGTGAGAGAACAAAAATATGTCCATAAATGTAATTTTTTCGCTGAATATTTTACGATAGCTTTTATTTTAAAATGTTCGTTAATGTTTCAACATAAGGCGACACTACTTCCCTGTCACCAAAAAATAAAAACCTGGAGAATATAAATGGAGTGTTATTATGTTTCATTCTTTTCAATAGCTTACGTAAGTATTGAAAATTCCCATTTTTATTTTAAATTAATTTCTACTATTCGTTTCCATCAAAACCCATTTAGGAAGCAATTGAAATTTATTTATTTCGTTGCATGCCTAAGGAATGTTAGAAATAAATTAATTTTAATTTTGTATTTAAGTTTAGGTAAAGCTGTCGTTAAGTTGAAATTATCTGAAAGTTTAAAAGAAATTTGGGGTAGTAAAAATTTTAAAATAGCTAATCTTTACTTATAAAACTTTTGTACTCATTTATCATTCTCATTTGTACACGTTCCGAATTCAGTGCTCGTCGCATCTTAGCACCAATTTAAAGGAAGAAAAATACACACCATTAATTCTCATCTGTCGACTGGTCTCTACATTTCCCCGTTCCATCAACCTTTACGGCCGGTTTTCTCTATTTTATATGAACTTCCACACCCAACACATGCAGTGTCAAGGGAGAGCCTCTCAATTCGTAGGAGAATGGTCAAGCTCTGACGCAACTTGGGTATTATATTTTATTCTGTAGCTATTTCTTTGGATTTGCTTTTTTGGCAACGATAGTCTGATTATTCTTTTCAAAATATGTGACAAAAGTATGTTTTTGTCGCTATTAAATACAATACTAAAATTGCCTTTCCAAAACCGCATTTGGGAATTGAGTGTTTTATCATGCACGAGGATCGCCCGAATAGAAGCCTAAAAGCTAAAAAGCAATTAAATCGCTTTTTTAGATTTTAAGACCCAGGGATACCTGCTACCACTATTCCCTACACTCCCTAACTTAGTACAAGCTCTTGTATTTGGTAAGTCATTCCTCCACCGCAATTACACACCGGCTGACTTGATGCATAATATGACGAAACGATGTTTCGAGAACATTAAATCAGATGAACCATGGTTTGGAGGATTTAATAATTTCGTAAGAATTATAATATTTTTGTAAGGGTGTTAAAAATGCAAAGCTTTATAATAATGGGGTATAAAAGGACGCAAAACGAGTAACAAACCCCAAATAAAACAAACGAGAGTTTGTGCCGCGAATCCGCTTATTGTTCAAAAATATATGATTCTGCTCTTGAAACAATAAGAGCTTTGATTTACACCGACGTCGTTGTCCGCTTTGTCGCAAATGTAGGAAAAGTGTACATTTTAAAATTATATCACTTGTAAAACCAGAAACGGAAACGAGATAAAAAGAAACGGATTTTCGGTGCGGGCAATTATATGCAAGAGTGGAAATTTTTCAAATTAATTCTTTTATCACTTACAAAAAAAGTATTTACCCAATCATAAGCTGATGACTTTGTATCGAGTATTTCCCAAGAGAATTTTGGTTTATTCTCTCCAATTTTCTCTTTAGTTAAGGGACCACTTTAGCTTTATATCTACTTTATACATACTTTCTAACCATATTTTGTTATTTTAAACACGGTTTTCCTGTTTCAGCACTTTAGAAAGACGATCTTAAGAAGTTGAAAAGATGCTCCGTACAGAAATGTGAAATTTAATTTTGTATTACTTATGTTTATGTTTTTAACTAAAGTGTTATCCCCAAAAACTGACTTTTCAAGATTTTTTATAGCAAATTGCGCCCAAATCAATATTATATTCAAAAATTTGTATAAAATAATTTGGGGCTTTTATTCTGTTTAACACTTTAACTGCAAAATAACCCCGAAAATAATTAATCATAATATAAATCCTCTTAAATAAAGGATTATCTGATTCTCTCCAATATTAAATTTTAAAATGAAGTTGTGCACGAAATTACTTCTAGTTAACGTCGGATTATTATAGCCAATTAAATTGAATTAAATTTTCTTTTGGTTTTTTAATCGTCGATTAGTTGTTTTTACTTTATTATTATTATTATTATTATTTTAGCAACCTCGAAGTACATTATGGCTTAGTTTCCATTCAAAAAATCGGCAAGATTATCTTGAAATTTTATTGACCGTTCTTTATTTGTTTGTTCCTTAAGCCATTATTTTTCTTACGTTAAGTGCGCCCGACCCATTTATTTATTTACGTTCTCAATCAATAACCCCGAATGCTTTTAAGACAACACATACATCTACCAGCTAAAGCTCCCGTACCTCTACCAATTCAAATTTAAAACGCAAATATCTGACTTGTAAACAACTTTAATTGCCTTCCATTGCATGTCACAAATCAATTGAAAAACAAATGGAAAATTTATTGAAGAGATTGCATTTTTGACCTTTTAGAATTTATTGTGTCGGTAATGAGATAAAATACCTCGCCCGATAATCCTACATTACGTTTTTGATTTAACGTCCCGACGCTTCCGAAATACTTTCCCGAATGCAGATGTTTTTCGAAACCGTTAAATTAATATAAAATAATCTGCCAAATATTAATTAAACGTAAAGTGAAGCTTTATGAGCTTTTCCAGCTTTTCCAACCTTTTAATTGCAAATATTTTGTGCCCTAAATAAAATGGTGTCAAAAGAATCGTAAACAAAAATGACACTAATTAAGAATATTATTCACTTTGATGATCGTTTATAAAAATAATTATACACATTGTTGCAATGTGTCAAAGGGTTTTAATTACAAATAAGATTAATTAAGAATTTTGTTTCAGGCAGTTTTGAATTTTGATGGCTGACGCCTTCCTGCAATGTTTCGCCTTCCATTATTATTGAGAGAGCCGGCGTTCAAGAGTTGTCCTGCCATCGATAAATAAATAGTGAAAAATTATCGGGTTCACTTTTTTACATTTTCATTTTTTAAATTTTCTTTCGTGAAAATGCTATTAGTTACCTAACTATTTTTCTTCGTAAAATGGGATCTACAAGTAGGGGCATTTTGCGGGTGTTACTTTTCGCGATCTTGATATTTCTCATAAAATGTAACAATATTTACAAAAATGCGAAAATTAGTACGCGGATAGTGCAAACTCGGTACGGTAGATTGCAAGGACTTATCTTACCCATGGATCAGCACCGTTATCTAAAACCAATCGAAGTGTTTCTCGGTGTACCCTACGCAACGCCTCCGGTAATGTCAAATAGATTTAGTCCGACAAAGACACCGACACCTTGGAATGGAATTAGAGTGTCAGATAAACTTGGACCCGTGTGTCCACAAAAATTGCCCGATATTTCAAATGAAACTGCCGCTCTCGAGAAAATGCCTAAAGGAAGGCTGGAATACTTGAAACGATTACTACCGTTCTTGAAGAACCAAAGTGAAGATTGCTTATATTTGAATATTTATGCTCCTGCTCAAGGTAAGTGTTTCAATATTCCGTTACAATTTTTTAATTTTTAATTTATTATTATTTTATTTTATCTAAATTTTCCATATAATAAAACCTCAAATAATTTCTAAACAAAGCTATGCCGATATAAAAAAAACTCATTAACTGATGTAAGGAGGGAAACACAACTTGTAATTATTTGTAATCTTTGTATTTCAAATTTGCTTATTTTAAAATAAGACGTTTTCTTTCTTTATATAAACCGGTTTATGTATTTTCATTATACAATTTTTAATTTTAATATCCTACGGCATTTGAATTTATTCAAGGCAAAAAGTTACCTTATTTTTCTTACAATTTCATTGAATTGCATACAATTTAAAAAGATTTTATATTTATTTTAATGTAAGTTAGTACGTCCATAAAATGTACAGCATGAATGGTGTAAATCTTGATTGGTGGGCAAATCGATTGGTTGCCAAATATTATAATTCTGTAAAAATAAGTTGATCAATCTAAATGTGGATAGAGAGTGTGGAACTGGAGAAAGAGAGACAAACAGAAACAAAGTTTTGTTAGTAAAATGATACGGACATAAGCCTAGTATGTTAGCTGAATAACTGCTAACACTAAGGTACCCGGTTCGAATCTGGAAAGAGTCTAAAATTTCTTATAATCGCCTCCGTGCTTCGGAGGGCACGTAAAGCCGGCGGTCCCCCTGGGTTGATGATTTGCGCTCATCAACGATGATGAGCCCAGCAAGCTGTCTCAGTTGTAAAGCTATTATTATGTTCATAGCCTTGACACTTCGGCTCTGTTTTCGATAGATGCCAGCCCAAAGTCAAGACAAACAGGTTCTTATCCTAGCCTAAAAGTGGAAGGAGAAGAAAAAGAAGATATTTAAAAATAAGTAGGTGATTCATTATTATCTACAATAGCAATGCTGTGATTACCGTTTAAGCAAGAATTTGTCCCTAACAGAGCTTTTAGTAGCTACAGCTACAGTAAATTTATAGAAACAGTGATGACAAGTGATGTCCAGTAATTGGGTTATTTACATAATTTAAGGAAAATAAAAATAATTTTTTTTATATTAACATGATATAAATTGTTGAGTTTTTAGGTCTTTTAATCAATTAATTTGACCGAGATTTTGAGTCCTTTCTACATATGACCCATTTTCAAGGCTAAAAAATTTTTTCAATGAAATCAAATTATTAAAAAATTATTATTATTATTATTATTTTATGTTATTAGTGCATTTTATTGGCATGAGAAACGAAAAATCTTCTAATTTTGGGAATATTCCATACTGGAGCATGTAGTTTTTGGCTAAATTAGCAACATCCTGGGCCGAATAAGGGAATTTTGCAATATCCTACAGGATGAGTTAAGAGGTTCTTGTCGCCACTCTTCCTGGAAAGTTACTGTAGGTACAACCTCAACTAAGGTTTTTTGCTGCTGCAACACATTTTCTGCTGCCATAACAAAGTTTCTTCGATGCACAGAAAAACAATTTGTTGATTTTATAAATTTTCTTTTACTGATCAGCAGAACATTTGTTGCAGCAGCAAAAGCAGTCTGTTGAGGCTATAGCTACTAAAAGCTATGTTAAAACGACAAATCCTTTTTAACAGTGTACTCATTTTGAGTTTTGTAAATCTCCGAATGCTAATATATAGGGTGCTGAATAACATAGCCGAACATAGGAAATTAACCTGTAAAAACTTATTTATGCAAATTCCTGCTTCCTGCCTAATTATTTTAGAGATAAAATGCAAAATACAAAAATAATTCAGAAATATAAACTACAAATGATAAGAGCATCAGATTTCATTTAGCTGATAGTTATCAAAAAATGCTTTTGAAATTGTTAAAAGTTTCAATTATCAGCTGGCCTTGAAAGTTTCCATGGTAATTATTTTTGAATATATAAATTAAATTGAATTTATTACATGGCCAGTGCGATAAATGAAAATTTTAACAATTTCAAAAGCATTTTTTGATCTTTTATGTAAAAGTTAAATGAAAACTAATAGTCTTATCATTTGTAGTTTATATTTCTGCATTATTTTTGTATATCTTTCATTTTTTCTTTAAAATAATTCGGGAAGCAGGAATTTGCATAAATAAGTTTTTACATGTTAATTTCCTATGTTCGGCTAACTCATTCAGCACCCGGTATATATATTTTCTGATATTACATTCTTTTACATTTTCTTTAAACATTTTCATTCATAAATAATGCTTTATTTAATATCAGTTTTAAAATTTTTATGTTTTTAGAAATTTTCTTTATTTAAAAATCTCTTGAACTACCTACGGAAAAAGTATTTTTGCAGAAAGAGAAAGAGAATAAATATATAGGATGATAAAACAAATTATATCCTATTTGAATGCCATATAGCTTTGTAGATCATATTAAGACGCCGATCAAACTTTTTTCTTAGAGACAAAATGTTATATTATATAATTTTAGAATTTTGAATTTAAAAATGTTCAAGTTTCTAGCATAATTCACTGATGTCTTAATGTAGAACAGAAAACTTCCCCAGAACTCGAAAATACTCATAAAAAATAGTCCATTTTGGTGGGGATATAGCTTGGGAGGCTTCCGCAGCACCAGAAAATAATTTTCCAGGCAGTCAGTTTTCTTTTCTTGGCAAATGAAGGGGTTACGCCTGATTCTGCGAATGCATCAAATCCTTTCAATGCAATAGCTTTATATTTTCCAACACTTTTATGCGTGACATTAATATGTTTAAAAATATCTGACAATATGTTGTCGGAATTCCTCTTTAAATTGCAAAAAACAATTATGAAACTTTATAAAATATTCAAATGAAATATAAAATCTTCAATATGTAAGATTCCAAATTTTTTTTAAAAGTATATTTTTATATTTACATTCCAGTACATTTTTTTTAGTAATATTTAATTTTAAAAAAGAATAAGAAAATATGTTCTGAATATTTCCTTCAGTTTACTGGAAACTAATTGAAACTCAAAACTTGGAATAGCTCTAATAACGTTTTTGTGATAGTAAAATTTGTATGCTTCAGTCGTTGAGGTTTAAAAGCAAGCTGGTTGTAGTTCTGTTTGGAATTGCCGAAGTCCGGTTCAATAAAATATTCTTGAAACGTTACCTGCAGTATAGTGCACAATAGTTAAATGAGTTTGAAATTTGAGTTGGTCATGTGCCAAATTTTGTTAAAATTCGATCAATATCTTGAAATTACAAAACAAATATTCTATTTTTAGAATATAGTCCAAACAAAACAACATTTGACTTTTAATTTATAAAAATGTAAAAATAAATTGCTATCGAAATTTATTTTTTAATAAAAAAGCTTTCATTATTGAAATAAAACATAAATCCGACAATAAATTTGTTATTCTCAAATTACATTCAGTGGAAATAAGTAGACAACCCTAACAACATATCTTTTTTCATGTAAATACAAACCAATAAATTTTTCGGGTGGACTCCTTCCCAATTTTCTTAGTGTTTTCGGCAGTCCTTGAAAAGCTATTTAGGTTTCCACAAATACTTGCTGTCGACCTAATCAGATCGCCCGAAGAATTGCTTAGATTGAATTAAATCCATAAAGATTCAAAAGAAATAAAAAGGAAAGTTATTTTTAAATTGATTTCTTTTTATAAATTTGCAGTTATAGTTTGAAAAAATTATTGCAATAAATTTGTTATTCAGATGAAGATCTGTCTCTTCTTATAGATTAAATTTGATATAAACTGAAATATTTGCCAAGTCAAGTTAAATAATATTTCATTGTAGATGCTTTGTTTTAATGTTGACATAACAGATGTAGTATTTTAACCCTCCAGGCTCTAACTGCCCTTTTTAGCGATATCATTTTAACCTCAAAGCAAATCAGCGAGTAACAGTAATGCAAAGAATGAATTGTTTGACTTGCAAACAATATTTTAATTTTACTTACTCAATTACAGCTTCCTCTAGTTTGTTTAGAATTTATTGAGTTCGGTTTAGTGTTTCGAGAAGACATTTTCAATTTTTTTATTGCCCGGAAAACATTGACCTCCATAATACAAACAACCTCAAGTCCAAGAATGGCCAGCCGAATTGTTTTTTTAATGTTCGAAAATGGAGGTCGAATTCCTGTCGAGGTTTTTTATGATTTTTCCAGAACATTTAATATAAGAGAAAATTAAGAACATTAGATGATCCACGGATTTCACATCAAAGCTATAATAATAGGGGGAGATCAGGAGCGCATGAGATTTTCTCTCATAAGTTCTCTCTATTCAAATTTTATTAATTTTATAAATCATCCAACTGGTAATTTAGAAAAAGTAACAATTAATTAACTGTTGTTCTATGTACTTTTGCATTTAAAAATAATTTAATCAACATAAATGTCAAAGTTGGAAAATTTATAATGTGCAATCGATAAAGTTGTGCTCATCAGTAGGCAGCTTACTTCCTACGTACAATTCAAGAAAGCAATTTTCTGAAAATTCGTTGTTTAACTTGTTTAGGATCAACCGTCAATGCCAAAACCTAATAAAAGTAGGAAAACAAATAACCGAAATTTAGTAAACATGGTAACAACGAATCGTGTAGAACGGAGGGAAATTTAAAATAGAAATAAGTAAACTCAAATGAGATTTATTCGGTCGATTGTGTCCCGATTGGCTCGACTTCCCCGTCACGGTGCCGGGGTTTAGACATATGTGACATTCTAAAATCGAATTTATGCAAGCCAGCTAACGGTTCGTTGCTTGCTTGTTACAGGAAAATTTTCTATAAAACCCTTTTACCTTTAAATAAATATTTTCATTTTAATTTGATACGGAGGTAGCATTTGCAAAATTAAATGCTTTTTCTTTTTGGTTTTTCAGCAATACATCGATGCACTTCTGCAACAATATAATCTGCACTTTGTTTTGGGATTAACTAATCACATTGAATTATCCAATAAATTTATAACAATTTTCCGAACCTCAGATGTGCAGGAAAATCGTCCAATTCTTAGTGCATTTTTGCAGTAATATTAATCCGGCCATCACGTTAGCTGTCTCAATTCACTAATTTATTACAAACTCGAAATTAAACTGAAAGTGCTGGAGGCTATGATGTAACGAAAACTGTTCAATGTGAAAGCTAATATGTTTTCTGTCAACAAAACTTTTACTGCAACGTCTGAATTTAATACCCCGCACATAATAAATTTAATATAAAATACTGTATAAATTATTAACTTGTGAAATTAATATTAAATTAAAATAAAAATTAAAAATTAACAAGCGAAGTAAACAATAAAAATCAAATTATAATTTATCTTAAATGGCTGGTAATGGAAAGTTTAATTTTCTAGAATCGTAAATATAAATTTTTAATAGGTTACATTGGGAAGTTTATAATTTATCCTATTAATTCTGTTTTTCTTGGGATAACTCGGCAACTTAGGTTGGGATTTATTGAAGGAAGAGAACTTTGGAATACGACAAACTGCTTAATGATTGCTTATGCTTTCCAACAGCAGCTACTGTGGATGTTTAAACAGAGTGTAGTTTGATATTACATTTCTCTTTATTCTCATTTTGTCTCGGATATTATCTCATCATGCAGTTGATTTTGCCGAACAAATATAGAGGCAAGCCACTTGCAGTTGCTACTTAATTATTTCCTGCAAAATGCTTTAAGCAAACATTTTGCAGTAAATTGATAGCTTGCTAGCTAAATAATAGCATTTAAGATGAAATTATAATCAAATTTTATGCAATAAACAATATAACTTTATCGGAGTGTCGAATGCAAAGTTAAGAGCAAAGTTGTCGATAAAAGTGAACCAAGTAAAGTATTGGTTATACTGGTTTTACAGTAGTTCGAATTTTATATGCGGAGGATATACGATATGGATTTTGCAAAAAATATACATCTGTTTACCATTGCTTGAAAAATTTATACGTCTGTATGTGAGATAAGAATTTATTAAAAGATACAGCAGTTTATATTGCGAGCGATTCAATTGTACAAACATTTAATTCCAAAGCAATTTGTTGCCACAAAGGAAACCTTTCCTATTATCGTAATGAGATTTTAATTTTTTGTAGGAAATTTTAAATTGCAAATCTAAGATTTTAAAGATTGGAAATAATAATAAAGTTGTAACGGAAGGAGTTTCCTCGTCTTACATCATTTCCTAATTCTCTAGATACCAACATTAATATTACGTTGAACTGAAATACTCTCTCGAGCATATGATCTGAGTTCATTATACGTCAAACCATCATATCAAAAATTTAGAGCAGTAAAGCGAAATGGAAATTTCAGTTATGCACTTTCTATTTTAAAAATATTAAAATTTTGGACACTAAGAAGTGTCATGTTGGAATAAAGTCATCTGCACATGGATGCAGACCATATCTGTATTGGCAGCGTAGCTAACTGCCTGCAAAAACTATATTGCTTTGGTGATATATGGACAAAGCAAGCAATTTATAGAACAGATTTTTCTTTTTTTGTCATATTGAAAGGACAATGATTTTGAAATTTGGTATTTCTACCACCACTTTCACCTTTAAGTTACGTTTGAATTAACTTGAAAATAATTTAAGACGGTTAAATCAGTAATGAGCGTTGTACGCTGTTCTTGAACCTTCAAGTGGTGTGGAACATTACAAAAGCGGTACACTTAAATTCAAAACAAAGCTCATGAGCACTTTGAACCGCAAGAAGTTATGCGAAACAAGTTGATAGCATAAACTGTGGATTGTGGTAAACTTGTCCAGGTGGATTAGTTCTTTAGGCTACCTCAAAATGCTCAACTGGTATTTAACTAAACAATTCCAATAAACTATCATTACAAAAATAATCGGCTTAAAATAATCGGTTACACCTTTGAAAATCTTAAATTATCACGTAAAACAATTTTGAATATTATTATTTTGAAACAAGTTTTCGTGGTTACGCGAAAAATTTAAATAATTTTGTCATAAAATAACTCGGCAAAAGTTTTCAACTTGTAATTGACAATTTCCACATTTTTAAATTAAACTTATTTTATATTATAAATTAGTTTATTACTATTTTTCTAATTCTTTTCAAATTTAAAAATAATATATTGCTTTCTTCGGAAAGTCAGCTAAGATTTCTTTAATTAAAATATAGCAATTTCATTGCAAACAACAAAATAGATAAAAACAAACACAGGGAAAGGTGCTAAAATAAACCGGAGGCAAATAATTTAAAATGCAAAGCACCTGAAATACAATTTTACATTTCCACAAAAAACGTAGTTGACAAATAAGGAAATTAAAGAAAGCTGGTGAATAGAAACAATGCGCGAGAGAGAGGTGTTGTAGAAGCAAAAATGCAAAAGCATCTGAAGAGAATATATAGAAATCATCTCCCTAAGAAGTACAAAATTAGATTTACAAAAGTGGATTATACGAAAAACGGATCTAGCCAGACCCTCGCAAAGTGTAACAACTTCTCCCACGGTATTGATGACTTTACGTTTGAATAAGATTAGAAGAAAAGTTTTTCGTTATTACCGAGGAAGGCCTTATGCTACAGCACGCATTGCATAATTTAATCAAAAAATAAAATCCAAACTTCAAATGAAATAAATTAATATTTTCATCAAAGGGGATGTAGACTTTCTAAACTTCAGAAGGTAATAAACAAACAATAATTATAAGATTAAAATAGAATACAATCCCCAATTACATGTCTGTTCGAAATATTACCTTGAAAGTTTGGTATTTGTTCAAGTTTTAGAAGAATATTGAAGGAGAGTTTGATTAACAGCAAAATATTTGCATCTCTACATTTTCTAAATCTCGAAATATTTGAGTATAAATTAACCAACATCTTCAAATAAACACTGACTTCTCTTTGCACCTATTTTATTGGTTTCATTACCATTTTGTTTGAGTTCATCAGATGAACCATGGAATACATACAAAATGCCTAGTTGCGACAATCTTTCGTTTCTTCTCTTACGGAGTAATATACCTACGCAGAATGTATAATAGTCCACATTAGCAGTGGATATTATTAACAATTTTACCACACAATTACTTAAAATTCTCTTTGTAAGTTAATTTCTCTGCTAAAATTTAAAATTTATTTAATCTATAAACTATGTTTAAAACTACCCTACTGCTCTCGCTCGAACAATGTATTGTTTGGCGCTCTTAATATACAATGCTATTGAAGAAATGTAGTAGTTTAGTTTTTTGTACTTTCTTTGTTTATAAACTCTCAGCAAGAAATATTAAGGACGTTCAACTAGATTTATCCAATAGTAGGAACAATACAGATAATTAAATTGATTTGTCGCCAATTTGAATGTGTTTTTAGCTAGCACAACCTGACAGGCAAACATGCTACTTCAAAACGCATAACAGGCGGCTATTACATGTGCTGTCTAAGCACAGTAAACTGATGGTACAATAATGTTAATCGAAATAAATCAAATACATTTTTCGATTAAAAGTTTTGCAATCCGTCAGAAATTTGTCATGAACACTCAAATTTCGTAAACCGATTGCAATCAATTGCTCCAGTAAGTAGGTGTGATAGTTAATATTCACAAACTAATATTTACTGATCAATTAATTTAGATTACCTTATAGAAGTAGGATTGACCTCTGACCAACCCGAACCAGCAATGAAATAGTAAATTCACCGTTTCACGTTAACTTTTCTTAATCTTTTCTTGCAAATTTGCAATTACGTTATCCCAATCTCTCGTTAACATTTCTTAACTTTACGTCCGCTATATTACGTTACGCTACAAAGTTAGCTGTTTATTGTTACGTATAAATACATCAATACAGAAGTATTATTTATGGCACAGTTACGTAAGCGGCAAAAAGCCAACTGTCGTTTAAGCCATCTTGTAGAAGTAATGTTTAAGTTTTACTAACTAAACATAAAATTAAGAATATAAAATGCAAGCGAGATTCCAGAATGCAAAAATTATTTTAAAAGTAGAAAAAAATCAAACAAACAAAATAAGAGATATCAACATTTTTAGAGTAGTACTTGTGTTTTAGTGAGTAATTTTCAGAAATTACGACCGTGGTCATACAACAGAAGGCAACTAAAACAAAACGGTTATGGTGCTAGGTCTATTTAAGTAACGGTTAAAACCAATTATAAAGAAACTGTACGAATGATTAAAGCGGAATAATTGATGAAGTGGAGTTATTAGAATTAAAACCCCAACATCAGTAAATCCCCAACAAAACTATTTTAGGACTAAATTATTTCAGGTTTATAATATATTTCAAAATTGGATTGATTTACTCTTATATTTTAACTTTCTGGTTAGTTTTATTTTGAAAGAGCTTTCAAGTTTTACGAAATCTCATGTGAACATTTTTACAGATTTTACGTGTTTTTAACGTGTTACGGTTAATATATCGTATATACAACAAAACTAAACACATTTTTCAATAAACTAATATTAAATGTTAGGAAAAGAAACCAGAAATAGAAAACTTAGATTTTAATATTTTATTTGTTTTTCTGTCACAAAATTGGTGTCGTAATGATTGCAATGTGAATCATCACGTGAATGTGATATCACACAAATAATGAAAATCTTAATACAAACTGATGTGAAATATTTTTGTTAACTTAGTCAGGTTGTAATAATTACAAATAATATACCAGGCGGTAGATCCACTTGTTGAAATATTACAATTACTTTTCTACCCCTTAAACATTATTATATTCCAAAGGTAAACAAGAGTCGTGAGTTCTCACTCTACTACTCAGCATTAGTGGCAGATAGTAGTTTCTTTGAAACCACAATATCAGAATTATGTGGTAACATTAATAAATTACACAAAGTAAAATTCACGTTTATAACTTCATATTGTAATTGCGCCATTTGTATGAACTCAGCTGTAAATTGTCCATCAGTTGTACGACCATGTAGTTCTATGTAATAAATTAAATTAATTAATTAGTATCAACCACAAAACAAAGCCAAATTATGCAAAGCACAACTCATCTACCTACTTAATTAACAGCATTAAATATTCAAGTGAACAGTTAAGGTTAACAAAAGCATGCAATTAAACCAAATTCATTACCCATGGTAGCATCCCAAATCGGTTACCTAACGGATGATCCAATTAGGTTGCAGGTATTCAAGTGTAAGAATTGATGCAAATAAATGAATAATAAAGTTAACGACTTCAGTATTTGAATAGTTTTAGTTATTACTTTGTATAGTCATAAAAGATTTGGATTATGGTTAGCTATCTCCGTTTTCGAACAACTATAAATTTAAACTACTTCACAGCAGTTAACTCAAAATAATCTGGTTCTGTTATTGCCAGCTGTTTTAGAATTGCTTTTTCCACATGAAAATTATAAATATACCAAACTTTTAACTAATTACAAACAGTAAATTACTTAATTTGCAATTTTCATATATTTAAATAGATTTGAAAATCCGTTTCCGACACAAGCTGTGTAATATTGTTTTGTCTAAATTAAATGAAATTAAATCAACATAGTCGAGTTAATAAGCGAGAATTAAGTTTAATATATAATTTTGGAGTCTAATCTAAATGTTTTAATTTAGAATTATTATTGCAAACTTGGATAAAAATTAAAATTTGGTAAATTAAATCTACTTGTGTGTTATATTTTATCAGTAATTAGTAAGGCCCGGATTTTTAGGCACTGAAAACTTTCAAAATAGGCAGGCAAATAGGCATACAAAAATTAGATTATAGGCACTAATAGGCAGTCCAAAATAAAAAAATTAAATTATTAAAATAAAGAATATAAAATAAATATTAAATTTGTACAAAAAATTTAATTTATTCAATTTAACAATAATATTAACTTTCAACATTTGCATAACAAATTAAAGCATTTTCCAAATATTCTGGAGTCAAATTCTTCTGTTGTCCGTTAAAATTTGTTTGTACGCAGAAAATGACCGCTCTACGTCACAAAAAGTAACAGGAGCATATTTAAAATCTGGAGCCATCTAAGCTTCCAATTTTATTTGGGAGACTAATTGAATCTCCAGATAATACTTGGCTAATTTGCAGTAAATCCGAGTAGCCCAGATTTTTCACCAAGAGAGCATCCAATCGTGCAGAAATAAGTTTTACAATCTTACCCGGAGCTTCTTTCAATTGTTGTTGCAAATTTTCAAATTTGCTAATATTGGTATTAGTTTCTTAGCTGTTAGGAAGATAATTTTTACTAAATCTTTCTCTAGATTAGAAGCCTTAAACGAAGTGGCGGATGGTGACTTTTTGGGGCCCGATGCTAATTACATTTTAGAGTTCCTGGTAGAATATTATGGGGGGAGGGGTAGGGGGGTTGACGTTTGTCTAACATAAATATCAGATAAAAAAATATATAATTTTGAAAGTATAAAAAATATATTGTTACGAAAAATGTCTAAAATTTTGACTAAATCGGGGGTTTATGAGCTCACTTGCAAAAGATCTCAAAAATATATATCGGTCATATAGGTAGATCTTTCTAAACACGTCCGACTTGGAGACGGAAAATCAATTAGACACTAATTAGACCAATTAGACGTTAACCACAAACAAAGGGGATACGAAATTTTATATGTATAGCCAAAAAGTAAAAAACTAAAATTTTTAGAAGCTATAGAAATCAATAAATTATAGCAATCGTTCTTGTTTTTAAACAGTCAATTTGATGTTAAAATCTCATCTCTGTTAAACATCTTCAAAAAAGAATTAACTCACCCCCCCTTTAAGTTAAACCTATAAGAACGCTTATTCTTTATACTCCTACCCTTATTAAATTACTTTTCTAAAAACTCTCTTATTTTTTCAAAAATACTTGCTTCCACTAACCCGAACAACAATTAAACGGATTCTATTTAATTTTCTTTCTAGTTTATCGCCTGATGATACTATAGTATGATGAAAACGTTAGCAATATTATAGGGGAGAGTGGGGTGCTTTCGGCAGGGGGGTACATTCGTCCACCTCGAATAGATCGCTTATAATGTAAATTTAGCGCCTGTTTTTCAGTATAGCTAGTGTCAGAACCCATTTTTACAGATAGGTTGTTAAATGAGTCAAAATAGGTGAATTTAAACGCGGTACAAATTTACATTATAAGCGATTTATTCAAGGTGGCCGAATGTACCCCACTGCCTCTAAAAAGTGTGTGTGTGTGTGTGTATTTTTTGGGGTTTTCTAAAATATTGATATAGTTAATATCGAGTTACACTATCTAAAACCACGTATCAATTAATCGATTATTATTTTATAGATGATTTAAAAAACAAAGCAAAAGCAACTGATTCTCATAAAAAGAGAAAACAAATTCAATGCTATAAAATAATGAGTAAAGTTTGGATGCCTCTATGGAGCTCTCAATGATCGGGGGTCTAATATTCAACGATCCAGGATTTTAAGCATCCCTATAAATCCGCTACTGAAAGTTATAGTTGCTTTTACATTTTATTTAATTAAATAAGCAAAATTTTACAATTTGCTTTTGGTTTATTATTCTTTGAAAAAGATAGATAATAAACAAAATTGAATTCTAAAAAATAATAAGTAAGGTCTTGGGTGTCTTGGGGGCCCCTCAATGATCGGGGGCCCGATGCTCCAGCATTGTAAGCATCCATATAAATCCGCCACTGCTTAAACGCCTCTTGTGCTTTCTCTATGCAGTCTGCAGTATTAAAATCAATAAAACTATCAATGACTTTTCTTACATTTTCGAAATTTTTATGGTAAAACACTGCAGCCCAGATCCATGTGCCTCATCTCGTCAGCACAAGCTTTGGAGGTAATGGAATACAGTGAGTAACGAACATATCCGGACACTCCTATGTTAACAATGTAAATTGCACATTTTGAAACCGTATTTTGACCTATAAAAATCGCTTTTATAGCAAAACCTTTTGGACATTTTTTGTTAAAAATTTCATTGTCTTCAATTTTGTACCTATACATTTTTCTATTTTGTCACCCCGTTCTTAACTGACAGCGACTTAAGCAAGACTCTGTAAAATACAAAATATATTTCCGTTTCTGAATTATATTCCATGGTTAAAATTAAAAAATAATTGAAATAAATATTCATTTAGGCAAGTTATAGGATAAAATCAATTGAGAAAAGCCATTTAGGCGCAATTTACGAAAAAAGGCACTAAATGTAGAAAATAGGCATTTTAGGCATTTAAAGAGCGGTTTAAAATGATCGCAAAGTCGCAAAATACATTTTGATGCAAAAAGAATTTTAAAGCCTGTACGGAATCAAAAAAGGCAAATGCCTAGAAATCCGGGTCTTAGTAATTAGGGTTACTCAAATTAGGACAATTTTGAGTTTCAGATTGTGTAACACAATAAAATTATACTTAACTAATTGTACCATAAATTTCGTTAAAAGGAGTTAATAAGCAATTAAAATCTACAATCATGTTTTTTTTGAGACAATAATAATAATCAATTACTCTTTAATTAGCGTGGTGTATCGTAAGGAGGAATTATTGAAAACTTTCAAATTAGTTTGTCTTACATTTCATTCGTCTAGTTGAACTTAATCTTACACTTTGCTGGAGGTAGGATATGTAAATTGATTTAAAGCGCACTTCCAATTTGTTCTAATTAAAAGCTTCTAATCAAATCACCTATAAATTAGCAAAAATTTGAGAGAAGATTGTAATTACTGATGATAAATTGCCTAACACTATTTTCAAATAACATTAAATTCCACTTACCGTTAGTTTCGAATTTAGTAGTTCGAGTCATCATCAAATAGGGGATCATTAAATTTTACCTTGTACACCGCTTCCTCAGTCATAATTCACAAACAAAAATGTTTGAAAGTACAAAATCTTGCAGTCTATGACTTAGGGGAAATAATTTTTATGAATTGCCAAAGTTTGTTATTTCATGAACCATAACTATCGTTAAAATTTTAATAAAAGAGGAAGTTTTACAGACTCACCATCAAAAGTTATAAAATAGTGCTACTAAAACTTATTCTCTTGCAAGCAGGAGTTTTTAATTAAATTAAATGATAAATCAGAGACATTAAATACCAATCTGCATTATGTACAACCGTTTTGTTAAAAAAGGTGTAAGCCGCAATCTTAATTTAATTTCGTGATGACGGTATTTGATTAAATAAAGAAATCTCCTTCAATGCAATTGCCTTTGCCGAATCCAATGAAATCAACGCAGTCGATAAGCAAGATACGTTTAACTGAGCTTGTCATATGAAGCGTTATCTTAGTCGATCATCGAACTTGCTACGTTTAACCTCATTTCTGATAACATTTGAACCCAGAAAATTTTAGTGTATTACCACATTCAACTTTAAAGCGTTTTCAAACAGTTTTATGCTGATAGTTAAGGTGCCCGATTTGGCATGTAGCACCAATTCTTTCTTCCATGATTTTATTTTGAAACATCTCACATTTAAATTTTATTTCTTTCTCATTTATATAACCTAATTCAAACAAGTTTATAATTAAAAAAATCCTATGCCTCATTACGTAACGTAACGTAGCGTAACGCGATTTGAACGCTATACTTAAAATTTGCGATATATGTAGGACATTCATGCTTCATACTTTGCAGGAACCTCGTAAATAAAATATAATTCGTCTCTTCTGGCACGAAATTGTAGGTTTGAATAAATTAATTAATTTATAAGACATACTAAAGTTCGACAACATTGCATCGAGGATTGCATTTTCTAGTAGCTGTGTTTTATGTTTATTAAAGCAACATGCAGTATATGATGTTTTTGTAGAAATAAGGTAAAACTAATTTAAATATTTAAATTATGCCTTTGCATATTATATTTTAAGAACAAAAAAATGTACCCATTAGTCCTCAATTATTTGTTCTTGTAATTTTTTGCTGTTTACCAGTTAGGAGTAAAAATCAATTGGAGACCATTTCTACATTATAATTTATGTTTTCGAAGTGTACCACCCACTCGGTCAACTTTATCCCTAGAATGTAAATGTTGAATAATTATAACTAATAATTTATCAGTTTCTGCGGTTTTGTGTACATTTTGATAGCAGAAACTTTAATATTTGTTTTTTGAGTAATCAATTTAATTAAAATATATAAATTATCATTTTGTTGTTATTAGCTTTTAAGTTGTGTGCTTATCATTAGCTCCTGTGTTAGCTTAAATTTTTAATTAAGTATCAAAATTAATTTTTAGGATACTTTGAAATTAGAGCTCTATCAGAGTATCACCTTAAATTTATCGATAAATAAAATATAAAAACTTGGCTATAATTAGTAACTGAATATTATTGTATCGGTTTAGTCGACCGTGTATCTAGAGAAGAGTAGCAGTAACAAGAGTAGTCTTGTTAACAATTCTGTTTATACAATGGTAATTACATTAAAATATATCTTTTGATTGTTAGTCAAGTTTATAGCATTAAAATTAGATTATTAATAAATACATTTTGCATGTAAGAGTTATTAAAGACAAAAGAGAGAATACATATTTAACCACAACTAAGACAGAGACCTAATGTACAAAAAGCAAGTTGACTTGAATAATCAGACTAATTGGGTTTATGCTATGACCAATTAGTTAAAATCTTATAGGGTTTTGAAGCTGCGACCGTATTTCACATAGACTAAAAGTTTAAATGCAGAACGACTTCGTCTGAATTAAATTTAACCTCGTAACGCAACTTTTGATAGGCGGAGCTTTGTAACAACTGTTCATTTTGCTGATAAACTTCAAAACGTTCCTTCCTTATTTTCAAAGAGTCTCAACTGCCTTAGTTCAGATTACGATCATTACTCTAATCTCTATCATTAAACGAAATTAATTTTCTTATAATAGGTAACTCAATCATATCTACTTTCTTAAGAAAATTTTTCCAACAAATTTTGCTCTTCTTTTAGGATATCAAGCTCTTTGGTTATCGATTTACTTTTATACGGGTTACGTTATTATAGAATTTCATTATAATTCAGTAAAAACATAAAAATTTTAATATTACTGCTTTATTCGGTCATAAAATAGATTTTTCTCTAACGTTTTCCATTCAAACAACGCTCTCTATGAGACTACAAGAATTTATACTTTAGATAACGCTACTATTATTTGTTTATCTATTTTATGTATCTCTATTTAATGTGGCTACAAACACTTTAGAACATTTTAAATTTTATTTGTTAGATATGCACACGATACTATAATAATAATATGTTGCTATTCTATACAATTTTTAACTACTGTGCACTACAACTGTTTCTTCGGTACTTGTTTAGTGAATCTCACTATCCCTCGCTCACCGCGAAATAGTTAAGTCAGCAAGTATTTGTGTACTGCAACATTTGTTTGCATTCATAAGAAGAAAAGAAATCGGGTGTACAGCTTAAAGTAAAACATTTCCAGTCGAATGAGAATCTTAAAATTCGCAGGTAATTTTTCCGATTGAAATTGTACAGGGCGGGCGTGAAAAGATTTCAGTATAATTCTGAAATATTACTTCCGCTTATCATCCGGTGCTTTAAAACTTTCAATTATCTGTATCCATTTAACTGGTAGCAATTTTTCATGATAATTTTTCTATCGGTTTAACCGAGTTAAGTTCCCCTTTTCACATTTTGTATTTCTAAATCAACTTGTTATAAGCATCATTTGTCATGTGCAATTATCTAAAATGTTTGAACAATAGCTAGGCGGTTTCTCGTGTTAATTTGAAGACACGAGATTAAGTTACAAATTGCTTAGTAATCGAAACAAATGAACCTGTAACCTCCTCACTATTAATGTTAAATCAAGAGGGTTATAATACTGTACTTCTAGATTTAGTCATCACGTAAACAACATTTACAATATAGGAAAAGCTCACTCGCATTTGACTGTTAAACTTTAAATCTCGTTTAGATGATTACAGATTTAAGATTATGCAATTAAAAATTAACGACGCTTACTAATCTATTGTAAATTGTAATAATTTGTATTAGCAATTGGGTTTTGGGGGAACGCTTTGTCATTTAATCATACCTGGCAGGGAAGTTATAATGCCAGAATTGCTATAATATCTTGACGGTTTATTGCCTTTGGACATGCAGTGAACTGCAAACGATATTTAGCAACTTGTTGAAATTTTAATTGATACATTTTCAGGAAATGATTTATTTATCCTTTGCCTGTATTTGCACAACACAAACGCACCAATTTACAATAGCCAAGTACGAATGCAATTTATTACATTTTAAATTGAACCCAATTATGTAAAATCATGTTTTGGCAACTAAAAATGGTAATTGGTTAATTTATAGGTCATTGAAAACGATAAATAAAACTACTCAAAGCATTCCATTAATTACTACAAAGGCTACAAAGCTGATATTCCACTTCGGCCAATTAATGGTTTTCAAGAAACTTTAGTCAACCACAAATTCTTAATTGTTTTTTCCGTTTGTTTTTGACATTGTTTCAATCGCTAATAAATTAATCAGTATTTTAAAATGTACCAAAATGCTATTTATTTTATAATAAATAAATTTATAAACTTTTATTGGTTGAGAATATAGAATATAAATAATTTCAATATATTGCAATGATCTGTACATCAAATTCGGGGCAATCATACACTCAGCTTTAAAATTTAAAGATATATTTTTTTAGCAGAGGTTTGTATACCCAGGATCGAGTAAATCTTGAGTAAATTAATATTTTTGAATTAAAAATTAACAAAAATAATTTAATTATTGATTTGATCACATGAGCAACAAAGTTCAATTTCTACGCACGAGTTTGATAACAAACATTCGGTATTTAATTTATAAGGAAATTTATCAATAATTAATTTTGTGTTAAGAAAACTTTTTGCTCCTTTGGTAAATACCAGTATTTCATCAAACTTAAAAAATATCTAAAAAGCACCGAAAAGGTGCTTGTCCGCTAATGTTGACTCTAAGTACGGAAAACGGCAATTCACAGTAGTAGAACTGTAAAGTAAACACTTTACGGTATCCGAATGTTGACGTAACTTTTATTGTAATTACTTAACATTACATAAAAAGTAGTATTGACTTTAACATTAATTTTACAATATTATTAATAGACCTGCATGCTTATATAGTATTTACCTCATTGATAAATTTTAAAATGAATTTCTTTGTATTACAAAACATAGTTACCCAATTATAATATTCTCTGAATTTTAATTCCCTGAGAAATAAAGGACTAATTTCGTGATTCAGGGCCTATTTTACCATTAGACGCATTAGGCACATGTCTAGTAGAAAACAAAATCGTAAAATAATAATCAAATTCTGATAAAATAACCCAAAAATTGGGCTTTCGATGCTATTAGTTACACTCGAATATCAGGGGCCCGAAAATTTGCTAGAGCCTAGGGCCCAACCCAGTTAAAAATAGGCCCTGCCTCTCAATTTTTTCCTTTCCACTTCCTTCCCTCTTCTTCTCAAAACTGGATCAAGGATCCCAGCATTAGCTACTAAGTATCTCTTCAGTACGGAAGAACTAATACTATTGGTCCATGAATTAAGAGGAAACCGTGCACTGGGGGGTATTCCATACCCCCCAGACCCCCCGGCTTGCCAGTGGCTACGCTAAAGCTCAATCAATCCTCTGACCCGTTTTATTATGGTTTCTGTTTCAGCCATTGATCGACGATATTCAACTATCGGGTATGCAAAAATAAAATTACTTACATAAAAACATATTGTGAGACCTCTACAACTTATTAAATTTTGAATTTAAGTATAAGAGACACAAAACAATGAGGATAAACCGGGGGTCTGGGGGGTATTCCATACCCCCCAGTGCAAATCAGCAATAAATATAATTCAAAATTAAATATATTTTAGACACCACAACTTTATATTAACAAAAAAGGGGGGAATTCATTTCCTGTAATCGCTTTAAACGACCTAATGTGGGATGTTTCCAGAAGAACTTTATTTATATTTGTAATTAATTTATAATTTTCATGGTTATAACCCGAGGCAAAGTCAAGTCAAGTCAAGCTATGAAAAAATTGCGCTTTTTACAATTGGAACGTAAATAATTATTAAAACTGTGATAAATTTACTCTAAAATGTCTATAAGCAAAATAATATACCTATATACCTTTTAATTTTCCCTAAAAAGATTAAGTTAGTTTATCAATGAGAAAGCGTGAAGCTACATTTGGTTGAATGATTTCCGAAAATAATGATTTCAATGTTACATAGTATGTACATACAACATATGAGTTTGATATTAACGCACACCAGTGCGTTGCTATTTAATAAACATCAGACGCACTAATTCTTATTGCCAAAAGATAACTATATTCTTAGTGTAAGTATCGTAGATATAGTTAGTCTTACTAGGATTATTATACAAAATTGTTTGGGACAGTTAACAATAATATAATTCAAATTAAATTAAATAATTCAAAGCATATGCCTTGCATTAATCAATAAGTTTTATCAAGTCCACGCTGAAAAATGAAGGTAAAATTCATCATTTTTACGCCGACGAACAAAATTCATCATATTGATGAAAAATCATTGTATTAATGAATTTTGTTCATCAATATATCTTAATATTAAACTACAGTCAAATTCATCATTTTTACGCCAACGAACAAAATTCATCATATTGATGAAAAAATCATTATATTAATGAATTTTGTTCATCAATATATCTTAATATAGAACTACAGTCAAATTCGTTAAATTTTAAGTTCCGGAGTCAGAATCTACATGATTCAATGAACAGAACATAACTGACTAAAAGCATTTTAGTAACAGAATAAAAATGTTATAAACGATTATTGAAGTCATTAGGGTAATTTAATTTTACTCTTCCTGACACTTATAATCAAAACGTTGTGTACCAGAAAAGACTATTTATTTCCTTGAGGATTTATCAAATTAGACCGTACAGGCGGTCTCCAGTCTGGTTATCAATAATAATTATAATACCTGAATGTTTTAGGACCAAGTAAGTCATGTTGAGTCTTTTAAATATTCAGCCTCTCGGATGGATAATTTTCGACCTGTTGCACCAATATAAATGAGTGTACAATCCTTGCAAAGGACTAGTTAAGCCGTAGTAATTATTAAAATTCAGTTTGAATACAGCTAAATCGATTTGGTTATTTATCACGTACGTAATTATAACTTTTAGCCAAAAATTGCGAAACAGCCCATCAATAAGGAATCTTAGGGCAAGTTTGCTTCTCCTCTAAAATTTAGTCGGTATCCAATTATCCAATTATAATCCTTACTGTGACAAACTTGATTTTAATGAATCTTATTTAAATTCATAGTATAATTATTTAAATATGCTACGTATGATCGACAACTACCATTTTCTGAACCTAAGTTTCTAAGCTATTATTACGGCAAAACTACTTTTAGTAAGCTAGTCAGTTAGTTGAGCCTGGCGTGCACTCTAAGCTGATTCGATTTTAAGTTCGTCACTAGCAGCAGTTTTTATTAGAAGCTTTTATTACATCATCTGGTTATATCTGTAAAAATGATTAGTCTCGAGTTAAGTAAGCTGAAATTGCACTCTAAGAGGAAAAGACATAAAAAATAAAGCAAAATTAATTTAAGTTTTTGTACATTTTGAAAATATCCAAAAATGTTCAATTTTCTCGCTAGTTTGTGATAATAAAATCACTCTAACGATAGGAAAATTATATTAATGGAGCGAGGGTTAAAGCGTTCTTAAGTTTTTATGAACGAAACAACTAAACCTTTGTTATTCCGGTTGACATTTTTGTTCCGGAACAAATACAAAAGCTAGTGCTATTTTGTTATCACTTTTTAGATTCCAACAAAAATCTTACTTGATGTGAAGAGTTTGTTTTTCAAGATATTCTTATATGTACTTTTGTTAAAAAAAACAATAATTTATCCGCATTACTGCTGGGAAAATTGAACATTCAGGATAATATGTAATCGATTCAAGTAAAGAAATTAACTAATCTAATAAAAAATATCAAAGACTATCACGTTTTTACTTTTTCTATTATTTTTTACTCGAACGGAGATTAAATGTGCTACAAAAGAAATAACGACCGGTCATTAAAAGATTTTCTAATACCTTGACTTTAAATCTTCTAGAGTTCTATAAGAGAGAACTAAAATTGCGTTGTCCTTTTATTTTTTTTTGAAAGTACAAAAATGCGGATTATTTATTAACAAAAAATATTCGACAATACACACTTTTTCCTGGGTTCTTAATGAGAATCGATCTATTATCAGGTTTTAATTATTAACGCTTGTCAAATAATATTATTTATCGTCGACTCATTAATTTGGCACGTACAGTATTTCTATTGATTTACCATCTATCAATAGTTATATTATGCCCGTGGTTAAATAATTACGGACCTTAAATCAATTTACTTATTAATTAGTCTATACGAATTAATTGTATGTACTTAAGCCGCATGCTTTATTATATCAATTAAAATTATTACAATAATATCAAGTGGTACAGTGTCACGTCTTCTTCTAACGTATAAAACTACCAAATTGACTTATGGGCCACCCTATATACTACACGTTTTAAATTAATTTTCATTCGAAAACGATTTAAACCACTAAAATTATTATAAATTGTCATTGATATTTGTAAAAGCAGACCTTTGCACAAGTAATTGTATTAAATTGTTTGTCAAGCATGAAAATTAAAATTTATTTTATTCATTTTGCAGTTAGATTGTGTGTTACACTGTGCTTTAATTGCCAATAAAAACGTGAGTTACAATTGTAATATCTTCAATTAAGAATGGTTTTTAATTTCCTTTTTTCTTTTATACATTTTGCTATAAACCATTGTTGTTTACCCATTAAACTTAAATAATTTAAATAAGGTAATAAATTAGAAATTTTTATTCAAACATTTTTCTGTTTTTGTTTATGCCTGAAAATATTTTTAAAATTCTTCGATTAGAATTTTTGTGCAGATACATCTATAAATTTACTTTTTTCAAAATTATTGTGATTCATTCCATTTATAGACAAGCACATTTTCCTTTTAATTTCCTCCTCAAAGCGCAATTTTACCAAAAATAAAGAAGCTTTAAATAACAGAAGTAGGTTTGTTTGTACGTATGTAAAATTTGGTATTTTTTACATACTAATTTAGAAGACGAATTTAATTGGATTTATAAAAAATCAGAAATCGCGAAAAACCTTGATTTCTTGTTCTTCAAATTTCCTCTTTGAAATTAAAGGGGGCGGCCACTATTCACTTTTATAAATTCCTGCGAAATTATATTTATTTCGACCAAACGAATTAGTTTGCTTGTTTATGAATTGCCGAATATTGAAGAGTAACTAAAAAAAGTGTAATTTAAATTTTCTTTTCATTGAAAAAGCAAAGGGTTGATGCTGTAATTCAATATGAAACTTCGATTATTCAAATCAAAGGATTTGAATAATCCTAGAGCGAAACATTTATGTCCTAGATTAAACTACAAGAGGAGGCAAACTATTAGTATACTCAATAAACATTGCTTATAAATACGAGGAAAAGCGTTATTTCAATAAGTTTCTTTATGAAAAGAAAAATCCGGAATTTCCCGGAGATTCGATTTTCAGTTAAATTATGTTTTATAATAGAAGCTACTACCTAAATATGATATAAGTTTGGCAGGATAACTATGTAGGAGTTAAGAGTAACAATCCCAAGTGCTGCAAAGATAACTAAAACTGAAGCAGTCGATATTTACGTGAATTGAAGTGGAAAAACCAACAATCCTTGATATAAATTATGTAAATCGACTAATGTATAGTAGGTGTTTGTTATCCACTAAGTAACTTTGTTAAAATAGATAATTATAATTATTTTAATTTCTTATGCCTTTGTCTCACGCTAAAATTTTTGTCATTGGGATAGGGGCATTAGTGACAGCATACAAAGATTTTACTTATTGCAAAATAATTTTATATTTTTTTGGACAAATTGCTGACGTTGCATCCAGGGCCGGATTATTAATGTATGCGCCCCTAGGCAAAAGTTTTTAAGCGTCCCCCCCAAATAAATGTTTATAGAAAATTTCGAGTTTTAGATTCGAAATTTAACTTGAAATTCTTGTCCTACAAATACATATTCATTTATCTTAAAATGAGATCTCGCGGAGGCACCAATTTTTTCTAAAATTATTTTCTTATTTTGTGATAGTTTTATACTCCTGAGTCGATTTTACTTTAGTTAGATTTTTGGGATATCTGATATTCATAACTAATAAAAAATATTAAAAGAACATTGTACCTATTCGATAATATTTTATTATTATGACAAAATACATATTGCAAAATTTTAATTCTATTTGAATATAATTTAAAATTTCCTGCTAATTCTTCAATATTTTCAATAAAGTATTTGAATTGAATGGACTGTTCAGAAAATTCCAAGATCAATTCTTCACATGTTTGGAGATTTTGTGAATGATTGCGTAATTCGCCATCATCAAGGTTTTTCAAATTATTTCAAAATCCAAAATTATTTTCAATTTTGCTATAGTCAATTACCCTTTTTTTCAGTTCTTCTTATAATCTGTCTATAATTGCAAGTTTTCCCACCAAACCCGACTTCACCATGCTTACTTTTGCCAAACTGTCTTCGTTTTTATATTTATAAATATTCGACAATTCTTTTCCACGTTCTTCGTAAACGTCATACGAGTATACTGAACTCGAAACCGAAAGTATCCTAATACTGAATTGCAGAATTTGGTTGAAACAGCAATGAATTGATAAATCTGTTTCTATTTTTTGAAGAGATTTGCTGACTTTGTCACATTTATTCAAAATGACGGACCAAAATTCAGTTAAAATTCAATGATCAATGAATTTCAATCAGGCTTAAGCCTTTAAGCGGTTTTTCAGTTTCTTTATTAGGTCAAATAATTTGAGCGCCCCTTTCCTACTCGGCGCCCTTAGGCAGTTGCCTAGTTTGCCTATTGGTTAATCCGGCCCTGGTTGCATCGTGATTGCTTTACTTTGTACTGTATTTCTTTGATCAATGCAAGTCAATCAAGTAAGATTGATATTTATTATTTGCACTATGATTTAACAAAGTTATTTTGTATATGCACAACGTCGCTGTGATACCATTTTATGTATACAAGATTCTGGTAATTGCTTTTCTACAAAGAAAATCTAAACAAACATGTAATATCGTTATAAATGTATGTGGTTATACTTTATGCACACGAGAAAAGTGCAAAATGCTTACAAGTTTCGAAGTTATTTACGAAGCTCATCAGTCATTGTTTTAAGTTTGCGAACTTTTAGTATGTTGCTTAGATGTAAGTATAATTGGACACCGCAGTAGCAGACATAAACCCGGTAACGATGATTTCTCGCAAAATATGCAAAACAGCCTGACACGTAAAAAATAAAATTTTACGTTTGGTTTTCGAGCAAGAAATAAAAAACAATTTTCTGGAAAAGCTCGATTACTTAAACATTTAATTAAATATTCAAGTAATTAAAACGAAAAATTTATTATTCGCAAAGCTTTAATTGATACTCGCCCAACATTTTGGTATTATTGAAGAGCGTAAAGCAAAATTAAAAATTTTTGTTTGCTTAATATTGTAAGATGAACCAATTTTCGCAATAATTGAAAACCCCCGCGTTCAACAAACATGGATAAATAACCGATTGACGTCGGGTTAAAAGTAACACCAGGCCATGCCGTAGGATCGACAGGCAATTTAGCAGTCCAATGTATCGAAAAGCTTCAGAGCAACAAATTGGGTCAAGCATTTCTTAAAAATTCATTGTTACTTAGATTATTTTTTCTGACAAGGAATCGTTAAATTTAAAGCAAGCACGGTTGTTTATTTTAAAGCGCAAACATGCAGAAGTTAGAAGGAAAATCTTATTAAAGTTTTTATCCTTAGTCATCTTGATTAACCAGATATAGGATTAAACATTTTATTGTAAAAGTTAGGAATTAAAAAAAAGCGAAACTTAGTGGGGGAAGTTTTGGTGCTTATACAAACCATTTTCAATTGACCAAATTGGTATTATGTATTTCCATTCAGTAAGTGAGTATTTTATCCTAATAGATGGAGATTCTTAACCTTCCGGTATTTTACCCGAACAATCAATCACACTAGACATCGCTAGCTCACTGACAATTGCTTCTCCTGCTTTTCGACTTGATTATTTTATTCCTGTTTCACTCTAAAGCGTAGCTAAAAGTCAAAATATAGTTGTAGCAGATTTCCCTTACAATTTTGCCTTTCTTATTCTTTACCAATGTCGAATTCGCTTAATGCTCGAATGCGTTGCCTTTTGATGGCTTTTTGACAGCAACAGAAAGAAAATGACTGTCTATACGTGCGAATCTAATATTAAGGAATTTTAGTACAATTTGATAAAGCTTTGTGTGATTTTTTAGAAATAATATAAAATTTCAGCAGCTTTAAATCATACTTTAAATTCTGCTTGAATAATTTTCCAAAAATACCTAGGTACCTACTCGACTTTTAAGATTTTTACAACTCTTGTTGTAAAAATATTTTATAGAAAATCTATACAAATAGTTTTGAGTTTATGATATGAAACAACATATGCATAAATTTCAACCAGCAAAAGTATTTTACGACTATCCTTGTGTATGTAGGTTAATATTTACAATTTTAAATTTAGTACAAAGTTTTCCCCAAATTGTTTATCAAATTTCCTTCAAATTGTAAAAATTAGCCCATACACTGCCTCGTGATACGGTTGATGGTACCCATCCAGTGTTTCGTAAACAATTTTTTGTGTTTTCAATTGTCTCGGAATAAAATCGCCAAAATAAGAAAATTTATATCAAACCAAATTTTATTAACATGAGTAACAAAAACAATAACTCGGGAAAGTTGGTTTATCTTGGCTGATCTTAACAGTATTGCTCCGTAGTGAGCTTTTGTTATGTAAGTTGGGATATAACTTAAGAAGCAAGTAAAGTTGTTTGCGTATATCATATTTGCTTTCGTAATTACATACTTCGAAGACGTTAACTTATAATTAATGGGTTAAGATCAACTTGCATGTTTCATTACATTTATAAATTTTTGTTATAATTAATTCTGTAGCATGAAAATCATAATTAACATGTCAATTAGGTTATGTTGATTTAAGAAAATATTTCCATAGTGCTGACGTGGAATTTTATCACCACTCATATTGAAATATATAGAGTTTGATAGATCCCTATTTACCGCTCAATTAAACACAAGGAAAATACATCCTTGCATTTAATTTAATTAAATATGACTGGTGACAGTTTAACGATCTGTTGCTGTAGCCGTTCTAACGCAATGTATAGATTAAACGGCAAGTTACGTTCTGTCACCTGTGGCAAGCATTGTCAAAGCAATTTCAATTACTCGATAATTAAATTTTTCTCGTTGGAAATCCACTTACTAGTCTGCATCTCTAAAGTAAAATTGTTAATACGTTAAAAAAACGTTAAAAAGAAATTAGATTTTTTTGTTCCACAGAATGAACTGCATTGGTTTCTTTATTTAACCTCGGAAGCAACTTCATACTTTTACAAAAAGGTTTAATCAGTTTAATTTTCAGTTAATTTCTATAAAGGCTTTATTATACCGACCTTTTTAAACGCAAGGATGTCATCAACATTCCAACATTTTAACGTTGATATAAGAAACAAAGTCTTTGTTTTTCCGAAAACAAAAATAAAATGTATTAAAAGTCAAGTATATTTGACAAAAGAAGCGTTTCTTTTAGTGAATGAATAATGTAGCAGCACTGTCTGGAAATTTTGTCTGCTTGTATAAATTGTTAAAATTATTTAAACGAATAAATTGTCTAATTTTTCTAGAATAATTGTCGCCGTTCAATTTTGCTTTTAGCCAAAATTTTCTAGAGCTTTTCTTGTCTATTATTCATTAGAATAATTCTTTCGAGACATAAAAGTCAACAAGCGGTATATTTTAAAATAAATCAAAAATGCACCCTTGTAACAATGTCAACCACAGAAATGCAATAATGTAGAAGTTACCAGATACTACTCAGGCGTAAGGAATCAATTTCTTGACAATTCCACTACAAGCACCATAATATTTACTGACACAAAGTGTTAATTATTATGTATATCTAAATAATTATAATTTAATAGTTTAAGCTTAGACAGATATATGAGTAAATTCAATGTTGTTGGCCAACAGAAACTTCTGTAGATCCATGGTGTCAATCTTCATTAAATAATTTTGCACTATCTTTTTTTCTTGCTGTCACAAATTTACACACCAACAACAACGAAAAATGAATAGATAACAGAGAAGTTGAACATAACATATTATTACGAAAGCAATTTGTGACAGAGACTTACTTCTGTAAAGGAAGCAGACAGTTTAAATTGTTTTAACAAAATTAAACTGTATAACATTTTGTAGTAACAAAAAATTGTTTCAGAATTCCATATTTTTTATGTAGCTCCGAGCAGTATCTGAAATTTGTGAATTATTGGAATTTAATATAATTTTTCAACTAAAAATATAAAAAAAAAATTACTTAGATTTTAACATAAAAGCTCAGCAAATGTTCATAGTTGGAAGTTGAGGACTTATGTCAGTTCATTTTAATCGTCACGAGTTCAAAGGTTGTGCTTTCTATCATTGAATTTGATTTTTAAAATGAATTTATGTAGCTTTGAAGTCGGGATAATTGAACGGACATGAATTCTATGCTCTAAACGTCTAAACAATAGGGTGGCAGTTACTTTGTTTTTATGTTGAACTATAGGAAGTTCGATTGTAAGATCATCAACCGTTGGACCTATCATTCACCATGATATTTTGAAATTCCATGATCAGAACTAAAAACATAGCATAGGGGCAATGTGGATATGATGGCACCCCAGGTATGATGGCACCCTTTCAATTTTAGCGCTATTTATTTGAATTTAGTTGAATCTAAGCCCATTTGTGGTGCTAGAGGCCACCACGGCTCTACTGTGGCAGCGGTGTGACAGTTGAGTGAGCGCAACCATTGTAAGTTGATTTTGAAATTTTTGTAAGTACACAAAAGTTTCTATTTACTTTAAATTTCACTGATTTTTGGTCGCATGCTTAGATATTTTGCTAAATGTGATAGATTCATATGATAGTATTAAACATAACAATTAAACATAATTTACTCTATAAGGCAAATTTCTGTTCAAATTTCAAAAGTTTGAAATTCTGTATTTTTGATATGATGGCACCCCAAATGTTTGTTATGATGGCATAGGGTGCCATCATACAAAATTAATCTGAAATTTAAAATATTTTGTGATGGTTTAGTTGGTGGTTGTTGGGAAGCCGTAGATAGGGACGTGCTTACGGGGGGGGGGGTTCCCCCCACCATTGGAAAAAATTTGGTAATTATGTGGCTTTTAATGAAAAGCTGGTAATTTACATTGAACAGTTGGCAAAACTACTAGTTGATACAAATCGCCAAAATTATGGCAGTCCCTTGAAAAAAACGCAAAAAAGCTAAAAAAAGCTCATTGGTATAATGCGGAGAGCAAAATCGATGGCAATTTCATGATTACTTTTCTAAATCCGTAAATAAGAATGTTTTTTTTTTATTTTTAAGAATTGGTACTTTTCAATTTATGTTCGTTACCTTAGGATTCACTTTTCGTTCCTTATTTTATGTAGAATTATTGTATGCAACCATATCTTAACAGGTTGTGCCATCATATCAAATCAGTTGATATGATGGCACCTTTGCTATGAAATGAGAAAAGTGAAAAAAATATATTTTGTTTATACTTTAATATACTTCAATGTAAAATTTGTGTAGTCTATGATATCCTTGACTTGTTCCCTCAATAATATACAAATACAATCTAATTTAGGCATTGAATTCAGTGATTGAAAAAAAGGGTGCCATCATCACCGAGCTTTCCCTACAGCTGGTTAGCTTGTCAAGCTTTGATTTAATTTTAATTGTATCATATTTAACGAAATCATAATGTAGGTTTGGGGTTAAAATTGCCACACTTGACGTAATTACAAACCCTTATTAAAATAATACGACACATGGTTCTTCATATTACATCGTCCTTATTGTTGCTGAAAACAAAGTGTTTATCAAGTTAAATTTTGAACATATAATAAAGGCAAACATTTTTACGGTTTTCGAAACTTTTTTACTGTTTTCTAGTATGAACAACGCTTAAAACGATAAAATTTAACTTCTTATGTTCCTATTTTTCATTGGCTGCAGGCAAAATAAATGTTATCTCTTGGTTAATGGTGAGACCGCGTAGTTCTGCTCATATGTTATAAATCCTGAAACTATTCACATAGTTTCATGTAGCTACGAAGAAGTTCAACTGTGGAACCATCTGGTGGTTGTGGGTTAAATACCCAGCTGCTTTGGAATTATAGGTGCCGTGGTTTTAACACCACGTCATTTCTCGTAAAATAATAAATTAATACAGCAGAGCGATAATTCAATAGTGTAGGTGTATTTCTAAATAATTTTGTTTATCAGTAAATATCTAACAATAATATTGAATTTAACCTTCTAGATGTTTAATTTTACTTCGCTTAGGTTGGCTATAAATACATTGATGTAAAAAATACATCCGTTATTTAACTAGAGGGTGCACAAATTATTTAATTAACATTTTGCGCACAAAAAGATGTTGTTATTTAGTTCCTTGCTCATATAACTCATATAACAGAATAGTAATAGTATATTATACAACAAGCGAGAAAAGCAAAACTTTTATACTTTAGCACAAAAGGTTATTACGAAGAAGCTCTGATTGACGTTTTTATCATAAAATGCAATATTGAACATTAAAAAATTGAGAACCACTGATAGATTTGATTATCGACTTTCTTAAATTTCTTAAACTGTTAACATTCCAAACATCAAAACAAGAAGGGTTATTTTAAAAATTCTGTGATATAATATTTAATGTGATACGAAAGAAGGGGTGTAGTGGAATCTGAAGCCTGAAAAAGCGTAGAAACGCCTCGGGGGTAAAGCTACATAATATAAATTCTGTATTATAAGAGAAATATAAAAAATCTTTAAGTTTACTTTTATCAGATTTTCAGCGCTCTACCATTATTACTTGACAAGTGCAGATGCTAAGTAATAGCCTCCTCTTGAAGCTATTACATTTTCTATAACGGCAATTGAACTGTACTACACACCGCTTAAGTTGTCGCGAGAATGATGTTTCATTTATGGGATCAAAGGTCAAACAATCATTTTTAGTCACTAACATACAATGTGTAACGATCGTTTCGATAAAGCGGATGGATGCTATTTTATTTTTGATTGGATTTTTTGAACTTCCTTGTTTCTATTGACTGAAATTATTCTAATAACTGTAGGTCCCCTTTATTCATTCATTTATCAAGTCAGTTTTTATTTGCATTACATAACAAATTTATTTTTGTAATTGTTTTGCATAATACAAATGATGGTATTGTATCTTGGGACTTTGTGTAATGCATAGTTACGTAGATGAGCAGTGCAAAGTGCTAGTAAGCTTGCATATACTGTTTATATGAGCATTGTTATGCAAATTGCAGATAAGCATTCATATATTATTGTTGTTTAGATACTTCAAGAAAATCTCATGAAATATGTTGCTTAACCCTGTCTGGCTTAATTCTTGTATTTAACCCTAGAGCTTGACTATAAATTTAAATTTTTAATTTTTGCACAAAGAAGATCGAGCTTTCTGGTCAACATTATAAGCTCTAAACAGAAATTAAATTCAATTTTTTATTCAAGAACTATATTTTTTCTTTATGAAAACAATACGTTTTCTAAATTTCCATTTTATAACAAAAATAATGTAGTATGTCAAGTGTAAAGTTGAGCAGGCAAGATATTGTGGCATAAAGTAAAAGAATGTAAAGAAAGATAGTGGCTGGAGGCAATACAACAACTTCACTTTAATTGGTAACCTGATATTCAAATGATTACTTTTCCAAAAGCAACAAAATATTACTTTATTTTTAAGCCTTTTTTGTTTCACTTCTGTTACTTTATAATATTTAGATTTAACTAACGAAAACCATATTTATTACTTCCTGGATTTTCAAGAAAACTAAGGAATAAAGTAGAAAAACTTCTTTAATTTTAAATTAAAACTAGAAAAACATTTACTTAACACTCGTTTAAGTCGAGATAAAAGTTTTTTTTACTAACGCTGTTTTCAACTCCTAGCGTTGCGTAACTCGAGAAAATAGAAAGCCATCTTGAAAAGAAAATTCCATCATTAATTCTAGCTTATTATTTCTAACGAGATACCTTAATATGAATAGCAATTTTGTTAAAAAAAAAGTATGGATCAGGTGTTGCAGACACTTCAGGCAAAATTAGTTTTCAGTATAACACGAAAACGACCACTCTGTCACATTATAAAGGTTAACGGCGACAAAGTTTCCACTTATTAACACCAGGTGAGGTGATTCTCATATGAAGGCCCACAGGAAAAATAATATTAGTTTGATGGTAATTTAGTTTTTATTAGAGAAGATTAATTTAATGTTTACCTAGTTAAAGATATTTCTATTAACTTTAATCCAAATTTCAGATTGTAAAAAAATTACCTTTTGTTTAATTTGGAAAATTAAATTAATGTGTAACGTAAAGATAGCAATCATAATTAAAGCTAACGTGACACTATAAATATTTAGTATGCAGGTAGAATGTGGCAATTATTTAATTAATACATTACTTGGTATGCTATATGCTGTGAGTGAATATAATATGATTAAATCAAGTTGTTAACAAATTGTTATTGTGTAAGCAAACCTTAAATTAATTGATTAAAATTTAGCAAAAAAATGAGTTTTATACAAATTAAACAATAAAAACATTTAATATATTATTAATAATTAATATAAATTGAATTTAGACATAGGAAGATGCGTAAAAACAACTTTAGATATTTAAATTATGATTGTGTTAAGGATTTGAGTATAAAAAATACTTAAAGTAAATAGTAAATAGAATAACTAATTTGTCATCATTCACTGCCATGCACAGACGCTTTTATTCAGGCAGATACGTTATTGTGTTATTTGAAAGATAGTTAAATATGTCTTCTATTTATTAATAATAACAAATGATGTCCAAAGTTTTTGTGACAAAATAAGAAGTTTAATAAATGTATTAATTCATCCATTTTTTTTAAATTAATTCTAATTAAATTCTTATTGTAATTAGTTGCTTCATCATTATAGCCTTCACAAAATATTAGAAATCAATACTTCTCCAATATTGCTAATCAATATTGCACAAATATTAGAAATCGATATTGTGCCAATATTGGAAAATGTGCACAACTCGATATCGGCGCAATATATATCGACGCCACAGCGTGTCTCTTTTTGGCGAAAAAAAAACACTGAAATTGATCGATTTTTTTACCAAGCGAAAAATATATTAAATTAACATTAGAACTAAAAATGTTTATCCAATTTTAATCTAAAGTGCAGTCTACGTTATGCGATTTTGCTTACGATTTTACATTCGATTTCTCTTGTGTGACTGGTTTTGGTGGTTTTCTATTCACGATTTCGTTTGTGAGTTCATCTTCAGATCGAACTGTATAACGTAAACTTTGAAAAATTTGTTTACGGCAACTTGGAAGCAAAATCGTAAACAAAATCGTAAGCAAAATCGCATAACGTAAACTACACTTTAACCGGGAAATTTGAATTTTTAAGCAAAATATGTTTTTTCTGACGAAATTTGTATAATTATTCTCTTTTTTGTAGGTATTCTAAAAGAGCGGGAATTTTATTATATGTACTGGAGGGTGTTCCACACCCCCCAGACCCCCCGGTTTACAATTTTGACTTCTGCGTTACTTTAAAAGTTAATTGTAAAATATAAAGTCAAAATTGTAAACCGGGGGGTCTGGGGGGTGTGGAACACCCTCCAGTACATATCGCAAGATTTCTCCACTCTTTTAGAATACTTCGAGAGGATAGGGAATTTATAATTTTACAAATTTCGCCATGAAAAGCCGGGAAATTTAATTTTTTAGGAAAAATGAGGGAATTTAAACCTTTGGCGTCCAGTCAATTTAGATCAATTATCGGCAAACAAAAACATTAATCGGTAAAGATCTGAATTTTGGTATACATATTTATTACGGCTTCCTGTTAAACATACTAAAAGTCCCCGTTCAAATCTGTTGCGATCGAGCCGCCATTTTGGAAATAAAGTACACTACTTCAATTTTTTGTCGGTATCTCGGCAACTTATGCTGATACAAATAAAATTTAAGAAAAAATTGTAGTCTATTAAAAAATATCCTTCAAAATAGTTTATATACATTTTCTTGTATCTCTAATACTTTAGCTGTAATCCGACGTTGCATACAGAAAGTGTTTTTGCAGCTTTGTCGTTTCAATGCAGTTAATTTATTTTTTCAAGGTGGTAAATCCTTTACCTTTAACACTGACTACTTCTCCAGTACAAAGAGGTATAAGATAAATATGGGTCGCATAAAGTTTCGTCACTGGTAAGCAAGAACATCGTACATAATACATGCACTAGTAAAAATTTGCTATTATAATTAACCAAATGTTGTTGGTAAAATATTTTGGTGTTAATATTAACAACATTTTTGGTTAAAATTAATATTTCCTCAATGTGACTCAAAAGTGGTGGTAAACTTGAACCAAAACACTTCCAATCTACTACATTTAGTGTTGATCTTATTTTGGTAGTTTTATTTACAAGCATTTGTGTTAATTCAGAAAAACGAACACTTGAAAATTGTAGCTTCTGTAAATTTACCAAGTTGCGTGAAGATTTTACTACAAATTGGTGTAGGTTTTACCAAGGAATACACGGAATACATTGATGCGCTTCTTAAATAAAATTGTGTTGTGAGTTATAATGGCAGGATTATTGGAACAAGTACAATTATTACCAATAATTTTAAAATACAAAGAATTTCCGAATTATTGGCGCTCCATATTCTAAGAAACCAATCATCGACTGCATCATCGGATAGCCTACAAATTGGTAATCAAAACAGGTTGGTTCATACATAGTATAATTTATATTTAATTTTGTTTTGTTACAGCAAAAATGTATTGAATTAAAATTAATTTTCTATGTGATTCTAGGTGATTCTCTGTGAATGTGATTTATTCAAAACAGCCCACAATGGTATCGAGATAGATGACCATTTTATATACTTATGTATTTTTGGACACCCATAGAAGAGCACAGGATTCGGTATTAATTTTTTAAGTATTATAATTTCTTGAAGTTTTTTCTAAAAATTTCTTTGTTTTTGTATTACTTTTGTATACTTTTATAATAAATTGTTTTTAATATAGGTATTATATTTATAATTACTGCTCTTCTCCCACTCCAAAGGACACTTAACTTAGTTAATATTTCACACGTTATATAATCAAAAATATACAAAATATTTAGTTAAATATGTACACCAAGATTCATCAAAAATTACCAATTAATTTGTGAAATTGTATTATAAAATTTGTCAAAAGTTTACAAAAGAATTATTAACATCTACTATGAATTTTGGTTATTTTTACCAGAAAAATGTTTGTTAAAAGTAACACTGCAGTATTTTACCAAATTCCCATAGACCCCGTGGACCCATATAGACGACTTTTGGTGTTAATTTTAACACCGGATTTTTACTAATGTGTCCCTTCTGAAGTGTCTAAAACTAATGTAAAACTAAAGTATTGAAGATACAAAAAAATGTATATTAACTTATTTCCAGAAAATTTAATAAACTACAACTTTTACCTGAACTTTTTTTTATATCAGTACAAATTCGCGAGATATAGACAAAAAACTGAAAAAGTGTACTGTTTTTCCAAGATGGCGATTCGAGCGCAACATATTTCAACGGGGACTTTTAATAGGTTTTAGTATGTGTACCAAAATTCAGATCTTTACCGATTAATGTTTCATTTTGATCTAATTATACTGGATTGTATTTATTTAAGTGCCTTATTGCTCAGAGTTTAGCAGCAACTTTTGCGTTACTTTGAAAGTTAACTGTCAAAGTTATAGTCAAAAGTGTAAACCGGAAGGTCTGGGGGTGAACACCCTCTCCAGTACATATAATAAAATTTCCACTCTTCTAGAATACCTACAAAAGAGAGAATAATTATACCAATTTCGTCAGAAAACGCTGGGAAATTTTTTGTTTTTGAGCAAAAGTGAGGGAAATTAAAATGTTCGGTTAAGAAAAATTAGAATTTTAGAAACTTATTTATTTTTATATTATTATAAAAAAAATGTTTAATTGCCCAATGGCACTTCACGTTTAGCAGCAACTTTTTGCGTTACTTTGAAAATATAGAAAAACGGGGAATCCCCCAGTAGCGGGAAACGAAATTAACTGTTTACACCGTCTAGCTGCCCATCCGCGGACGGCCTTTCCAGCTAGTTAACAATATTGAATTTCTAAAATTGAATATTACCGATGCACTAAGCTAAAGGAAGCCACTGTAAATGGTCTGAAATATACATATGTAGATAATATTACTTTGTTTCAATAAATTATTTATTTTATTCAATTCAATCCAATTCAAATATTGATATTATTAATATAGGTACTAATTATTTAAATTTTAAAATGTTTTCTTAAAACTAATTTGTTTTAAAATTTTTATTGCGAAATTGCATTAATTAGTTTTGTTTATTACATGGATGGTGGTTATGCAATTATTTTATTGGGAACTTCATCATTAATTAATGTTTTGTGCGCTTAAAAGCTTTAAAAGTACAATTTATAAATCATCATATTTGGCAGAAAACCAAAATTAAAATTTTAACCAAAGGTAAATCAGCCCAAGCCGGATTGCTTTACAATAAAAGCAATTTAATCGCAAATAATACATCTATAATATGTTAGAAAGTTTAAAATTTTTTAATTTAAAACCGCACGAAGAAGCACAGATTGATTTAATTGAAAAAGTGTCAGCTATATTTAGGACACAGTTCTCGTGAGCTAGAAGTTTTAGCAACTTCTAAAGCAAAAAGAAATTTTGAAAAGAACTAAAATCTTTCAATTTTTAAACCTATTTATGCATTATTGGAAGTTTTCAATTTATATAAAATGATATTTAGTTAATAGTAATAATTATTTATTTGGATAACCTAATTAGTATTGTCATTTAACTCGGCAATCATAAGTTGCTTTGTTAATTTTCCAGATAATTACGTCATTAACAGGGTACGTATAAATTTGTATAAAGCAATTGTGAAACTCTCGATATAAAGGCAACAAATTTATTGTAGCATTATAATCGTCATTGACAAAGTTGCATTTTGCTAATTTATACTGACAGATACGTATACAGCGAGAAATTTTCCAAATGTAGAATCTTCAGCTGTTGTCTCTGTTTGCATTTATTATAATTAAGTTAAGTTACAGAACTGAGCAAATGGTAATTCATAAGATAGACTAGCAGAAAACTCAATGCACAATTTGGAAATAATTTCAGCCGTAATTTAAATTATGCAAAAATCTTTCAGACTATATTATAGTTTTTGACAAGCAATTAAGTTTAGTATTTCAAAATTACCGTTTGGGTAAAAGAAAAAGGAAATTAATATTTTTTCATTAAGTCTGTTGTGGGGAATGTAATCTAAGAAATCTTGGATTATGAAAGTTAAAAAATTATGTCAATTTTTCACAGGTATATGAGGTGTCTTATGATTAACTACAGTTGACTGCTGGCTCCATTTCTTGTCCTCGCTCATCCCTCCTGAGAACGATAGCAGCGGTACGAACGGAATCCTAAACAGGCTTGTTAATCACATTTGCGGCCAGCTCCGTAATTTTGCCGAAATGAAAACTGTTTGATGTGGATAAAAACGGGTCATCAATTACACGACCAACGGAGAATTATCGCCCTGCAGTTTAATTCCATTTCATTTTTATGTTGTATCAATCTCTCTGTTCTATATAATTGTCGGAATGTAATACTATTCAATGTCAGCCAAGCAAAGATATTTTACTAATTTGATTGATGATCATTCAACAAAAGTTTTTTAATTTTTGTAATCGTATTTAATTATATTTTTCGTAATAAAAAAACTTTTAACACAGTTTCACTGGAAGGAAATTAAAATTTCACTCGACATCGGAAATTAACAAAAAATCTAAAATGAAATTATGCAATGTTCGATATCAAACTTTTTTTGAACAAAATATTAAACTTTTTTTTTGTTTCTATAACTTATCGTTCGTAATGATACTTTGAATTGGGCAAATAAGTAAATCCAAGTGCATAGTTACAGTATGTGTTTCTTTCGAGCTCCCCATAGCAATTTGTGGTTATTTTTTGTTAGATAAGACCAAACTGCTATCTTATGTGTCTGACCATCCAATGTTTTGTGACAAATCGCGTTAATGTTGAAACAAGATCGGCTCTGTTATAGATGTTCTCTAAAGGGACCTATAAAAAGTTATTGTGTTTGTAGCACTTCCGTTTACAGTTAAAGTGTTGATGATGAAACAGTTTTTAACTCCATTTCAAATTTATGTATAGTTTTCATAAATGAAATGACAACGTTCGCCAGTAATCCAATATTAATAAAAAGTGACGCAAAAACATGCAGTATTAGTTTTTGTTGAAGCAATTAATTCATTTAATTAAAAACCAGAGGTGGATTGTTTTTCTAGAATGGAAGAAATGTTTGGAACGATTTTTTGCTTCCACCTTTTTAGATGCGAGTAGATGGGCATAGCCCAATTTGGCTTGTTATTAACTCATTATGAATATTCAACATAGACATTTTTTATTAATAAATAATTAGTGAGATCGAAAGAGGGGTGAATATGTTGGTTTGGTATCGGAAGCTTTCTTTAAGCACATTGATTGTGTCAAAATCGGTACACTGATTGACACGTTACAACAATATACTATGAACACATGATAAGATCACATCATAACACTGAAACGCCTGAACAATAATGCAATGAAGTGTACAATCCAGTACACGAGAGTAGGTACCTAATTGATTACACCTCACAAAATAGGCCCTGACAACTATTGAAAATAAACACCCCAATACTCTCGAACTGATCTTCATTTGTCACCTGACCTTAATGTTAGTTTGAAACATATTGCCTACGTTAACTACCCCTGAATAATAACTACTGAACAATACCAAGACATTAATAGCTGTGGAGTTGACTTTATACACTGAAATTTACGTTTCCACTTCTTTTTATTTCTCATTGTACATTAAATTAAAAGCTGACGTAGAACTATAATAAATATTTTCCTAGATAACAATTCTCTTTCATTAAATATACTTTTTTGACACTAGAAGTGAAATCTTCTGACGTTCCTTCCTCATTAGAGAGATTTAACACAGCCTCCGTAATCTGAGGCTAACCGCTCCGCATCTCTAAATAAATGGCACAACTGCTAATTAATTATTGTATATGAGACATTGCACTAACTAAATTATATGATATTATCGTAAAGTGCAAAATAATTTTATTTAAATATTAATTATGTCTCATAAACCTCTTACAAATGAAACTTTATGTAAATTCTTCTTAGGGATATTCTTTAAAATTAATATTAAAGAAAATTTACTTCAATTATTGTGCTTAACACAACCGAATCAGTGAGCATGCGATACTTAGCAATGGAAAATCAAAGTAATGATCATTTAATCAGACGCAGAAAATAAATTGATAAAAATTTCGAAAATAAAGCTGATCTCTGCCGATGATGCATTATGCCTGCGAAATTTTGCTGGGTTAATTAAATAAAAATAATTAGTTTTGGCTTGTAAATTTTACAAATTGGTAAACAATTTTTAGTTTAACATGAACCAACACTAAATTGTAACGATAAGCTTTTGTTCTAATTAATGGCGATTACGGTATAGGATAATTAAATTGTTGGTGCTTATTTATATTCATGATTCAGCAATATCGCCATAAACCTACACGGCGGTAGTTGCACAAAGCACTGTCTTCAATATGGTTGTTTCTTAATTAGGGAAACACCTGAGGGGAAGAACAACCCTTGACCTGCCGGTGACCCTTATCACAAACCGCAGCAAGGTCTCACGTAGACGCTGACATTCCCTAATGTGTTTCCACATCCCCTAGCGTACAAAACTGTGGCTATGAACCGGGACATTTAACTTAAATGTTTTACTTAATGCTCTAGGTAAATAAATTTAGCTTAGGATTTTTTATTGCTCTTTCGCTTTTACATTTCGCTTTACGCAATTCAACTTATTTTGCTCTTGTTGTAAGACCACAATTAACTTTTTCTACAATGTTAATACTTAAAAACGCTTTTCTCTCCCTGATAATGCCCGAATAATTTATTAATTCAAAAAATATTAGCCGAGACGAAACCGAGGGCAATAATCACTTGAAAACAAATTTTATCAGAATTTAAATTTCATTCAAAAAAGTCCTAGAATATTTTTGCTCGTTTTAATTTTACGATTAAATTACAAACTTAGATAAACAAATTAGTGTGGAATATATGACTACCGCGTAATGGTTGCCATTTCCGAGTATTTGGATACATCAAAGAGAAATAATTTGTTAGTAATTAAGAGAAAATTTTGTGCTAGTTTGCAAATCGTGTAATGATACGTAAAACAACTAAACATTCGTTATATTTGTATAATTAACTTTATTAAAATATATGTCTCTCTTCAGCAGTAATTTTAACCTGTAGTTAACTATTAGAATTAACAAACTGCTATTATTTGTTTTTGTTATTTTATTCACCGGATTACTCAAGTTGCGTCAATTAGTTTCCGGTTAATTATAAGATTTTTTGTTAACTATTTTTCAACACTCAATTGTAGTTTGTTAAAAATGAACATAAGCATTTGCATGTTTGCTAACAAAACTGGCTGAATTAACCGTGAAAGCTAGCTTAAATGATAATTAAACCATCGAAATATAGTTCAGTCAATGGAGGAAAAATAAGGGATATAATTCGTGTAGTCGCAAATTTTTATACATTGGTAGGGGTACATTGGAGTGTCATGAACAACATACTAAAAGTCCTGACCGATGGCGGGGTGAGCGTTAGGGAGGGTAGGGGGTCAAACGTCACTTTTTCACGTTTTTTCTTGAATAACTCGAAAACCGCGGCTTATAGCAAAAAAGTGTCTATATCCAAAATTAAACTACATAAACTTTCCTAAAAAAAGGTGGGTAGAAAATCGCGGTTTATTAAAAATAGTATTTTTATGGTAAATAATGAATTTTTAATGTTGTACGAAGTAGGTTCAGACCGAATATTAATGTATGTACGACATCTAAGTCGTCTTCTTCCTCTTAATTTAGGACTACGTCCAGTTATTTGCCATAGGATGTATCAAATTTGCACTCGGCATCTACGGTCCTTAAGAAAAGACGGGAAAGCTGAATGTTTCAGGAACAGAAACACGGTGTTGTTCGTGAGTTTTTCAGAAAAGAGTACACCAGACCTGAATCAATTAAACAGTTTTTGAGAGAAGCTCTTGCAGAGCTACAGCCTTCAGCGTCACATGGTGCTCCACGATAGCGTTCAGCTGAACTGAAATTTGATTTTAAATCGAAAAAACGAATTGTCTGTTTTATGGAGTTTTTACTCAAAAACAAAAAATTTCCCAGCTTTTTCTGACGAAATTTGTATAATTATTCTGTCTTCTGTAGGTATTCTAGAAGAGTGGGAATTTTATTATATGTACTGGAGGGTGTTCACTCCCAGAACCCGGTTTACACTTTTGAGTAAAATTTCGACAGTTAACTTTCAAAGTAATGCAAAAGTTGCCTAAACTCTTAAATAAATGTTTTTCCAAGGTTTAAATTTCCTTCAATTTTGCTTAAAAATACAAATTTTCCGGTTTTTTCTGGCGAAATTTATAAAATTATAAATTCTCTATCTTCTCCAGGTATTCTAAAAGAGTGGAAATCTTGCTATATGTACTGGAGGGTGTTCCACACCCCCCAGACCCCCCGGTTTACAATTTTGACTTTATATTTTTATATTATTTTTATAATTAACTTTTAAAGTAACACAGAAAGTTGCTGCTAAACTCCGTAAGCAGTAAGGTAATTAAATAAATTACAATAAATATGTATTCATTATATACGACTGAAAATCGGAAATAACCGTGAAATAACGTTATGTCGTATTATGAATTTTTTAGAATTTCAAATATTTTTAATCCAGACCTAATTATGTTTTTTTAAAATTTTTTAAATTATTGAATTTCTACGTATTGTATTATTCTTATTTTTTAAATTTAACCATAAATACATACTGATGCATACCGCAAATTTACTTAAACTTTTTATTTTGGGTTCATTTTCTACTTAAATATGCTCTTCAAGTCTTAATTTTTTCTAGCCGAAGGTTAAATATCCCGGTTTGGATTAATATTCTTAGCCTGAATTTAATATATTTTTAGGTTGGTAAAAAAATCGACCAATCAGAGTTTCTTTTTTCACCAAAAAATGACACGTTGTAGCAGGAGCAGCAGCAGCGTATGCTGGGATTTTATGTATTAGGATTAAAATACCATCTTTATTAATCTGTGATGTTTCCACCCCCTTTATATCGCTAACTATTCACTCTAGAGGAAAAATGAATAAAAACAGTTTTGTAGAAAATTTTATGTAGTTTAATTTTGTATATAAACACTTTTTCGCTAAAAGTCGCAATTTTTCCACCACAAGTCCACCGCTTAGAACTTTTAGTATGTTGTTCATGACACTTTCCTCTACCAATGTACAAAAATTTGCGACTACACGAATTATTTCCTCTATTCGACCTTTTTTGGTCTTCGTTGACTGGACTAATAAAGTTAACTGCTAACCTGGTTTGGTTTGTAGTTGCAATGTAGTTTAGATAATATAGATTGTAAAAAAATGTAATTAATATTTTTTTTCTTTTAAATTAAAACACAAGAAGAAACCACCTTGAATAATATTTGCTTTCTGAAAAACGAACTTATACCTGTAGTTTCGGGCAAGTTAATTAAAATTGTACCCCAAATCGGTTCATTGGTTAGTACTACATACATATTCGTAAATTGTAATTTATATTTCATGGTAAATTTGAAGTTGGAAATAGTTTCGTAGTAAATTTTAAAAATTTAAATCTGTATATTGTTTAAAATGTCATTGCAGGCAATTGCGGAGTTAGCCCCTACAGGTATAAAGGTATAGTGTGATTGGATTGCCCGACAAGTAAGCAAAAATGTAAAAAATGTCCTGGGCGTAATTTTGCCAACCTGTTGTGTTAAGCTAGTACGCGCAATTCGATCTTAGAATTTAATTGTCTCTTAAAAGTGAATTAAATCGTGTAAACGTTCAACAATAAATTAATTACAACAAAAAGGTACGGAGGTCGTAAGATACGCGAAGATTAATTTAAGCTAAATTATGGTAACAATTAGGCAAATAAAACAGTAACCGTGCAATAAACATAGATAATTCCTGCCTAATACATGCAATAATAGAACAGCAAGAACATTAATATTAGCTATAAAGGGAATTTTGGAAACTATCTCAGAAAATTATCAAGTTGAGGTAGCCGAGTTAGAAAAGGTTAAAAATTGGTAGGAAGACAAAATTGACAGGATAGCATATTTAAATATTTTCTGGAAATAGGGTAAAATTTCAATTTTGTTGAGATTTTTAGCACCCTTGCAGAGTTAGCGCACGTTTGTGTGCAACATTTTTTTTATTTGAGACATAAATATGCAAATGAGTTCCTGCTATCATTTAAATTAATTTAATTATGAAACTAATTTAGTTAATTAAAATTGCTTCAGGTTGTGTAAAAATTCAAGCGAAAAGTTAAGATATAAAAGAAATCATTAGAATGCTGCTTACAAGCTTTCGGAAACAGAAAACTAAAATTTTATAACAAACTTAGTCGTTGTGCAACGCCCATATACGTTGTGATTGCCTTTTAGGATTCCGTACAAGAATGTTTTTTTAGTATATTGCTGATTTAAACGAAGGGAAACATTTTCAATTGTTTGTTTGATGTTACATTTTATATTCCATTACTTTTTACTTTCACTTTGATATTACGCTTTCTCAATATAAAAGCGTTAAGGAGGATTTAATTAAGTGATGAGATATTGGGGTTGCCTCCATTTATTTTCATTCAATTTTTATTAATCAAGCAAAAGCTTTCATTTAGCAGTACTCGTTCGTAGGTTCTATTTTATTTCTGGATATTAATATATAATAATTAAAAAAAAAGTTTGATATTAACTAGCCCTGCCGTAGGAGCAGCTAGTCGTTCGCTGCGGAAGCTATACACCAGGCAGCTAAATATACTTATTGGTATAAGAGTAAGCTCGGACGGTGGGATTCGAAGATTGTTTACATCTTAGAAATTAAAATAGCATGACCGACGATGTCTATGACAAATATTGATTAAATTTGCTTTGATATATAACCTCACAAGTGTGAAACAAACGGGACACGATGCTTTAGATTAAAGGGATTTATGTATGTTTTATTACTTGAATAAAGGACAAAGATCCGACTACCCTTCTAAAGTTTCAAGCTTACATTTGCTTAGTTCTACATTACGTCAAGCATAAATACGCTTTTGGCAGAAATTTAACGGGCCTTGGCACGTGGTTATAAAATTTATTGTGATGGTTTATCATAAAGCGTTATATGTTCACTTTAAAGCGTTTCCTTTTCATTTTATATAATATTTTATGCTTTAATAGCATTAAGTGTATTAATACAATCAAAATTGTATCATTGAACTTTTCGTCGATACGTATGGAATTAGAACCGGATAAGCACAAGTTTGTTTACAAACGACTGGCTACATTATGGATACAATGTTTGAAGTTGCTTTTGGGTTTCCTTCGGTTTGACAAATAAAAATCTGAATATTGATTGCGTAAATGTTAATTAAGTGAAGTGTATTTGGTAATATCGACTTCGGTTTGATATTATAGGCAATTCTATTTAAAACATGATAATGTAGTGGTAACCGAGAGAGCGCCAAAATGATGAAATTCAATCAGAAACATGATATCGGTACAATTGGCACAATACTAGAATAAAATGGAATCATCAAGGCGACATGCAGCAGGGGTGTGCAGCTCTAAGATAAGTGCTAGAATACAGTCCACCATTTGGTTTATAAACCTCGAATTCGTAGTTAGAACCTTATCATTATTTTACAGTTCAACTATCACTAGCTATTCCTGTACATGTATCCATGTCGTCCTGCTCTGGCTGGCATTATCAAACTTGCAGACATTCGATTTCTCACTTGTCTGGTCGGCTGTGCTTGGAATAGGAGTCGGAATGCGGCTTTGCTTAATCCGATCTGCTGAAATCTTAAATCAGAAGTTACGGCGTTCTCTTTGTGTTTCATGCTATTGTACGCCATCTTGTTTATTCTTACTGATTTATGGTCTTAAGTAGGCTGCGACATTCATCGGAATGCAGCCACCGTCTTAAAGCTGCAGCAAGTTAATAATGACATAAATGTATTTCACAAACTTTGCTCTCACGTCTAACTATTGTTCAAATAACATTTCACGAAATTGAAAAATACTTCCACAACCTTTTATTTCTACTAAAATCTATAAAAATCACCGCATCCAACTTCATTATCACAATTACGTCGTTGGGACTAAAAGTTGCCTTTTTCAACCTTCGGAGGAAATTCATTATTTTCAAAAATACTGCTACATACATAATAAAAATTTTTGTTAAGAGTCGAGTGATCGCGTCACAATTTGTCAAGATAAATTCACGAAAACTTTTTAAATTTTTCATTAATTATGTGGCATTTTGACATAACTTGTGTATTTTTTTTATTCCAAGTGGTGCGGAAAATCCAAGAAATAAACAAATATTTTTATTTGATGTGTCATGCTTGACACCAAATTTATTATAAAAATTTTGTTTGTGTATAGACAATGTATTTTTCACTGGTGCGTGGAATGCGAAGCACATTTTCATACAAGCGCGCGATGAAAATGTGTTATAAATTTTTATTGTTATGTAATTTGGTGAAGAAAACTTTTTTTTTTAGATAATTTAACAAATTGAGACTTTAATAGCCTTCAAGTTCCAAGTGTAAAATAGCTCGATAGGCAAGTTTCGAATGGAAAAATCGATGCTGCGACCGTAAAATAACAAAGAGCTCAACATGGTGGAAGAGAAAACAAAATATTTTAAAGTTTATCGAAAATTTATTATTTTTAAAAATTTCTTAAATAATTTTTTCACTTAAATATTTTAACGTAATTGCGGTACTCTAGTGGTGTCGTTACTGAGTTTTACATAAAAAACGAATTAATATTTTAGATCTAAATTATTTGTTCTTTTGGAAATTAATTCCATTCACCGAAACAAAATTACAAAATCGCATGTGGTTTGCAGATCAAATTTAAAATTATAATAATTGCAAAACCGTTGTTTTATGGAATCTTGTGATTCTCAATCGTTAAATCCAAAAATTGCAAATTAAAAAAAAAAAATTTCTTACCACCAAATACTATAAAAATAAATAAAATCTTCTGGAGAGGCTTAATTCGATTTCAACTAAACCAAAAATATAGAACCTGTCTTTTTGAAAAGTAAAAAAGAATAATTTATTGTATTCTGTATAAATTTAATTATCATGGAAAATAATACAACAGGTTTCTTGAAAATCGCTTATAAATTTTTAAACGATTAATAATATATTCATTGAATGAATTTTTTTCTGTTCATAATTAAATTTTGATTTATGCAAAATTTTCAATTGAAGGATTATGGACTTAAATATATAATTTAATGGGTAGACACAAATGGAAAATAATGCTACTAAAAAACAAACACGTAGCACATAGTCCATTAAGTTTAATTCCAAATGTTTATTTCCCATTATCTGATGCAAATAACCGAATTGATTCAAAACACGCATTCTGCGTAAAAATGTTCATTGACATACTAAATTAATTAAAAGAATAATATTAGTTGAATATTTCACGTAATTATAATTTTATCCCAGTACTTTGAAAAAGTGTTTTAAATTTTTCTACAACCATTTTCTGTTACTCGAAGCCGGGAAGAACTAGAAGATGATGAAAGTGAAAAGTAATAATTGACCCATTTCCACTTTATAACATATAAATTAATTTTTCTTGTGGATTGAATAAAACATTTGTATGTGACCTAATTCCAGAATGCGATTGAAATTATGTAAAGCACAAAATTGAAAATACAAGGAATAATACGGAATCAACCAGCCATTGTAAAACCTGAAATTAGCTACCTGTGTTTGTTGAAAGCCCAATCAACTTTAATAATTGCAATGCTCAACGAACTCGCATATCAAGCGATAAAGCCTAATATCGCTAAGTAGAACACGATCAATTTTGATGCATTTATTGGCTGTTAATTTATATTATTCCGAAAAATAATCCGGCTCCTAAAAGAAAAGTGTTTAGCAGCTGCGAAACAATTATTTTAAATTTTTAAAAGCTGCCGTAATATTAAATTAAATTTTCTAAAATTTTAAATTAATTCTTTATATCCATTACGTAGAACCCAATTTTTTGCGCTAAATATTTGCATTGCTTACAATGTTTTAGCATTAAGCTTAATTTACTTTCAGACGATTTAATCAACGATTACCCCACGATTTTCCATTAGCAAAAATTAATTAAACATTTTAAATAAAACCCTAAATAATTAAATCATTTTTATAATATTCTCCTCTATCACGGGGCTATCTAAATAAATATAATTTTACTATTAATTAAATTTTACTCCATGTTGATTTTGCACCCCACAAACATGCTTTCTAAAAATTTTGTTATGAAAATATTTAATTAATATTTATTGTATGACGTAGTGCTCTTCATAATTAAACCAACTTTAATTAGGGTGACTGTGTGAAAGCACAACTGCGAGTAAAATTATATTAACCCTTAAGATCGAATGAAGTTTATTTGAAAGTTGCTCACATTTTGAATTATTCAAAAAAGCGGTTTACAAAATTAATGGAGATATTGAAATTTATTTTAAAAGAATTTCAAGTAAAGCAAAATTGCAGAGTTTATCTCGCGGGGGGTAAATTAATTTTTTAAAACGTGATAAATTTTATGTGTAAATTTCGAATTAGTTAATTGTTGTTTCACAAAGTTAATACTATTTTGGGATTACAGAGCAGTCTATTTCGATGTCAAATATCTGAAGGATACAAACCTATTGCCGTTCGAAGCAATTGTTCTTGGCGAAGTATCCAATGAACAGCAATTTGCAAATGGATTCTTGTTCTCAAAGAGAAATTAATTACAGTTTCTGACCTAAATAACAAGCAATAAGAGAACTTCTCTTTATAAAATGTAAAAATTATACGAATTAAATTTTAAATGTAGAGATATTTATTTTCAAATTTACATTTAAAGAAACCTGATTTTTGCACGCTTTGTGAGGTAAATAATTATTTTTATTTGAACGCAATATTACAAAGGTGTAACGTATACGACACAATGACAAAATGGAGTTACATCTTCCGCTGCATTCATCCCTAATATTTATTGCACTTCTTGGTGTATTTTTATTATAAAGGAAATCCTATTTGTGCCTTGGAGAAAAGAGTATAACAATTTTTTGTATTTTATTACTTGGAAAATAAAAAATGTTTTGGAGTAAAAATCTTATTTGCTTTCTATAGAAAAAAGTGTTAAAGTTGAATCAATCAAAACAGCAGGAAAACTTTTTCGCTGTTGAAAGAGTAATGTTTGAGTGGTACAAACTACCAAACAAAATTCTAGTTTTTTTTCTTACTGATTTAAAGAAAAATAATTAATGTATTTAAAAAATAAAACTGATTTGTCTAAATTTGATAAAAAATATTTACATTAAATTATTAATCCTTTTCTTATTTTCAGGTTCGTAATCCTCTGTTATTCTCTTTGTTTGGGTAAGCTTAGTAAAATGATTTTTTTTCTATTGGTTTAATATTATTAATTGCTATCAAATTTTTAAATTTTAAAATAAAGCATAATAAAAATATGCAAATGACTAGGAATATAAATAGCTTTCATTTTAAATTCTGTTTAAAATTGCACGAATAAAGCTGACAAAACCAATATTATTGTTCTATTTAACATTTAGAAGTAAATGTTTTCACATCAATTGCAGCTTGAGATACTTGAATCTATGAAATTAATATTTTCGTTAAATCAATTTTAGTTCCGAAACCTATCATACTCGTTACTAATTACTGTTAATATAATGTAGCGTTTTTTCGCTAAATCCTGGCAGTTTGTTAGATTGTATAAAAAATATTTTAATTTTCGTTTGTTTTAAATTTAATGTAATTTTCATTTTACTTTGCAATGCTAATTTTAAAATACAATTAATTACAACTTTTTCTGATTAAATTATTTTAAAAGGCTAAATTACCATGCACTTGGTAAAACTGTAATTGCTGCAAACAAAATTATCCTGAATAAATTAGTACAAAAATTATTTTTAACCGATTCCTGGTTGTTATCTTGCATTTTTCACCTATATTTTATAATTTGAAAATGTAATTTCTCTAAAATCAATCCAAATTAGCAATTTAATGTAAACAATGATAATTTGAGATTGTTTATTCTAATAAAATTAACTTTGTGCCAGTAATTTAAAATTTACGAATAAAATAAATAAAGATATTTCCAGAATCATGAAAAGAAAATATAAAAATTCAATATCATCATTAAGTTTGTTTGTTATACAAATTAGGATCCCCTGCTACAAATGCCTTCAGCGAATCTATTTTGATTTTTCTCATTAATTTGTTGTTTTTATTACGAAAACCTGAAATTAATTTGTTTTCTTTTTAAAATTCTTGATTGACTTATATTAATTTAAAAGTTAAATTTTTTAATTGCATATTTATTTAATTAATTTTTAAAATTTTATTTTACATGAAAATTGCAGTTATTTTCTTGTAAAAGAAAATTTGACGAAAAAAATATTCAATTAATTTTTCTGTTTTGCAAGGATACTCCTCCATCTTTTGTGATGCATTGAAGCTACAAAACAAAATAAGTTACAGAAAAATTTCGGTTAATTCCCTGTGACTTCATAAAATAAAATGTTTTAAGTTATCTTCGCAGGATCGATTCACACAAAATTCCATTATTCGATGCCGCATACGAGATCCTCTTGCAAGCCTTCATTTGCGGCTTAAGCATAACATATCAGGTGCATATAAGAGTTACTGTCGTATTTCACTCTGCGATGGATGGTTCGCATCGGCCTGTTCGAATCCAATTTAAAAATTTGGCATTCAAGCAGCGAAAATAGCTGGAATAAATTTCACCATGGAAAATCTTAACTAATCTAACAAGAGCAAAAATATTGCAGCATTGTTCACTAGTTATCCATTAGTTATTTCTGTATGATAAAGTAAATTATTCTGCTACAAAGAATTCAAATTTTTATTTGGATTTTGTACTGGAAATGTAATATCTAAATATTTAAACTTCTTAAAGAGACTACTATATGTTTCTGCAAATTAAATTGGCTTAAAAGCAAACTCAATATTTCTAGCAATCTTCCAGAAAATATAATTTTAATAAATATCCAAAAAGGTTTTAGTTAAATAATGATTAGCTACGAAATTAACCAAGTCATGCTGAAGATGTTGCAAATTAAATTTGCGTTCCCAGCGATCGACTTTAGGAAATTTAAATAACAATAAAATGTGAATTTTAACTCGACATGGAAGTTTCGACGGGCATTACCTGTGGATCCTAGGTCGATCATCAAAATTCGTAATTTTTGGAAGTAATCGATCAAAACTTGAGTGTTGAGAAAATTTGAATTAAAATGACTTCATAAAAGTTTGCCTAAAATTCTGATTTAAAGTTTTTATTTCATAGATGCGTTATAGACTTTTTGTATTTAGTTTCTCTTGAAGTTTATATATCGAACTTTTTAAATATACTACCTGCCTACGTAAATTTAAGTTCACCAAAAGTTATATAATATGAAAAAGTTAAAGTTGACTTTGTTGAAAAGTAAATTTAATCAAATCTGCCAATTTAGTAGTTCAGTTCGATAGTTGTAATGTTATCTATTGTGGCAAGCAAATGCAAGTAATTTTAACAGGACAGTAAATAGAGTAAAATTATCTCTTATAAGCAGACATTTGGCATGTATAATTAACTAGGTAAACCTAACTCATATTATATGTTGTTGTAAAATGATGTGAACAGATCTAGAAAGTTAAACCATTTTCAAACCTAAACAAATTTGCATGTTCTATAATACATTTATTTGAATTATAAATTATTCTAACTGTGTACGTTTAATTATCTTCGAGTCGTATATTTAACAATGCGGCCACTACAGACTACAGGCTAGCATCGTTTGGACTTTTAGTATGTTTTGAAGAATTTCAGAATTATCGGCCATAGAGGATGGTTTAGGATGACAGAATTATCATCATGGGAACGTTTTAACTTCACAAATTGTACATGACACTGCAATGACAAAATATCAATTAAACAACCCCGTTATCTATTATGCGTAGATAAGCAGAGTAATAACGTCAGTTACTAATTAATAATTTAAAGTACGTTCTGCATGTGCACAAACAGAAATCATAGCATGTAATTAGATTGCTTAGTGGTTTTCGAAATTGAATTTGGATTGTCTTCCTAGTGTCTAAAATTAACAATTTTCATATTTACACAATTCGAGCAATTCCACTTCCTAAAATAATAATTGTAATATAAACTCGATGAACTAATTTTAGTTTGATTACAGTAATAATATCGCTTTGTTTGTTGGAAAATCATGACTTCAAGATACGACCTCGCTTAAGAAATTCAATGGAAGATTAAGTCTAACCCTCAAAATATCTTCTCTAAATCCTGTAACACGTATTTCAAATTATAAGCAAACCTATATAAATGTATATCTCATGAATTTTTGATGCTAAGACAACACGGTTGCTTTTATACATCTGAATATTTCAATTTATTATAAGAAACATTTTTATGTGAGAAATATTAAAGCATCGTTTTTACGTTTTCAAAATTCTTTAACACACAAGATTTCATTTTATCGAATTTCACTTGACGTACGAAATTGTTAATTGGTTATAATAATTTTGTATTACTAGATTTTTTATGGATAAATGGATAGTTCAATGCTGTACAAAAGTAATAACACATCGAGCGATCCTGTATGCCAGTGCAAGTCCTACAGCCCCTGAGACCGAAGCCAATTTCAATAAACGTTCCCTTCATATTATGTTGTAGTAATGCGATGTATGCATCTGGGATACTAATATATAATGTTTATTATTTGTAGCGTACAGATAAGAGCTGGCTGAAGCTAGGCACAGCTAAAAATGTTATTAAAAATGTAAATTTGTCGAGATACTTGCTGAATATCACATAATTTTATCTCGTAATTTCTTAGATGGGCTGATTCGTACGCATAATATGGCATAGTTAACAGTAAAATTTAATTATTTCTTTAAAGGACCCCGCACCATTCTTATGGGAAAATATCTTTCTGTAGATTGGCTGATTTTTGGGTATTTTGTATTTCTCATCATTCTGAACAAATGTTTCAATGAGTACAACTTGATGTTACGTGCAGTTTCCCAGTTATAAGTTCTAAAAGGTTTAGATTTAACATGAAAAGAAATAATTTTCGACTCGATATGTGTGACCAGCAGTGTGGGGTGGCGTAAAACCTACACCGGCTGACTGGGTGGCGGGCAACCGCAGTTCAAATACACTGCTGTGATCTAAAGCCCAAAATATATCTATGGGCTATGGGGAAGACAACGGGAAACCACGGGAAACGCCTATTCGCTGCATAGTGTATGGCACTTAAAAGAAGAGAAGAATGTGTGATCCCCGTTTTTCTATATTTTCGAATTAACGCAAAAAGTTTAATAGGCAATTAAAAATTTTTTCATAATATAAAAATAAATAAGTTTCTCAAATTCAAATTTTCTTTAGCCGACCGTTTTAATTTCCCTCACTTTTGCTCAAAAACAAAAAATTTCCCAGCTTTTTCTGACGAAATTTGTATAATTCTTCTGGTCTGTAGGTATTTTAGAATAGTGGGAATTTTATTTACCCAATTTGTAAAAAAAATTGTAAAAAAATTTGTAAAATTTTAAATTCCCTATCTTTTCCATCTACAAGTATTCTAAAAGAATGGAAATTCTGCAATATGACCCCCAGACCCCCCGGTTTACAATTTTGACTTTATATTTTAATAATTAACTTTCAAAGTAATACAGAAAGTTGCTGCTAAGCTCCATGAGGTGTAATGTAATTAAATAAATATGCTTTTTTTCCCGGTTAGTTTGTATAATATATTTTTCGGTTGGTAAAATTGTAAACCGGGGGGTCTGGGGGGTGTGAAACACCATCCAGTACAAATCGAAGGATTTCCACTTTTGGAAAAATTTGTAAAATTGTAAATTCCTTATTTTCTCCAAGTATTCCAAAAAAATGGAAATCCTGCGATATGTACTGGAGGGTGTTCCACACCCCCAGACCCCCGGTTTACAATTTTGACTTTATATTTTTAAAATTAACTTTTGAAGTAACACAGAAAGTTGCTGCTAAACTCCATGAGGTGCAATGTAATTAAATAAATATGCTTTTTTTCCCAGCTAGTTTGTATAATATATTTTTCGGTTGGTAAAATTGTAAACCGGGGGGTCTGGGGGGTGTGGAACACTATCCAGTACAAATCGAAGGATTTCCACTTTTGAAAAATTTGTAAAATTGTAAATTCCTTATCTTCTCCAAGTATTCCAAAAAAATGGAAATCCTGCGATATGTACTGGAGGGTGTTCCACACCCCCAGACCCCCGGTTTACAATTTTGACTTTATATTTTTAAAATTAACTTTAGAAGTAACACAGAAAGTTGCTGCTAAACTCCATGAGGTGCAATGTAATTAAATAAATATGCTTTTTTTCCCGGCTAGTTTGTATAATATATTTTTCGGTTGATAAAATTTTAAACCGGGGGGTCTGGGGGTGTGAAACACCCTCCAGTACAAATCGAAGGATTTCCACTTTTGGAAAAATTTGTAAAATTGTAAATTCCTTATCTTCTCCAAGTATTGCAAAAAAATGGAAATCCGGCGATATGTACTAGAGTGGAAATCCTGCAATATGTACTGGAAGGTGTTCCACACCCCCCAGACCCCCCGGTTTACAATTTTGACTTTATATTTTTATAATTAACTTTTGAAGTAACACAGAAAGTTGCTGCTAAACTCCATGAGGTATGTAAAGTAATTAAATAAATATGCTTTCCAAGTTTTAATTTTTTCTAACCGAAGGTCAAATTTCCCGGTTAGTTTGTGTAATATATTTTTCGGTTGGTTAAATTGTAAACCGGGGGGTCTGGGGGGTGTGGAACACCCTCCAGTACATATTGTAGGATTTCCACTCTTTTAGAATGCTTGACGAAGCTAGGGAACTTATAATTTTTACAACTTCGCGAGGAAAAATCGGGAAATTTGAAATTTGAAGCAAAGGTGACGAAAATCAGAGTGATTTTTTACCAAAAAATGACACTGTAGCAGGAGCAGCAGCAGCGTGCTGTGATTTTGTATATCAGGATGATTGAACATGTGAAAAAAATTTAAACTTTTACTGTAATAATAATAAAATAATAAATTTGCTATAATTACAAATAATTATTACATTCCGACGTTTACTTGCAATTTCTACCAACATTTACCTATTAATTCGTTGGCAATGTAAATAATATAAAAAATAAATAAAATAATTGTAAAATTTTCATATTAAACCTTACAACTTATAACTCGGAAACTGCCCATAACATCAAGTTGTACCCATTGAGATATTTGTTCAGAATGATGAGAAGTACAACATTTTCAAAAATCATCCAAATCTACAGAAAGACATTTTCCCATAAGAATGGTGCGGGGTCCTTTAGGGAAGAACATCTTTTATTTGCGAAAAAAGATATTATTCCAAATGTTCAAAGTTTAATATCATATTATAATATTGATGTACTGTTGTTTTATGTATTATTTTGAGTTTCCACATTGTTAAATATTCAAAAGACAAATTATGTTGCTTACGCCAGCTTAATTTAGACATTCTCACCTCTTGCAAATCGGTTTTAATATAGTCCATCCTGGTATAGACGACAGTAATTTCTTATACCAATAAAACAACGATAAAATTATATTTAACTGTACAACACTTCAATAAATTCCCAAAATTGAAATAATAATGATTACTACCATAAACTAAAGAAATAAATAAAATTAAGAAAGCGAAAATTAGCAGTGTTTATATTAAGAAAGCAATGAAAACCACAAATTAACATGTTTGACACCGATTAGAAAGCCATACAACCCTTTCAAATGTATATTACTGAATATCATTAACTTCGGCGACTTTAAGATGCTGGAAAGAATTTATTAATTTCAGATGTATAAAGGAAATATTTCATTGGTCCCATAATTCCCTAACACGTAAATTAACAAATAATCTTTAACTACAGTTGTTAAAATTCTTATCTTGCACAGCAATATATTATCACCGTTGGCAACAAGAAATTGTCCTCAATCCCCTCCTGGTGTTACAAGATTCGCTTTACTAACAAGATCAATCCTACTCTGATTTATAGTGGCAGACAAAGACCAGTCTTGTAGCCTATTTTATTTTAAGAAGATTGGTGGGTTTTCTTGATCAAAACACAAAAAATTATAACTTTATTTCATACATGCATTATGTTACAAGAAGAAAATTTCGAATTTTTTATTTCCTTTTCGGACATAAATCAATAACAAAATTTTAAGTTTATACGCTACGGTGAATCCAAAAATATGTTTAGTAAAATATGTAAATTTTCTTGTGCAACTTTTCACATTTTCAGTTCGTTAATGCCTACTAAGAATAGATAGAGTTACAGATTGGATTTCCGGGATTGATATTTATTAGTAACAGGAACAAATTAATTGATCCCTGTAGTTTTCAACTTTTCCAGTTTTCCAAACAATTTATGTTATTCCTTTTGGATTTGTTTGCTTTTTATATCTTCTACTATTCGATGGTTAAACAAACGTGATGTGCAATTTTCAATGTGTTATTTTAACATTTACATGACTTATATCACTTTATGTTCAGTTCCATATCGAATTCTTCCAGTTTATGTTAAATAAATTCCAAAGAAAAATTGTTTTAACTTTTTATTCAGTTTACTTTACTTAAGAGCCGAAGGCTTTTTTTGATGTAACTATAGATGTAATAGTACTGCTATCTACTAAATACACAGGATACTCTAAGCTAGGTGAAGAACTCTTACATGTTTCCACTACTTTGTTTCCTTTAATTTGTTACTTTTTTTATTACTCTAAACTTTCACGTAAAACGAGATTTAGAATCAAATTTCCACCAATATATTTTACAGTTTACAGCAAAAACTTGCAGGATATTCGTTAGTTGACACTTTTAGTGTTTGGCAGCTGATGATCCAATATCATGTTAATGCTTTAAAAGGTGTTTATCTTCTATTCATCCTAGGTCAAACAATTTAAACTATTAGGATCTATCTAAGTATTAAATTAACCTTACTAGATCTTACGGAAACTAAAAGTTAAGGGTAAATTTGAAACCTCAGGAAGTCGACCAAACTTCTTGGGGTTATAATTTGGAAGACAAAATATTTGAAAATCAGAGGAACAGAATACGTGATAGCTTGAAATAAATAGTGTAATAAAATTCATTTATATAATATTATGTAATAATCCATAAAGTTGACTATGTTATTAAAATCACAACCATGAAAAATTTGAAGTAGCTAACATATCCCACCGCGCCGTTATGGAATTTGTTGGAAAACTTATAATTTGTTCAGTTATTATGTTATTGATTACAGGAAAATTTTCGAGTAAAAGTGTCCTGGGAAATTGCAGCGGTTTTCATAATAATCACAAGATAAAATTTTAATCAGGTGTATAATTTTTCGAAACTGCAATAATTGTTTCCAGAAATTATTTATTGGGTTTTGACACTAATCCCGGTGCTAAAATGTTACTTTTACACGCGAAGCGGTGCAAATATGATTGTGCAATGCCAAATTTTAGGGGAAGTAGTAGCAATAACGTCATAAGATCAGCTTCAAAGCTTTCAGATTTTATCGCGCGCTGAAGTTATTGTTGGCAGCAAACGGAAAAATATTTACCAGCTCTACCAGCTGGTCACAATAGACCAGTCAACCAGAGAGAACAATTTTCCGTTTATCGGAAAAAATAAGAATTACATCGACAGTAAATTTTAATTTGTATTATATTTATATGAACTTAAAGTATATATTTTCTCGATCTAACCGAGAGAAAATTTAATGAAATGTAATTTAGTGGGGTCATAAAACAAAACATAATTTGAAAATTAATATTCAGGAGAAGTTAAAGCTAATAAAATAAACTAAATTCACAAAAAGTTAATTTTGCTCCGAGTAATACAAGTTAATATTTCAGTAAACATCAGAAACATCATTATAATCTTTAAATCTTAAAGTTTATTGAGCTAGATCAAAAGCAATTTCGACCGTTGGATGCGCAGCAGTAACAACCCTTATGTTTGGTGATCAATATGTATAGTATATTTTAAAATTACAAAATATTAATGGACCTACTGGGAATAATTAATACGCAACAGTCTGCTTCGGTGAACTTTATTTTATATTTTTGAATTCTTGATATTAGAGAGAAACAAAAGGAAAAATATCGGTTAACCCATTAGCGCTTTTGTTTATTTTAATAGTTTAGTATAAATAAATAGCCAATAAATTATTATCAATCGGAATGATGTGAAAAGTGAAGAATGAGAAAGTGCGGAGAAAAATTGTAGAGATGAAATTAGTTAAGAAATTTTTTGAGTTATGTTCGTTCAGCTTTTGCAGCTTGCTCCATAAAAGAACGGGTGGATTAGGTATGTGTATACATGAATTTTTTTTTAAATATAAAATCATCGTTAAGATAAACAAAATAGCGTAGGTATACATATATCTAAATTATTTATACAAAAATTTTTAAATGAACTAATTTATAGCAAAAGAACCCTAAATAACAAAACGAGCTTTATCTCCGTGCAGCCGTTTTGTTAGCGAAGCTTAATTGGTGTTGCGTAATTACCAAAATTTACTGCAATTACATTATGTTTATTAGTCTTTACTGTTCCACAATTATAATATATAAATTTGTTGTGTGTACTTAATGTTTGCAATAAATGGTTACTTCAATTTGCATAGGAAATTCTTATTTGCTGGAATGCGATTTTAATTTTTCAAAAATACAAACTCTGTTGCTGTATCTTCTCGGGAGTACTCATCAATTCTGCGTTGAAACTATGCAAGATAGCGAAATAAAAATTTCCGTGGAATTAAACTTCTCGGTTTTATATGAGCAATATTAATTGTAAAAATAAATGCAACTTTTAAAAACAAAAACTGTTTTTCTTTGAGGTAAATAATGAAGCTTGATATTATCACATTTATTATATTTTATATGGTAGTACATTTTTCTTGTTTACTGGATGGTTAAATATTAATGCATAAAGCAGTTTTTCTGTGTTTTCTTTTTTACGTTTGTCTTTATTTGTTCTTGACTGGTATAGTTGCAATGATGTGCTTAACTTTCTATTTTTGTACGTTTCAACGTCTCATACCGAGTGTCTTTTTACCTTCGGAAAATGGCTTAAAGTAAGATTTCTTATTTATAATTTTCATGTTTTCGAAAATGAGTTTCCCAGACTTTTAATCATGGAAATAAAATGTTATTAATTTGCGATAGTAGTAATTGTTTGTGTAATATAAATTTTGTCGCAATGACATTGTAGTGTAATTGCAAGATCTTCTTAGTAAAGTGCGACATGCGACAGAATGGTTCAGATTATGTTTGTTGCTGATCCATTAACCCTTGGTCATTAGTGCAGTGGACCAGCAAAAGATCACTAAACTCCCTTCTCCTAGCTACAGTATATTTCCTGTAAAGCTTTGACTGTGAAATTAATACACAAAATGTCTTCAGCACACCGGCTTCATTACATCAAACAACTTAAATTTTCTTATAATGGCCTCTTCCTTGTTGTTGAAAAAAACCAACAAAACCAGACACTTCTTTTTTTAACAAAATAATTTTAAAAAATTTTAATATTGCACTTTAAGCTTGGTTTTTTTGGAGCTTTGTTACTTGGACAAAAGAGAAGTAGTTAATAATGTAATCGCCTATTTAGGAGCTGCTATAATTATAAGGGCATCACCGTTCTTGCGTGCGTATGTTTAGTGGTTGTGCCCGTATAACAAGGTACAAAGTAAACATCACCGTAATTTATAAAGCATAATTGAAACATTCAAAAAATGAAGTTACCGAGATGTGTTTCGTAAGGATTATTAAAAATTTAAAATTTTTGCACAACTTTGCAAGATTTTTATTTGCACGTAGAATAGGGTTAAAGGCTAATGAGGCAAACGTTGGTTCAGCCAAAAACATATCACTTTTAAGAGCTACAAATTTTAGCTCTTAAAATAATAACCACAGCTTTGTCGCCATAAATCGATATGTCAGAAACATTTCAACTCCAATAACTGTATTTTACGTTCGATCAGATTTCGAAATTGTTAATGTTTCTATTCGTATAGACTCTTAAATCTTATAACTTCAATTTGTATTTAGAAAAAGTTTGAAAAGAAAATCATAATACATATATTTAAAAGCTAAACCATTATGTTCAAACAAATTTTTATATATGCACAATCAATCACATTATAGGTCAGCTGTCAAGCGAATTACACAGATTTTTTTGTAGGAAATGTCTTATTATGTCAAATAACGTCAGTCTCTTTTTTGAATAATTTTAGCAAATATTTTCCTATTATATTATTCAATATTTAGTATAGCGCGGAAAATGCAAATAAATAAAATTAATATTAGTTTCAACATGGTCATGCTTTTATTCTACATTCCTAGAAGTAAATTATTAATTATTTTAAATTACAAAGGTTGGAAATTCATTGCATACTTCATATGCTTTTAAAGGTATGCATATTTAAAGGGTTGAATGGTAAAGCAGTACAATATTAAGTAGTCAACTCGGTTATTAAAATTAAACTACAATATACATATTCGGTTCTGAAGAAAAATGAGCAAATGCTAATAATTAACATTTAAAAAAAATTTTTAAATGTAATTTACTTAAAATGCATAATATCTACTCCCACAAACAACACAAAGAAGCTGTTTAGCTTTAGTGCTTTAGTATTAGCTCATTTTCATTTCCACCATACTGGCACTGATTTTATTTTTGTAATAGTTTGAAAAATGACATTACATAGATCTTGATAATATAGAGGTGGAAAACAAACAAGTATAGAAAACGTACAGGTTAAGTGCCTACAAACCTTCGTACTTTTCCACGTACATTCTAACAAGCTTTCCGTGCACCACAGGTCAACAAAATCACGTACTGCTTTTTATGTCGATCATGCATCGATATTTTAGTATTTCTTTTTCTGTCACATAAAAAATTTGTTTTTTGTATGTACGAAATGTACTTTCCCGATTCCCTATATTCTCAAGAAAGGGTGGAAATTGTAAGCTACAATCATATAATAGCCCAAGTTTCATTCAAAAACCGAAAATGTCTTTAGACCACTTTTTTAAAGAAAACCGTTGTTGCCATTTAAAAATATATAGATGACGTCATCACTCAAAACAAATGATTTTTGAAAATTGAATTTAATATAAAAATAAGAATTTAATTAAATATTTTTATTTTTTTGAATATATTGTGAACAATTAAAGATGTTACAACCATTGTACATCATTATCAACCTTAAAAATATTATTTTCAAATTTTAACATTGCATGTTGGAGATCTGTGTTTGTTTACAATACACCAAGTCTAAATGCCAGAAGCAGCGCTGGTTTTCCGTATAAGCAGCAAACTTTCTAGTCTAATTATCATCACATGACACAACAAAAATTGGAATCACCTTTTCTGGCCTTCAGACCTTTCTGTTAACAACAAACTCGACTAATGCAGAATTTCAAGTAAATTCTCTTTCGGCATCGATTTTCCTAACAGAAAACTTATTTTAACCTGTCGAATTTCACATTTTTCACTAAAATAATATAAAATCGTGTAAAGCAGTGCTGAAAATTTTTCAAATTTTCTTGATTACTGTTAAAGCTTTCGGAATCCAAACTTTGGCATTATTGTTGATAACTTACCTGTTTGTATTGATACAGCCAATACAGAAAGCGATATAATAGTTCATCCGATTGCTTACAATCCTTTCCGTACCGATTTGTTTCAGACGAACGAACATTAATCCTTATCCGGACTGCTTTCAATAGATTCGATTCATGCTATTCTCGCAAATTCCATATAAACTTTATTACTTAACACGGTCTGTATAAAGCGATGTGGCTGCAAACAAAAGAGCAAAACTTTTAATTTCAACTAATTTCCATTTCTTAGTTGAAAAATAGTGTCTCTGTATCATTTTTCTATTTTATATCACTAGCGACACCAGCTTGGTTTCCATTTCCTATTTTATAAAACCTAAACCAAAACCCAGATTAATAAAAAGTAAACAATTCAATTTAAATTGTTGGTGCTTTTTGTGTAATCCAAATAAGTGTTTATAATGAATTCATCGCAACCTTTCATGACAAAAACAATAAAAATAAACAAATACCTGCAGTAATTAAACAAGTTTTCAGTTAGAACGATGCGTTAATGCAATTCAAAATTAATTCAATTTATTATCACAACTGCAACTTTAATGTTTGCTGTATTTATCATTTAAATTACCAGTTTATTTGGATGTTAAGCTTTTAAAACAATTTGCAATTAATTTTAAACAAACTTTATGTTATATTTTAAAGCTGTTTAAATAATTTATCCTTGTGAGATTTAAAAAATAATTTATTTTCTCGGGCGCCACAACTTTAAAAATAAGAGTTCAACCCTTAAAACTTGATGTTGCAATTCTCCATTTAGAGCAAAATTTTTAAACCCAAAGCAAAAAGTTGTCAAAGAGCTAGTCGAGATTGTAATTATCTGAAATTACTTTATAATTTTCCTTAATTTTATATTTTGAAAGCTATTTAAATGAAAGCTCGCTTGGATATTACATAAAAAAACCGTAAGATGAAAATTGCGCTCTTTCAGCGGTCAATTTCGTAAAGGGTGTAACTTTCTTTTATTTAAAAAGCTCATGTATAGGTAACTTTCATAATTAAAAGTTTTAATATTTCAGACCTTGTTAACATTTCGTTTACTGGCAAATGTTACATAGGATTCCGGAAGGATTAACGGCATTAATTAACATAACGACCTTATTTGATAAATTAAATCATGGACTGCGTTTAAAAAAAAAAGGTCCTTAGGATTCGAAGACGAAAAGTCGGCTTTAGTATTAAGGTAAATCGAGGACGAAAAGTCGGCTTTAGTATTAAGGTAAATAAAATTGTATTAAAGAAAAAACTACACTAAGAAAATTGATTTCGATCAAATCTGTATGCAAATTACATATTTACGCAATTTGCCAAGTTAATTCGATCGATTAGTAAATAGTAAACTTGTTGAGCCCAAATATGCATATAATATGTAAGTATCTCATTAATTCAAATAATACTTGCATTCTAATGCTAAATTATTGTTAGTTCTGAAATCTGCAACGTGTTCATCTAGAAATTAAATTAATATGCCAATCACAGTTATATAATACCAAAGCAGCAGCTAACCACAGCATAGAACAAACATGTGACAATAAACACGATCTATCGACAATTAAATGGGTTTATCCATTTGCATCAATGAATTATTTGTAAACAGCATTATTCTTCTATCAAGTGAAATTAACTTAAATAATCATTTTCCACCCCTTTCGACAAATTATTGTATTAACGAATACACCTAATTAAACGGTTAAGTTCAAGAATTTCTTTGTATTCAATTATCGGCATTAATCCTAAAAGGAGTGTAAAATAATAATTAGAGGCTGTTTTTAAAATTCACTTGAAAATTTAGGAAAGTTTTTGTGTAAAGACATTCCGGGAAAGTTTTGCATTAAAAGAATGTGTACGTAAAGTACAAGAAAATTCTTTCTCCCTAAGAATCTACATACAAATTGTCTTTTCTGAATTTAGTTTGACATTTTTTTAAGTAGAAACGGTAGGGCGAGTAAAATATCAGCTTTATAAGTTTGTTGTTTAGAAGTGTTGATAATAAAAGTAGAAACTGCAATAACGAATAATAAGGAATCGGGTAAAAAATTATGTGCGTGGGTACAAATTTTCCTTAGGAAGAAATATTTTTAATATCCTAGTTTTCGAACCACAAACCGAAAATATAATTTTTATAATTAACCATACACATAGCTAAACTATTAATTGTTTTTTTTACCAAAGGGTTTATAGCTCACGATGTTTTTGCCGAAGACTTTTATTAAATTGCGATGTAAATTATTCGAGTCCAATGCAAAAAACACAACTTCAGCTTTAGGCGAAAATTTATTGCTGCATGAAAAATGCAAAATCTTACTGCTTAAATTTCATAAGAATTTTTTATTATTTCCCCTTTAGCAAAACTGGATTAATTTATGGTTGAGACTAATTTTTTAATTATTGCAAAATTATTATTTTAATTTTTTGATTTGATTTCTAATGTATTTGCTATACAAGATATAAATGAACCTACACAAATTACTAATAAATAAATAGCAACGAATGTGTTGTAAATAGAAACAAAACAAAAGAACGGACGGAAATGTTACCGAATACAAAATAAAAACGTAAAAGGAAGACGTAAATAAAAGAGTGTACGATTAAGAGGTAGAAAATAAAGAAGTTTGTGAGTTAAATGGAGTAATAAAATTAAAAAATAAAATAATCTATTAAATAAGTGAAACTATAGAAGTGGAAATTATTAATAAGAAGAACAGTAACAAGAAAAACATACATATTTATTCGGATTTTTTCAAAATTTAAGTCTTATAAAAAATAAAAGGTAGATTAGGTATGTCAAGTTATAATGAGATGTGATATTTAATTTAGAATTACAGGAATGTACAATAATTAATTACCTCGGACGTAGAGTCTTGAAGAAGAGACTGAAAGACAAGAAAGAATGAAGAATTCATTTCATAATTAATTTGGGATTAAATTAATTGGTGTAAAGTAACGGAATTTCAAATTAAAAGTTTACTACATGAGCATATTTAAATTGGATTTTTCAAAATAAAATAAAACAAGCAGCGGCTAGGTTTTGAGGACGCATGGTTGCGCGTCCTCCCTATAAACTAACACATATAAAATTATATTTTAATTAGAAACAAGCATTTAGTCTTGATAGTCCAAAATAACTTTAACTTAAATTTTGTAATAAATTAGCCATTAATAACTATTAGCGTAACGATTGAATTTATTATTAATTGAATAATTTAAGTTCAATAATAAATTAAGAAAATTATGTTCCTGCTATTTGTAAGCGCTTTTCATTTCATAAAGTTTCAAACTACGTTTAGAAGCTCAAACAATTTGCGTCAACTTGCCAATTCAAACTAATCAAAGTTTGTTTGAAAATAATGCACTCATTTTGATTGGTTTGAAAATTATTATTGCTACAACTTTGAAGTAGGTTGTATGGTTAAGCCATGGTAAAAAAAATTTCAATCAAAATACCATACTTAGAAAATCAATGCAGGTACTGATGTGCTCACACTGTATTATTCATGAATCATTTACTTTGCCAACATGCGACCGAGAACTATTCGTTCTTTGTAATTCAAATGGCCGTCGAATTGGAACGTTAAATTTTCTGATTATAACATATAAACCTTAGTTTGTTTTATGACTTTCCGGTTGAGGTAATTTCATTTTACAACTTGTAGCACTCGACACCTTATTGTGTGATCTCGAATATGCAATGCTTTGTTTGCATTTTAAGTTTCACCTGAAAATTTATTACTTATCACATTTTGTATGCAAACTCTGCACTTATTTTGTGTTTTGAAAATCAAACAGTATATTCTTATAGCACTCACCCAACTTGAAGCGACTGGCGTGAAATGGAACTTTGTTCTTCAAAGTAAAATGTGTGATTAAATTATTTATTCTGGTTATCACACTTGTTGCAGTGTTAATTCATGGCGATGACACACTCCCCGCGAACAAACAAGTGCAGTAAAAAAAATGGTCAAAATTTAATTAAAACTAAGAACCACCAGACCCCCAGTCCCTAAAAAAATTTTGACAACTAATAGGTACTTAAAGTTAAACTCAAATGAGGTAAACATAATAATATTCCTTTGTAATAATAAATTAACTAACTACTGTTCATTAATTAAGCTTTTAAATTGATAATCCACTTACATCGAATGAAATATTTTATAATTTATGGGTAAAATGCTGTACATTAAATATTCATATAAAATGGCATTAGTTCTGAATACATACTACATACATATTATTATAATTATACATCAAATGCTTTAATATTTTTTAGGATATAAAAGAAACTTTTAGTGGCACGAAAAATTAATTAACCAGTATGTTGTGCAGAAAATTAAGGTCGTTGGAAAATTCTTTAGCTTTAAAAATTCTATATAAAAGTTAAATAGGAATAAAATTACTCATATTTGAATGCAATAGCAGTTTACCTATATAAATGTAATTTTTATATAATTTTTGCGGTGTAAATAAATTTGAAATGATAATTTTGAGGCAATAAATAATCGCTATAATTAATATTTACCGTATTATTAACCAATGTTTGACCAAATATGATCTGCAATTATGTAGATGTATATCTATCGTTATCGGAAATTGAAGATGTCAAATTCTGCTAACAAGTTTATCTGTGTAATTAAATCTGATGAAAATTACGCATGGTCCTATTGGGGGACATTAATATAATTTTTTTTGTGAAAATTAAACCACTAACATTGTTATATTTTAATTTAAAACAAAATTTTGGTTTTTTTCAAGTACCTAATTATTTAGTAGTCCTTTAAATTAGATTTTAGGAAGAGAGTTCATACCCTGAAAAAGTACAATTACTCTAGCAAGTTAGTATAAAAAATTCTTAAGGAAATATTACTCAAGCATTTTTAATCAAGTTAAACGTCTACTACCGGGACTATCATTTGTACATTAACTTCATTCGCTTATTTTGTATCTCTCCTCGTTCCTTATACCCTCGGTCATCTATCTTCTTTCTAACTTTTAAAAAAGGGTACTTTTAATAGAGTAAAAAAAGGAACAAGATACTGACGTAAAGTTTTCCAGAGTTTTTTATTAACGCAACCTTTGATTAATCTACTTGATTCTCTTTAAAGAAATTAAAAGTCAAGGAGTAGACAAAAAGACTCAAATGTAGGCCGATAAACAACAGATTTTGTCGCTTACATTTTCAAAACAGATTCCAAACAAATGATAAAAAGTTAATTACAAAATTTTAACTTGTTGACTTTTGAATAATGAAAAATGCAATTAAAATTTTTCTTTCAGTTATTTGGTCAACACAACGCTTCATAAAACCTGTCTTTTCATCGCCAAATATTGAACGCAGATTACTTTTCGAATAGCTAATCGAACACAAATTGACTATTGGTTTATCGAGTAAAAAAATAAAAGCGAACAATAAAGTAATTGTTCCATTTTGACCTACGCCACTCTCGTATAAAAAACTACTTATCTTAACTACACGGCAAATTTCCTGGACTGGATCCTTATTTGATACTTGAGCCAAGCAATTTTTTCTTCAAGGAAATTCAAAAGAACATACATCTTTAAAAAAAACAATCTATATTTTATTTTGGTTTATTGAATTGGCATAAAGTAGGATGTAGGTAATAAGAAACAAAAAGTTTGAGTTTATCAGTTTTGTCACATATTTGAATAAAACGAAATTTTTATTTCCATTTTCACGAAATATTTAATATTTTCTATTTAAGCCAACAGGTTTTAAAAATTCCATAACAAATTAAAATATTTTTTATTAAATTTAACTTTTGCTTTGATGGTATAATTAAATTTCTTATTTTTTATTTATACTTACCTTCAAAGCTGAAAAGAAGATGGTTTTTATTAAATTGGCTCCTTTGTTTTGTTACAAAAATTTCAACATTCAAAGAAAACCTAATAGTAATAACTTCTTTAAAATTAAAATATTACAATATAGACAAAGAAAATTATTAGAAATTAGCACAAACTCACACAAAAGCTTAATTATTTTCAAAACCCAAATCACTGGAACATCCATTTTTGTAAAATTTAAAACTGCAATGTGGTTTGGTAAGTAAAAGAAAATAGCCACAAAAATAATTTTAATTCAAACGAAAAATTGTGAAGTTAATCATAGAAACTTTTTTGAAAAAAATTAATAAATATTAAAATAAGTAATTTAAATTTCTGTGGAAACGACATTAGGTTATTTTAAATCCTAAGTTTACAGTACTTAACTTGACTTGTAAGAAACTTTTGAATGTTGTAACGAGGAATGCAACAAAATTATAAACAAAAGCTACGAGCGTTAATAGTATGTATAGTTTTTAGTTTGTAAGAAAACTAACTTTGTAAGGTTGCTTTCCTCGTCAAAATTTCAAATGAAATTGCTTTTGGTGGTGAATGATTATTATTACTAGCACAAATTTCTGGAAAATGTCTTGGCTAGCTTCTTGTCCTCTCTTGGTCCTGGGTGCCACTTACAACGATGGAAGAATTTAATTAATAAATTCAACATAAAAAATGATAATTTCTCTATCTACATAAATATATGAGTTATTTCAGCAAATAAAATTTTAGCCCTTAATATGCCGTCGTTTTACAGTTATGATTTTTGAATTTTTTCGAAATTCGAAATTTTTTTGAAATTTATTTTTTGAAATTTTTTTAAGTGGAAAACTTTTTTAGAAAAATTAAAAAAAGACAATTTTTTGTAGGAAAAATTCTCAGCTTTTCAATGGAAATAATTATTTTTTGTCATACGTAACAGAAAACCTTTTAAAATTCAACTGAAGTGGAAAAAACGATTTTTCAAAGCTCAATAAAAAAAAATTTATAAATTCAAAAAATCATAACTTCGAAATGGCTACATATTAAGGGCTAAAATTTTCAGGAAATATTTTTTATAATGTCGAGAACCTATTCACCAAGTTTGAACAAAATCGGCGGGGGTCGCCCCGTAAAAATGAATTTATGTGGTGAAATATACATTTAATTTTATTTTTATTATTAATTTCGTTTTTGCTGGTTTTCACTAGTTTTTTCTAGTTTACTAGACCAGTATGAAACTATTTGTTGATAGTCGCTCGTATGTTCTTTTAAAATAAACATCAGTTGATTACAAGTGATATATATATATCTATATATATAATATAAATTTATCTTGTTCAGTTGTAAGTTTGCAAGTTTAACAATATGCAAATATTGCAACTCGAGTAAATTCTATTTACAGATTCTTTGGGGAATCTACAATAAATTTACAGAAAGAGTAGAACGATATAAGGTTTTTCATTAAAGTTAATCCCGAATACATGTAAAACTATTAAAAATGTTTGTAATTACCGTTTAAATGCTAACAATAAAAAAAAAATTTTTAATTTAAAGTAGGAATTTAAATAAGTTTTCTGTGTATCTTTACATTTTTTTACATTATATTATGTTATGAAAATGATATTCTCGTTATTTTAAATTGATGCGAGAGGGTTTGGAAGAGTTTTGGTATTGGTTCCTCTATAGGGTTATATGGGATATAAATTATGTAGTATAGTTTGATAATAATTTATCCAATTGAAGTGTTGGATAGAGAAAGGGAATTAAAGGCTTTTGGTACTTCTTAAATTAAATGATTTTTGTATATCCGCAATTTTTCTATAAAAAATCTACTTTATCAAATAAAGCACATCTGCTACGGTTTTTGTGTAGTTTCTATGAACCGTTCGGTATCTTTTCAAGAGTGAAATTTTATTATAAATGGGAGATATCAAGCTTCTATTGTAGATATATTAACTCTAGTTTATTTTGTTAGAAGAGCAATTATTTCAAGAAAACTTTATTAATTGTGTACATTTTTATTTTACGTTAAATTGAAGGGCAAAGTAAAGCCATCAAGTTTTTCGTTTCAAGTTGTTGTTAGTACGAATGGCTTAATTTAGCAGTTTTACTAGATGAAAATGAGTACATTTGCGGCGTGTTTATTATTAAGGCTTTTGTGCGAAAGTTGTACTACCTTCCTGTGTGATGTTGGGTAGTTTACATTGTGTACCACTACACAATTAAGCACTTGTTATGCTTAGAATCTTGGAAATCTTATAATTAAGTTAGTCAATTTTTGTTGTAATTAAAACTTTGGCGAATATTAACATACATAATTAGTGGAAAATTTAGAAAATTGGGTTAGCACGTCGTGTAATAAAAAATTGTACATGTATGAGGAGACAATTTGTAGCAAAATGATGTATAGCTCAATAGTTCATGTTTTTACGACGGCTTAAGTGCTGCTGTGGTGCACTGACAAGGGTCGTAGATGGGGTGAGTAACTGGAATGTCGGACGCCTTGGCTGGGTTAAACATTAGCACTTCCCGCGGGTTGCAGATAAAAGCATCACAAATTAGAACTGCTCTGTGAAGTTGGCATGTCTGAAAGGGTGGAGTTCTACGTCCGTACACTGTATATGACATGGTCTTAACTTTAAGGCACCCAATTGCCACATAAGTAAATGAGCAATCCTGTTCCAACTCAAAAATGCTAAAATTCTGCACGAGCCGATAATAATTTTCTCCCAAGAGCCGAGTCGACTCCATATTCCTACTTGAAAAGTTAAGTCAAATTTAGTCGAGAGTGTAACACCTGTCGAAGAAATTGCACTATTATTTTGATATTTTCTTGACAACTTAACTGTTTACCGTGAATTTATTCAACCAAGAAACTTTGCAGCTATTGAATCATGCATGACAAAGTTAGATACAAGTTTTGCAAACTTAAAATTCACTTTTATTATTGGGAGAGTTGTTTTAAACTCGTTTTAGTTTCGCGAAACAAGTTTCGTTTTAATTTAATTATTTAGTTATTTCGCAACTAATTATCTCGGAAATTAACAAACCCCCAAAGTATTTCCCAATTTTTGGCCCGAATAAAAAGCAGGCCCGGTATAACATATTTGATATCGAGGTTCTTTTTATAATAATAGATAAATTTGCTTTTTATATGCGTCGAATTTCTTTCAGCGTGGCTTTAAATTGGTCGTTGTCCTAGTTCAGCCGACAAAAAAAACGAACAATCTATACGACCTTATCCTAATAGATTACAAAGAAACCCCAAAAGATAAAATGACGTTTCAATCAAGAAATGTTTAATCGGATTTATCGTGCGTGTTGCTATTTGCTCTGTCAATATTTTTATTCGAAAAAAATATTAGTTATTTCCTGCAGGATAACAACATTAGTTCCTTTAAATTGATTACGTTCCTTTCATTAAATTATTGCTTGTTAAATAATTAACAATATAGCAAAACAATCTAAGTTTTATTGTCGCCATTACGCAACACCGTAATGGTGTTACCTTTTCTTGATTGTACAAAATTGCAAAGTAAACTTAATAAAATTGGAATTCCAACTAAAAACAAACTGTGACCATTACGTACGAAGTACAACCGTGGTAGTTGTCTAGAAAATTAAGATCGAGTTCGAATCATTTTTCCCAAGCAACGTTCATGTCTTTTTTGGTTTTTTTTTTCCTTGAGCTTGTATGTGTGTACAAACTATTAACAAATTAATTAAAAAACGGTTATAGCACTGGAAGCAAAATAGAAAATAACGCTTTTGTTGTCAGCAAGAAAAGGTTAAATGTTCTACTTTTTTGCGCTCCGATTTTAATAATTATTTTAAATTGAAAGCTTGTGATATAAAGTATAAACTGCATTCTTTTGAAGTCTTTGAAGATTTTGTAATCTTTCAGATTTAATATGCACTTAAACGTAATCACAAATTGAAGTGCATAACAAGAATGCATTTTCTGCGCAAGCAATTAAGGAAATGCAAGTTTTCTTGCTGTTTTATAGGAAACTTACTTTATGCAAAGTATATCGGTATGTTTACTAACTAATTCTTATAGCAGTCTGATTGATTCGCTTAACTAATTTAGTAAATTGATATGCAACCTCATTTTGAGACCAAACTTGCTGATTGCATCCGATGCAATCTGAAAGATTACTAAGGATAGGAAGAAAAGCAGATCACTGAGAAGACATATTCTGATAAATGGTATCCGGACGATTCGTCCCTGGACCATTCATCCAGGACGATTCATCTATCATTCAGATATATACCTAAAATAAAAACGAAAATAGTCATAATTAAAATTGTTATATTTTAATTATTGTAATAATAAATAATAATAAGTAATAATAAATAATATTAATAGATTATTATCATAAAAACATATTGCAATGATCAGTGGCTCACTAATAAATTAATTGGATTTTGATAATTGGATTATGGTTTATAATTTAATTAAAATTGGATTTGGATAAAATTAATAAAAAGAGTCTGAAGCTATTAAAAATGCAATTTTATCTCAGATACCTAAATATTAATTAAACTTAAAATTATTTTTTATTTTTTGAATGATGAATGAACAGGATGAATCGTCCTAGAATCCTGATAACAATACACAATTGCTAGTGAATAGAAAGTCAAGGCGAATAACACAAAAAGACCACTATTATTTATGGATAACTATATATTGTAAAAATTTAAACAAGAAGAAACTAATAAAGAGATCATCGATAAAGGTAATAATAAAATACATAAAAATACAAGAGGTAAATATCTCGAAAAATTTGTGTACGCTTATTTGGAATTTTCTTGGAAATCTCTGGAATTCCTTGGAAATCATAGAAATCCTTTAGATTGAAACTAGTTTGGAAATCAAAGGAGTATCCAGTCAAAGTTCATAAAGAGGGTGAACGAGAAGTAGTGAAGAGGGGGTAAACATATATGTATATTTTGACAAGAATTTAGGAATATTTTTGAAAGTACAAAAAAATTGAGTAGATTTCGTTGGTTTTTGATGAGTCATGAAGAGGGGGTTAGAACTTAAAATATGGAAAATTCGAGAAAATTTAGAAAACTTTATTATTTAGGAAATTCAGAAAATCTTAGGAAAGCCAAGGATATCTCAGAAAATTGAAAAAGCTTAAAAATAAAACTAATCTCGATAATTCTTAAGTTTTTATAATTTCATAAGATTTTCCTTCACTTTGGTATTCTACGATTTCCCCTCGGATCTTCAGCAACAAACTATAGAGAAATCAATAAAAAACTCTGCTGTAAAGAGAAATATGAAGATATTCGAGGAAATTACGAAAAATCTCAAAGAGTTTTGGAATCCTAGAAAATTTCAAAACATTCATGGACATTTTAAGAATATCAAGATATAATCTCAGGAAATTATTTTAGTAAATAGAAAATCCTAGAAAATTTTAAGAAATTCAGGAAAATCTTGAGAAAGGAATATCAAAGGAAATAATTTTTCCTTTTAAAATTTCCCAACAGTTTTGTGTATGACAATAATTATTTTCAGTTGGTTTTCCATTTAATTAAAATCGATGGGAAATCTGGAGTACAAGTGAAAGGAAATCTACAGAAAACCCGAAAAATGCTTAGATATTCAAGGAAATAGAAGTATCAAGAAAATCTTTGAAAATGCAAGGAATTGTAAAATATCCTAGGATATCTTAGGAACTCTAGATCTAGAAAATCAAAAGAAACTCCGAAGAATCTGGAAAGCCTCAGGATTTTAGGACATTTTGTGAAATGGAAAATCCCGGAAAACTGAAAAAATTAAAAGAATCGCATCTATAAAGCTTATTCTTAAGATTTCTAATTTTCATGTATTTTCTACTTCTCAAGACTTTTTGAAATTTCTCTTCGGTTGTACACAAGAGCAGATTCAGGAAAAATTCATGGATGAGGTAAATGAGGCTGGAGAGTAAAATACATATTTTACATATATTTTTTAAGTTTTAACAAAATTTAGTAATTGGAATTCCGAGTCCTGTGTACAAAATTATTTTGAGATATTTACCCCTGGTAAAAATATCTTTTAAAATAAGACGCAATCGGTATGAAACGTTAGGGGAAGATGATTGTAAACTGGATTAAAGTTACAATCTTGATATCTTCTATGATATAATTATTATTAAAGCCGACCGTACGTGAAAATATTTCAATATCAGGTTTTAAATATGAAAATTCAATTTTCATTTAAAAAAGGAAAAAATTAGTAAATGAAAGAAATTAGCTTCTGAAAGCATGGTTTTTAAAAAACCTTAGCAGTTTCGTAAAAATGAGATTCTAATAAAGCTCAGATTTCATCTAAATAGGAAAATTACGATCTTACGGTGGAAATTTGCGAAGAAATTTCTATTCAAGGAGCTCATGTAACTCGTTACCTGCTTTGTATAAGTTAGGATGTTTTAGATGATTTAGAAGAAAAATTAAGTTGTATCTCGTCAAAATGTGCTTCTATTCGGTTTAGGGAATTTTATGAGCAAATTTGATTTTAATGTTCGTTTATCGATTTACTGCTTACATATTATGATTGTGTACAGGGTGGCTCAATTTCGATCTTTCTTATGGGGAAATCGGTAACTATAGGAGATATCAAAAAATGGATGGCGCATCCTCGATCTCTTTTTTTGAAAAAATCTGAATGGCCAAAACCGGAATTCGCTATCTTTTTTCGTTTTCGAGTTATGGCCAAAAGTTTGCTTTCTCGGCTTTTCGTTAAATGTGGATATCTCGGTTGTTTGTAACGTTATAGAAAAAATATTTATACCTTCTTGAGACACTTTTTTAAGGAGAATAAACTGAGCTAAAGAAATTTTAAATATTTTCATTTGTTTCCGAGTTATAATATAAAGTTGTGTTTTTTTAAATGAAAACCCTAGATAGCTATGACATATTTAAATAGAGGTTTTTATCCTCTTTTCAATGATATATAACATATAGGGTCTATTATTTCAGTTTCATCCATTTATATTAAAAAATATTAAATAAAAATAAAAGACGATCGAAAAATTAAATTTTGGCTTTGACTAAATAAAATACTATACAAAATCATTATTAAATAATGATTTATTCACAAACAATTGCCTCCAGTTTATTTTTAATAGGTATTTTTAGTACCTACTTAAAAAATTTCTATTTAGTAGCTATTTACCTATTATTTCACAAGAGTGTCAAATTCCTTATGAAAACTATGGTAAATATGATAATGTTATAAAAATAAATAAAGATTGACAATTTAGTATAATACTAAATTAAACAAAATTATAAATTCTACCATTATACTAAATAGTCAAACTGATGTCCATTGTTTGCAATGCATAAATTGCATTGCGTATGTGAACATTCGATAGTCATATTTTTTTATATCATATTATTCGTAGTTTGCATAAGCCATTTGACACTATTGTGAAATAATAGGTAAACAGGTAGTACTAAATAGAAGTAGGTATAGGGAATAGGTACTAAAAGACACATATGAAAAACAACTGAAGGCAATTGTTTTATAATGTCTACAGTATAGCGTTTTGTTTTGACAAAATACGTATAGTATTTTATTTAGTCAAAGCTAAAATTTAATTTTTCGATCGTCTTTTATTTTTATTTAACATTTTTTAATATAACGGGATGAAACTGAAACGATAGACCCTACATGTTATATATCATTGAAAAGAGGATAAAAACCTCTATTAAAATATGTCATAGCTATCTAGGGTTTTCATTTAAAAAAACACAACTTTATATTATAACTCGGAAACAAATGAAAATATTTAAAATTTCTTTAGCTCAGTTTATTCCCCTTAAAAAAGTGTCTGAAGAAGATGTAAATATTTTTTCTATAACGTTACAAACAACCGAGATATCCACATTTAACGAAAAGCCGAGAAAGCGAACTTTTGGCCATAACTCAAAAACGAAAAAAGATAGCGAATTTCGGTTTTGGCCATTCAGATTTTTTCAAAAAAAGAGATCGAGGATGCGCCATCCATTTTTTGATATCTCCTATAGTTACCGATTTCCCCATAAGAAGGATCGAAATTGAGCCACCCTGTACGTAATAAAATATAATATACATTTTATGTGTACTTTTCTGAGAAATTGTAATGGATTTTATTTTGAAAAAGAGAAAGGCAAGTATGAAATGGCTGAATTTAATTCGGAGGTAAAAAAGTCGTTGTAAAAATAAATAGCAAGTGCTAATTGATAGCTATCCCGAAAGTTACCATTTGCGGTTATAGCGCAGTTAGATTCAGTTTTCCAATTCCCGCTGTTCAAAATTTGATATTAAATTCATAGTTTGCTTAGTTGCAGTGCCCTCGCAATCACTAAGTGAATTTTAATAACGTTGCTTGTACATTTTTATTGCTTGTTCTGCATTGTTTCGATGTATGAGAATTCATTTCGATGATATATTGGTCATAATACTGCAATCTCCCTATCAAATATGGAAAACGGCATAGCACAGGTTTTATAAATTACCCATATATCTAGATGTAGTCATAAATGTTTGTTGAACGTGACGTAATTTTACATATTTTGCTTGTTTTGCAGAACAAGTCTTTCATTTGACAGAAAATGATTTCTTTGCACAACTTTTCAATAACCGACTTCCTTAGATATAACATTCTGATCGTTTTATAAAACATATTTGGATATACAGCAGCATACGAAATTATATACTCCTCCACTACTACACTGTTAGAATATATTACATAGGTTTTCATTTTCAGCTTAAAATAGCAGCAGATAAAATTAATTTTATTTAGTGAAAGAATTCTTCGGAAAATTCTTTCTTCTCTTGCAGAAAACCAAGAAAAAGAAAAATAACTTAATGTCTCTTTACCTTTCAACGTTATTTGCAGAAGATTTAGAATAAATATTTTGTGTCTCATAAAATATCCATGTAAGAATACGTATAAGAAAAAAAACGATATAAACTAAAAATTGCGAAAGGTGGAAACGTTGTGGTGGTATGAGAATAGAGAGCTATAAACACCCCAAGGTTATGATGCGAGCTTCCCCACAAGTGTCATAACACCCCTGCTACTAAAGTGGAAAAATCTCAAACCCGAGCAGTTACATCCGAAAATCAAGACAACACGGAAAACATTTTGCTGACCAAATAATGCAATTTTGATTTCACAAAGAAAATCATGCGAAAATAAAATATTGCTTCGAAATTTAATGCATTGTTAAATTATTGAAAGCTTCCTCATACATTTTATCAAAATTAAATTTTCATACTCGTAGCAGACATAAACACTAAATTTGGGAACACAAGTTTTAGTAATAACACTTCAAAGTCAACTCTGTTGTTGTTCGACTACTTAACTTGTTTATCATAAACCTTAATAAGTCTTATGTCATTAATTATTACATGCTTCCGAAACTAAAATTCAACCAATCAGCTCATATAAGCTGTGTACTACATCATTTACTTTGCAAAAAATACCAAGCTTAGCAAATCGAGACCCGATTTAAATTTAATCATTTTATTCGTATTACCGATCGGCCTTAAGCTTTATTACTAAATAAATACAGAGGATGTATGCAACGGATATTATTCGAATTAATTCGGCGGCGGAAATGCAAGTTGGAATATTTTGATGAATGTGCAAAATTTTTATTTATTTTGAGAAAAAAGAAATTTATGGAAGACTTTCTTAAGATTATTTGAAATATCACTGCAGATACTTCCATCAATCTTGATTATATTATGAGAAAGATTTTTAGTTTTCTTGTTCACAATTGTCCGCTTTCCATTGTTACTACAAAATTTTAATAAACCATTTATTACTTCAAAAATTACGTCTAAATCAGGGTAAATTAATGAGCGGTTAAAGGATTTAATTATTTGCAACTTAGAATTAATTTAGAAGCGGTTGACGTTTCTGAGACTTGCAAAAATAAAACTTTTTAAGAGTAATTTGTATAATTTTATATTTTTGTGGACGTGACGAGATTGTAAATATATTTTGAAATAAGGGTAAACAAGGAAGGGAAGCAATAATCGGTCGCCGCGAGAGAGACAAGGATATATCATTCCCTGCAGGGTAAGGATTTTGAAGTTATGGAACCCGGACATCACATCATTGGTGAGGTAACTCATTCTGTAAATGTGCTGGTGAATTGGATTCGTGCGCCGGAAGCGAAGCTAACGTCATGCCGGAACTTCGACAGCGACTGGTCACTCGATTGATTTCGAATTTCCATATAAATCTAAACGTTTTCAACCGAAGGCCACTTTTCAACACTTCTACTGCCGTTGCCTGAATTGTGAAGTAGATTTTATGGCTAAACTTTGGATTCAAATGAGCAAATTTAAAATTTTTTATTGGGAAGTATTACAACTGTGCGATTTAATTTAAAATAATCCCGTTAAAATATTGTCTGAATTATTCAGATATAACATCAAAGACATAAAGATGTCTGCAGTAAATTTAGGAATGTTCGCTTTTTTTGCTTTCAACTTCTTGCAAAGCTTCCGTCGTGCAAATAACAGTACCAACTTTCTTTACTTTTCTCGAAATTTAATACACCAACTATGATTAAAGATACTAAATATTACATTATTCCTCAAAAACAAATAATATTTGTAATTTTTTTGTTTACATTTTACAATTGGTACCTAACTTCTGCCGAGGTTGTTTATATAACAACGACTTCTTTAGAATCAAAAGAAAAAGCTTTCCATTTAATTAAAACTAATGTATTTTGTATTTATAGAATTTTTCTTTGAACAAATATTTGAGGCAAAAACAATTTTTGCTTAAAATTATCATTGCAGAGTTAATTAATAAACTGCGATTCCAAAACAGTTAAGCGCCATCTATAGCTCAGAAAAACAAACAGGATTTTCGACAAGCAAAGATGTAGCCTAATCGTTGATGGCGATTTTTTTCTTTGACAAAAAAATTGTTAGATTAAGTCTGATTGCAATTTAACTCAATTGGTAGTAAGTTTAGGGTTACAAATGGAAGTTTTTATTTCAAAATCAAAATAAATGCGTTTTACTGGAAGTTTTCATTAATATGTTTGATAGAATTTTCATTTAACTCAGGTTTTACATTTATCGCGGTTTTTCCAACGTTGAATCCAGGATCTGTTATATAAAAAGCGTTTTTCTCGGGATTTGGTGGTTAAGGGATAGGGTGCGGTAATTCATTGTTAGTTTCATAGCAATTCTCGTCGTTTCGCAAACCAATTCCCTCTCTTCCTTTGTTTGAAATCGTTTTATATGTGTAATGCTGCTTTACCCTCTTCAATTGTATTCAATGCCGTTATATACTTATAAAACTAAATAAAAGTTTAATAAAGCACAAGTTGAGATACAATTTTTATTTATTAATGTTCATTATTGTGCTTTATCCCCATAAGAAAATAGCAGTACAAAAGCTGCAGGAAATATCTAATTAAGCGACTTAGCGTTAAATGCTAAACGATCAGCGCAATTTACTTTGCAACCTTAAAATTTTGTTGATATAGATGTACTAATTTTACTGAGGTTTATTTGGAAGTTAAACCAACAAAATAATTAGGAGAAGTAAGACAATAAATTAAAACTTTTAGCAATTAGTCTTGATTACTCCTAAGCTTTTACTGCCATATTTATTACCAATTACCTACATTGTAATGAAGCTCCTGTGCTCACAATTATATTATAATATTTCACACAATTTGGTTTTAAATTAATAATTATTGTTATGTTGTGATTTTAAAATAAATCCGAATTTATTTTTTGAAAAACTTATTATATCAACCTTCTTCGTTAATTTCAAAACCTACACGATATTTCAATCCAGTTTACCATAACTTAAAAATAGTTAACAGTTTAGAAATTCATAAAACTTTTATCTAAGTTGCAAAACTTTATCTAACTCTCTAATTCTTAAAAGCTTTTTATGTTAATGTATTTTTAGTCTGACTTACGGACATTTAAACAAATGCATGTGCGGTTTTTTACACATTTTTTAATTTCGAAAGTTCCAAAAGTTTATACGTTTCATAAATTCTGAATAGGATTTTAATATTAAATTAAAACTTTAAGTCACAGTAAAAACGACTGCTTTGTTGCTTCATTTAGGAAAAGAATCCGATGCATAATTTGATTATGTGAATGGTACAATAAATTTTAAAACTTGAAATATCTTCACCAGAAAAAGCTTACTGAATCATTACGTAGCTGCTAGTGTTGTCTTCGAGAATTGGGCAGCATTCACATTGGGAACAAATATTCTTTTTTTGTTTTAATAGTGCAGTTTTCGTTATGCGCTTTTGCTTACGATTTTGTTTACGATTTTGCTTCCAAGTTGCCGTAAACAAATTTTTCGAAGTTCACGTTATACAGTTCGACCTGAAGATGAAATCGCAAACAAAATCGTGAATAGAAAACCACCAAAACCGGTCATACAAGAGAAATCGTATGCAAAATCGCATAACGTAAACTGCACTTTATGCGATTTTGCTTACGATTTTCCATACGATTTCTCTTGTATGACTGATTTTGGTGGTTTTTATTCACGATTTCGTTTGTATAACTGTATAACGTGAACTTCGAAAAATTTGCTTACGGTAACTTGGAAGCAAAATCGTAAACAAAATCGTAAGCAAAATCGCATAACCTAAACGGCACTTAACAATCGAATCAAATTATGCATAATATTATACTAACGTTAGAAGCTTGCAAAACCAATCAAATTAAAGTATGTATGCTGCTCTCTCTTTTATGCTTTAATTTAATTGAATCTTGCAAGCTCTTTCAATACAATACAATGTAATACAATACTATAGTACTTGGCGGTAATGTCGGTTTTGAAAGTTAACATTTTATTATTTGGGATAGAGCTGTGTGAATAAGCAATTAACTTTTGCCACTAGAACATTGTGAGCAATAATGAAATTATTCAAATTGGATTAATTGAAAGGTTTATAAAGATTTCAAGTTCTAGGAATCTCTGAATTTATGGTTTCCATTTGAGAGAGCTTAACTATAATGGAAATCTTGCCTGTTTATAAAAATGTTAGTTGTATTTGAATTGGAAATGTCTACAAAGTTAAACTGCTTACAACAAATAGATTTTATTTATTTGTATCATAGTTGCAAGGCAGTACCTGTACGGGCAGATTGTAAATATCAACAATATTGCATTCAATGTATCAGCATAATAAAAACAATAAAAACAAACTCTAACTTTTATTGGTTTTTTCTACACAAGATTTCCAACAAACTTCAAATCCATCTAATAAATTCACATGAGCACGGATCGTATATTTTACAGAGTTGGGCAGAGATGGGGGTGAAATAAGGGAACTACCGGAACAACCGAGCTTCAGGGTTAAACACCCGGAACAATCTCTTTTAGTTTTGCGGTTTTCTGCAGGATAAACGTAGGTCACTCGCATTTATAGTTTACACTTTAAATAGAAATCGTTTATAAAGCTGCCGTTTTATCCATTTGTCTTACCACGTCAAACTTTTGGTTTTAAAGTTGTGGTATGTGTTTCAGTTGAACTTTGAACCGAATCGATATCAAAGGTATTTCAAATACAAACTTTTAAAATAAATGCATCATTGATCTACTAAGCCACTTTAAAAGATTTACGTGCTATTCGTGGAGCTTTGAGCTCGTTCACATACTGTTTATGTTAATGGTTACAAAAAGCTTGTAGGAACAAGACACGAGCATTACGTTAACATATGGCACTGACACGTAGCGGTAAACTGTACAATTTATAGGTCCCAGTTTAAGGTTATGCTGAAAAAGTTAGCTTCTTTGATTTGCATATATAGTACCGTAGTTTATAGAGGATCCGCGCCTCAGGGCGGCCACTGTTTGAAATATGTCATACTCTGATTGCTCCCAGTTTCGTTAAACAGTCACTCCTCAAACAATCTCAACGCTTTACTTTTAAACGAAACGTGTTTTATCAGAAATTTTGTGCGAAATCCTCCTATCGAAATATTTACATAATAATTATACCTACAGGTACCTATATCTGGAAAATAAAGTTGTTACATGCGCTCGATACCAAATATCAGGGCTTATATACTTACTACATACTCCAGGTACAATAAATTTAGAAATTTATAATTATTGAGATACATAAATTATAATGCTATATCTACTGGGATTAGAACTATAAATCTTTTGCAATTGATATTGTGGGAGGGTTTACTGTGTAACTTCAAGTTTTGTAATAAGACTCAACTATAAACTCCAAATTATTCCTATCCTAATATAAATTATATATTTTTTCATATCCAACTAAATAATAAAAAAGGGAAAACTGTGAAACGTGGTATTTACCTTCAAATTTTAAAGCTACGTTGAAATTGTAATATTATATTTACATAAGTTATGTATTGTGTATGCATGCATCCACTATATTTCCTATAAAATAGAGTTTCCAATATTTCATTTCAAATATGGAATTCTATTTCTAGAAATAAAAATAACCTAAGGTGAGTTTATTTCCTAAAGATAGAGTGTAAATCATTGCAAAATGTGGTAAGCAAACATGGGCTAGACGTTCGAAAATGTACACGAAAATGTTTTTGGACCAAATGTTAATAAATCAACCAGAATAAGGTCAAATAAAATAAAAGGTTTATAACACTTCACTGATGGAATACAACCGTTTCAGTCAATAAAAATAGTTGGGTCTGAAAAATGATACGTTGCAACCGAGAAATTCAACTGACACCCAAATTTGTTCTTCTTTTTGGCTTAACTACCAACCTACAATCTTGTCGCTTAATGTTGCAATTTAATTTGCAAGTGAAGTTCGGCATAAGTTAGCGTTAAATAATAACTAAGTTACAGCTACAAACTTATTTTAAATGTACATTATAATGTTACTGCATATACTGCGTTAATTCCTGTTTAAAAAATTATTTCTTAATATTATAACTTCATACATGATTGAAACATAACAGGTATTCAGACCGCTATAAGAGAATATTAGTAGAAAGCATTTTATACCCAATAATTTTAAAAAACCTCCGATTCCATTAACTGGTTTTCTAGTTTTAGAAAATAGCGATTTGTTTTTCTGTTTAGTATTTTGACTGGAGGTACTGGCTTGCAACCACGAAACCCTCCATGACTTGTTGAGGTAAACCATTGGTCAGCTGTATAAAGTCAAAGTTAACCCTAGTTCAACTCTGATCAGGGGATGATCTTCTGTTACACGACTGACCTTATTGTTTTCTATTTAAAATTAAAAATTTTCAATTGGAAAAATTATTTATTGATTTTTAATTTGATTCTTAACTTCTTTCTTTGAAAATTAATTTTGAAAATTTCATAAATTTATTATTGCTTTTTACTTAATTAGTCTTTTTCTGAAATTAATAAGTTTTAAAAAAAGTTTAGTGGCCGAAAGTTGTAGCTTATTAATTTTTGTTATCCGGAGTAGACTTGTTAATAAAACATTTCTTTTAAAGATACAGGGTTTTTAAAGAAAAACAATATCAGCTTTATTTCGCAACAATTAATTTTTACTTAACTCCAAAACTTGAAAACCGTTAATTTCAGTCAATAAGGAGTTAGAATTTACATTCAAAAATTCATAGTTTTGTTGCCATATCTGTGTTTAGAAGGTTTGAATTTATTTTGAATTTTGTGATCAATCACAGAACATATACACAAGTTTTCAGTTTTTGAAACCGGAGGGTCTGGGGGCTGTGGAACACCCTCCAGTACACCTAAACAAAATTGGTCCCAGAATCTAGCTTCCTATAGAATTTTCCAAATGTCTTTTGTAACCTAGATCAAGTAATGCTCAGCGGAATCACAACTTCTAAACTGGAATCTAAATCTGTTTGCTATTTGGAATAATATGTTTGGTAGAATGTTTTTGTGTTGTTTAACACAAACGATAAAGGGGAGCAAACCAGATCGAGGTGCAAAAATTAAAATGAAGTTGTGCGGCAAAAAAGCCGGAAAAGTTAAAATTTGATTATTTTTTTAGTTTTATTGTTTTTTAACCCGGCGTAGGTCTGGTGGGGTATAATATACCCCAACGCACTTTAAAACGTGCTAACGTCATTTAAAATAATTAATATTTTTGCCAAATTTTGTGTATCTTCAAGTTGAACCTTACTAATCATAAATACATTGAAAAGTCAGTCGTAGGTCAGCTATTGTGCATGCAGTATTTATCTTATTTAGTAAATACGTGCTCATACCCCACCAGACCATGTAAGATTAATAACTCTCATAGTCCACCAGACTCTTCATGTGACAGATTTTTTTATTTTAAATTTTAATTGCGTTTTAGTACAAAGCAAGTCATTTCTTACATTTATTAGTTTTATATAAAATATCACAATTATGTATTATGCATACGAGAAAGAGCAAGCACGGTTATTACAGATTTGGAAAGAGCTGGAAGAAGAGAATATACCTGTTGAAGACTTAAATTCGGGTTCAGAAGTTGAAGAAGACTTGAAAAATTGATTTTAAATAACCTTAAACATATATCCTTCTAAAATCAACACAAAATTCTAATTATTTTGACTATTTTAACTCATACCCCACCAGACCACTAATGTGAATAAAGTCCACCAGACCTACGCCGGGTTAAATAAAAATATATAAATGTAAGTATTTTTTTAAATGTCGCGGATTCTTTTGCTGAATTAAACAGCAAAAATATGTGAAAAAATTAAACAAAAAATCGGAAAATTTGATCATTTTTAATATTTTTTACAAATTCAGGGGACAAATCTTCTCCCAAATCAACTTCCTTGCTACAAATATTAACTTTTCGCCTCTCTAGTTGACCAGAAGAAATGTAAAGACTAAAATAATTGTTTAAAAAAATAATGAAATAGATAGGGCGGGGCATCCCCCGAAAGCGGAGGTCATATTCGGATTCAGGAGGTTAAATTACATAAGAATCAGCTGGAATATCAGGGCTCGAAAAAAATTTTTTATTAGTGGACGCCCATTTATTACGCGAGGCGTTTAGGGGAGGAGGGGGTCTCCCCCTGGAGAGGGTGTTTGAAAATTCGCCCTACTAATTTTACTTTACCAATTAAATCAAAGATATTCTTATTATTCAAAATTTAATATTTTATAGAAAATTGCATTGCACACATGGTTAATCCGGCCCTGGTAGTCGCTAATTTCACGTCGACACTAGTTTTTATGGTAAATCAGAAGACTATGTGATCCAGCTTCTTAAAAGGATTTAAATTTTATGCAAAATCCTCCCTAGCGTCTCTACCATAGCATAATCGTTTATGAAAACAAGAACTATCCTTGAAATAATAATCCATGTGAAAAGTACTTGAAGTTGATCGGGACTAATCTAAAACATTGGAATTGCCACAAAAACCGTAGCTTAATCTACTTGAGAAATCAAATGAATTTCTATAGCTATTTCTTCGTAAAAAGTAGGTAACCACTGCCCAATGCTGTGGGTTGGTTTTGCGGAAAATCTCTTGGGGCAATTAAAAAACATATTTACGTAAATTTAAGCCGATTCAATTACTTATTTGAATAGAAAATTCTCTATGAAGTAATGTGAGATTAACCTTCATCTTTTCAAATTAGGCAAAATTAACGGGCTTTGTTTTCCTTAATCCATTACAAATTTGTTAATAGCCCGTGGTGACATTTACAGACTAGGTAGCTGAAAGGGTTTAATTCTGGCCATTTGTTAATAAATAACTCGTTTTATTTTCTTATGATAAAACTGAATTAATAAAATTTAATGTCCAGGCAATTAACTTGTAAGTTAACAAATTGATAAATATTGTTTTTCATTTTATGCATTAAAATTGCAAAATATTCAAGAGCTATATAATTTACAAACATTTTTGTTACAGTTGGAACAGAAGTACGACATCCTGTCATCGTTTATGTCCATGGGGAATCTTTCGAATGGAATTCGGGAAATCCTTACGATGGGAGCGTTTTAGCTGCCTACGCTGATATTGTTGTTGTTACTTTAAATTACAGATTAGGAATATTAGGTAAGCTATAATTAGGGTAGACACTATTTCTCGTTCTGCGAAAGTTTTTCAATATTCCAAAAGTTTATCCAGAAAAATTAAGCAGCTTTAAAAATATCGGAATTTAATTGAAATAATTTCGCAAAATTTTAGCATTAAGGGAAGAAATTAAAATGATTATCACTTAAAGTGAACATTGAAAATTACTTATGCTAATGCAAAACAATTTGAAATTTCAACAAAAAATATAAGCGTTGCGTTACTGAAGCTCAAATTGTTTTTAAAGCGACTTTAAGTTTATAATGGGTTTTAAATTATTTATGAATTTTTTCTTGTACCAATTTGAATGGCCTATAAATTTTCGGGTTTTTCGAATAAAATTGATACCTTTCATTTACAATAAAAATATTATTAGAGGACTGAATACTAATGCAATTTTTGCGACATAGCTAATGCTATCCACTTCGTCTTAATATATCTCGTATAATATTATGATCTTCTTAATGGAGCCATACATTTTTTCTTACATTTAAATGTTGGAATAAAATAAACAATTTTATTAATGACTTTTTTCTTTATAGGTTTTTTAAATGCAAATCCTGCTCCACATTTAAAAGCGCGTGTGGCAAATTATGGTTTGATGGATCAAATAGCAGCACTTCATTGGATTCAACAAAATATAGCACTTTTCGGAGGAGATCCGACTAATGTGACGTTAGCTGGACATGGTTCCGGTGCTGCGTGCATAAACTTTTTAATGATTTCACCCACGGTAGTACCTGGGTTATTTCATCGTTCCATTTTATTCTCGGGGTCGGCGTTATCGTCCTGGGCTCTCGTGGAGGATCCCGTAAATTACGCCGTTAAATTAGCAAAGGAGGTTAATTGCACAATTCCGGAAGACGTGTCGAAAGATCACGAAATAATAGTGGATTGTCTAAGAGAAACTCCTTTGGATGACCTTCTCTCGGCGGATGTACTACCGCCATCGTATTTAAGTGCATTTGGACCTAGTGTAGACGGTGTAGTTATCAAAACAGATTTTGCGAAAGAACTTTTAACTTATTTTAAACCCTCCGATTTACAGAGTTTTGTAGGAAGTGCGGTGAATGCGAATATGAAACGGAGCGAAGCTACTTTAACGCCGCGAGGTAGCAATCCGTACGACCTTCTTTTTGGGGTGGTTACGAGTGAAGCATTGTGGCGATTTTCCGCAACGGACATACAAGCTGGTTTTGAAGGTGAAAGACGCGATAAAATTATAAGAACGTATATTCGTAACGCTTACACTTATCATCTTAGTGAAATATTTTTTACGGTAGTGAACGAATACACGGACTGGGAGAGGACAGTTCAGCATCCGATTAACACGAGGGATGCTGCAGTTGCAGCGCTCAGTGATGCTCAGTTTGTTGCGCCTCTTGTGCAGACCGGGGATTTACTTAGTGCGAAACCACAACAATCCACACCCGAAAGTGCGCCACCCAAAACATTTTTTTACGTTTTCGACTATCAAACTAAGGATGGCGATTATCCTCAAGTAAGAAATTGATTGATTAAATTTTGAAGCGATGTATAAAATTTTTTGATTAAATTAAATGCACTTCCATTGGTCTACGCTATATCGCATTTTAAAGAGTCTTGGAAACACGAACATAACAAAATTATTCAATTTTCTTTTAGTAGTCCTCATTTTCTTAAAATTTATTACTATGTACGTACCCAAAATATTCTTTGATAAAATTGTGAGTTTAGTAGCAGAAGAGAATAAATATTAAATATTCCTTTCAAAGTTGTCCAAAAGAAATTTTTTGAGCGAATAAATAATAAATTCTAGACAACTAAGAAATTTAAAATAAATTGTACAATTGATTTTACAATCTGTAATTCTATAGGTTTAATATTTTATGTAACTTTTAGATTTAACAAAATCGGTTCAATGGGCCACTGAACTCGTAAAAATGTCAGTTCTTCCGAGAATTATACGCTTCAGTGCATAATCAAAGGAAATTGTATTTTGGATCAAAAAATATTTTATCTGCTTTCATTCTTTATATTAAAGTATCGATTTACGACAGATATATCCTGCAAGCAAAGATTAAGAATATCGAGCTTGTGTAACGTGACACATGTAAGTTCCAACCAAATTTTCAGATTTTCTCTCGTCTTTCTTTTAGGTGATAAATAAATTCTAAGATTAAACAATACTTGCTGGTTTATCTTTCAATTTCAATGATTTATTTTCACTCAAGCAGCATCGTGTTCGAAAATTCCTCTATTGCTTTGAAAATCACACCATCTGCTTAAAGAGCTTTTATCTTTCAAACATGACATCCACTGCGAATGCTGTATTACTCTTAAGCTACCTTAGAAAACCTATCCAATTTGCCAACCCACTTTCATTAAATATCTGAAAAGGTGTTGCACTCATGCATAGTTGATTCAATTTTATTAATTACATGCATGCCGAAATTAATGAAAATCGATCAGTCTCCTTTATTAATTTTGCCAAGTTCACTTGATTTATACTTTCAGTATTTTTTATAACTTTCATGGAATGGCCTCAGAAGGTTTTATATATATTTTCAAATAATAAATATTAAATAATTCTTTTGAAGGTCCAATTCTGAAGACAAAAATTATTTCAGTTTCTTTCAAAACAAAGTTATCTTTTCCTACAGTTCTTGTTTTAGGACCCTCGTTTGTTCTTGACATATATCACTTTCCCATTAAAATATTAAATTCTCAAATATCCTATTATCATCAACTTTTCTTAGTAGAATTAGGTATTATTTTTAAAAGCGACACTCGAGAGCAGTTCATTCAGAAATAAATAAATTCGATCGGAGTCACCAAAATTATTTTTAAGCTCAACAATACGGATTTACCGGTAAAGTGTGATTTGCATATGTTGGCAACACTGTAAGACTAATTTTCTTATATATAGGAAATTATAGTTTTGATTAACTAAACCTAAATTTAATATGCCTGGAAATACAATAAAAGCACACAAGCGGAAACAACAGTTTACTAATCGAACAACCGATGATTTTCAAGTTTGTATGGGCTTTATCAACAACGATAACAAATGTGAAACACCAGAAGAAAAAAATGTGGGTAACTTAGAATGTAACTCGGGCGTTACTCCAATTCCGTTGAGCAAATCAAAAACCAAAAAGCGAAAACAAACTGGTAAACCGAAAATGAAAGTTAGCGTCGATATTCCAGTCTTCGTAGTCAAACCAAGAATTGGTGATGACTACCAAGCTCTTTGTCCGGAATATCAAAATAACCTTATTGATCCTGAATTGTTACCCAAAAATGAAACTTTACTTTGGACACCTGACACAGGCATCCCCGATGCGCAATTGGACAGTTACATAAAATTATCAAAAAAGCAATTTGGTATAAGTGAGGAAGCAGCATTGGGACTGCTTTTCTGGCATAAGTTCGATTTGGAAAAAGCGACCAGAGACCTATCAAATTATGTACTTTCCTCGAATCAAAAATCTAAATTTAGTGGAGAATTTTATATGTAGGCAAATATTAGTATATGGCTGAGTATTAGAAAATGATTGCTGGTAATTCCTCGCTATTCGGTTAGTAAGAAATAAAGACAGAAATTGATAAAAAGCTCGACAGCGGTAAAATGTCTTGAAAGTTTCTTTGATCTGCGAGTATGTTTTGCCTCAAAAATAAATTTGTAACAATGAAATTATTTCTACGTAAGTTATTTTTATTTATTTCGCAATGATAAAATTGCCAGATTATTTTGTATACTCTCGTAATATACTTTTTCATTTTAATGTTATTTCAAATACATTTCTCACCTTCCATAATATTTCAATAGAATTTTACAATGTGTACGTTCATATTAAAGTTATATAACTTTTCGTATTAAGTTTATCTAGAATGCTTTTAAATTCCACTTTTCTCAACTTGAAAACTTAAATAAAGTGTGGATTTTTACAATAACATATTGAAAGTTAGTTTAAAGAGAGTTAAATTAAGTTTAATAAACAATATAGTCACCAAAAGTTTTGTCGGCCTATGTTATCTAAATTTCAATGGTGTAGGTTGTAAAGGAACCTCGGAAGAGGTTATTACTATCTGGACACCCGGTTTCGCCCGGGCTCTTATTTAAAATAAATTAAAATTTGATTTCCAATCAAATAAACAGTTTTGAATTGAAAAAAAATTATGTTCATAATATCAATCAATCGGAGCTCATTTGGCAGAAATTAAATTATTTAGAAAAATCGTTTGTTAGGACAGTGAAGAAATTCGGGCAACCCAGACCACAGATATAATTCATAATTCGTTTCTGTAGTACGGTTTCTCCTTAATGAAGTTACAAAAGGATCTAACCAAGTGTAGCAATATTCTTTGATATAAACGTTTATTACGCACCAAGGGTTCTCATTTCCACTTAATGTAAACCAAACAAGAATTTTAAGCAATTATTAGTTGCTTGTGCTTTTAAAGTCCATTTTTTAGGCGTTTCATGTATTTCAACTTGCTGTAGAAGCATTTCGTAAAATGTGTAGTTCAATATTTTTTACAGCTTTGATTCACAATAAATTGTGAGAAGTGTTCCATTCAGTGATTCTGAAAGCTGTGCACAGTTGGTCTGTTGATCAATTTATCGAAGTTCAAAGTGAAATTCACATCAGACTACGGTCTTGGAACTAATTTAAAAAATACATTGTATATTTCTGCATCTTATTTGTTTAAAAATGTTACATACATGTATGTTAAATCAAATTTAAAACTAAGGTACAATTTCCATTCGCTATTTTTCAAGTTGACATTTGCAATATCAGGATAGTTAATTGGATCGATACAAATAAAACGTCTAGCATTTTATTTGTATTCTGGGATTATTATTGAAAAAAGAAATTAAATTTTACTTTTCGAAGTACTCCAATTTCCAATATAAAACAAAGTAGTTCTAAAAAAATATTCTTAATTATTCCTACCCAATTTTATCTTTGACGTTTTCTATACCAAAATGTTCCTGACACAATAAGGAACTTAAACAAAAAACGTAGCAGTGTGCGGTTTGTAGGATAAAATAATTCATTGATTTTGAAAAATTCTCGAGTTTGAATTTAATTTTTGGGTATTCAAATTCCACACTTTCATATGCCAAAAAATCAATTTACTCAATATTCTATACATCACATGTTTAAGCCACAAAGAAATGATCTTATTTGACAGGCGGATAAAATCTGTTGATCCGAAAAAATATATCCTTTTGTAAGCGTGCTTAGGTTTCCAACTGCGTCCGTTGTTTGTGAACACATCGCAAAGTGGCAACATCTGCAAACTTCGTGCCAGATGAGCTTATGAGACTTTGATGCACAGCTTTAAAGCGACATCTTGTACAGAGCTCAATTAAAAAGTTTGTGGGTTTCTTTTGATTTAGGCGATAACTTTTTAATGTGTCACCTTTTAAGCAGCTATTTTTGTTCCAACTTTGTTATTTTTATGATTTGTTAAAGTTTGATTACAGTTCCTTCTTAAATTTGGTGTAATTTTTAAAAAATTTAAGCGATATATTCTGCCAACTATTTGGTGTTCTACTTTTCGTCACTACATCATAGAAATCTTGCATTCCAGATCTAAGTAGTTTTATGAACAAATTATTACCATAATGTAGCTGCCTGGTGTCTATCAACCTTTACACTACATAAATATCACTCTAAAACAAATTTATTTAAAAACATGGCTATAGTACGAATCGCGAATAGCGAATGCTCGTAGTAAATTGTATTTGAAGTAGAATTTTATTCCCAAAACAGATTTGGTCTTATTTATACTGTAACTTACAAATCTCGATAATTTGATATTTTCAATATTAATTTTATTACCTCAATTCGAAAAATAAATAGGTACAAAACTCGCAGGATTTTGTTTCAATTTTCCTTTTTTCTTTTTCAATCTGATTCGCCGTCAGTGTACTTCGTGGAAGTACAATTGAAGTACCGATTAACTCCATTTACTAAAAACTACTTCGAAAAGTTACAATAAATTTAATAAAACATGTACTGAACAGTAAAGTAATCTCGAGTCAATTTAATCAATTTTTCTCACGAGTAGGGCAATGAGAGAAATACTGAATTATGCTCCTTTGTTAATTATTTTTTATTTTGAATTTCTTGAATGGAAATTGAAAGTAATTTAATAAACTGCTATTTTGGAGTTTTAGCCATGTTATTCTAATTCAATTTTAGAGTTAGTTGTTGTTAGTTTAAGTTTAACTAGTTTCGACTTAATGTGTCTTCTTCAGTGTATTCGTTGTAATCTCAAGTGTTGTTTTATCTATTCAATTAGAATCAACCTTAATTGAGGTTTTCAGGAAGATTTTATCTATAATAAATTGAATAGTTTCCTTGAAAGTTACTTTAGATTAGCTTTCACAAAAACGTCACTCGCAATAACAATGTATACACTTAAATAATTATTACATAATATGTTTTTTGAACAATAAGCAATCAAAATGTCTGTCTTCATCTTACACACAGAAATATTAACACAGTTTTGATAATAATTGGAACACAATCAAGGATTTCAAGAATAACATTCCTATAGTCCTTCAAATTCCGTTGTGTCGCTTTATCGATTATAACAATAAATTAAGCAATAACTTTGAATAAAAGTTTAAACCAGAGAATGCACAAACATACCTAATTGCTGGTAATAATCCTTTAAAAAAAGGAATGTAGATAAAATGTAAAGAAAAGGTTTGGTCATAGGCAGAAGTAGTAAAATAAAACAAATGTGGGTAGAAGTAATAGAGAAAATTGTGAAAGAAATTGGATATTTTAAAATTTAAAGTACAAAAATCATAATTTATTATTATACATATTTTGGTATGATGTCGTGATAGATACCTAATGATTAACCATAAATTGCCAAGTATATATAAATGTCTCAATTGTTTATCGTAAATTGTCACTCAAACATTAAGTTCAAAAAAATTATTAGGACAGCAGCTGTATGTATCGTAAAAAAATTCAGGTTAATAAAGTATTGTCGATTTATTTTTTCAGATATTGTCGTAGGAAACTTTAGAATAACGATGTAGAGCATAAGGATAAGAGCGTGCTCTTTTGTTATTTATTTTATTTAAAAAATATACAAAAGGTTTATCTGAATAAATTTAGAAAGTCAATAAGAATTTTTTATGTTTAATAAGTTGTGTAGCAGAATTTTTTACGAATTTCGTTTAAATAATTTTTATAATAGGGTCATGTCGAGTTTTTACAGCCAAAAGGACACACTGGTCCATCAGGATAATTTAAACTCGGTAATGGAGAGTGAGAACATTGGCGGAATTTTTTAATAAATTTATTGCGGTTATCACAAACTGGGTGTGCTCGTAATATATGGGGGACACAATGGGTAAATAAAAATTTGTTTTTCTATTATCCGAGTAGGTATACCTATTATAACTTTTTGCCGGTTTATTATAATAGCATCACGCGACATTGTATGTATAAACCTAGTTGTATTATATTTTCTTATAATATAAAAAGATAATGCTGAAATTATACATATTAACCATACCTCGTAATAATATACTAATGGAAATATGTAATTATTTTTTGTAGAAACAATGCTAATGCTAATGCGGTCTTCCATTTGAAATATTGAATACACAGAAATATTTACGGAAATTTTCTGTTTTTTCTTTTTATTTTTTAAGATTGGAATCTCGGTAATTATTTTCAAAAGCAGTCCCAGGGGCAGTTTATGCAATTTTCCGAAGCTCGAAACTCGACGCAAACCGCATTTGATTAAAAATAATGGTCGACAACAAGTGTTTCTGCATTAGCCATTTTGATATTTTTAGAAAATTGAAAGGTTTACTTACAATCAGCTTAATACACTTGAGAGAAAATTTTCAAATTGCATGAAAACCAAGATTGATTTACAGTGAGTTTGAAAGTGCAGCGTTTTAACTTCAACATTCAATTGCTACATATGCAAAATAAAATTGAGTTTAATAAATTAGATTGATTTGAAATACCAATGTTGCACCGAAGTAGTTTGCATTTAAATGAAGCCATATTACAAGCGCGCAGTTTTAAAACGAATAAGTGTCTGAAACCTAATGGAATTTAAATTAAATTTCCATTTTGTTGCATTTATTATAAATTGTAAATTACTCGTAAAACTACAAAAGCATTTATTATTCTAATCTGATTATTATATCAATATCAAATAATTTTTTTATCGGAAGTAAGTACACTTGACTATCAATTTCATCTAAAAACAGGCTCGAATGGTTCCTTTTTTTATTTTTTTTTCTATGAGTAACAACCTCAACCAAGCTATCTACCACGACATTTGCTATGTCACGTTTATACGAAAATATGTAAATTTCTCATATTTCGTACATAATAGCAATTTCTATGTCGATATATAAATGCATGCAGACTTTATTACAATTTAGTACTAGTATACATGTCACAATTTTGACAATTCTTTTATGTTTACGCACTACGCTACAGTTATATTTGATGTTTTGGTTAAAATATTATTTAAAAAAGAAATAAATCCAGTATACTCAAAAGTCCAAATATTAAAAGATGACATTAATTTTAAATTTCTTCATAAATATTTTAATAAATTTTGTCGTTAAAACTTCTAAATTTTTAAATTAAAAATTGGTTGGTTAAATTTGGTTACTTTCCAATTTATAATAATTTGAAAACTCTTACCTTTACTTAATTAAATCTTGAATAAATTATTAATTACAATTTAATTTTATACTCAGCTTTTCTGTTATAATTTTTTCACTAATTTTTATAATCTGTCCGCAGCATTTTATTTTTTCTTTTTAAAATTACTTACAAAATCGAACATCTCCAATCAACAAATTTCAAAACTATGTATTCAATATACAGCAACCACCTGCAAGTGAAAATGTACCGCTTATGACAGTAAACATGGTTGGATAGGACTGCTATATAAATTTCAAGTGATAGAGGAAAAATCAATGTTTACATAACAATAATAGTGTCGATGTCGTAGACAATATTCAAAAAGATAAACATAGTAACCTTATAACGTTTACGGAGCATTCAAATCCCAGCTGGCTGGACTGAAAAGAAATTGAGAATATTGTCACTAAAATATTGAATATGCTTTTATGGAGTAATTTTCCAGTCTAGAATCAATTCACAAAATAATAAGAAAAATATACGAGGAGAACACAAAGAAGGTTTCCACTAAATAAAACAGAAATTTTTATGGGAGTTCGAATGAAATTATTTTACCTGCAAATTCATCTTTAACAAATTAAAAATGTGATTTAAACTTTCAGCTCTTACGATACGCAGAAGTTTCAACTAAAACATCGACTCTACATTTGAGACTGAAACTAAACTTTGCACCGTTTTAATCTCCTTTTAATTGAACCTGTCGTCGACAAAACTTTCACATATAACGAATGTTGCTGTATACTTAAACAAAAAAGGTAAGCATTGCTGAATACCTAGGCCGAGAAACGCAGTCTTCAGTCTCTCTGTTTCCTTACACCTAGCTACCAAGTCTAGCACCTTTAATTTCAACATAGTACCTCCTACCAAACCATTGCAGAGGCAACCAAATTATTGTAATACTTTGATAATAAAAATCATAAAAAACTGGAATGGGAATCCAGGAAACCTAAACAATAACAACGCGGTTGTATATTTAGGTAGTTTTCAAATCTTGATGAAAAACTTTTCGTAAAGAAAAATCTTACCATAGTTGCTTTTAATTAAGTTTAACCAACAGTACTTTTGACAATATACCATAATTCTTATGTAATCTTCAGTAATCTTAAATGAAAGAAAGGATATAGTAGAATTTAGTTTCTTTTGTAACTTTATTATTAAATTAATTTTGTTAATATAAATTATAACAATCTTGCTCGATATATAAATGTCATCAACAGCTAAAGCGAAAATAAAGGCCATTCTCTTCAATGACATAATTATTTATTACCGACACGTACCAAGGGTTTATTAAATGAGATCGATTACATGCGAATACAATTTAATTAATTTTATTGTAAATTTCACTAATTTTGAAGTTGTAATTTTTGGAAACGTGAAAATTTGTGAATGATGCCTTCCAGATTACACAATTTCATGTTAGATGGCAAAATTTTAATTAAAGGCTGATAATTATTGAGATATATATTGTTAGTTTAACGATTACCTATGTTATATGATAGATAGCGTAATTAGACGACCATCTTTGTACGCGCACATAACTAAACATAGATTTAGAGGCATTTACCTCAAAGCTCTCGTCGTAATTAAACACGACTTAGGCAGGTACAGCAAATCTATAATTAATTAATGCGATACATAAATTCCTAATTAGTTTATCATAAAAATAAAATGGTAAATTCTACTACAATGAGAATTAAATGAGCTTAGTTATTTGAAACGCGAGCAGCCGCTTAGAAGAAGTTGAGGATAATATTAATAAATATTTTATTAATTTTCAGAGAATGGGCACTGTTCACGGAGAAGAACTGCCCTACGTTTTTGGCGCACCGTTGGTTGATGGATTCAACCACTTTCCCAAGAACTACACGAAATCCGAGTTGGCTTTGGCGGAAGCGGTTATCATCTACATAGCAAATTTTGCACGAACAGGGTGAGTGTGTTTCGATGGAATTCAATATAGGTGACAATGTGTTTAATAGAATGTAACATCTAAAGTTTTAGCGGAATAATCCCTTACAACACTTCCGGTATCGAAACTTCTTGGTCAACTTCAAACTTGATTGGGTTCACGAACGCTTTTAGTAATTAGAACGGATCGTTAGCTGTAAAGTTGCGGATATTAGAGGAAGTTTATAATAGTAAATTGTTGAATGAATAGCATATTGCAAGATCTTCCATGATTAAAACGTAGGCCTTTTTCTTTATTGATTAATATAAGTTCCAAAGTTTAATCTTTACGAGACTGAAAGTTTCCAAAAGTAGTCGCAAATTAATTTATCGATTTAATTTTCTTTTATTGATTTTTTTAACTCGAGTTTTCAAATTTGTAAGTAATTTAATTCAATTATCGGGAAAATTATGGCATAACTTTTAGTTGCTTCCGTTCACTTCAGAAGCAATAATTTTAATTTTAAATCAATATTTGAGTTTCTTCCAAACAAACTTTTCCCTTATTATAGTTTATTATGTTAGCGTACGTATGACGTGGAAAATATTTTACACTTTAAAATCTCGAAACTTCTCTATTCCTTTGCTATCAAAATATCGAAATTCAATTACTCCTTAATTTAAAATACATTTTTGCTGATGACAATTGCAGTATTTTTTTTTGCGATATCAATAAATTACAACAAAGCAATAAACCGAAAAATATATTAAACTAAGATAAGGATTAAAAATATTTTTCCAATATTCTAAATGAGTGGATATCCCGCGATATGCACTGGAGGGTGTTCCACACCCCCCAGACCCCCCGGTTTACTTTTAATTTATTTATATTAATTTATAATTAGATTAATTTATCATAATTATTTATAAAATATAAAGTCAAAATTGTAAACCGGGGGGTCTGGGAGGTGTGGAACACCCTCCAGTACATATCGCAGGATTTCCACTCTATTAGAACACTCAGAGAGTACCTCCAGTACATCGCAGAATTTGGAGAAGATAGGGAATTTATAATTTTGCAAATTTCGCCAGGAAAAGCCAGGACATTTGAATTTTTAAGGAAAAGTGAGGGAAGTTTAAACCTTAGAAACATTTTTTATTTAAGTGCCTTACTGCTGAGAGTTTAGCAGCAACTTTTGCGTTACTTTGAAAATTATCTGTCAATATTTTAGTGAAAAATGTAAACCGGGGGTTCTGGGGGTGAACATATCCTGCTATATGTACTGGAGGGTGTTCCACACCCCCCAGACCCCCCGGTTTACTTTTAATTTATTTATATTAATTTATAATTTATTTAATTTATCATTTAAAATGATAAAAATTGTTGAGTTTTTGGTCTTTTAATCAATTAAATTGACCGACGTTTCGAGTCCTTTTTATATATGACCCATTTTCAAGGATGTAAATTGACAAATTATTTGACAAAATAATAATAATAATAATAATAATTTGATATTATTTTGTCAAATAATTGTCAATTTACATCCTTGAAAATGGGTCATATATAAAAAGGACTCGAAACGTCGGTCAATTTTATTGATTAAAAGACCTAAAACTCAACAATTTTTATCATTTTAATTTATAAAAAAGGTCAAAGATAATAAATTATTACTAATTAATTTATCATAATTAATTGTAAAAATATAAAGTCAAAATTGTAAACCGGGAGGTCTGGGGGGTGTGGAACACCCTCCAGTACATATTACAGGATTTCAACTCTTTTAGAATACTTGGAGAAGCTATGGAATGTATTATTTTACAAATTTCGCCAGGAAAAACCGGGATATTTGAATTTCTAAGCGAAAGTGAGAGAAATTCAAACCTTTGGCTAGTGAATATTAAAGCTAGGGAAAACATTTATTTAAGTGCCTTACTGTTCACAGTTTAGCAGCAACTATTGCGTTACTTTGAAAGTTAACTGTCAAAAGTGTAAACCCGAAGGTCTGGGGGTGAACACCCTCCAGTAAATATAATAAAATTCCCACTTCTCTAGAATACCTACAGAAAATAGAATAATGATGCTGGAAATTTTGTTTTTAGCAAAAGTGAAGGAAATGTAAAAGTTTGGCTAAAGAAAATTAGAATTTCAGAAATTCATCTATTTCCGTCTAGGATAAAAGTTTCAAGATTTTACCCCATTCTACTGACAGTATGTGAAATTTACATGGCAACTTCAATCTTACTTAGCCGAATAAAAAATAAGAATAGAAATGAATGAGCAATGGGAGGGGAAAAAGGCTATTATAATTGTTCCCTAATTCAATATAGGAAAAGAAGTAGAGAATTTCCTTTTGATAATATGATGTAAAAATCTGTAGGGCTAACACAATTATATCCATATTTCAAAAAATGTTTGTTGTTCTTCTATAGTAGGAATAAACTTTTTGAGTTTTACAATATTTAACAAAGTAATGAATCTTTTGTTTTACCTTGTACATAATAGCGACTGTGGAAATCTAGATTTTCATTTGCTTCATCTTGGCTCTCTATACAGTAGTATTTACCTACCACATAAAAGAGTTTATGTTGTGCTAATGCAAATAATAATTTTGAATTTAAAATTAAATAACTATTACGATTTGTATGATTATGTATGACCCAAATAAACGAAAACTGTTACAGGAAACAATGTAACAACTTGAAATGATTTTTATCACAATGTAATTTTCATCAAATTCAAATTTACTATTCACAAAAATAAAAGTATAGCATACAATTATAAAGTAATTATGAAACAGGAATTTTGTAATAATTACTCTTCCAGATCCCATATTAAATTTTATTTTTCTGAAAAGAATACTAACGCGAATTTGATGTTGTTTAAATAGATTTTGCTTTTGTTTGTCTTTAAAACTTTCCAAACTGGAAATATAGGTAGGTACAAACACAAAAAAGATTTATTTAATTTAGTTTTAGAGAACAAATTTTATTTGCATACCTAAGTAATATATTTCAAAAATTTACAAGAAAATTTCCACTTTTTAGAAAATTTTATTAAAATAAATATAACCAACCGGCTGAAAGTTATTCGAAAAATTAATTATATGTGTTTTGAAGACGTACCTAACGTGGGAGGATAAACAAGTAGGGCACAATTCCACAATTTAAAATTGAAAGATTAACAAAAGTTATTTTTTGATTGTTAATAATTTGAACTTATGATTGTAAAATTACGCGACGCTGTAAATTAACTTACATTTCATCTTAATGTACAAATTTTGAGAAATTGCCAAATAAGGCGGAGAACGCTCAAGTTGGCAGAACTTCCAATTTACTCTGCCATTGTTCATTTACACGGTTCACAAAATCGAGATTCATAGGAATTTGAATAAATTTACTTTATGCTAATTTCATCTGTGTTCAATCCTATACACACATGCTTTTAAAGGTGAAATGGAAACCGCAGGTAAAGAATAATTCAAAAGGGGTGAAAAGGTTGAAGAAGCGAGAAACTCCATGCTGAAACTATTTAGATATTTATATAAGGTTCTGTTTGGATAGCTTTTTTATAGGCACACCAAAACTGTACATCATTACTTGTAAGTCAACCATTACAGGGCTGTAAAGTTAAAAAAATACAGACTGACGAATAAATTTTATATTAAAATTATTCGCCGGGAATAAATTTTTCTTTCCAAATTTCCCAGCAATTCTTAAATAATATAATTACCAAATACATGATGTTTGTTTAGTCTAACATTTTGTAGCTCTTTGTTTAGTCTACCACGAAATGCTTAAAATCAAGAGCAGCTATAACAAATTAACTTTAATTAAAAACTAAAATTAAACAAAAACTAAGATTAAGCTAAAACTTAAAATTCGATTAAAGTTAAAAAGTGAAGCTTAAAATTTAATTAGAAGTGGAATTTATGACAGAACCGATGATAAAGGAGTAAATAAAAATGAAGCATGACTGTGTCAACCGGAATAATTTAAATTTTGTTAAAATTCTTAATCATCTTGAAGTACTTACCTACTAAGTTTTTTCGAAAATAAATGTCCTGTAGGGTGGATTATTTTTGTTTCTCGGAAAAATTTACTCTCATGAAAATTCAATATTGCCTGTGTGTGGATAATGCTGCCCGTGTTATATAAACAAAATGATATTAAATTTATTAAAGCGAATACTGTAATGTACGTCTCCATGTATGTAAATATGAAATTGCTAACTTTCCATATTAAATTGGCTAAGTTATTAATATTTCAATTAATAAACCGAAAGCGAATAAATTATTTAAATTAAGAAATAATAAAATTGATTAATATTGTTAGTATATTATTAAACCATCTTTTACTATATTATATTATACTACCTAATATAATTAATTAAAACTGGCGAATTGAATTAGAATCTTAAACTAATTAATATCCATTCTGCGACGTGTGAATGTGCCTACGCTTGACTATAATTATATAATTGGATAAAATTAATTTATTTCAATTGATCTGCTACTTAGACGGGATTAACTACCCAGAAATGCTCAAACAAGATACTTTTAAAACTAAACGTGAATTGTAACTAAATAAATAAATTGAGATTATGCTTAATACGTGCGGATGGTTCATTGAAAAGCATTAGTTAATCAAAAAAAATCAAAACAAACTTTATTAAAGGATTCGAAAATGATATATTTGTTTTATTACGCCCAAATAAATTTAATGCTATTCAAGAAAATGAATAAATTTAATTTCTATAGCCTGTCGACACGGGGTTTTTGCCATAACATATGAAAGTATTTATTAAATATCCCATTCATTTACTTTAATAAACCCTCATATGAATTCATTATGTAAATCAATAAGGTTAATAAATATTTCCCTTTAATTAAACAAACGGCCACCTTAATTACCAAATATTATTTGTTACATTTGTATTCTATGAAGAAATATGCACCAACCCTAATTAGCTCAAACAGTGGTATGCGGTAGCGAGGGTTAAAAAGAATCATAATAAAATTATAGTGCTGCTTTATAATAATATGCAATTCTGGCATATAAAAATAAGTAAAATATTTACATATCTGCCAAGAACATTATACAAATCTATGCAGACAAAATAAATCACAACAAATTTTTGTATCATAGCGCAAACAAAGGTTAGCTTATAAAATTAATATAATAAAGCTTCCTTGTGTAGCGTTCCATGACTTTGCACCTTTACACTTTTGTTTAGTAGGTCCTCTATACTTAATACTTAAGGTTTTAGTTTTTTCAAATATGTTAATAGAGATAATTGTATTCGAATAGCCAGTGGCGTAACAAGCAGGTGAGGGACCCGTGTGCGAAGTTGTTAACGGGGTCTGACGGGGGTTAAAAGACAAAAAACATTTGTATACAGGACTCGAAATCCTACGATTTCCATGCAATTCCAGTGATTTCCAAAGAATTCCTTCCAAACAAGAGCGGATATAGGCACGAGTAACTACCCCCCCCCCCCTATTTAATGTTATTAAATATTTAAAAAAATATATAAATAAGTTTTTTATTCTTTAATTTTGTGAGATTGTCTAAATTTCCTAAAATATCCTAGAATTTTCTTTGATTCCCCACTTTACAAGATTTTTCGGATATTTTTCTAAGATTTTCTAGAATTTTCTACTTCTGCTCAATTTCTACATTTCCGAATTGTAAAATTAGTAACATTTTTATGGATTTTATGGGATTTCTTAAAATTTTCCGCTCGTTATTTACTAATAAGTTAAAAAAGTGATGGAGAAATTGAAATCTAGAATATTATAGACTATAGGTATCTTTTTTTTTGCTTTTTCCATTTTCTGGGATTTCATTGCTTTTAAAGATTTTCTTGAAATTTCTATGGATTTCTGGAGATTTTCTATATTTCTACAAATTTTCTAGAAATCTGTTTCTTGAGAAGTCTTGGAATTTTGCAGAATTTCTTCAAATTTTCCATTAGTACACACAATTTTCCAGGCGGTTACCCCTTTGTTTAGTACTACCTGGAAAACCGAAGGGAAAATCGTGATTTTAGCGAAATTCTATGAAATCTTAGTAAAACTTGAGAATGCTATTCTCTTCCCAAGGAAATCTTGGGAAATTTAGGAAATCTTTAGCATACAATACATTAATTCTTTTATTTTCTTTCTTAATTTTCTGAGATTTCCTTGGCTATTGGCTCTCCTAAGATTTTCTAGAATATTCAAAATTTCCCTTTTCCAAGATTGCCTGGCAAAGGCAGATAGGATATGAACCCTCACCCATGAGCCTTAAATTTTGAGATTTGTGCACAAAATTGTTTATCCCTGGTGCGCAAAAAAAGATTAACCAGAAACAAAATAACATTTAAAATGGAAATGTAAATTATAAAATACAAAAATAATTTTTCCTAAAAATAGTTTTGGTTCTTTTTTTATTAATTTAATTAATAATTAATTTTTCGACCTAAATTATAATTTATTAAATAAATCAGGACTTAAAAATCGCTCAAGACTTTTAAATATTTAAATAACAAATAATAATTGTATGTTATTTAATATATTGATTAGTTACAGATTATTCCCTATATAGCAATTACAAGGTTCTCACTTCTTTGGAAAATCTGGAAAAGTCATAGAAAATTTAAGATTTCCTTAATTTCGTCAGGGAATTTCTCATTTTTAGTGCCAAGTCAAAGAAATTAAATTTGTTTTTAAAATTTAATATTAATTTTATTTTATTTAAATATTAATCTTTTTTAATTAAAAATTTTTAATTCCTTGTAAAAATGATATTAAGCCTGGGATCGAAAAGTAAAATCAAAAATTTGATTTTGACAACATAAATAAAAAACTGGGGTAATTTGTTTTTTCAACAAATATAATTGCTCGTGCACTGGAGGGTATTCCATACCCCCCAGACCCCCCGGTTTGAAAGCCCAAATGTGTGTGTATACGTTTTGTGATTTATTTTTGTAATACAAATATTTCACTCTGTCATGTCAGAACAAATATATTTATACGTCATTTGTGTACAATTCATACCCCCACTTTTATAAACAAACGGTCTTAGTGCATATTTACACATCATGTACCGTAAAAATTTGCATCGGGGGGTCTGGAGGGTGTGGAACACCCCTCAGAACATAATATTTGTAAGACCTTTCAGAAATTTAAATTCCTGGAATGGAAAATTCTTTAACAATAATTGCTGATGCACTGGAGGGTATTCCATACCCCCCAGACCCCCCGGTATATGTTCCATTAGAACATATATGTATATCTACATATCGTTTGTATACAAACAAAAAGTTTTAGTGCATATTTATACAGCATATATCTATGCGTCATGAAAACTCTCACCGGGGGGTCTGGGGGTCCCACAGAACATTATAGTAAAATTCCTAGTACGGAAGTCACAAGCTTAAAAGCATGGCTCAGACTTCAAATTGAATCTAGTTATACACCTCCTATTTTTGAGATTTTTAAAGGTCACGGAGTACAACTGGGGGCTCTTTTAGCAAGGGGCCCGCGTGCGTCGCACCCACCTCCCCCGGTAGTTCCGCCCCTGCGAATAGCATTGAAGCGTAAAAGTTACAATGCACACAGCATGCAAATTTAATAATTAAATAAAATACAAACGTAGTAAAAGTATAAAAAATGAAAAAATAAAACAATGAACAATTTCAATAAAACTTGGAGAGACGAATTTTACATTTAAATAACAAATTTTGCAGGTAGATATTATTTGCAAAAAACATTTAACAAAACATATCTAGGATTTGTAAATGTTATTTAAAACTGACCAACTACAATACAGGAATACAAATTGAACTATGCTGAGACTGGGTTTTAATATTTTGTGTACAATTTGCATGTAAATAGCATTATTTAATACCAACTTATTTAAATAAATTTCATCAGGATTTATTACATAGCCATTATATTCCCAAGAATTATTTTATTAGATATGTTTAGGCAGTTATCGTATTTAAATTATTATAAATGTCGGTGTAATAAAAAATTTCCATTCACAATTTAGAGCAAATTCGAGAACATACTAGATTCGTTTTAAATGCACACACCGTTAAATATTCACATTCACAACGTTCTAAGGGCATTCGTGTGAACGTGCGCAGATATAACGCAGCCATCAGTTTCAGAAGCTTTATTCTTTTTTATTTTCAAAATTAGACTTCACTTGCTTTTTCTTTTAAGCATGAAAGTGAAAAACAATTTTTTCAATCGCGTTTTTTATCGATACAATCCAATTTGTTTTCTGCAAGAAATATCAAAGACTTATTTGTTTAAAAAAAATGTAAAAATAAATTGGTTTACAAATACAATAATTTGCAATATGCAAGGCTTTATGAACCAGGTAATACAAAAGAAAATTTTTACATAGTTTTTGGGGATAGGTGTTAAAATAGAAGGGATGATCGCGATTTCTAACTCGTAAATTTTTCAAAACGTGAAGAAACCGAAGATTATTATGAACCTATTCCTGGACTATAAGGTTTATAGGTTTTATGTTGAATTTTATTTCAAGAGCGAGGGAAAAGCTTTTTAGATTACGCGAGAAAAAATATCTCGACATAGCAAGATGTTTTTATCATATTTGCCACGTTTTTAACCAATTAAAATAATTTAAGTACGGTTTCCTTTCTAAAGTGTAATCTGTCAAATAAATTACAGTTGCTTAATAACGTACAGCTTATCTTTCTAAGATGTAAAGAATTAGTGATCATTAAGGGGTGGTAAAGAATAATTAAGTCGTTATTTTCTTTGCTATCTACAGTAAAATCTCAAAAGCTTTACGACTTCAGCTTTTAGTTCTTATAATGTATCGTAGCCTACTTAAGGCTTAGAAATTTTGAAAAAAAATATAGTGTTTTACCTTAAGCTCGGAAAGCTCCTTTTAAGACACCTTAAATTAGGATAATCTAAATTTCGTGCTAGTAATTGAAAATAAAGCGCTGTATTTTGAAGAAAAACTGAAAACGAAAACGTTCATTTGTTCTGTTTATGTATTGAATAAGAAGCTTTAACTTATCTTATTAAAGAACCCATGTCTAGTAAATGGTGTTGTAAGGCGATATATTGGTGAGTAGAGTCTTCATTCTTGGAGCATCAGCCCTATGAATAGGTCGTCACCCCGTTTCGCTTACACTTGTTTTCGTCTTTATTTTCTTAATAAACGTAAAGTATGAACACATTTTCTCAACCTTGTAACGATGCAAGCTATATCTTTCTGTTTATACAACACGTCCCCAACTAACTTTAATCTTTACGTCGGTAGATTCTTGTTCTCGGGAGTTCTGCAATTCTACCTAAGCATGGGCATTATGTTGGATTGAAGGAGTTTCTCCTAGAATCTACAACAATAAATAAAAATGGAAAATTAGTGGATTTTAAGTTTTACTAATATTGAATTTCGTTTCAGAAATCCCAACGAGAATCACAAGCAGGAACCAGTTTTGGCTGCCTCTAGAGAGAGAAATCGATTTCGTTCTATTTTGTGGGACGAATACGATTCCGTTCATCAAAAGTACTTAGAAATTGGTAAGTGAAATTTTAATTCCTTAAAAACTCAATTTTTAAAATTCCATTTAGTGGTTTACGGTATAGAGAATTGCTTCATAATTCTGTTAGCAAATGGTAAAAGATACAGCGATATCATACATTAAATAAGGCTTTACGAGAATGAAATCTTTAGTATTTCCTTAGTATTGCTTTATCAGAATCTTTTTAGTGAGAGCCATGTAAATAAATAAGCTTTTACAACTACTTATCTCCATTTCATAGCTTGGTATTTTAAAACTTTCTTTTGAGATTTCATTAAAGAAACTTTAACAGGGCGGTAATACAAGAATTTATAAGTGTTTTCAAGAAATAACAATTATTTTTCGAAATATCACGTTTTATTTCAAACTTTAATGCTCTGGTGTATAAAAGCTCCTTTTTACTTCCAATGTTTTAATTTTGCCTTTCAATTTACAACTTAATTCTTTTAGTTGGTCAACTCAACTTACTGTAGTTTAATGTGCAGAAAGTGGCAAATTTAATTTAATTTTTTTCATAAAATTTTATATAATTAATTGCAATATATGTCCGACTCGTGCAAATAAATGCGTACCTTTACAAACCAACTACACTCTATTAGCTTAAATGTATTTCATTTTGATTGATTTAGTATGGAAGACCTTATCAGGCAGATTGTAAATAAACCCACATGAGAGCAAGCTGTCACAAAAAGCTGGTCAATTTGTACTATAGTAAAGCTTGAATAAATAAACAAAAAACTTTACGAATGGTATACTGCAACTTTAATGATGATTTCGTTTAAGCTAAACTTACACCTAATAGAAGTCCAATAGAATAAGCTGTTTCTCTTACTTTTCTATTTTTGTCCCTGCTGCTCTGAAAATTATAACACATGGTGCTTAAATCTACTGTAGCGCAAACATGACAAGTCTATAGGGAATAAAATTGAATTTTCTTAAAAATTAGAAATAAAATTCGCCATTATCGGTTGGGATTGGGAAAAAATAGTGGATGGTAATAGCTTATCGGAAGTTAACTGCATAAACCATTGATGACAGATATCCAATCACCAATGTTACAATCATTTTGAACAAAAAAGATTTTAAAAATATAAATGAAAAATAACAAAAATATGAAACGCGTAATGATAACTGTTGAATTGAATTGAACAGAATTTTAACTCAATTTAATCGGAGTAAAAAATCCAACTTCAACAAAACCAAGGTGATCCTTTATCGTAAAATATTGCACCACTTATCATCAGTCATTGTAAGCATTACATAGATTGCATTGTTTTTTACAAAAAAATTTAAACTTATCTGATTTCTCTACAGCTATTTTCAATCCACAAATAAAATCGGAATTAATCATTAAATACAAATTGGCGGTCGCCTTTATGCATTCTGCAGTTTAAAGCTTTTAATTTAAAATTTAATACAAAATTTCACTTTAAATCTGGGAAAAAAAGAAAAAAGTATTATATTTCAAAAAACTTATATTTAATATATATTTCTATAATATTCTACTATTTCTTTTTATTCGTATTATTATTATGTAAATAAGTAAATTAGAAATATACATCAACAGGGTGGGGTTTTAAAGCATTGTAATAACAATAAACAATAAATTATTAGTTATATTGTTATGGCAGGTCCAACTTTTTTGTTCAACAAAGTGAATTGTTTACTTTTCTTTAAGGCATAATAATTTAATTTAACTTTTTTTTTCGTATACATTAGGTTTTTAAACAAAGAAACAGGATAAAAAGATTGAATGTATTGATTTTTCAACAAATTGCTTTGTTAATCAATAGCAAGATTCCCCACGTACAGGGTAAGTTGGTAAATTTTATTTTATTTGTTTTTATTAATTTGCATTCTACTGACAATCTGCAAAATTAAATTATAGGTAAAAAATGCAATGTCTAATTTACAGCTAACAGTATAACAGGACAGTGGCAGAACAGCAAACTTAAGACATTGCTGCTGTTAATTAAAACTTTAGTAATTTAGTATTATAAAATTATGCAATTGCAACTTTTATTTGAGAATTCTGACAATCTAACCTGCTAAATGATTTATGGTATTCAATACATTTATTTTCTTATTATTTTCAATACTACATTCGGTAGAATAGTAGTCATGTGAGGTTTTGGCACGTATACAATTCTACGAATAAGCAATAAACAAACTACATACACGCCAATTTGATTGAATACGGTATTTAACTTGGCAAACTTATTTGAAAAGTCTTAACAAATTTCATGTAAGTAGGTCATAAAAATTTTATTGATTGTTAAAAATATACGTTGTAATTGATAATAAAACCTCGTAATGTGCATATTTAAAAACGGTGAGGATACAATAAAAATTTCCCAATTTACATAATGAACAGGAAAGCTTGTAACGGGAAATTTTCTACGTGTACAGACATTTTTTGTTTTTATTATAACATACACGCTAGTTGCATAATTGTATATAATGAAGTTATAAAAATTTTAAATTTTTACAAATTATTTAATTTGTTAGTTTTTTCGGTCATTAAATGCTTCCATACTTCTCATTATCTTCTTTCGGATTCTGGTTTTCATCGCAAGAGTACTGGAATGTACTTAATGTAGAAATATAAATTTAAAAAAGAGTTTTGATTAACTGTCGATGTTGTTTGTTGTAAAATGCCACCAATCACACAACTATTAAAACTTATTTAATTTAAACATTAACTTTTTAAAGTCAAAGGTTTATTCAAACCTGTCGTTCTCTTTGATTTAATAATTTGTATTTTTTACTTTATCCAAATCAAAATTATTAAATTATTTATCAAAAATTAAATTTTTAGAGAACTGCCCGCGCATCACGCAGACTCGGAGAGAACAAATTAAATAATTTTAAATTACTAGCAGTGTTTTTTGGATTTTTAAAAATTTAATATTGTAAGGATTCGAGGATCTTTACGATGGCACTAAATTTTGAAAGTTGTAAAATAATTATGTAAAATTACAAACAAATATTAAACGATATAATACATGAAACATGTGTTTTGGTACAGCATATTGTAATGTGAGCGTGTCTTTAAAATTTAATTAACTAATAAATTGTTTAAAATTTCATTAAGCAAGAAAGTAGTCATTACCCTTTACACTTAATTATTCCTGTCAGCTAAGACATATGTAAGTTAGTAATTAAATTTAATAAAAATTAATTAAATCGGAACCGGTACCTATTGTAAATCTCAAGTGATGTTATTGTTAACACTTCTTCTAACTAATTAGTTATGTAGTTTTAACTAAGCTTTAGATCAATAAAACATTAAAGCATTTTTCAAGCAAACGTCGAGTCGCGTCGCACGTTTTATTTGGAAACTTTTATTTTGTTCATTTATTTCTTCCAGCTTCAAATAATATTCGAGTGTTATTTGAGCGAATAAATTTGCATTTATAATAATGTTTAGTGCTTTTTGTTCGTTGTTGTTACCTTAGCCAAGCAAAAATTTTAAAGCATCCAGTGGCATCATTTCGCATTTTTATTAAAATTATTTTAAATTATTTATAATTATCGTTGGTTAAAGTTTTATAAAATTCAGTTTAAATAAGATTTTATTTTAATTTGTCGGCGGTGTGTCGAGCTGTTACTTGAAATTGGTAATTACAAGAAGTAAAATAGTGACTGCGTGACTGTTTTATTTAATTTATTTTGCTCCTCTTTGTGTACATTTCCAAAGAGAACTTTTAAAATTAAATTAATCATTAGTGACGTTATTTTTTGCGAAAGTAAAGGTACTCATTTTTGGTATAACCAAAAAATTAAAACTTCCGAAAGCTGGGAAATCGTTTCATCTATCAAAATGATAAAATTTATTACACTGGGGAAGTTGAGTCTTTTCTAAACACATTTTAAAATTCGTCTGCCGAATTTAAAAACCAAATCTATCAACTGCATTTTGTATGGAAGTAGTAAAGTGTCTGAAGCGTTTGGACATCAATATTCAAACTTTGTCTTGGCGAGATCATTTATTACATCTCTCGGCAGAGCGTCTCTCGGTTAACTGCAACCAATTTAAACGAGCCTGTGGCTATTATACCGTCGTCAACCCGCATCTCCTCTGCATTCTTGCCAGATTCTTCTAGGATTTAGATAAGCTTTTAAAGGATAAATTGTTTTTCGGAATGAATTAACTTTTTAATATGACGTATTTCTGCCACTTGAACATTATTCAAACAAGCTAATTAGGACAAAAGGATTTCCTACGACTTTTGGCTTTTCAATTCAATTTTGTGTTGGAATAATATAATCCTAACTTAATAAGATTATCGAATCGTGATAGGTAAAATAATCTTCAGATAGATTAGGTGATAACCGAATCCCTACTACAGCAAACTTACCCTGGTCGAGTTAATGGCGGACAAATCAAGCGTGAAATGATGCCGCACCCTCCGTCTTCCCTCGCTAGATCGAATCTCTTCGAGCGTTTAACACATCTTTCTTACATTTGTAAGATCTTGAATAATATATTATTTGAAAAATTCAAAAAAATTCTATAAGTAAAATAGGTCGTAATTTTCGGAAGTTAACGCAATAAATCAATGGAATAAAAATCGAATCAACTACTTTTTCACCTGAAACTCAGAAACCTGTCAAAGACACTCAATTATATAGAAATCTCTCGAGAACGTAGTTCTAGGACCTCAAACCAGCACTCTAACTCGAAGCTCAATGTGAAGGCAAAATCTTGAGATCATCCCGTGCACTCGTGCGACTTCATGAATTCCTCGAGAAGTTTTCCGAGTTGCTTCTATATTCAGTTAAAAATGAATCGAGGGTGCACAAGTGCTATTCTAGAACAAGCTTAAATTGAAGAAAGTTTTGATAATGCAAATTAAATAAAAGGAAGAGCCTTATTATTCATACCTATTGTGGAGAAGTAACATTTCTTAGCTAATTCTAAGTGCATTATGCAAAATTTATGGTACAAAGTTTGTTCAGAAATTACTGCACTTTTGGAGATGCACGTGTAATGCACCGATTGTCTCCTATTACCAACTGCGAAGTTATAATTGCGATAAAATGGTTCGCTTATTTCATATCCTAGCAATTTTCGGTTTTACGAGGCAGGGATCACGGCTTCTTTATCTAATTCTTATATTTTCATTTTAAATTTGAAAATTCCCAGACTTGTAGAAATGTTTACCTACATTAGCGCGATGAAACTTACTTGTCAACCGTTGATATAGCTTTACTAAAGCTGCCAGGATTGTTTGAGAACTCACTTTCCTAAATTGCCTGCCTTATTCTATGTCTTTCTACTCTAATGTTTACTGAAAGAGCGCATTTTTGAGTTGAGTGCATTCTTATGAAATTTAATCCGGTTTTAAAATGGTTTAGACTTTCGACTAATATATTTCTGAAACCAAGCAATCAGATCCTTATTTCAAAATCTCGAAAAATAAATGAAATATTAACTAGCAAAGGGTAATAATTCATAAAGGTTTTCGCGAAATTAGCAGTTCAATTTTAACAGTAAACCAGTTATGATCTATGATGACAAGAAGCGCCATGTTGCCCGTAATTACCTTGTTTCTTGACGTGACTCGTGGAAACGTCTGAGGATATCCTAGATGCTCCAGAAATGATCGCGCTTCAGCTATAAATTTACCGTTCCCTCTGGATCAACCACGTCCCATCTCTGTTTATCACAGACTTTTGTATTTTTCTTGTCAACTTTTTACTTATTGGTTTTGTTATATGCAGATTTAAATTTAAATTTTTAAATTTGCTTCTTTCCAAATTTAACAAAAAATTACTTTTAAACGTGATTCTCTTTCAATACTCTATAAATTTATAATTTTTTATTTTACTTCGACATTCATTGAAATTAATCAGCCAAATTTATTTCTTCCCGGTCCATTAAAATAATCCTTTTTTTTTCGTTTCTTCCAAAAGAATTTCTCTAAAAACCAATTACTCTCAGTTCCCTGAGTTTTCACTGCTACAGGTGAGGTTAACGATCGCCCCACATCTAATAACTTTTAGGTATAATTTGTTAGTGTTAGATTCTAATAATTTCATTTGTATACTTTTTATCAAAATATGATCCTTATAAACTAACTAGCTGGAAAGCCCGTCAGCGGACGGGCAGCTAGACGGTAGATCTCCTTTTTAGTGGTATAATATTAAACATTTATAATTATAATTATAAATTATAGGAATTCTAGAAGAGTGGGAATTTTATTTTATGTATACTGGAGGGGGTGTTCACCCCCAGACCCCCGCTTTACACTTTTGACAGTTAACTTTCAAAGTAACCCAAAAGTTGCTGCTAAATTCTGAGCAGCAAGGCTCTTAAATAAATGTTTTTTCTAACTTTATTATTCTCTAGCCAAAGGTTTAAATTTCTCTCATTTTTGCTTAAAAATTCAAATTTCCCGGTTTTTCTTAGCGAAATTTGTAAAATTATAAATTCATTTGCTTCTCCAATTTCTGCGATTTGTACTGGAGGGTGTTCCACACCCCCCAGACCCCCCGGTTTACAATTTTGACTTCATATTTTTAAAATTATTATAGATTAAATTAATTAAAAATTATTATAAATGAAATAAAATTAAACCGGGGGGTCTGGGGGGTGTGGAACACCTTCCAGTATATATTGCAGGATATGTTTATCCCCAGAACCCCCGGTTTACATTTATTACTATAATTTTGACAGTTAATTTTCAAAGTAACGCAAAAGTTGCTGCTAAACTCCGAGCAGTAAGGCACTTAATAAATGATTTTTTAAGTTAAGGTATAAACTTCCCTCACTTTTGATTAACCCTGGAAATTAATACCACGTGTACTCTGTAATAATTTTTTTAAAATCCATTCTTGTAAATTAAGTTCAAAGTTATCGGAGTAGGGGCGAATATTCGTAGGTGCCTTTTAGTCATTAAGCGAATTACAATAATTGAAAATAAATTTTTATGGGTATCTCAGACCCCAGTGTGCAGTTTACGTACACTTTTAAAATCTAACATTAGTTTAATTTTATGGAATATTAGCTTTATTTACCGTAAAATAATTACTGATTTGTATCAAAGTTAGTTTTAAAGATATTAGGACTTCATTATAATCATATTTTGAAAAATTTTAAAATTCTAAATTAAAAAAAAAAAAAAGCTGTGCTATGAATATCAACAGCAAGGCTGAGAAGCTTGGCTAAGAGTAGCCAGCACATTTTCTGACAAACTAAAGTTTTTTCTGTTAAATATGTATAGATTCTCAATAACTTTGTTTTTTTTTTATCCCATTTTTCAAGCTTTTAATAATAATTTGGCCAAAAAGGACGAAAAGTTACCATCTAATATTTCCTACGTACTAAGGCAGTATTGGTAAAGAGTACTAAACAAAAATTTTGTTTAAATTGGCTGTTTACTTTAAAATATCGTAAAAACCATATTGGGGTCTCTAAAACCCAGTGTGCAGGACACGTTACAAAAAATAAATGTGAAGTTCCAGGGTTAAAAATCCAAATTTCTCTATTTTCTCCAAATTCTGCGATATGTACTGGAGGGTGTTCCACACCCCCCAGACCCCCCGGTATACAATTTTGACTTTATATTTTTATATTATTTCTCTAATTATTATTATAAATTATTATAAATAAATTAAAAGTAAACCGGGGGGTCTGGGTGGAACACCCTCCAGTACATATCGTGTAATATCCACTTATTTAGAATATTGGACAAATATTTTTAGTCCTAACTTTAGTTGCTTCAATATATTTTTCGGTTGGTGCAAAAAATCGACCAATCAGAGTGTTTTTTTTCACCAAAAAATGACACGCTGGAGCAGGAGCAGCGTGCTGGGATTTTATGTATTCGGATTTATTCAAAAACTTTTTAAAACTAATTATTATAATAATGAGAATAACTTAATCATTTCACTTCAGGAAAGAGAAGGTTTGCTCTGTTCGAAACAAGTTTATTTAAGCCTTTTTGTTTTAGTACCTTGAGTAGTATACTCGCAACCCTCGCTTGCTGCAAAAATGTTACTGTAGATCGATTGATGACAGCATGTTTGACTTTCTTTTAGTCTTTTAGTCATTTTATATGCGACACAGGGGACACAAATATTTTCAAGTTTGAAGATATTATAACTATAACAGCTAGGTCTCTTGTAGCGCTGAACTACTATTTATTTATATTTTACATAGATTGGAAGAACTGCTACAGTGATTTTATTAATTGAAAATTTAAAAAAATAATGTAAAATTAAGAAACAGAAATTAAAAATTGATCGACTGGTTTATTACCAAACAATGTAATTTTTTGTCGACAATACTTCGGATAATATTTTTGTCTCCAATGAAAAAATAAATTAAATTTCTCTTTAAATCAATTTGGAAATATGTACCTACTCAAAAAGCTCTAAAATACAAGATGACATTTGAAAGGATCCATGAAAGCCTATGACATGAAAATGTGATTAGTAGCTCTAAAAACCGAAATTTGATTTTACTATAATTGAAAAAATAAATTAAATTTTTAAATTATTTGCTGTAAGTAGAAAGAAAGTTTTTAAACAAATAGAAAAATTAATCAAAACCAAAAATCCTTACAACCAAAAGCCATGCGCGAAAATATAAGCGACTCAGTGTCTTACCTTGAGGAACATCAGCTCCTATGTTAATGAATCTCCATTCCATCCAGCTAGCATTATGGTAAACAATAAACAAGATTTGCGTAAGCTGTATGAACAATATCATCAACTAATTAATTACATAGTATAGTAGACACAAAATGTTTCCAAGTTTCAATTTTCTTTTAAATAAACAAATATCGTTAAAAACACAAAGAAGAATTCAAAGCGTAGCGTAGGTTGACTACATTGTATGTTGCGAAAATGTTACGATTTTGTTTGAATTAAGAGATCTCTTAAAAATACAAATCGAAATAAAAATAAAGCTGTTGTTGAAATTCAAAAAATGTTTGTGAATTTTATTTTATTATTTTTCATTTTCAATTAAAAATATACCTACAAATGCAATGGGCAGAATAAGACTAAAAAATTATAAATCCAGTAAGAGGTCAATAAAATCGTATTGAAGACATATAAAATGAAATCTGAGAGGATTAGAATGAAAATTGGAAATCAAACGTCGACCGGTAAGTGCGGAGGGATGAGAATCCTTATACCAATACAAAAGTGGTTGTTAAATTGGAAATCAGTTGAAATTATTTAAAAAATATTTGAACTAATCAAGAGTTGGTAAAAGTTGCTCGAGCTTTTGTATTTTATTGTGATTTAATTTTATAAGGAGAATTAAATCGTTGCAATGTTAGGAATTTCTAAATTAAATGTAACTAGGGCTAGGGGTTTGAATAGATAAACAGCTACTACAGCATTTACGGTAAGCCACATTCTTGACCACACCTGTTCGTTGCCATAGTTAATTATCAATAGTTTGCCTCCTGCTATAGAGAAGTTGAGTTGCGCGATATTAAGAGCTTAAAGCCAGTGCAAATTATGTAATTGAATTTGCGACTAATCCCTAGTATTGTGATAAACCGTCGTAAAGTTGCACTAATTTTTTTTCTCTTTTTTAGGCATGAAACCCCGTATGAAGAACCACTTCCGAGCCCATCAATTAAGTGTTTGGTTGCGTTTAATACCCGAACTCCACAGAGCAGGAATGGAAGACGTCGTGGCGAGACACAATTTATTTAGAAATCACAACAACGCAGATTTATACGACGGTGCTGTAAGACCGGATCCTCTCTCCCGTGTAAGTTATTACGAACCAACGACTGAGCTTTTTCGAAGAAAAACAAATTCAACTCTCCAATCGTTAGAATCACCTACTACGATGGATACCATGGTAACGACCTGCATGAGTGTTGTGTCTTCTGGAAACTTTAATCATCAAACGTATCAAAATCAAAATTCCTCGGCCGATACCCTAGCCAGTTTAGAGGCGGCTGGTTACGCTGCGTACAGCACAGCTCTTAGTGTTACGATCGCGATCGGATGCTCTCTCTTAATTTTAAACGTGTTAATTTTTGCCGGAGTTTATTATCAAAGAGATAAAACGAGAATGGAAGTTAAGTCGTTACAGCAGCAACAACAGCGTAACCAAGCCAATTTTGAAGCAATATCCAAGCATGGGCATTACCACATTGGTCACTCCCAAAGCACGAGCGTGATGGTAGACGTCGAACAAGACACCTCGGCTATGATGATGGGTGGTAATAATCAACAGGACATCAATACGTTGTCAAAAAATCAATCACATCTGTGCCCGGCAAACATGCAGATATCGAATTCTCTAAAAGCTCCGCCACCCAGTCCAAATGTTATGAGCAACTGCATGACACTTCCAAAAAATGCTGGAGGTTGCATGCAAAATTACAATCAAGGATGTATGACACTTCCAAAAAACGTAACACTTATGAACAATACCGCCAATGTAATTGCGGAAATGCAACAACACGGTATTGTTCAGCCTCCAAACGGTAGTGTTCCGCGCCCACCACCGCCTCCAAAAGTGAAAAGTCCTCCAGAGAGTCAACCGTTGTTAATATCACATCACAATAATCAAGCCAATAAAAACAACATGAGGGTTCCTCAAGCTGCGATGAGCGAAATGCGCGTGTGATAGACTGAAACCTAATTTAGTTACATTTCTACGCTCAATTCGTCCTAAAATGCGGTAAGAACGCTTAGAAAAATGGCCTATTTTATGGCTTACGTTTTTTTAGTATAAATTATATAAAAGGATAAATTTAATTATGAATGTTTGAATGTATAATAAGTGTACATTACGCTGTTTTGTTTCTGTTTTGCTGTTCCGAATTTATTATCCCGTTTCTGATACTTCATAACTTACATTATATTTCCTGTTAGGGCAAAGAGTAACCGAAACAATTGTTTTGTTCGAATAAGTTGTTATTTTGAGAAGTCAACCGTCGTACAAGAAAAACTTGAGTTGTTTATTTGCAAAATATACTGTGCCAAAATTTTTGAAGTCGATGGCACTGCCGCCGAATTTGTTTTATGAACCAAGTTCATAAAATGTAGGTGACAACATTTTTGACGGACAATCCGTAAATATATTGTACATATTAAGATAATTATAGTTTATACGTTTCAAATTTCAACGAAAAATTAGAATATCTTAAGATTCGATTTTTAGACAATGTAAATACTATTATGTGTACTTTTTTCGGTGAATTTTGGAACTTTAGAGAGAAAACACTTCTACTTCACGAACATTTTAATACTGATGATGTTCTTAACCACCACTACAATGTACTGAAAATATTTGTATTCCGCGACTCGTTACTAATGTTTTAAGTAATGTCACATATTAATTATTAATAAAGATTTAATGACGTATTTCGTTTTACCCATTTTTATTACTGTAATTACTTATAATTATATATAATTACTTATAATTATATTATTATAGTACTATTTATTTGTTCACTTAAGCGGAATAATATTTAAACGTTACTGGAGGATTCCCCGTTTTTCTATATTTTCGAAGTAACGCGAAAAGTTTAAAAGGCAATTAAAAAATTTTTAATAATATAAAAACAAATAAGTTTCTCAAATTCTAATTTTCTATATCCAACCGCTTTAATTTCCCTCACTTTTTCCCAGCTTTTCCTGACGAAATTTGTATAATTCTTCAGTGTTCTGGATTTTATCAAATGTACTGGAGGGGGTTCACCTGTTTTGACTATAATTTTAACAGTTAACTTTCAAAGTAACGCAAAAGTTGCTGCACTTTTGCTTAAAAATTCAAATTTTTTGGTTTCTCCGGGCAAAATTTGTAAAACTATAAATTCTGTGATATCTACTGGAGGGTGTTTCACACTCCCCAGACCCCCCGGTTTAAAATTTTGGTTTTATATTTTTAGAATTAACTTTCTAAGTAACACGGAAAGTTGCTGCTAAACTCCATGAGTATAGTATGCTTTCCAAGTTTTAAGTTTTTCTAGCCGAAGGTCAAATTTCCCGGTTAGTCTTAATCTAAGTTAGTTTAATATATTTTTCGGTTGGTGAAATTGTAAACCGGGGGGTCTGGGGGGTGTGGAACACCCTCCAGTACATATAGGGAATATAAATTTCGCCAGGAAAATTCGGAAAATTTGAATTTTTAAGCAAAAGTGAGGAAAATCAGAGTGTTTTTCGACCAGGAGGAGCAGAAACGTGCTGGGATTTTATATATCAGGATAATAGATCACACGCACGAAGAAAACAACGCGGCGATTATAACTGCAGGTAGGTTTTTTTGCAAAATATTTGAACGCACCCTGTACGTTACATTTAATATTATTTTAAAATATAAATGAAGTGCTAAACTGTTTCAACAGGAACTCATCCATAATATTAAATCGTTTGAAATGAAATAAGTTAATTTATGTCGGTATATCTTTATATAATTTCCACTGAGTTTGTTCTTTGTATACATTTTAATTTGAAATACAATTAATTACTTATTTTAATTGTTAATATTTGTACGAACGATCAAAGTAAAATCTGCGATATAGGAAGAACATTTCATTACAACTTCCTGTAACGCTTAAATGAATTCATCCTGTATATCTACGGGCGTTTTCTAACTCTCAAGTTAGTAATTAATCAAACACAAAATTATAAAATTAAATTTCTAAAACACATCTACCAAGCAAAAGCGAAAGTTGTACTTGAAAACACTCAAAAATTTGATTAGGATAACAAAACATTACTCGAGTTAGTTAACGTTGTTATGATCCAGTCAAAAATGTTAATGTCCGTTCGTTCAAATGTCATTAACATTAAAATTTGGAGTAAAAAAATACTCTTTGGTGTCAGTCATTTTAACCTTTGGAAAGATAGTCCAACTCTTTGTGCATGATTTTTTACAGCATTGGCGCTATTACCGAACCTAATATTACTTTTCGCACCGCCTGAATATCGATTATGATTCATCTGCTAAAGGTACGTTAGGATTTTTTTAATTATACTTCCAGTATGACTGGAAGGGAATGACTAAAGCTCTGTCATTTCAAATAGTAGTTCTTATAGGCAAAATAAACCATTCAATATTGAAAATAATAAAATTAAAGTTGGAATAAGCAATTTATTTATTTTAAATATAAAAAACCTTTTTCGCAAACTTGAGTTTCTCAAACTGAAATACTGTAGTATATACTTATTGATTATATTAACTAATATGTACAAAATTAGCAGTCTTGGCTAACATACAAGAACCACCTACAGAGGCTCAACTGATTTCGAACACATTATATACGTATAATACGTAACAAATCAAAATTATAATAGTAGTATTGTTAAACTTTCGTAAACAAAGCTAATGTTTACAATTCTCCCCTTATACTTTCTCAATTTACCTTCCCAAAAGCGACTCACACACCTAAAAAGCATGGACGTAACAAAAAAATAATATAACTTTGCATTTTTTTCGGTGTACGACTCGCCTAATCATAATAATAAATCCTAATTACAAATATAAAATGTAATACTAAAAATTTGCATCTTAAATAATATTAATTCAGTCTAAAATTAAAATTGTTAAACAAAAACATTAACAAAATATTTTTCTCACTACTAAATCGGTTCGATCCCAGTTAAATCTTACCGAATTTCAAAATAATGACTGTTAAGCATAATATTGATTCTGAACACAATTCTCACATTTAAATGATTCAACACTTCAAACTCGTTTCACCACGGTCCCCGTATCTGATTCTTCAGATGGACACGATTCCGAACTGGAAGACTCCTTCTTAACGGCGGGGTTGGGACCCTTAAGCAAAGTAGGAATTTGTGACGTTTTGTTTCCTACATTTCGCTTTAAGAGATCCAATTTATCGGTCACCAATTTTTCGTCGTTACTATTTCTGGCTATAACACGTGCTCCGGCTTTGTTAATCAAATCTGTCGATTTTTTAGCCACTGTTGGCTTGATAACAACTTTAGGTTCGATTCTCTTGATTGGATGATCCAAATCTGTAGTTACAATGGTTTTTGGTTCACGTTTTTCCGTTGACTCTGGAGTTTTAACTGGTTTTAAGTGTTCGTATATTTGTTGAATGTTTTGCTTGTAAATATCGGGAGTGCTTCCGCTCTTTTTACCAGAACTAGAGTTGGGAACGAGCGGACCGATATACAGATTATTAAATGTTACTTCTGGTTCTTGTGGAAACGGCGGTTCCTCGGCTAAGGCTGCTGGGGTTTCGAACATTCTTGGTTCGTTAACATTTCGACCTAGTGTAGACGAAGTTCTGGGTGGTACAGCTGGTGGTGATCGCATGGTTATTTTGCCAGTCGAGTGAGAAAACGATCCATCTTGAGGACCAGGATTGTTTAGATAGCCATGCGCTGGCATGGATAATCGTTTTTTAGCTAAAGCTTCTTTACTAGGTTGTGGAAAATCCGGCAAAACTTTAGGAAAATTCCTGCGCTTTATTGTTTGTAGTTGCTGTTCTGGCGTTAAAGCTTGAACACAATCGGACGATTCTTCCTGGCAGGTTACGTTTATATCGCTTTTGGGATCGAACGTTTGCAAAGTTTTCTTACTGGGTATTTGGGTAGGTGGAACGAACTTCCGTAAGTCTTTTATCGGATCAGATCTAGAATGTTGATGTTGGATTATCAAACCATTATTTGTTTCTTTATTTGCTTGAGGATGCTTTAGGTTAATTGAAGTTGTATTTTCATTCGGCCTTTCAACTTTCTCGTGAATTTTAACTACATCTTCCAATGTGACCGAACGTTTCAGTTGAGGTTGCACTTTTGGTTCCAAATGGGTATGATCGAAAGATTTGGTTATCTCGATGGGTTTTTGACGCATCACACTACTACCTCGACCCGATGGTGTTGCATCAATTGCAATCGATACTTTGGCGGATCTCTTGAGAACCGGTCTAACGTTCGTGTTTTGGACGGGGCTAGACTCGACTTTAGTTATCTCATCGGGACTTACCGGTCTGGTAGGACTTTGACCTATAGTGGAATTGCTATCAAGATTTGTGGCGGATTTAATACTCTCTTGTTGTTTTTCTTGTGCGGTTTTGTGTTCTTCGGATAATTGTTGCTTTGTGCGTCGCAAAAACCTCGGACTGCATCTTTGAACGATTTCTTGCGCTATCCAGTCTCGTACCTTGGTGTGCGGATCGATTGTGCTTGAAGATGTTTGTCGCATTAATTTAAATCTTGTGTTGGATCCATCTTCGCTGATTTTAACGGCCTCGTAAATGTCCTCACTTTTGGACGACTTACTGATCATCCGCATTAAGTTGCATCCATCCCTGTCGGAAGCGTCTTCTGGTATCTTTTTGTCCACTACCGGTTCGGATGTTGCTTGATATTCTTCTTGTCGTTTGGTTTCTTTATTTTTCAACTTGATGCATTTGTAATATAATCCAGCGAAAACTACTATGTTGACCAGAAGGAAAACACATCCTATTATGACTAGCAAGTTTGTTGCACTGCCAGTATTTACGTCTTTCTCCGATTCAGCAGTAACGACGGTACCAAATTCAATCGTTCTTCCCGAAATGTGATTATCTATAGGTTTGTATTTAATGGTTCCGTAAACAGAAGTGGGATGAGTTGGAGGCTTGTAAAAATTGTCAAATTTATCAAACGACGTGATGGTGGTTGTCTTGCCGTAAGGTTTTGGGTGCAACCACGAAGGTGGAGTTGGGGCAGGTTTATAATTCGATTGTGAGTTAACTTTCGACAAAACTTCGTTCCAATACCGCACCTCGGTTTTACGGTAGTGATACCTCACTTCTGGGGGTATAACTATAAGAATCAAAACTAAAATAAAGAAAAGCTATGAAAAATATCGTAACTTACCCAAGTAAAGGTAACTTTCATCTTGTATATCGTATTCCGGCCATTCGACATCAAACTTTAGCCAATCGACTGGATTTAATGTTAAAAATTCTCGTTTGCGTGGAACGTTGGGATTTCTGAAAACAAACAAGCAAACAAACGCTAATTAAATTATCAAATTAGCGTAATCAATCAAACGTGATATATTAAATTTTGTTGTTTAGTTTTATTCACACTTAATTGAACAGTTTAATACCCAAAAGTTTAATTTGAATAAATTAAATGCAAAAAATGAAATGGTTGGGATTTGGGTGTGCATTTATTCCATTATTCATGTAAATGGAGCTGTTACATAAGCGATAAATTAAATAATGTATTTTAATTATATCAGCATAAATATAAATCTTAAATGTTACACAAGGCTCAGATGTCAACTAATCAGCCTGATTAAGTGCATTGTTAGTTGAAATTAGATCATGATTAATTTGATAAGCAGATAGGAGCCTTAATGACAGGTAAATACCGCTACATGTAATCTATTAGTTGTAACGTATATCCATTAAGATGTATGTCACCGTCACAGGAGAGCCTAACCTGGCAAATAAAGCATCATAATTGGAAAATTATAAAAGTGTTTATTATTAGGGGAGCTTAACGATGGTTAAATTAAATAATTGTTAACTATGATGTATAATAAACGTTAAGGTGGATGAAATAATGTTTAGTGCCTATTGTTTGTCAGCTGCCCATAATGCTTCAGTCACATTCAAATGCTAAAACTAATTAGTGAGGGCATTGTTTCTAATAACTCACATGAGGAGGCAAATGAGTGATTGTTGGTTAGGTTATTAAATTGCTGATGTATTGATTAAACAAAATAATTAAAATTTAGGTTAGCAAATGTCCAATAACGTTGCAATTTAACGCAGCTACAGAATTTATTGAAAGTAACTTTCGCTAACATTCAGCCATAAATTTTTGAAAATTTTGTTATGACTTTTTAAACTTAATTTTATTATGTATTTTTTACCCCGAATGTGCAAAGTTTGCGAAGTAGGTCATTATAACTTCTGAAAATAATCGCTCCTGTGCATTATAATGATCAGTGAAGTGAAATTTTGGTCCATCCAAAGGCACTCCAAAGACATATGGCAGTTCATCTCCATGTGCGCTCTTATTACGCTGAAAAAATAAAAAGTATAAGTTTTATTTTCCTTTGTTGTCGTCGATCTAATGACTAATGAAATAAAATTGTTGTCAAAAATTTGTTAACTTTTCCCATTTCAAGAGAAATAGAAAACTTGCCACCAGATTTTGTACAAACCCTTGAATTATATTTAATCAAATATTATTGTTATAACAACAGTGTAGGGAAAACCCTAGAAAATTGAATTCATTCTCGAAATTGAAAATTACATAATATAAAACTGAAATCGAACGTCCTTACGTTTTGTTTATGCGAGTTCCAGCTTAAAATTATTTTATTTTGTGAGTTCGCTTTTGTTTGGTGTTTTGTTATTAATAATAATGAAAGTGTTGAACCCCATTTTTCCGGATCTTTTGTATGAGCAAAGTTGAACAATTAATTCTACCAAATTACTGCAGAGAAATAAAGACAATTTTGCAAAGATTGTTACATTAAGGCGCTTGAAAAGAGATATGGCTTCACTTAAAAATCGTCCAAACTTAGAACCTTGATTTATAGCGGGACTTTTAGAGCCAACTTCATCTGCAGCAATGCTATTGCTTCCAAATGAAAAGTTCCCTGCTGTAGTAATTTAAGTTGCATTCTAATCAAGTTTTTTTATTATAAAGAGTCTACAACACTAAAACAAATTACTACGGAATATCGCAATAAAAAACCCTGATAGATTTTAAATGTAACAAATTCAGTTGATTTAATTTAATTTTTCTTAGTAATTAAGTAATAAATTTATGTCACCAGCATAGTGCTGTAAGTGTAAGTAAAAGTACTATCTCAACCTGTGCCTGTGGGTTATCCAGCTTTTTTAGTACCCTACTAGAATAATTATAATAATTTAAGGATGTGTGCCTTAAAGTTCAAAAATGGATTCTCATTTGAGCCCCACAAGAGAGTTTCCACAAAAACAAAATTCAGATTCCTCGCATTAAAACTAGTGGGTTTAAGGCTTAAAATGGCAATCTAAAATTTTTCAGAATTTTCACTACCTATATAAACCAATACATTGTTGAGTGTTTTTTGAGGAATTGAAGAAATTCTGACTGCGCCATTCTATTTTTCTCATCAATTTGCATAGGAAACCGCTAAAATAGTTGCTAATTGGCAACTTTCATTTTTTGGGGTCAAAAACCACCAAAGGGTTTTTGCTTTTTTCAAAATTCTTTAAAGATTTAGTTGGCCTTTTTATTAATTAATCCGACGTAGTTTAATGCCTAGATATAAAAAAAACAACCTGGGACTGGCGGAAGTGCTCGAAAGTGAACTAAAATGCAAATCAAAATTTCGAACTTTAAAGCTGAATTTAGATATGCAATAATTATAGAAGTTGCATTGTTGATTTTTTTCAAGGATCATAAGGATAATAATTATTTATTTGAAAAGAATTTGGCTTACCCATTAGTACAGTACAATTAGACTAAAAAACACCCAAACCGGGAAATCCAAAAAATAAATGGTTTAATTGCCACAAAATGTTGTGTACTCGTTCCTCTATAAGTACTGAAAAGTCTCCCGTTCTAGAGCAACGGGTTTGGGTGGGGCAAGGGGGGAAGAAGTTAAAACCATACGTTTCTACAATTTTTGACAAATATCTCGAAAATGATGGATGATACCGAAAATACCATTGTATACAAAATTAAAGACCGTGACATTTTCTACAAAAATGGGTCTATAAATTTTTTTGGTAAACTCTATAGATTAGGAGATATGGGGGGGGGAACAGTTTTGATAATTTTCTTACTTACTTTTTGTTTTTACTGTAATTTTAAATTAATTTTAGAATTTTGTAATTACTGATGGATGTGATGGAGAAGAGAAGTGATATTAACCCTGTAATGAACAATTGAAATGGATTTTCGTTAACCCATTCATGCGCGTCACAAACTATGTCCAAAATCTGTACTAAAATCTGTTTTGGATAGGATTTTTGTAAATATTATTACATAGAAACCTTATCCTCACAATTACAAACACAACAAAAAAAAAGATCAGCCAAATCGGTAGAGTCGTTCTCAAGTGATGAGCGTACATACATTATTTGCGTTTCATTTTTATATTATATAGATTGTATGTCTATATGTAATTTTAATTAAATGTATTAAAATGATTTTTACAAATGCCAGTCTGTAACTTACAAAGACTTTTTTTCATATAAATATATTAATCCTGGAAAAAAGTATTCAAGAAAGGCAAAAATTCATTAAAACTTTCCTCCTCCATATCTTCTAATCTGTGGGGTTTACCAAAAACATGTTTAAGACAATTTATCTCGAAAATTTAGCGGCCTTTAATTTTGTACAGAACGGGATTTGCTCTATATAACGCCATTTTCGAGATATTTGACAAAAACTGTGGAAATGTATGGTTTTAACTCCTTCCCCTCATCGCCCCACCCAAACCCGTCGCTCTTAAGTGGTATTCTTTTTAGTACTTATTTTTTGGATTTCGGGGTTCACATCTAATTATACTGTACTAAATACCAAATAATTGTATTTTCAAGCATATTGTATAAATGGAAATTTAAAAAACATATCAACACAAAGAACTGAAAATGTTTCATGTGGAGCACCCTGTATGTGACTTAGTAATTGTCAAACTATACTATGATTATAAATAACAGTGCTTATACCTCTGATATGTAGGTTTTACCTCAAATTTTGTATGTATTTGATGTACAACAGTAGCATTTATTATTACAGTTGAAATAACATACAGAATCATTGTTTATTTGTTAACAACAAAAATTTCTGCCAAATAGAGATTTCTACACAAAAAGTTAAAAGTTTGATGCATTTGTTTAACTAAAACAATAACTAATGTAAATATTAATTATTCTTATTTGATGAACATTCATTAATCCAAATTTATATTGGCTTGTAAATTTCAATCAGAGCTATTTGTTATTATTGATTAATAAAAGGTCTACCCGCATTCTACATGATAAGAAAAAATTTACCAAATCAAGCTTAATTTGTTAAATACATAACAAATGACCGTTATTTGTACTTAACTTCTCGTAATTTCCCTGATTATTGATATATTTTTTAAAAGCAATTCTTTAATAATTAATGTTGTTTTTCCCCTGGAGATCGGCATCGATAAAAATAACGCAAAGATTAATCAGATCAATTTGTCTTAAGATATGTTAGCAGTAGCCATATTTTATTGACTAACCTAACAGATTTATCATTCACTCACTATTTCAAGTAGTCAAGCTTTATCCTTACTAGAAATTATCCCAATAAACTTTTTGGCTCATTCAGTAAGGAACATAATTTAAATCTAGAAACGGAAATACATATTATAGAATAAAATATTATAAAGCCTCGCCAAAACCAATTTATCACTTTTTTTAATCTAAAATTAATTGCCAATTTTATCTTTAATGAAAGTTAATAATTGAATTTTTAAAATTTGTGGCAAAATTCTTCTTCAAATTGTAAGTAATTGCAACCTGTTAATTAAAAAAACCTTGATTCGATTGCAGATGCCTATGGTCAATTGTGATTTTTTTAATTAACAAATTTTATCTGTTACTCTCGAAAGTTTTCTGTCATTGTTTCAATTTTTAAAACATCGGAATACATTTTGTTTGCGTTATTCGTGTAGTTTATTGTTAAGTCCGCTATTCTCTGAACCAAAAAGCAAGAGCTTTTTACAAAAAGCTTTTTACGAAATACCGACCGATTTTTTTCAAGTACAATCTCGGAAAAACTGCTGGCAATTTATTTAACATTTTAAATTTTTTTACAATTTTACAAATTTTGATGCCTTAAAATATCACTTTTTTCGCAGTTTTTTAATTAAAAAAATTTTCGTTGTTGATATTATATTATTTAAGCATCAGATGTTACTTTCAAAACAATAGATAAATTTCTGGCTTTTATAGTCAGGTTAGCAGCACACTACTAGAATGAATTATTTCTTACAAAAACAATGAATGCCAAGAGTAGACGTCTTGGCACAAGGTTTCAAGTAAGAGGATGTAGTTCTAAAATGTAATTCAATATAAATGATTGAATCCAAATAATTCAATTTTTAAAATGAGGTAATTGCGAAAATCTCTTAAAAGCATCCATTAGGGTAAAAATTTTCTACGGAATTGTCATCCTGATGTAAAAAAATAATTACAACTAGAAATCGTTTGTATTTTAATTATTTGTTCAGAATATTAATTGGTTTCGATAAATACTTTTAAAAGGATTATAGATCAGTAGAAATACTAAATATTTGAAATAGGAATTTATTAGCAAGTGCGAGCAAATGGACATTAAAAGCACTTTTAGAGGCAGATCAAAGGTAAATTGCGCACTAAGCTAAACGAAAATTTGCGCAACCCCACCTTGACCTTATTTGTCATTTTTAACATAAATATAAAATGAAAAATAAAACAATTAAACGAAAAATAAAATGTTTTAAAATACATTTTTATTCCATTAGCTAAAATTTAGCTTAAGTTAGTGTCCAACTAGAAAATAATTAAATTTCGTTTGTAATTAAATTTTTTTAATATTTTATAAATTAATTTTCTGTACAAATAATTAAAGATTTATAGGAATTTCCTTCGGTGTCTAACTTTACTCACTGGATAAGTTCGAGATCGAAAACAGGAGTTTTTATAATAGAAATTGTCAAGTTACTGAGCTACTAACAGTTAAAAGTAACTTTCTTTCTAATTTCTTATGATCGTTTGAGTTAACACAAACTGATTAAATTGGGAAAATCAATTGGCCTAGATTTTTCTGTTGAAATATAATAAACTCATACTCGAAAGTGATATTGATACGAATAACTCAAGTAAGAAGTAACTAAATTTTTCAGTAAAAATTTAAAAAATAAAATTTTATGATCGAATTTCACTATAATCTCTTGGAAGGAAACCAAGTAGCTCTAAATTTTCTCGTAAGAATATTCCTGTGCAAGCAATTTTATTCCTTTTTAAATAAATTAATAAATTTTCTTGACCTGCAAGTCTTAATATTTCCTCCGGAAAGGTAAAACGTGTAAAATTAACTATTTAGTTGAAAACTTTGAACAAATTAAATGTGTTGGTTTCAAATGGCGTGGATTAAATCTGACGTAAAATAAAAGATATCCGGTTTCTTCGACTTACACGTATGTCTCACAAGGGATCGAATTCTTTAGTAGAGCTGAAAATAGAAATTGATTTCTATTTTTTTCCATCTGTATAAAAATTACTTTAGATAAAAATAATGGAGTTAAGGCTTACTCGCGATCGGATATCAGTTTCAATAATTTAAAATTGCATTAACATAATTCAAGTAAGTACGCACACAAGAAGTGGCGATAAGAAATCAAACCCCACAAATCATGTGCGCTATAAAATAGACGAAACAAAAAAGAATATCTTATACCAAAACGTCAACAACAAACAAAGAAGTGCTTCGAATAAAACAAAATATATCAGGATGAAGCAATAAATAAACCATTGTACAAAATTTATTCCAGAAAGGACACCATAAATTAAAATATAATTTTTTTAGTAGGATGTATGTAAAATTTTAACGTAACAATTGTTTATTTGTTTAAAACAGCGCAGAATATCCAATTGGTTCAATATGACCGATATCTATCTGTTAATAGGGGATTTTGTAGGAATTTTAAAAAGAAAAGCTCTAGGGAAGCAAAAGTATAAAAGAAATCTCTGTTGTTCTGGGAGCCCTGATTATAAAATTTAATGCTGATAGCATTAAAATAATAATTCAAGAGCATTGGGCACTTACGACTGAACAATGTATTTCTCTCACTTTCCGTAAATAATATATCAAGTCTGCAGAGAAAAAGTATATATACCTACTTTTTAACTTATATACTGATTTATAGCCACCATTGTAAGACGTACAATGGGTTTTATTCCATTTCTGAAATTATTTAATTTAAAAAGAAATTATAATTCACCTGGCATGGCGAAGCAATAAAATAATAACACGTCAATATATTAATGGCAATAATGATCGGATTACGAACATGGTTTTTGTAAGGTAAGTACGTATTATGTTAATTATATTTGCAAGCTTAAAGTTAGACTTAATTAAATCTATTGTTTTTAGAGCGCAGAGATTTAATCTTACACACAGGGGATAACCAATGTCTTCATCTTACATGTATGTCTCGCAAGGGATCGGTCAGACAACTATCTAGAGACTTTAACCCGACCTTATTCGACACCGAGAAAAATTATAGTACAGTAAAATCCGACCGTGATTTATAATAAATAAAGCAATGTATTTTACTTAGAAAAAAAATAGGAACCTAATTATTTAGCAAAATTAACTTACCAAGTATTCAAGAGAACTTGTAATATGTCCAAAAACATAGAAATATGACTGTGGATTAACAACAGAATGCAACCTCCCCATTTGAACAATGGGAGCAACAGTTCTTGCATCAGAAAGCATATCCAAAAGTTTATCTTTAGTTAACTTAGTTTTATCCGAATTATCTTCCGCAGATTTTGCCTGATATTCCCGTATTGTGCTGCTCAAACACAAATCAGGTTTTTGTTCGCAACGTATACGCAAATACTTCATTAATTCTTTATTTCCCTCTCTCTCAAACAAAGATTGACTTAATCCAACAGATTCCATAAAATACGCGCTTTCCATTTCAGTAACTCCGTACATCATTTCAAACCTGAAATTGTTAGCTTGTAGTTTTAAAGGGGCAAATAAATTATTTTGGTTACCTACCTTTTAAAGGAGTCTCCCAATTTATTTATACTGTATTTTAAAGTATTAGGAATAATTCGACTATCAATTATTGGCCCTAATCGTGTTTTAAAGTAATCAGATTTAGCGGAAACATTAACAATGTCGTTTGTGCTTCTCGTTCTAAGACACGCCGATAACTCTGCTTCATTTGATGGACAATTTAGTGCCGATGCAACTTGATATGTAATTTGTCTAGGTGTATTAGCGATGGCCCAATCCGCCAGAGCGGTGCCTCCCATTAAAATTACCCTACGGAACAGTACTAAAAAAATTCAATGAATCCCAATTTAATTTTCCACATTAAACCCTTACGTTGATTCTGATCCGTTGTGATCATAGGAGACAGCATTAATAAATTTGCGCAGACTGCTCCAGTTCCATGGCCAAGTAAACTTACAGAATTTGGATCGCCTCCAAATGCTGCAATATTGTCTTGTACCCATAACAAGGCAGCAACTTGGTCAACTAATCCAAAATTGCTTGCTGCGGAATCTTCCAGCCCAGTTTTTAAAAAACCTAAAATATAAAAAGAAAGTAAGATTATTGAATTTGTTGTGTTTGAGTTTAACAGCTGAAATAGAGAGTTTATTAAACTGCGGCTATAAATTCGCTATTATAGTGCATTAGTATAGCAGGTCACAGACAGTTTATATTGGTAATTACAAGATTTCTCATTTTACTACATGTCATGTAGACTGTAGACAATTAAAAATAAAGTTAAGATTTGTTCAATGAGCAATAGCATCTTAGTAACGCTCACTAAACAAATTTATCAACAGATAAAGTAAATTCTTTTCAATTCCGAATAAATCAACCAAAATCGACGATTTAATTGGATTTCTACCAAAGGTTCTCATTAAGATCAATTTATTCTGAAATACACAGTAAAGTGATCATCTTCCTCTTATGTGGTTGATTAATTTGAAAGAACCTACCCGCCGCGCCACGTTTTGCTGGTTGGGTGGTGTGGATTGAATAATTAATTTTTACAAAACTAACGTGAAAAATTTTTTGCTTAAATTCTGTTTTGTAAAGACTGTTCTACTGGGAGTAGTAAACGATGAAGTTCTAAATCCTTAACACGAAATTTGACGTTAAATTTAACAGTATATGTTATTTGAATATGACTTGGGTAGTGAGTAATTCTACAGTCTAACCGCACAAAAGATTTTTATTTTTATTCTGGTCGATTCAATATTCTTGGAACATTTTATGTATAGAAGATAAAATTAAATAATATTGAAAAGGGAATATTATAAAGTCCTTGTTGCTTTTTTACAATTCCAATAACGGGCTCACGTACATCAATAACAGTTTAAAAAGAGTGTAATATTCCATTTCGTATACCAATTTCAATTTTGCTGGTTTTTAGAAGTTTTATTAAAACAATTTCGAATTGTTACATGTAGATTGACAAATAATTTTTAATTATTGATCGGGAAAAAGTCGAGTTTGAACATATTTCGAGCATCGGAAGATAAAATTGAGAAATGAAATTTTGTCAAGTTGTATTTGTTTTATAACGTGGCGTCTTATTCTACACATCAAAGATAACTTCAATAAAGTTGTTTCAAGATTGCAAATAAACACGAATCGTTGGCATTTCGTAAATGGTAAACAGTTTGCAATACTTTACAGTACAAGATATAGACCAGCAAAATGTATGAGACAATCATTTTAGTAGGAAATGGCATATGTTTGCAACTAAGCAGGCCAACTGTCCCATGGGGTAAATAGAGAATAATATAGATTGTGTGTGTATATTGTGAGAAGATTCGCCAAAAACCTGTCATTTTTATGGGCAGAATATATATGACGCAAGATTTCATCTTTTTATCCTGCGACGGAATTTTCTTTGTTGTTGTAAATGTGTTTTCCCGGTTTCTGGCTTGATTTCCGCGGAGGGAAATTTATATTTGGTGGTTTCGTTCGCGTTCAACTACTTTACTCTCATGTTTAACGTTATTATACTCTCACTTAGTTTACAAAAGTATAACCTCGGGACACTTCATTTTCGATAGCTTAATTGCAACAAGTTATTTATTCCGTAAGTAAATTCCTTTGTGTAAAAGTCAGGAAATAAAGTTTGCCTAATACTACTTTATTAATTCTCAGTACTAGTTAATGAAGCGTAACAGCCCAAAACCCATTCTCCAGTTTCTTATCCTACACGTAAGTAGCCAAGAAGGTTCAATAAGCTTATCAGGATTAGCAGATCTGTTTATGTTTCCAATCTACTGCTTTTGCTAACTTTACGAAACACATTTATAAATCTCCTCAGAAACAGTTAACCAAACAGAAAATAGGTTAATGAAAACAATAACAAAAATTCCAATTAACTCTCCACTTTAAAATCGATGATTTTAGAAATGCACTTATTGCACTAAAACCAACCCAATCTCTTTAGCCTCGATTTAAAGGCTTCTTTCAACTCAACACAAAGAACTTACCAAAAACACCTAACCTGAAGTTTAACGTTACAACTATAACTCGACCATAAGCTGCTAAGACGCTTCCGTCATAAGGATTTCCGGAATTCCATTCGTACGACTCTCCGTGCAAAAACACCATAACCGGATAAAATGGCAAAGGAACTTCTAAATCTGCAAAAAAATAATAGATTAAGCTTTTTTGACTTTTTAAATTTGAGAATTTGGGAAAATAATTTAAGCTATTCAAATATTGGATCAAGTCGAACGTGATACAATGTAGCTAAAGATTAATTTAAAATATTGTGGCGCCTCAATCTTTTATTTCTCATTTTCATTAGCGAATTATTAATGTCGAGACCCCACCGAGCCAAGTATTTAACTTTAACTTGAACTTTAAAGTCTGCCACGTCCGACTTAATAAAAGTAATACAAATATTTTTGTTTTGTTCATATGCAAGGTTCATGTTATCGGCTTCAACTTATTTATTACATACATAACTTGAAGCTTATTTTCTTTATTACTCCAGTCAGAATAATTTGAGTACTCTGAAGCAAACTTCCTATGCATAATAAACATGTAAGTGTTGTACATCGTAACGTTAACACCGAAGCACAAATCAAAAATTTAAGAAATGTAATAAAGTTAGTCGAGTTTTAAAATCAAGCCTCAAAGGAATTATCTCAATTACTACCAAAAGCTTTTTACGTGCCTACGCGAGGTTAACTTAAACGATGAAATTTTGATGCACAAAATTTCTAAGATCGGTGGGATTTTTAGTTAACGAAAACTCCTTAATAATTAATTAACAAATTATGATTTGCGGTTTTAATGTAAAACTTTGCGATAGAAAATTTTTTTATTTTTAAATAAAAATTTTACATTTTATTTTTAATTACAGTAATTGAGATCCTTGTAAGGATCCTTTCAATTTGAAAAAGTTAAAATTGCTAAAAAAAACCATGAAGAGCTTTTCTAAAGCTCCAACTTTTTATCAAACCCTTTTTGTTTCCAGAACTTGTATGCCAAAAAGTTTTTTCAGCTAATTTTTCATACCATTTAGTTTATAATTAGAACGTTTTGATTACATCAAAAAATTTTCACGCACACAATCGCCAAAGAAGATAGGTATTTTGTATAATTTTTAGAAAAAAATTAATAAACAGGCTTTATTCAAGCACAGTACTACTCATATTTAAATTTACTTGCTTTCCTGTTTTTAAGTGCTTTATTAATTTAAATTGCATGGAACTTTATGTAAAAACATCTTTTCCACTACGACATCTCGTTTCAATATTAAGAAAAAATGTGAATAGAATAAATAAAAGTAGAAGCAGCGGACCCCGGAAAGTTTCCGTAAATATTTTTTCAAGCGAGATTTATATTAAAAAAAATTTAATTGAAAATAATTTTTTATGTGTAGCATTAAAAGCTGTTTATATGTTGAACACGAAATTTTACTCCGCATTTTAAAAATGATATATATGCCTTAAGTAAGCTAATATTTCGTAACGTGTTAGGTGGGAAGGTTAAATTTGGAAACATTCAGTACAGCGTCTTTTAGCTGTTTAGCAGTGAAACTCAGAATTTTCAGGAAATATCTGTGCAACAGGAATTTGTAAGAAAGCTTTCAGTTTGACATTTTCACGCTAGAGCGCGGCATCAACAAGAAAGCTTTCACCGAAGTACGCTCGATAATGTTATTATGCCACTGTAATATAGTAAAATTAGCAAGTTTGGTGAGTTAATATATTAAAAAACTATTAATTGCATAATATAGAACAATCCGCTTACTACATTTAATTTATTTTTAATTAGGTAATTACTTTGAACAACTGTGGTCGTTACGCTTACGACTGCATAGTTATTTAAGCTTGCCACTAAGCAATTCTGTTAGTCTTACAGTTAGTTAAGGATTAAATACCGAGAATATTAAATATTTTATTTGTAATTAAACAAATAATAATTTTGTTACATTTTTTGACAAAATCGAAAGTCGATGGATGTAATATTTTTTGATTTATGAGGTCACAAAATGCACAAAAAAACATATTCTATCTCTAAACGTATATACCCCCTTCTTTTCCAATCCCAGTACAAAAATGGTGACTTAGATTATGTAACGCTACGTATAGAGCGTAACTTCAAACTGAGTTCGACAATAATAGCACCACGGGAGAAAGCTGCATCCGATGTAATCATGTAATATTAAGAATAATTTATCATTTTTGACAGTTTAGTAACTGTGATCGAACACTATATTAAAGCCAAAAATTTTAAAATACAATTTTCTCAATATTGCGTTATATTAAATTCGTAAATAGAAGATCTTAAATTACCATTTTTTGAAATGCAAAAAAATTACGTAATATCTTCCTTGTTTTGCAAGGTAAAGGTGGTTAAATGGTGTCAGTCGTAATAATTTCATCCTAGATATTTGAAGCTGAGCGAGCTTTACATATGATTGACCATTGTCATTTTTGTAGATTTTGTATACATTCAATCAGAGTCTATTTTTAACTGAGTTGGGCCCTTGGCTCTAGCAGATTTTCGGACCCCTTACATTCGAGTATAACTAATAGCATCGAAAGCCCAATTTTTGAGTTATTTTATCAGATTTTTTGTTCTCTCGTTTGGGGCCCCTCTGGACATCGGGCCTTAAGACCGCGCCTAATTGTAAAATAGGCCCTGCCATTAGATAAGAACCTCCTTCCACGCTGCAGTGTACTAATAATAATTTACGCCAGGGTTTCCCAAATTGAGTCGATTTTTTGTGGGTCGCGACTAGGTTTACAATGTTTGAAAACCTATGATCCGAGGGGCGAGTCACAAGGCAGATTTTTGTATACTGAATTTCTTGCTACGAGGTTTTTCAAGATTTTCCCAGATCTCCTTACACTTGTACACCATATTTCCCCAACAGTTCTCCCCGCGCTCTGATCTATGAAATATATTTTGTATAATAATTTTAAATTGTTACTTTTTTCAGAACAAAATACACTTATAGATTGCATCAGTACGCACTGAAAGTAGATTTATTCAGAATAAATCACAATTTGTGCTGTATTCCTCAACCAATTAAATGCAAAACATAAACATACTATTGACTTCTTTCTAAGTCACCCTAAAGGGTGTTCCATATCCCCTGAACAATTTGGTCTTGAAAAAGTGAGAGTTCTTAATTTAATCGAATTAATCAAAAACTATGGCCATAAACTTTTTGTTACTCAAACTGGGGGGGGGCTGGGGGGCATGGAATGCCCTACAGTGCACCAGTTATGTATTAACTCAATAATTGGATAATGGAATTCAATTTTAACTTAATTACTCAGGGCCTATTTTACCACTAGGCATATTAGGCACGTGCCTAGGGCCCAATGGCCAGAGGGGCCCGAAAAGAGAAAACATAAAATCGTAAAATAAAAATAAAAAATACTGATAAAATAACCCAAAAATTGGGCCTTCGATGCTATTAGTTACACTTGAATATAAGAAGCCCGAAAATTTTCTATAGCTTAGGGCCCAACTCAGTTAAAAATAGGCCACGGGAATAGATTGAAATTCTTATCCTGTTATGTACAATGCCTGGTATTTTTGATTGTGGGATGTCCTGTGGGAAAACCATACTATTCGTTAGGATCAGTGCCAGCGCCAGGTACTAGGAAAACTAGGCAACTGCCTAGGGCGCAAACCATATCGAGGTGCAAAAATTAAAAAAAAAACTTATAGCAACTTTTGACGCAAATATGCCAGATTTTTTTTCTGAAATTTTCTGACGCCTAGAGGTCGTAGAATACCACTAGCATTAATTTTGTTCGCGAACAAAGAGCAAACTGCGCACTGGGGGGCATTCCATACCCCCCAGACCCCCCGGATTGCCAAAAAAGAGTTTTGTAGTAGCAGCTGAACTAAATCTCAACAAAGCTTTACAACCAAATTTAGAAGTTTCAACAATTAATTACCTAGTTTGCTATAGAAACTTCTAAAATCTGTTTTAAAAATTACCAAACTGGTTTAGACACAAAATGTAAGTGGCAATCCGGGGGGGTCTTGGTTCCAGTGCATCTTTTAATATTTATTCGCGCATCCGAATTAAGATATTATTTTTAGTAACAAATATTAAAAGGTACCGACTCCATAGTAATGACATAAATGTCTTCAATGCTAGAAGGCCACACAGCCATCCAGGGTTCCCACTAAATTTTTCAAAGCAAATTCCCTGACTATGGAGGGTTATTTATAAAAAATAACCAAAATAAAAAAAATAAAAAAGACTTTAGATTCCAAACATGGAATACCCCCCAGACCCCCCGGTTTACCAATAGCTGCATTGAAGCTCAATTATTAATATTACTTTTACTTGTGGGGCTTGGTAGTGGAACCAGTTTTTATTGCTTAAAATTAAACTCAGAGCATATTTTACCATTAGGTGCATTATGCACGTGCGTAGGGCCCAATGGGCAGATGGATTCAAAAAGAAAGAACATAAAATCGTAAAATAAAAATCAAATACTGATAAAATAACTCAAAAATTGGGCCTTCGATGCTATTAGTTATACTTGAATATAAGGGGCCCAAAGATTTGCTAAAGCCTAGTGCCCAACTCAGTTAAAAATAGGCCCTGCGAATTACTGCCGCCCAGACCCCAGGCCTCAGAAATGGAAAGTTAGTTCGCATATTTTTGGATTAATTTTATTAAAAAGAAGCTTTCACATTTTCAAAACCAAAGACACTTGTACCGGAGAGTTTGGGGAGTATAGTATACCCTCTAGTACACTCGTAATTTGTTGGCACACAATTTGTGATGTACTGGAGGGCATTCCATGCCCCCCAGACCCCCCGGTTTCAAAGCCGAAAGTATTGTGATGTACAAAACTTTATTAAAATTTTATTAGCCAAAAACGTTTCCCATTTTCAAAACCTGTTTTCGGAGTATCCTACCTCCCTCCGCTTTCAGCTATCTATTAAATACATTTTTTACGAAAACTTTATCAGTATTTGATGTTTATTTTACAATTTTATATTTTCTCTCTTTGGGCCCTAGGCACGTGCCAAATGGTAAAATAGGCCCTGCATTAAATTCAAAACATGTTGCTTTTCTGCAAACAACCACCTGATTCAAGGTTTCAAATATTACATCGGTTTAAGGATTAGTCGCTCTTTGTATCAATAGATCTCCGGGCAAGTGTACGTTTGTGCAGAGAACAGTGCACTTAAGCATATTACAAAGACTCGTTACACTCTCAGTCTTCCCTTTAGCATCTTAGCATCGTTACAGTTCAGTATGTAGTGAACATTTAATTAATCATTAAAACATGTAAGAATATCTAGATTCCAGAGCTTTTACTGCATATTCAACCATACAACCTCATTATCTTGTGTTTATTGAAGTTGCCTTATTTTACATCCAAGATTGAGGAATTTTACGATAACTTGATTACCTCCAGCTACGCAGTTTTATTAAAAAATTTTAAATCTGTTAAAACATGCAGAATTTCAGGCGTATTTCCTTCGTGAGGGAACTATCTACTACTTACATCGCATATGTATTAAGGAAGCATTAATCGAATAATTATATTAGCGAAATATGTAAAAATCAGCAATATTATGTTTTTAAAATGTTGTCATGTTGACGTAAACTTTTTGAATAAATTTAAAAGCGCGTTACCTATAACGTTTAGGTATGAACATTTTAAAAATTAATTCAATTTGACTAAAAGTTTATAATATAACGAAATACATTTCACTTGGAAAATTTGAACTAAATCAGTTATAATTTGTTTATTACTGACACATTATAAAGTTGGGATATAAACTTTAAATCCTAGATTTAACTGAGAGATCCATAAATATTAAAACATACAACTGAAGCATCTGGCTTACAATTAAAAAAATTGATTTAGTGTCGTATTAATTTATTAAAATTTTTGTATCCGAAGAAAACCGTAATAACGCATTCTTGCATGAAAATACCGAATCTGTTGCAATTTTATTAATCACAAAAATATTTATAAACCAAATAAAAATTTTATGGGCGACCTAAATACATCGCAGTTTAAAATTGCCAAACGTAAATTGTCAATTCTAATCTAATATACGTCACTCTAACAATTTTATAGTAATCAATCATATTTACTTTGAAATCTTAGGTAAAATACGCAGCGTCCATTTCTGAATTATTCCATTCTTATGTAAATTTTTCTTTTTTACTCGGTTGATTTTGTAAAGATATTTAAATTGTAAACTAGCGAAGGTATATTAAATGGTTTTTCGTTTTTCCACGACAATTTAAATTTAAGATTGAAAGTTAATCTAAATATAAACAATTTTTTTACAAAACAACGTTGATACAAAATTTAAACGAAATCTGTAATGATATTTTTAACATTTTTTTCCAGTAAAAACAAGTTTGCTTCTAAATTTAGGAAAAATACTGACGAAAGCTCGTTTTGGAATCCAATTAGGTCAATCTATTTCAGCAGTTAGGAGGCAGACCAGAAGTACAACAAAACTACGCCAACCAAGTGCCTATTTTCTTGATTGTACAACTAACTGCACAATCACATTTATTTAACTTTAAGAGCCATTTAAAAAATATAAAATAGACTTTTGTTATTAAGAATAAAACAAAAATTATGGTTAGAAAAATAAAGTTGGCTTTGAATTTAAAAAGCTCTTATTTTTATAAAAAAAAAATTGTGAATGCTTTTGTAAAAAACTGCAACATTTTTAATTAATATTTAATGTGTTTTAACTATAAAATAAAATAAAGAAACATAAAGCGAAAGGAAAGCTCAAGTTTGAGTAGTCTATATAATTTTATGAACTTTTTAAGTTTTAAATAAGTGGATACTATAAATGAATTTTTTATTTAACTAGACAAAACCCTAGCCAACATAAAACCCTTTTGTAATATTTTTTTAATTAAGAGCAATTTTCCACAGCTTTAAGATAAAGTAGTAAAATATAATTATTTTGACAGTCTTTTTCTACAGGGCATCAGTGCAAACGACGTTTCATTAAATTGCAAAACACTACGACCACCTAATCCATGCAATCTTCTTAAATTTATATTTCAAAAACAAGTTTCCTCCGATGTCTAATCCGATGACGGAAATTTAAAGAGAATAACAAATTTCTAACAAAACCTTGAAAATTAATGCCATCAATTTCTCATACGGACGTTTTGTGAACACGATCTTAATACTTGGATGAATGGGAGTTTGCTCAAATTTGAGGAATTTCTACTACGGTAACGACTTTAAAGAATGAAAAAGTGTCACTTACATTTCTTTTTCTTATAGATAAAACTATTACAACAAAGTTTTTTCCTTCTTTAAATCGGTTACAATTTGAAATACCTAAATAAATAATTGAAAACTGTGGGAATCCCCACCTGCAAGACTACCAGATTCTATTGTACTACTTTAAATAGATCGACAAATGCTGTAGTGGAAAGTCAACAGGTACAAATCAGTTTCGATATTAAAATAGAAACAAAAAAATATATATCAGTCGTTTACACAGGTTACATTATTTGTTTACGTCAGGTTTTACCACTTTTTTTCTAAAGAAATGTTAGGATAAACTTGAACAGGCTTCCACGGAAATAAAAAGAAAATTGCTAAGTTTTGTTTATTATTTGTTATATTTTATGTTCATATAATAATATTTTGCGGTAAAATTGCGACAAAATCATAAAAATTAAGGCCTCTGTAATGATTCTATACAATAAAATTTAACGACATCGTGGAATACAACCAGACGATAACATCTAGAGCTGAAAATGAATTACAATCTAATTTTATAAGAAAACATCATACGTTCAATCTAAGCTCTAAATCTGCTAAAATCTAGTATTCATAGCTAAATAAATACCTATAGAATGAGTAAATGAGTAAATTCCAAACTTATTACTGAATATACTAATCTGTGTCTAATTGGCAATTTTATTTATTTACTAAATTAAACTCACGGAATTGCCTAAACACAGGTTGGTTTAAATTTTGTAGAAAAAGTAGTAACCTAATTTTTAAAGAAAATGCTGAATTATCAACCAGGATATTTCCTGACAGAGATTAACAGAAGCAAAACGTATTGTTAGGTGAACTTTACAGAAAACAACTATGTGTAACGTAATTTTGTTGGAACTTTCGTATTACCTATTGCAATTATTTAAATTAGGATTTGGTGTGACTCATATAAAAATAACACGGCAATATATTAATTGCTCTTTTTTTATCAATAATTAATTAGTTTTGAAATCGGTACATCGCTTTCATAAAGTAGGTAATTTCCAAACTCAAATGTAAATATTTTAATATTAAAAATATTTTATAAAAGCTGCACTGGTAGATATTTACAATGTGGGATTAAAGGAGCTTATGGTGTCTGCATAAACGGAATTTGCATTTGTTTAATTCATAGTGTTAATTGCAACTATTTAAAATAATTTGCAGAACTGTAGTTTGCGCTACGTGTTTGAATTTTGTGTTAATAATCACCGCTTGCATTTAAACAGCATGGAAATTGCATAAAAGCTAATTTCAATGAAATTAAAGCAAATGTTTTCTTTTGATAGCTTTTAAAAGATTTTTTCGACACAGATTAATCTAATGGTTAATAAAATTAGTCGAATAAGCGACAGATTTATCAATTCACTTAATACACGTCCGTGGTTCTCTTAGAATATAGGATTATAAAGGGTAAATCGAGGTTAGGTCCAACCCAGCTCGTCTGATTTGCACACCAATCTATTAAATTTAACAATTAGTCAGGCACAAAGCTCGATGGAATTACACGGGTCTTAGATAATCTCGATTGTTGTCTAGGAGAACCCATGGTAATGTGCACTTGCTTGACATCTTCTTGCATTTCCGATACCATCATAATTTCATCCCCAATTAAAAGTATTACGAGTAGTACACATGAATAAATTTTAATCCAGGTATTCCAACTATTTATATCGGCATCAGTTTTGTTTTCAATGTTTTACTAATAAAATTTAATATCAGATTTTCTCATCTCATAAGAGGAAAGAGCTTTTATCGGTCTATTGGTGTTATAAACTATAATCGTGCACGTACATTACATAATTCTGATACCATTTACTAGAAGTTACCTGGTATGCTTTATGAATACTGAAAACTTGCATATTCGATTCGAGTTTCTAATATCAATGAATAGACAACTTAACTCAAACTATCGCTTTTTATAGATTTTATTATTTGGAAAACGTTATTGTGGAGCATAACCAAATATTCCTGAATTTTAAAATATTCAAATTTGATTTAAACAATTGAAACACGATTCATATTATGTTATCGAATTTACTTGTTGTTTTAAAATTATATTTGCATTGATCAAGTCAATTTGTCACGTACATTTTTGTTTATCTCCAATATTCCATTAGCAAATAGATTTTGAAGTAATTAACCAAATTAACCACAGCGATAGCTGGGTTACAAGTGAAAATTAAATTATTATATATCTATAGAAATGAATATTGAAAGTGCTTTTTTCAGGACAGTAGTAGATAAACCCTCTTATGCTTAGCTTCCGCCATTTTTTAACGAGCGTATAACCCATATATCTGTAATTTCAATTTAATTATAAAGAATATCCACGAAGGCTCAATTTATTAAGCAAAATATTTATCTAAACTTTTTCCTAATTTTTATTCACACAGCCCATTGTCAAGGAATATAAAGCAAAATAAATATCAAATTGGCTGATTCATTGCAGTTACTGCAACAAAATTATATTCAGATAAAATTGCGAATTTTAAATTGAAATTTTATAAGGAAAACGTATAATAAATCAATATTAAACGAAATATAAATTTTGTAATAAATACAGTTAATTTCACAGAAGACTGAGTAATGTAGAAGTTTTACAGTAAAAATAATATTCTTCACTGATCCTACATATTATTGAGTGGCTACAATATTAACATAATATTTATGTAGTTACCAGTGTTCAATAAAAATGTTTAAAAAATTTTCAACCGCACCAAAATTAGTTTCCTGATAGCCTAATACTAAAATGGTAAATGGTATCTATAGTATTTATATAGTTATTACGCATATCTTGGTCAACGGACAGGATGCTTATTGTGAATATATGAAAATAATTCATTAAATCGATAATAAATAAACATCAAACTAATATCGCAGTTTAAGCAATAGTTGCTATCGTTAACTCAGTAAAACCTAACTTAAATTTTGAAAATCCACGGTAATTACGAAATTATAATTGTGAACTAGAAAATTTATTACATGGAATATGAAAATGAAGATGAAAGATGAATTAGGAAATTGCGCTTGAAACATATTCTGCATTCCAAAAAATTCCCAAAAACCACATGTTTTGACCTTATTCACGATTTTACCACTTAAACATTTATATATTTTTCATTTGAAGTTTATTCTACACGGTTTCTGCCGTGAATGAATTTACTAATCAGTAAAGTTTAGCTTGTTTTTGTGGTAAAAATAAGTAAAACTGTAGAACTGTAAAATCTAAGTAGGAGTAAACTTACCAAGAGGGTAATTTCCAGAAAATCAGATTACTGGTGTGAAATTATCTGATATCAAATGAGTGAGAGTTAAAATATGATCCCGAACTAACTTATCAACGGTAAGAGAAATTGTAATTTTAGAAATTTCTACAATTTTCACCCACACTTCTGATTATTATAAAACCTCAAACTCAAAGGACACAGGGATTTTTCAAATTTGTCAAATGTATGTATGTAAAAATATTTAAATATTACCTTTCGGGCCTGAGTTATTATAATATACGTATTTCATAATGAGGTGCTGAAAAGCAATATCTTGTTTGAAATTTGCTGAATTACCCTGTGCTGTAATTGGCAATAATGAAATTTATAATAAATTTTTTATTAACTGACGTCAATATGAAGACAAACGGTGCGAACAAAATTTGTCTAGATATTTAAATGTTGATCGTGAACGTTTTCTGTGCTGCGGTTTCTTTAATACTCGTTTGCACCACCTGTACAATTGAAATTAAAATTCAAGCTTTCTGTATATCTCATTCCATCTAATAGGTAATTGGAATAAGCAGCATTTAATACATCGGGAATAACTTGAAATTTTTAGTCGGGGAGCTGCTCTATTTATGATAACAATCAGCATTATTCGTTACGCAGAGTTCACAATGTAACTTTTAAATTTTAGTAACATCAGAAAAATATACTACAAGCACAACAGAAAAATATAACTTTTAAAATTAAATAATGCACCAGTTCTTATTCGGGTTCTCAAAATATGCTCCTGGGAGCTGCTCATGCGGATTCTTTTGCAGTATTTTGTGTTAAAATTTTCTGAATACTTGACGAAAATTTTTCTATAACGCTTCAATGTTTATTGATTAAAGCAGATCACAATATGACATAATATTAATTAACGTAATTTTAACGTGAATTTATTTTTAATTACGAAAAGGTATACGTTGACGTGGTTTTGGATAATAATAATATAATATGTATTTTCAATTATACATCTCAAGTACTTAACCGAAATTACCTCATAAATTATTGATTAATTTATTAATCAATGTTTAACAAGTAGCTAATTAACGTTAACTTTGTAAATATCTGAAATTGTTATTTAATTAGCTGTTTATATTCTGATTTTCACCTAAATGAATTTAGAATAATTTAATTTTATTACTAGTAATATGTGTGGTGTTTAATGAAAACAACGCGATGGTATGATAGAGTAATGAAAGCTCTCACAGAATAAAAATGAAACCTACATTATTTTCTTCTACCCTGCCTTGCCTACAGGAATAAATTCTTTCTTATTTTATTTTAATTTCTCTGGAGTTAATAAAATAATAAAGCTACTCATATTAGTGACTAGAGAATAAATTTGTTAAAAATGATGCAAACAGCATTGTATTCTAAATTTACGTCGGTCAGGCTGTCTGTTCGTATGTATGGTACATTAGCAGTGCTAAGCGCGTTTGCGAGTAAATTACATCTTCGAACAAATCATTAAAATTTAAAACCAAAATGAAATTTGAAGATAATATATATACATTATGTATGAAATGAAAGTCAAATAATTTTTAATTTAAAAAACATACAAACCTGGTTTTTAATCATGACAAACTACGTATTTACGTATTACAAAAATACACATGTAGATGTAAAATTTCTGGTCTAACTTTGCAGTTGCCAAAAATAATCATTCAATCGCTCACATCCCTAATATACTCGAAACGTTTTGTTAAAATCTCGACAGTGACAAAATGGCATTGCTAAAAGGTGTTACCTTGCTCACGTATTCAGCGGGCCTCTCTGCATCTAGGAGACCGTAAATTGAGCAAGAGCTCATAAAGCTTACCCCGACACTATCGGCCGCGCATCAGCGCTACGTGGATTACATTGGAATTATGCATTTATAAAGAAGGCACTTTACATACTTAGCATCAGTAGATTAGTGCCGATTCTTTTTTATTAAGAGGGATTAAATCTGTAATCCGGTGTTTAGTGATGATAACCTAGCACAAATGTAAATTTGAATTGTTATTTGCTAGGCCGAAAGTTTTTTTTTATTTTTGTTTTATTTCCTTCTTTAATTATTTAGGATTTGAGTTAAACAGTTTATAACGGCACCCCGAGGCGCGCGTAAAATATTTTTGTTGATATTGAACCTGTATATTTTATTTGGGATGCAAATTAAACCAGCGTAAAGAATTAATCTCATAAAGTAGACGTTATTTTGGCAGACAATGTCCAGTTTATAGATATGCAGTCATAACGTGGCATCCCCAAGAGAACACCAGCTGTTATCTGCTAAGGGGGTCATTTCGGCGCCGGTCATGCCCTCAGGGGGCTTTTGTATAACGTTGTTTTGTCTTCATATTAGGTCTATATACCGTTCACTAACTACGTGCACCATGAATATTATACAGTCAACTTCGCAAAAATTTAATATTTTATTATATTTACTTGAAACACGGCGCCTTTGCTCTAGGAAAACTTTACCTGACTCAGCGCGAGGACGAAATACAACAAAATGCATTAAAAACTTAAATAATCGTCATTGAGATACTACAAATATGTTATGAGACCAAACGGATTAAAAGTTTTCTAAACTTTCTGCCAAGTACATCCGATGAGGTTTGTAATGTCATCGATAAAATTAATTAATTTCTGTTATTGCTGCATTATAAGTTGTTCGCCGATAAAGTTGTTAATGTTGGAAATTGAAACAAAATAAATAAACTGGAGAGTCTTCCGAAATTTTTTATTGAGAGAAAATATAAATGGGGTCAGGGAAATTCGTAACTTATAAGTACATAATTGATTACACGAAATTCAATAATTTATCAAATGCTCATTTTTCAGTCTATCTAGTGCATCCATAGTCACATTTGCATGCATCCAAAAGCGTTCAACCACCATTACCTCATGATTGATGAAATTTAATCATTGTTGAAAGTTTTCCAGAGTTTTCTTGGATGTTTATAAATCAGGAATTATGAAATGTAAATGCAATAACCTTATACACTCATACATGTATTGAAATGCTAGTAAGGTAAGCCAATCTGACTAAGTGGTTCGGTAAATCTTTAGTTTCGAGTCGGGTCATGGTTGGATCGGGAATTGTCCGTTCCCAGGTGGCAGCATTGCTTCGACGTTAGGTCACAAAGGGTGTAAAGTTCACCGCATGCTACACAAAAACTAAGAGTTTTATCGGTTTACTAGCATTTTCTTGTTCTCGCTTAAAGGGGTTACTTTGTAGCCGAAATGATTTTCAATGAAGTGGAAGGTTTCCAACAATGAAGCTATATACCTTTATTGTGCACCTCCTGTATATCATTTACATTAAATTATCCGTCGTTTGATTAAAAATTAAACTTTAATGCTATCGATTCAAAACCAAAGTTCCGTGGTGTTTCGCTAGTGTTAAGCGGCCTTAAGTAATGTTTAAGCTCGCTGCACACCGTTTATCCGCTAAAAGTTTTCGTATAGTTTGAATTCTTATTCACGCTATTGGGGTTTTTGGTGGATTGGACTGCCAATTAGGCTTTTACATATTATTAAAAAATGTAATCGCGGATTTTAATTTTATCTCATAAATAACTTTCATCAGAAACCTTGATGTGTTTGTTTAATATTTAATAATTAACGTGGTATGAAAACTAAGCAAACAATGCTAAATTGAAAAGTTCCAACAAGCAAGCCGATGATTATTTCAGAGAAATTTATAATTACAGCCAGCGTTGGCGTACATTCGAAGATATGTTGTATAATATAAATAAATATTGATTTGAGAGATATTTCATATTGTATGATTATGCGGGATAATTTTCGTTTTCAATTTTATCAAAGAAAATTTATTCTAAATCCTTAAGATTTTTTAAACTGTTCCACCTGCCCACACATATTTACAGCAATAATAGGGTTAATTTATTCTTAACCATACACTGTTGTTACTCTGGTTTAAAATAGCCGCCTAATTTTACCAGAAGACATTAGATTATCTATTCTTAATTTAATTTTCTATTTCAAGTTTTTGTGGATCGCTTTATGCTGTTACAAATGAAGAAAGACTTAAGAGTTTGTTTATTTTTGTGTGCAGCGTGCAGTTAATCGAACTAGAACAACTAATTTGTTGGCAGCTCGATTAATTTATATGATGACTATTACCATAAATGAGTCATCAACTGAGTATCGGGAAAAATTTCCCGATTTTCTGACAGGAATTCTCATTGACTGCAATAGAATTTTTGTTGGTCCTTCGGGAAAAAAAATTACAACTGTGTAAAACTGGGAGCACAATATTTATGTCTGATAATCTTCCGCATTTTTTATTAATGCGTCTCGAAGTCTCAAATTTAATGATCCTTCAGTTATAGCATCGTATTTATTAATAAAACAGTTCTTAGCCAAGAAATTTAAAGTTTATTATACGGAACGTAACACTTTTACGAATACTTTTGTATTGATGGTCTCTTATTGCTCTGCATTATTACGATATCACATAACAAAAAATTTTAATTGTGGTTTGATGGTGAAAGCTTCCCTGCAAATGCGGAAGTGTCCGGTTTACTCCCCAGTAAAGCTGGTTCGGACTGGTCTTTCATTTGTCACGCTAACAGCAATACGATATTATTTGATCTAACAAATAAATTAGTTGTTTAAGCAAATATTTTATTTTGTTATAACAGCAAAAAAAATTTGTTACTACTACAAACAGAGAAAAGTGGATTACGACGGCTTTCTTAAAGAATCCTAGTCTGTAAAATCCCAGCACGCTCCTGCTACAGCGCCAGCGTGTCATTTTTTGGTGAATAAAGAAACACTCTGATTGGTCGACTTTTTTTATCAACCGAAAAATATATTAAACTAAGATCCAAACAGGGAAATTTGAATTTTTAAGCAAAAAATTAAAACTTGGAAAGCATAAGTATTCTATAAGCAAAGTATTCTAGAAGAGTGGGAATTTTATTATAGGTATGTACTGGAGGGTGTTCCACACCCCCCAGACCCCCCGGTTTACAATTTCGCAGGATATTTCCACTTTTAGAATATTCGGAGAGGATAGTGAATTTATAGTTTTACAAATTTTGCCCGGAGAACCGGCAAATTTAAATTTTTAAGCAAAAGTGCAGCCATTGTTGTGTTACTTTGAAAGTTAATTGTAAAAATATAAAGTCAAAACTGTAAACCGGAGGGTTTACATATCGCAGGATTTCCAATCTTTTAGAATATTACTTGGAGAGGATAGGGAATTTATAATTTTACAATTTTCGCCAGGAAAAACCGGGAAATTTGAATTTTTACGCAAAAGTCAGGGCATTTAAACCTTTAACTAGGGAATATTAAAGCTTGGAGAAATATTTATTTAAGTGCCTTATTGCTCATAGTTTAGCAACAACTTTTGCGTTACTTTGAACGTTAACTGTCGAAAGTTTAAACCGGGAGGTTTGGGGGTGAACACCTTCCAGTACATATAATAAAATTCCCACTCTTCTAGAATACCTACAAAAGAGAGAATAATTATGCAAATTTTGTCAAAAAAGCAGGGAAATTTTTTGTTTTTGAGCAACAGTGAGAGAAATTAAAACGCTCGGCTAAAAAAATTAGAATTTGAGAAACAATAAATAATATTTACAATATTATAAAAATAAAATTTAATTGCCCGACGGCTCATCAAGTTTGGCAGCAACTTTTTGCGTTACTTTGAAAATATAGAAAGACGGGGAATCCCCCAGTAGCGGGATACGAAATTCCAGCTAATCCTGATATATAAAATCCCATCACGCTCCTGCTGCAGCGAGACATTTTTTGGTAGAAAAACACTCTAATTTTCCTCACTTTTGCTTAAATATTTAAATTTCCCGATTTGTCCAGGCGAAATTTGAAAAATTATAAATTCCCTATCTTCTCCAAGTAAAAGAGTGGAAATCCTGTGATATGTACTGGAGGGTGTTCCACACCCCCCAGACCCCCCGGTTTACAATTTTACCAACCGAAAAATATATTAAACTATGATTAGGACTAATCGGGAAATTTGAATTTTTAAATTAAGATGGGGAAATTTAACATTTGGCTAGAAAAACTTAAAACTTGGAAAGGATATTTATTTACCTTACTACTCATGGAGTTTAGCAGCAGCTTTCTGTGTTACTTTGAAAGTTAATTATTAAAATATAACTTCCAAAATTTTAAACCGGGGGGTCTGGGTGGTGTGGAACACCCTCCAGTACATATCACTGGATTTCCACTCTTAGAATACTCGGGGAAGATAGGGAATTTATTTATTTTTAATTAATTATTATTAATTTATTACGTTACTTTGAAAGTTAACTGACAAAATTATAGTCACAAATGTAAACCGGGAGGTCTGGGGTAGAACATCCTCCAGTACATATTATAAAATTCCCACTTTTCTAGAATACCTACAGAACACAGAAGAATTATACAAATTTCGTCAGGAAAAGCTGGAAAATTTTTTATTGTTGAGCAAAAGTGAAGGAAATTCAAACGGTCGGCTAAAGAAAATTGGAATTTGAGAAACTAATTCATTCTTATATAATGAAAAAATTTTAAATTGCTTTTTAAACATTTTGCGTTACTTTGAAAATATAGAAAAACGGGGAATCCCCAGTAGCGAGAAATGAAATTAAATGTTTAAATATTATTCCCCTTAAAAGAGATCCACCGTCTAGCTGCCCGTCCAGCTAGTCCATTAATAATTTGAAGAAAATTTAAAGTGCACTTGGTAGTTTGATCGAGTTTTTTCAACTGAGTTCCCTAAGGAACGTGGATACCTACTTTCCGCATCAAAGAATTATTTCAACATTTGTAAAGTTGGATTAACTCAATAACATGAAGTCAAGGTTAGAAAAGAAAACAATACAATGCTCCGCATTGAAGACTGAAGGAGGAAATGTTTAAATATTTAAACTTGTGGACTATCTTGGTGTAATCATGTTAAAAAGTTGGGTATACATACAATGCAGTATTTTAGTGATTGATTTACTTTGCCATTTAATCGCAAAAGTTTTTAATTGGATTTATTCGTTTATTCAATAAATAGTTTCAAGCAAAGTCAATATGTGGCTAGCCGAAAGATTATTTTTCTAATGGTAAAGTACTTTTATTTTTCTGTTTTATTTCTGTATTTTATGAATAACAGTAAATATTCTACTTCAAATACATAACAAGCCGTACAACAACAATTCCATTATAAATATTTTTCAACCAACTAAAATAGGTTGTACTTATTTTGAAAATACAAGTCATTTTAAAGAAATTTCTCTATTCAGAAATTCGAATAATACAAGAAATCAAAGAATACATGAAATATATTACGAATATAATTGAAAACACTGATGAAAAAATTCCTTTAATACAAATGCAAACTTTTCAGTTTCAAAAAGCCATTATCCACTTTTAAATAAATTAAAAAACTTGTAAACATTAGGAACAGATGTAAAAAATTGCAAATACAGGAACTCAATTATTTGGCATTGTTTTATTTGCAATTTATTTTAATATTTATTCAATTATTTAGCTGTAGCGAACAAATTGTTTTATAAGCAAATTGATATTGTCCATTATTTTTATTCAAAAATTGAAACCCTAACATTTAAAATGATGTAATAAAATTTAACCCTGTCAGAGACGTCCTGACGCTGACGCGACGTTATTTTACTGTGAAATAATAATTTATTTATTTTTATTCGAATATTTTTAATAATTTAACCTAAATAAGTTAGTCTGGTTGAAGCTATTGTATTATTTAAAAATCTGTAGCCAACTAAATTAATTAACTAAAATCAGGTATAATTGGACTTAGAGAAAGTCCAACATCCGTTTAAATATTCTGATCTAATTTTAGTATACACGTGCATAGTAAATGGAATATTCTCAAAAATAAAGTGTCCTGTCACTTATCTTCATAAATCGTTTTAAGAGATGCACAAAAAATTACATCCCATTGCCTTTAGGATTAACCTAAATATTTTCCATTAAAACCGATTTTGAAATAATAAATCGGATTAATTTTAATTGAATCAATTACTTAACAATATTTGCAAAAAATTAGTTGGCCAAATTCTTTTAAAAAGTCAATAGACGACGCCAACAAAAATGCTATACATTTTGCCAAAGAATTTATGCATATTTGTATGTGTGTGTATATATGAATGTTTAATAAATAACTTTTTATATAATAGGGCCTTAATGTTGCAGAAATTTCTATTGTAAGTAAAAATTAAATTTTTTAATTAAAAACAATTAATAATAACAAAAGCCATAAATATACACTATTTATCAAAAGGGTTTGTACCAGTAAAAACTGCGAATCCACAAAATTGCTGTAACAGGAAAAGCTAACCAATAAATACGTAAATTATGGCACATATACCATAACATAAAGCACTCGAGAGACTTTTTGAATGCTTTAATTAATTATATGTATACCTAACCATTGATTTACATAAATAAATTTGACTACTTAGCGTTATAAAAATGATGTTACGCTTGAAAGGAAACATTTAAATCATCACAATTTTCAATTCACAATTCCATAATAATTTATTTCTATAACTGCTTTTCATTAGCGAGGAACTTCATAAAGTGTATTTTAAACAGCTACATTTATTGGCAAAAGCAAATTTTAACTGTATCGCAAACAAGTGATTTATTTCGGTTTAAATCCTATAAAATATTTTTGTTTGAATTCGTATACAAGCTCAAAAATCGAACATAATAATTATATCTTTCGTTTACGTTTTTTGTGGGAACCCCCTTTGATAATTTTTTCTAAACTCGTCAGTGGTCATAATTTCAAACAATATAATTGTTTGCTTTTGTTTGATAACTCCGCCATTGTTTACTTTGAACAAAATTACTAATATTGCGATTTTATAGAACCCCAAATTATTAAATAAATTTTTTCAATGCTAAAATTTAATTGTCCTAAAAGTTAATATCGACAACAGATATAATTTCGGAATGACAATTTTTGTTATATTTTTTTTAAATTTTAAAATTTCAAAATGATTTTGTATTTTAAAAGTTTAATTATACTACGATTTAGTGTAAGCATTTGGAAAGAAATTAAAATAAAGTAAATTATAATTATTGTAATTATTTGTAGTAAACCAGCTGGAAAGCCCGTCTGTTTTTGGCGGTATACTATCTTTTGTTTTCCGCTACTGGGGGATGCCCCGTTTTTTAATATATTCAAAGTAACGCAAAAAGTTGCTGCTAACCTTGAGGTGCCTCGATTTTTTTATAATAATATAAAAATAAATAAGCTTCTCAAATTTTAATTTTCTTTAGTCGAACGTTTTAATTTCCCTCACTTTTACTCAAAAATAGGAAATTACCCAGCTTTTTCTGAGAACTTTGTATACTTATTCTGTCTTCTGTAGGTTTTCTAAAAGAGTAGGAATTTTATTATGTACTGGAGGGTGTTCCACATCCCCCAGACCCCCGGTTTAACCTTTTTACTATAATTTCGACTGCTAACTTTCAAAGTAATGCAAAAGTTGCTGCTAAACTCTGAAAAATAAGCCATAAGTAAGGATTCTCCATCCAAAGGTTTAAATTTTCCTCACTTTCGCTTAAAAATTTAAATTTACCGGTATTCCCTGGCGAAATTTTTAAAATTATAAATTCCCTATCTTCACCAAGTATTCTAAAAAAATGCAAATCCTGCGATATGTACCCGGTTTACAATTTTTATTTTATTTTTATAATTAACTTTCACAGAAAGTTGCTGTTAAACTTAAATTTACTTTCTAAGTTTTAATTTTTTCTTCCCTCATTTTGGCTTAAAAATTTAAATTTCCCGGATTTTTACCAAAAAAGGCAGACGGAAAAAACGCGAAAATTTTAGAAAAATCATATGCTGTGGGCAACCGTCGCGTCGGCGTCGAAAGTTTTAAATATGTGAAGTACAGTTTGGTGCAGATTGCAATTCGTTCTGGATTTAAATAGATGAAGTTATTTAAACATAATTTTTAAAATAAAAAAATCAAAATAAACCATTATGCTATTGTGAAAGAATGCGAATTGCATCAAATTTCCAAAAAAAAAATTAACAACAAAAATTAGTAGTGCAGACTATTTCCATTTCTGTTACTAACTTCTGCAACATAAAATGTAATATAATTTTAAACCAAAACTAAAGGATAAATTCCGTTTTCCTCTGTTTACCCATATGAGTTATTTTTATTGGCCGGATGACAAAATGTCGGCATGGCCGGTTTAGCTAAGAAAATCATTAAATCCGAGATTTTAATCAGAAACTTCCGCGCTGCAGCTCAAACGAAAGTCACACCAATCCACCGTTGAGACTCAAATATAATTTAAATATCTGAATCGATCCAATATCAAAATTATTTATTTGAAAATTTCGCTTCCGGTATGCTTTCATCACAAAGCCAATAACCTTTGCTAATTATTTTGCGCGTTAGCTTCCAATATAACTTGAAGAAGTATTTAGATTCGCAAATAATAAAGTAATAATAATTTTTAAGGGTAGAGAAATACTGAGTTCCGGAAAAACATTGTAAATATAAAATAAATTGTGGATAAATAAAAGGTCTAACCATTAGAGAACAGTAAATTGCGTTTTTGTGCAAACTACTCTGCCAAAGCAGGGTTTGTTATTTTTTTTTATCTATCTAATGTGTTTTGTTGTTTTTAAATGAAGCTTACCTTGAACAGGACTATAAATATTCAAATATAAACAATCCTCCGATTGGTTTATCACGAGATGTTTCACTAATCGTTCAAAGTATTTCGTTCTTTCCAGAGTCATCGTCGATTTATCCGGTAATTTTTGTGGACAAACTGGTCCAAACGAATCTGCAATTTTAATTCCAAACCAAGACGGTGCACTTCCTGGTGGCATAAATCCTAATTCCCTGGTAGGAGGTGCTGCATAAGGAATCCCTAAAAATTGTTCCACCGGTGGTAATGCACGGTTTATTCGCGGCTCCACTACAACACCCTGAAGAATTCCTTGTTTTAAATGCACTTTTCGAGTATATCTCAAAGGATTTGTCTTGTAACCGTAATCGTATGCATGAGATTGCGAAAACACCTTTACAAGCAAACTTAACAAACTCGTTACGAACACCACATTTTCAAAAAAATACATTTTCAATGTTTTTTTTTCCTCAAAATAACCCAGAAACTATGTGTGTGGATTGTATTGAATTGTAGTATATAGCAATAATGACACATATCACATTTACTTCTTGTTTATTTTTACGACTTAAATATAGAAACGTGTAGGTTTTTTTTATTTAGGAACAATATTTTGCACACAATTTGGGTAGCCGGACTTAGTTAACAATAAAACACTCGGTATATAGCATTATTTTGATATTATTTACATGCAATTCCAATCCCGCTACGATCTATGTATTGTAAAACACTGTCACGTTAGAACTAACGGAGGAAAAGTCATTCCAATATTTTGAACATCGAGAAATCTCGTGACTGGTTCCTATTTTGAGATTCTTTAGATGTTTAACTATGTGGAACGTACGTCGCATCCAAAACGTTTTAAAAATAGGTGCAAAATAAATATATATATAAACACAAATCCATGCTATTTACCTAAAGGCAATCGCACTCTTGTAACTAATTTTGGTTGTGACAACAAAGATGCCCGCAACAGATGTTGAACTTGCAGTATGTATGTAATTCAGTCTACAATATTTTTTTCAAATATTCCTGCATTTCTAGACTCAACAAGAATAATTGTCTTTTAGTTTACAGACACCGCACTACTTTTGGAACCACAAGTTTTTTGGAAAGGAAACTAAAAGAATCGATACATCTTACATCCTGGATTCTCAGAAGTGTGGAATTGCTATTTATATCAAACTTTCTGAAATTATTCAATTTTTCATGTCGCTTCTAATCATTTGTAATTATGTATCTTAACTATTGGCACGTTTTCATCAACATTGTAGTTATGGGCTAATTTATATTTAATAAATTGAAGACATGGCGACTTAGGCTATATTTAGACTCGCTCCAAAAATAGAGTAATCTCCTTTAAGAAATATTGCTGAAATGGTCTTTACTTCTACGTGCTCGAATAAATTGGTTATATATAAACACCATTGGTATATTTTAGGAAAGAAATGCCTTGTCAGCTGATCGAACGTGACGTAGCTGCAATTGCGATCAGATGAAGTGTTATGGAGAAGAATAGTTGCTCAAAGAATGTAAAAAAATATAACAAGTTGTAAATTCGATCACGAGTACTCGAGCAATACTCAAGTTTGAGAAAGCATTTCTTGAAGATTTCACGTTAATTGAAAATACTGTAGATTCTGCTGACTTCTAGACATTTTCTTGGCATTTAAAATATCAAAAATTTGATTTCAAATTTATAAACTAAGTATTCTAGGAAACAGACAGCTGAATTAATGCAGCAGCTTCATCTGTTGATTTTTTTTCAACCACAACAGATATTTCCAAAACTCCCGTACTTATCTGGTACTAATGGGTGTCGAAATGGCAAAAAAGGGAAAAATTATGGATGTTGAACACAATTATTAAGACCGCACATAAAAGTATCCCCGCTCAATGAATTTATCTGCGCTCAAGAATTTCAATTTTATAAATGAAAATTTTATTTGAATAATAAATATATTAAAATTTGAGTTTTCGAATATTCAAATATTCAAATTTTACTATCACGTTTCATTAAATTTAATGGTAATTTTATTTCGCCATTTAAAAATGGTACAACCGAAGCAGATTATATCAAAAGTCAAAACTCAAAATGAGCAATGTTTAAATATTATCAGAAGGCTGAATGAAATCGGAGTACGAAAGAGAATATAACAATAAAAATCAACATTTTTATTTCCAATAATAAACTTCTCATTCTAAGAAAATGAATTAATTCTGTCTAAAATAACTCCACTATAGGAAAATTAAAGTTTATTAAAAGAAAATAAAATAACTAGTGGATAAACTATGCGGATTCTGCCTCAAGTGTCCCAATACATTAATTTGGCAGGATTTTTTGTCAAATTCGTAGATTTTGGCAATAAAATAACCAACTTAATTTTTTTTTTAATTGAAGATTCACGAATGAATGGAAATCGGAAACTTTTTCCATTGTTTCATACATAGATTGAGCAGAATATTCGAATGCCTTTGGCAGATTTCTTGTAAGTATAATACTTTTTATTTCTGTTATTTGAAGCGTAACGAATTCAGAGTGAATTTGCCCTTATCTTTTTTGTCAAATTGACTCGGTTTTGAGTGCTTCAGCGAAGCCCGGGCGTTTGTTTCGAGCACTAGGCATCAAAATTCGTGGATTTAGGCAATAAAAAGACAAACGAAATTTTTTATTAAAATCTGAAGATTCATGAATGTTATTGATTAAATATTTTCGATCCAAAAAATGAAAATTGGAAGCAGGAAGCTTTTTTCACTGTTTCTTACATAGATTGGGCAGGAAATTCAAATGCCGTTAGAAGATTTCTCGTAATTATGATATTTTTTTTATTTATGGGGCTTTAAAGGTAAGAAATTCTGGTCAAATTTGCCCTAATCTTTTTTCTCAATTTTCCACGGTTTTCATTGCTTGCGCGAGGTTCTGGCGTAGGTTTCGAGCAGTGGGCATCGAAATACGTCGATTTAGGTAATAGAAAAACCAACTAAATTTTTTATCGAAAATCGAAGATTCATGAATGTTAATTGATTAAATATTTTCGACCCAAAAAATGAAAATTGGAAGCAGGAAGCTTTTTTCACTGTTTCTTACATAGATTGGGCAGGAAATTCGAATGCCGTTAGAAGATTTCTCGTAATTATGATATTTTTTTATTTATGGGGCTTTAAAGGTAAGAAATTCGGGTCAAATTTGCCCTAATCTTTTTTCTCAATTTTCCAAGCTTTTCATTGCTTGCGCGAGGTTCTGGCGTAGGTTTCGAGCAGTGGGCATCGGAATATGTCGATTTAGGTAATAGAAAAACCAACTAAATTTTTTATCGAAAATCGAAGATTCATGAATGTTAATTAATTCAATTTTTTTTGACCCAAAAATCCAAATTGGATATTTTCATTGTTTCTTACGTGGTTTGGGCAGAAAACTCGAATGCCGCAGCCAGATTTTTCGTAAGTATATTTTTTTATTTATGGGGCTTTAAAGGTAAGAAATTCGGGGTGAATTTGCCCTAATCTTATTTTTCGATTTTCCACGGTTTTCACTGCTTGCGCCGGGTTCTGGCGATGGTTTCGAGCATTGGGCATCGAAATATGTCGATTTAGGCAAAAAATATTTATAATATTTTTAAATTTAATAATAGCATATAAATTTAAAATAAGAAAAACCCAACAAAATCAAGATCCTTTTCCTAAAATAAATAAATTGCATTGCTACGTTATGAAAACTTAATAATAATTTTAAATCTGAAAATAATCGTACAAAACTATTTATTTTAATTTGATAATTTTAGATAGGATATTAATTTGAAAGTAACACTACATTAATTAAAAGAATTTCCATTTATTATAATTTGCAATGAAAATAAGATGCAGAACTTGGGTGTTATCGTAAAAGCATATCAATCTAGTTAATTAATTTTTAATTAGAATTTAAGCTTGGACAGTGTAACAAATAAATTGCAATTAACTAAAATTAATTTTTTATTAAAGTGATCTATTGGAACCGTTTTTCAGTCTTAATGAGAATGCGATCAATACCTTCACGTCGCAAGTTTCTATAGAGGAAAATAATTGAAAAAATTAACTACTTGCAATTTAAAACAAATTAAATAATCAAGTTGTTAATTTTTTCTGTTTTGTTAAAGTTACAAGTGAAACTTAATTTGCACATCAGCTTTTGTAAAATAAAGTTGATTAAGCTGTATATGAAAGCGCGAGGTAATTGAAAAGTAATAAATTAACGCCGAATCGTCGAATAGAACTACACAAAAACTGTGAAATTTCTTAATAGAAAATATGAAATACCGAATGGCTTAAAAAAATAACTCGGATCAAAACAAAATCCATACATTCGGTAAGATAAGCGTCAGGATTCGTCGGATGGATTGAAAACTATTGGGTGTCGATTTTAGCATTTACGTGTCTGTTTGAATACGAAGGATGGTCAGACAAATGCAAGGACATCAATAAGCCTAACACGGCTTAACCGACTTCAACTTTAGAATTGATTTTTGAGCTGAATCGCAAAACTCGTTTTTGAGGCAGCATTGGTTTGCACGTCGTGCATCCAAATGCTTTTATATATTTTTGTTTTTTTTTATTAGTTTCATAAGCCAAAATTAGAAATCTTCCAATTACTCCCTATTGATGATATACCGTAAATTCTTTTCAATACATTAAGGACATGATCGTCCGCCAAGTCCAGAATCGAAAGGGTAATTTATTTAGCATTTATCAGGGTAATGTAAAATTTTATTCCCTTGAAATCGGAAAATAGGTTTTCCCAGAGTTATGTAATTTAATTGTTAGTAAATAATTTTTATTGTGGCCAATGACATTTATGTTATAAAAGTTAAAAAATAATAAAATCCTAGATAAGAATAAAACTTTATAAGAGATAGAAAGAAGGAAGGGTCCTAAGGACGTTAGAAATGGTTATTGCCTATGGCAAAGAAATATCGCATGTGCTTGCGTGCTGATAACATTGTCCGCCTGACTGATTACTCAATAACAGCATCGTATATCAGAAGAAATCACAAATTATATATTTGTGTCAAATTCTACACTTTTTTGCGTTTTCCTATATTTACCAAAATAATGACCTATACTTAATACTTAATTTAATTTACCGTGCGAATCATAAAGAATCGGCGTTACCCCAAGTTTTATTTTTATCTTTCGTTTTCTCAACCTTATAAGTTTCCAGTGGATCTTTTACACCAAATTCATTTATCTTTTAAACATTATTTTTACAACTTTATTTGAACAAATAGCTTCGGGTGTGACGTTTGGGTCGCGAAAAAATCATCTAACGTGGCAGAGTATTCCCGTATGGCATTTTTAATTCATTGATAAATTACTTTGATGCTTATATTTAATTTTGTCTTTATGTTTCTTTAATTTCTAAGTAAACAACATTTAATCAATAATTTCATTTTATTTAACTCCAGTTCCAATTAATTATAAATATGCCTACCACATTTTCGAAGAGAACGACAGCGGAAGGTCGGGAAATTAACATGATTTAAAAATCGAGAGAATCCAATTAAAAGTGACGAAATGGAAATTTTTAATATAATATATTAATACTTCAAGATAATTTAAATCACAAAATTTTAATCAAGTTACTCTTATTATGTAACCAAGGGTCCCTAAGAACAAATTAATCCATTTCCAAGAATTAATCAGCCAGAAAATAAACTTAAATTAATCAAGCCAATAAGTAAATGAACCTGTAAACAGCAAGAAGTACAATGCATGCTAACACATTGTTAAATCATCGAGGTTAAAGATCAAACATAGAAAATTGGTTTTAGAGGAAGTATTTAAAAAAAATCTATATAAAGGAATATTTCTCATTTCATGATTTCATGAGAGGTTTTCATTGCTATCAAATTACTGAAGCAACATTGGTACTTTTCAGATTTCATGTTTAACCAATAACTATTTAGGTGTAATTTGCTCTTCAGGGTATTTCTGATTGTAAAATTATATATTCTTAATTTTTAATTGAATGTATTTATGTGATAAACCGAAATTTATGCTTGTAAATTTCGACGATAAAAAATAGATGCCTTAAGTGAAATTATACTTACACGTCTAGCATATTATTATTATTATTGAATACAAATATTAACTTGTTTTAGCCTCATTACGACAAAATAAATTAATGTAAGTAAGTATAAACTGCAATCTTTTATTTGGAGTTTACGTTTGCCTGATTTCTTTAATCATTGAAAGTAGCGCTCGAGAAAAAACCGTAAAACTCCCCAATGAAAATAAGCAAACGTTCTAAATATACGTACAGACCATGTCCTGCATGCCAAGCTAAACTACCCTAATTATCAACAGACGATTTGGAGAAGCAAAACCGCTAAATCCATAAGGATATTTAAGTTTTAACTTTCTGATTTCAGGTGAAAATCTTTCAAGTTTTCTCTTTGCACTTTGATATTGCACAATTCAACAAAACTGAATTGTCAAACAAATTCATAACATATATATTGCTATGACCCACATAATTTTAATTTTTAATTTTTTTTTATTTTGATTGAAATTATTAATTATTTTATGTTATATCGAAAAAATTGCATTTCAACCCTGCAGTTTGGGTTATCTTCCATAATTATAAATTTACACTCTGTTGGTGTTATTTGCTTGTCAAAAAGATTTTAGGAATTATAATTATTGAAATAAATATTAATTTGAAATTTCTAAAAATAAAATTATTTCGAGGCAGCACATAAAGTATCTTGTGACTCATTACTTGTACGCATTGTGGGTTGCTGAGATATTCATTAATGGAAACACAATTACCTCATATTCAGATAACACTGACTCCTGACTGAAGAGATGAAACATAACAAATAATTTAAAAAAAATCTCTAAGGATTTGTTTAAATTTTGTATAATTAACAGTAATAATATTATGTTAGAATAAATTGATTATTATACTTTTAATAATAATTGAAGAGCTTTGGAGCTTGGATGTGTGATTGGCACTATTGTGTTATTATTATGGTGCGCTATTATGTGTGGTGTAGGTAAGCTCGTGCTTATTACATGAAAGCCTTTTGATACTGGATATAGAGGTAATGAACTATTCTTAACCCTAACAATGCATAACAATTTCAGTTCCAAACTCTATGTGGCTCAATATTTTCAAAGAAAATACTTTCACCTTATTTTGTAAAATTTGAAGATTTTTATACAAAAGTAGATAAACTAACCAGACTTAATCGTAATAAGCTTAACTCCGGGTTAACTTTTGTATGAACCTAGTTGTTAAAACAGCAGTGCTGCCCTGCCCTTTAATTTTTATTTTAAAAAAATTTCTGTAATTTCAAATGCTATCTTATTACGCAAAGAAAATTTTAATCCGTCGGTTTAATATTCTGCTAATTGAAATAATTTTGCTTTGAATGATTGATTGTTTGTTTAATTGTCCTTAATATTATCCTTAAATATTTATGAAAGTAGGTAATTGTTTGTAAATTTTGATGAAGTGTGTTCTTGTATTGTATTATGTTTTTGTTAGCTTTGAAGATGAATTAATAAATTTTAAATTTATATTCTAGCAGTAGCGGCGTTATTTGTGGTATAAGGTTGGAAAGAAAATATTAAGTGGAATCTTTTTAAGAATAAGAAGGAAAAGCTTTCCTTTCTTGAGTTAAATGAATCAAATAAATATTGTAAATATGATAATACTTAATATTGTAACTGTCTTGAGCTTGACGCCAGTGCTATCCTATCCCACGAACCGTCACTGCTAATATTATTTTATCCGATTTAAAATACAATAACATAGTCTACCAAAAAGAAATTTAATCTTATAAATTTTTCTTTATAATGAACTCCGCTTAGAAATTTTTTTCGTAAATTTTTTTTTTATTATGAAATACAATATAATTGTTATGTCAAAAAGCAATGAAATACAAAGGATAATATAAACTTTTAGCATACAATAATATAAATTAAGTTGAAAATAAATACCAAGTTATGTATTTTCTTGTATTAGTACAAAATGATATTTAGAATATTGTACCAAGTTGGGCAAATGGAATTGCTTTATGTTTAACTTTGTAAACGAATTCCATTGTTTAAATTTGAGATAATCGAAAGATATTCTTCGTTTAGTTTACAGTATATTTAGTTAATAATACGTTGACTTTAAATCTTGTGTAAATGTAATTATATTTAACAATTTCTGCACAATTTCGCTTCAGGCAGTTCAATTTTGTACATTTTTTGGGGCGACAGATAGGTAAATGCATAATCTAATATTACGGTATTTACAGTTTATTATCGATGACGACAAAATGTCGACCACGTTATTCTCTATTACTCTTTTACGTTATATTCCGTAATCAGACATGGCAACCTGTAACTCGATAAAACAAAATGATGACATTTACTTGCAAAATCTGCAATAACGGCACAGCTATTCGACAATTTAGTCGATGAAATTTTAATTTTTGGGTAAAAATTCCAAATTTACTGTTTAGATTAAAAATTGTCTGACTAAAAGGTCAAGGTCAAGAAAAGCTCTAATTTTGTTGATAAAGAGCATTTTCCGCACTTTAAAACAAAATGAAATCTCCAGCTTTTAAGCATGGCAAAGCAAAATCTCATAAATAAAACGTCACGATGTTTATTTCACATTTACCAATTTCTTAATTGCATAGCTGTACATTTAGTGTTTCTACCACTCGACCGTAAATTAAAAGTTGAGACTTAAATAACTCGAGAGTTTCTCAGGCTTTCTTAAACTCTTGAGCAAGCAGCCCTATTCTTTAACTTCCGTTTTCTTCACTTACCCCCTGCTAGTCAACACTCGTGACCATTATTTTACTTTCCACTTAAAAAGTACTACTGTAAAGCAATTTTTCAAAATAATGTCTTTATAACGATATTGAATTGCTATATTTTTGTAAAAACCTTTTGTTATAAGAAAAGTTTTAAATTGCCATAAAAATAAATCTAATGGGTGTTTAAATGGTTAATACCCATAACTTATTTTGTAAACCATAAGGCTCGATTTAATAGACCTCGTAGAAGCTATATAATATAAAATTTATCAAATCGAACGGCTATTCCGGTAGTCTTAATTAAAATTATAATTAAAAAATTTTATTTTGTTATTTACACTGAAAAATTTGGTATAAATACCGTAAAGCACTGAGGTTGTTAACGTTTTTATTTGATTATTTACAACAGTCTCACCCTCCAAGTATCTTCAATTTAATTGAATCTTTCGTCGAGTTGCTAGGGTCAGGTAACTTTTAATTAATCTTTCTTCAAATTTCATTTTAGAAAGTTTGGTTTTAACGCCTATTGGCAAGTATTCGACTTCTATTCAAAGACAACTTGCAGTTATTTAACTTTATTTCATTTCTCTGTTGGGGATTATTAATTTCAAAATTTTAGTAAAGTTCAGATCAAAAAATAATAATAATAATTACAGGAACGTAATTTTTATTTCAGAATAGTGGTTTTAAAAGTGGAAATTATATTAGTCAGAGGAAGAAAACCTTCAAGTTGTTTTTATCGTCCATTTCTGAAAGCATCTCTTGTTTAAAGCCACCAGCGGATTCTTTCTGTATATTTTTAAATCAACCGAAATCAATGACATGATTTCTCGAGGGTAAGTCTGGCTGTAAGAATTTTTAACTTTCCTACATACATCATTTTTATTATTACATGTGTCAGCTAGCTTTCCACATTTAGCTGAACAAATCTTGAGAGCTTACAGCGAGCCGACTGACTGAAAAATACATTAAAATTAAAAACTACTATTTCTGCAGCAAAACGCAAACTTATGTAATCCAGAAAACAAAAAGCATTAAAGTTCTAAACAATCTGTAATACTGCAGTCACGGACACTGAACTTTTGGAATATAAAATTCTTAGTTGCATTTTGCATGATTTAACGCTTCATCAATACAAAATTCAAGTCCTTCGCCGGTGATGTTGAGGAAAGTTTTGCAAAATTTCCAAAGACCACGTTCGAATTTTTTAACTTTCAGCTTTATTATCTAAAAAAAATAATGTGCCTGTAACCCTGTTTTATTGTTGATATTGCTGTGGATGTTTTTTAATTATGAGCTTCTACGTTCATCAGGGGTGCGAAAAAGTTCTATCGATGTTTTTAAACAAATAAAGTTGAAATTCCTGAAAATCTTACGCCTAATATTTTGTTACAAGATAAATGAACAAAAATTTCGTAAACAGTTAAAATTCTTTACGATGTATAATTATACCACGACATAGTCAAAATACGTCAATTAATTTTTTTGGTATACCTGTAAAGTAATGTAACAAATATTTCAAAGGAAATATTTGAAAGAGTATCGATTGCAAATATTTTTTCGAAGTGACAAGCTATTTAAGAAATTTTCATTTTAGCTGCACATTCTTCAAACGTTTTTAGACATTGGTCACACGTATACTAAGCATTCTCGAGCGTAGGTCTTTTGCTATTTCATTCAAACTTAATATAAGCTCAAATATAATTTATGCTTTTATTATGCGATTTAAGTTTTATTAACAGTTGTGATCATAGAGTATACAAAATATTATGCTGTATTGAAAATTGTAATATAAATAAGTAATTAAAATTTAATTGATTAGATTAATTCACAGAATTGGCACGGTTTCAGCGATAACGGCATTATAAAACAAACTAACGCTGCAATTAAAAGCTTAACACAATTTTTAATAAGAATTTACATCCCTTAAATTTAAATTAAAAGTAAACAACTTAATTTGGAAATCAATAATATAAATTGATTTTAAATCCACATCAACTCCGCTATATAGTATCATTTGCTTCCACTTGGCGGTTATCAGGTCAAAGATATAAATTTAAATCAATTAGCTTTTTATAATTTGTTACCGACATCTAATAAAGTAAATTTTTTGTAATAATTGCATTCATTAATATCCGTCTTGGCAGAACCTGTCACTTTTTACACGTATACGATTTATTTAAACGCTCTGAATTGAATGTCATCACTTTCTAGCACTCTTAGAGAATAGCAAAAAAACCGATTTCTGTCGTGTCTTTGTATGTCATCATCAGCAACGACACGAATCAGTGACGAGACACAATACAAAGTTGAGAGTCCTGGAGCTTTTGTTTTGTTCATTTGTACTTACAGCTCGTGCTTTTTACAATTTTAATAAAATTTTGCAAGGAAATAATGTAAGATTATCACCATCGAAACAAAAACGAAAAACGCAACAGCATAGCTGAAAAAAATGAGTTTTCAGCATTCTAATCTAACATATGAACGTTTGAAGGATTTCACCACCCATCAGCAAGAAACTTTAATTTTTCGAGTTGCCTATTTTTTAATGAAGAACAAAATGTTTCCCTGTTTTACGTATTTGCCTTCACAAACACAACATAAAAGTTAGTTGTAATTTCTAAATGGATATTACGAGTAATATGAGCAACAAAAAATGATACCGCCAAGACTAATAAAACTACAAATTTTATTCTGCAAATGTAAATTTGACAACAAAAAACTTGTTCGTTGTAATTAAGATATTAATTAAGTTACAGACATTAAAACTATGTGAAGTGTAAAAGTTAAATTTGTTTTACATCCAATTTAATTAAACAACTTCATTAATTCACTTAATTTTAATAAAACTTGATCAGTTTTGTAATGTTTTGAACTGTTTATATAATTTAAGGGATGTTTGAACTTTTAACGAAATAAATGATGAGATCACTAGAAGTAATCGCAACTTTAAAAAGCCAAAAAAATTATTACATGATATCCCTTTGGCCCTGTACAAATCCTTTCATTAAATTTTATGTGAAAACTTAAAAGTGAGACAAATATTTCGATCACAAGATTTGAGGATCTGCGCTGCTGCGTGTGTTTTCTCATCGAAAGCCGCCCATTTCTATTACGATTATTGAACTATGAACTTGTTGGAAGCTACCGACTGAATTCTCTTGGAAATGTTAAATAATTTCTGAAATTACATTTTCCGTATTGCCATCGTTACCGTTAACGACGTAGGTGATAACGGAATAACATGGCAACTCAACCTGCAACTTCTAAAAAATGCAATACATTTCCCAAGTAACAAAGTTTGCAATGTGCTAAATGCGAAGGTATCCATCAAGTTGCTCTCAACTCGGAAAATAATTCAAATTGTTGCAACTATTGAATTGGTAGCTGCTCGAGGTAGTCATGGGACTAATGCTATTTCCTTTAATGAAATAAATAATTAATAAATAACTAAACCGAGTTTAATTTAGAGCACGGCCGGAGGCTAGTGGTTAGAGCGTTGAAATATAAATCTTTCTGAATGACGGGACAGTGGTCAAACAGCTTATTCAATTTTGCATTGCAACGGGAAAGGCCATCTAATTATAATGGACATGGTGAGAGAATTATTTGATAAAATTTCATTAATTGGAGTCTGCAATGTGCAATTTAAATATGCTATAACCTGGGATTTAACAACTTAAATGTACTAATTAGTTCACATAAGTGCAGTTTAACAGGAAAACCTTTATGATACCACACCCTGAGTAATTCGCGCGATGTTATAAAGTAAGACTTATTACACTAGTACTTCTTTTCTACAGTTAATTTTGTGTATAATAAACAAGAGGAATGTACATACTGGTTTCACTTGATAACAATAATTAAATTATTACATTTAATTCAGTTATACAATCGTGGTTTTCCTTCTATGGGCTACTTAAGAGATCTAATAAAATCGTAACATGTAGTATGTATGTTGTTGGAATTCTTGATTGTAACTTCTTTAAATTATAAATTTTCTCAGGTAAATAGTTAAATATTTATAGTAACTCTTTATAGGACTAATGAATGAATATAGGTCATTCTCATAGTCTCTACGTACGTGAGACTTCCGAAAAAATTAAAAAAGTACTTCAGATAAATAATTTTCCGTAATAAACATACATGTGATGACATGTGATTGCTCCTCTGTTCATAAAAATTTTTCGAAAAAGTTAATTTTAATTTGAAATTTTTTGCTTTGTTCAGTTCGGTGGAACAATAACAAAACGGAGGGGAAAACAAAAGCTGGTAAGAAGATAACATGAAATCTATTGAGGTAAAATAAATGTAGTGGTTACGTCATAAGGATATTAATATTTTAAAATCAAATTAATTATAAGTACTTTGCAATATATAATAAAGGTATTTTTGGGACTACATAGTTGTATGCAGTGACGGCTCGTGCCATTTTCATTTGAGGAATGTAATCTATCCCAATGGTGGTTTTTCATATGTGGTAGATGTGGTAATTGCACACAATTGCACCATTGATTATACGAAGGACATAGTTGTTGTAATTTTACTAATACCAACGCTACAGGGAATAATCAGCCCGCACTGAAAATAAATTTGCAATTTTTCACACTTGGTTTTGAGGGTGTAAGCTACCAATGTCTCACAAAACATATTTTTGTACCCTAGATTTTCTTTTACGAGAATTTCAAAAGATTGCTTCGGATTTTTTCCTGGATGGCCTAAGATTTTCTGTCGAATAAGTTGAAAATGCAAAAGATTTCTTAATTTCCCAAGATTTCCTTAAATTTCCTAAGATGTTCCCGGATTTCCTTCCATTTCCAAAGATTTTCTTAAATTTTCTACATATAGTCGGATTTCCTAGGATTTCGAATGTTCTATTTCGTTGGATTTTGGCAAAATTCCTTCGGTTTTTCTCGAATTCAAGGCAAGAGATATCTGAGAAAATTTCACAAAGAGATTACCTATGAAAATTCGCTGTAAGTGAAAAGTTCTTACTATTTAATAACGTTAATCACAGATCATGAACAGAAATTAATAGTTTTGGAAACCGGGGGGTCTGGGGGGTATTCCATACCCCCCCCCCCCCAGTGCTTTAAAATCTCTTAATGCTTACTCATCTACGGTTTAATCTGTGTAATCGGAGTTATCCCAAAATTATGAGTAATACAGGAAATCATTGCGGTTCATTTGATGATAACTACATCATTTTCGCGTTACTTCTTGAATAAGTGTTGTGGAAGAAGTATCTATCTTGATAGTCCTCACATTCTAGTATTCTTCTTCGCGCATGTTTCTTAGCGCTCAAGATAGCGGGTAAAACTGTCGTATTGCCAGAAGCCTACAACAGAGATCGAGGTTCAACGTGAAGTAGTTTTCACCGAGTTGGAGTGATCCGCGCTATAAGTACTTCTTTTCAATTATTATACCGGGTACCTTCTTGGGATTTGTAACCTGAAATTTCAATCATTATTAGACATTGCTATAACAAGTTGTTGTTATTATTGCGAGTTCAAGTAGTGTGTGTTTGCGCTTCAAGTTCGGCTACTGTTTTTTTGTGTGGGGTAACTGTAACCGAGGGGTAACCGTCAATAACTGCTGTGTGCAACAGGCCATCTTCATTCTTCGCAGCGTAGCATCCGTTCTACTTACAAGGATTTTCATTTCGAGGGAACAACGGCTGAGTGGAAAGCGACCCTTGTCGTTATCAATTGAGGTTTTTTTCAACTTTCCATTTCATGCTGTTTGGTTGTGGGAACGCTGGAGTTCCTGTGTTATTTGGTAGTAGTACGTGTTGCTACTATTTGTGCTGCCGAATTCATTAATTTTTGTTTGGAAATTGTTGTAGCCGATATTGTAATTCAATATACTGGTAATTGTTTAACTGAGTTTCATTTAAGTAAGAGAGGAAGCAATAATTGTTCTGCTTCCATTATAAAAAAAGAGTTAGTATACTATCTGGGCGTCACCACATATTTCATTACTGGAGAACACCTATTCCAGGTGTGGTGAGAATTTGCCATTTAGGTAAAATTTCATTATAAGGTAAATCAAGTAAAATTTTCTTCAGAAGCGTCGGATCATCATTTGTGACAACCCTAATTAAAGGTAAAACAATATATTTAAATATTGTAATTTGGACTTGTAAATTCATTAAAAGTTAGCAGCAATCATTTTTTGTAATTGGGGCAAAATTAATGCTTATTTAAAAATTAGGGAACAGCTTAATTATGTCGTTGCCTAACAAATACCTTCATATGAGGGGGGCTGACAGCTAAAATAAGAAGCTATTTAATAATCTAGAATTCACAAAACTTCTTTATAACTGCAACCTACCGAATATTTTGAAATGTAATTTGTAATACTACTGTAAGGTGGTAAGCACTCAATCGTTTAATGTTTTATCTACAATCTATTTATTTTGTGAAAAGACAGCTGGGTAAGTACACAATGGTTTTTGAAATGGAAATTATAGTATATTCGACATTTCAAGAAAGCAGAGCAGCTCTCGGCACCCTCAGGATCTATAAAGTTCCTCTTGTCTAAATGCATTCTGGCTATGAATAAAATTATTACTTCTAATGGGTAAACAACATTAGAAAATTATTAAAGATAGATACTTCTTTCACAATACACATCCAAAACATAAAGCGAAGGTACTGATGTAGAAGTAGTTTCTTTAACTCTGACTTCTGACCGGAGATTGCCAAAATCAGTAGTACTTTGCCAATACTACTGCTTAATTTAACTTTGCTACTCTAAATTTTACATCTGATCAAACTGATGAAATGAATAGCTAAATAAAGACAGAATACTCTTTTTTCAAAATAAACCATATTATATCTACAACATTACTGTATTAAAACTTCCGTAATATCTTATGGCCATAATTAGTTTAAAATTTACTAGATATTATGTTTTCTATAGAAATCCCGAAGGAATTGGTACTTGATCACAACAAAAACAAGATTTACTTTTGCAATTAGTTTTGAAAATGTATGTATTCTATATTTGGACAAAACCTACAAGAAAATATTATTGCAGCTTTTATAAAATCATTAAAGGATGATAGTTACAATTCTTTGGGTAAAAAACGATACCAGTTTATAAATAATGAAATTAATTATTAAAGTAAGAAACAAACGGGTGCAATGCAGTATTTCAAACAGATTCACCTGTTATTGCAGATTCAACGAGAGTACATGAGATTATTTATTAGATGTCTTCATTAAACGAAAAATTACTTTCCTTATGAAGGATACAAATGGAGTTTTCGTGTCCTTTATTCTCAAGTGCTTACCAATCTGGGATTTAATGTTTTCTCTTGTATATTTAGACAATCGCTTTTTTAACCTTCTATCCGCGCCACCATGCATGGATGATATTTGGGATCTTCCGATTTTCAATATTTAAAACGAAATTTAATAAACTCAAGGTGGAACTCGCTTTTGCGACAGTTCTTAGGCTTCTATACATCTACTTTTTTCAAAGATTAAATTATTTGGGCTTTATTTTATTAGAATTTTTAATGCGTTAATCTTTTAAATAGGTAGATACCAACGGCAAAATTTTTTTTTTAATCATGCGGACAGACACGGAGCCAGATCATAGAGCTTCTTCCTATACGTTGTATAGAAGCTTAAAATTCCATTATTGTACCATTATAAATAATAAAAATAGAATGAAAAAATGTATCAATTGACCATCCACGTGCAAGTTTGTGAAGTGCAACGCCAAGTCAAAGTTTGCGAAATCCAACGGCAGCAAAAGTCTTTCCATAACAATTACCAGTGGCGTAACATAGACAAGGATAATATGTAACGGAAAAATGTAACATTGTTAAAATTTGTATACAAAGCAACCAAACAGGTTTTGTATTTTACATAAGAGGTCGTTTATTTAGATAGATTTTGTCAAAGGAGTTTGTATTTTGACAATCAATGTGTTATCGGAAATGTAATAAAGTCGCAAGTTTAATAATTCAACAAGGGAAGCTACAACGAAAATTTACTTCCGATATTACGTCTCTTGTATTAGATACAATAATACAAAGCGATTTTGAAAGTATTCAAATCGGTCGTTTTTTATCAGCATCTTGCAATTTAAATTAAAAGTTCAACGGCTCCTATACGCTCTCCGACTAAATATATTCCGGCCCACCTTTTACATTTTACTACTGTAAGATGAACTTATTTGTCCAATTTATCTGGTGCCTGACCAATTTAACAGAAGTATTTACAAAAATTGCCCAAAAGCACACAATTTATCGCTGGCTAAAATCAATTAAGCGCTGGTAATTTTTGTGATCCAGCAAATAATCTGCCAGGTCCTGTTCACATAAATAGAGCTTCCTTGGTACTTATTAGAAACAACATGTAAACAATATCTTAATAACCAAGTAGGATAAGGTGGAATAAACACCGTACGTAAATTTACAAATCGAAGCTTAGTTCTGCCAGTGACAGCACAAGCGCAAAAAGGCAATATTCGTGCGCAAGACGGCGTCTAAACGCCCGCGACGCCAGTCAACCTGCAGGAAGCAATCCGTGACGTTCTCGTACATAGCAATTATGATCAAAGTGATACCGCTACTTACTCTTGTTCTAGAAAAAAATTGTAAATCAAAATAAATCCTACTGCTGTGTTCGTGTTAAATGGTATTTAAAAAAAAATTAGTGTTTATGTTTTTGTGTAAATCAGTGATACTTGGTACAATTATTTAAATTTATAATTACTTAGGCAATAATCGAAATAAATTTTGTGCCAAAAATTTAAATTTTAAGGTTATAAATGGAGTTTATGGAGTTTGGAATAAGGAAATTTATTAATTTTAGAATAAAATGTTTAAAAATTTAAATTTAGGAAATTTTTAAAATGTAATGGTTATTCCAAACTATGTAATTAATTTCTAAAGAGATTCAAACATGGCTAGAAGAGAGGTGCTAAACACCTTAATGCTGATTACCATGTATACGTTATTTTTACTACGGGTTGAATTGGTTAATGGGGACCCTTCTCCCGAGCAGCGGTTACCATTAACATCGCGAACTGTTAGGACTAAGTACGGTGATGTAAGTGGTGTCATAGTGACACTAGACTCGAGACATCTTGAGCCAGTGGAAGTGTTTAGAGGAATTCCTTACGCGAGTCCTCCTTTAGGTAGTTTACGATTTATGCCACCTGTCACGGGTGCTCTTTGGTCTGGTGTCAAAATAGCTGACAAATTTAGTCCAGTGTGTCCACAAAAGTTACCTGACATTTATAACGAAACTGCGGCATTAAGAAGAATGCCCAAAGGAAGATTGGACTATTTGAAACGATTACTTCCATATCTACAAAATCAGAGCGAAGACTGTCTTTATCTTAATATTTACGCTCCTGCACAAGGTAAATGCTAATTAATTATTTTTCCCTTTTATTTAAATGTTATTTTGATCCAAGTTTTTTCAATGGTTAGCTTTCAGCATTTTATTGCTTACTTTCCAACGGCGCTTTCGTTGAACGAAAAGGGTTAACGCTCAAACTGTTCGCTATTTACTTTTCCACCTTGAATTTTTCATTAAATATTTTAATAGAATTTCTATTAACTATTTTAATTGCAGAGCACTTTGTCGAAGTAATATTATTGTTCTCTTAATCTGGAAAATTAACAATGTGAATCCACTTTAAGCAATAATTTAAATTAATGCCTAATGTAAACGTAATTGGATAATGTTCAACAATTACAATACTGACATTTATTGCTTTATTGCTTCAAGCTTCCAACATTTTGGAGAAGCAATATCATTTTTTTGTAGCCAAAGTGGTCAAATTAAAATACTTTTTCACTTTTAGAAAATTTAAACAGTGCATTCATTCGGGAACTAAAGGAGAAAATGAGGTGGTAGCTGTAAATTCGCCTCTTACCTTTTTAAATTGCAGACCTGTTTTTCTTTTTAAATTAACTCACTAGAGACGCAATTTATACACTTTTGATGTAAAGAGCGCCGGTATACTTTCCGGCTCCATCGTTACTCAATCTATTCTTTTCAAGTTTTATTTTGTATATCAATATTTTATGTTATCCCTATATAACACAATACAAACTCTTTGGAATTCCATTTAATGATTAGTAAAAAAATTCGAACTGGCCCATTTTCCATCTTACGTTGACACGTGCTCGAGACCACATAAAAGAGATGGACTTTAAAGTGAAACTTGAAGTTTAATATTCAACTGCTTTAGCCAATTTAATGATCAAAGGCAATAAGTTAATTATTTGGATACAAAAATTGTAGCTTTAAAGGTAATCCCAACAATTTTAAATTATAATTTTGACTTCAAACACAGAAGTGTTGCTTTGTCTCAACATTTTATTGTCTATATCTTGCGTTTTCATACAAAATTTCAATAGCAAATAAATGTGAAAGCAAACTCTGGAATTATGGAAATAATACCTGTGTTTCCAATTGGAAAATCGATAAATGCAAGAAAATTAGTTAACTTTCCACAGAAGAATATTAGCAAACAGGCTGAAATCTAAGAAATAAGATTTCTTCGTGGCTTTGCATCGCTGAAAACCAAAAGATTTATTATCTTTCTCAACTATAAAACAAGACTATTTAATATGTTTTTCTGTTGACTTTGATATTTTATTTATTTATATCAACATTAACAGAACCAATACAGATCATATTAGTTTATTGCAATAAAACAGTTCTGTTTTACAAATAGCAGCTTTAGTTTAATAAACTCTGGATATTTCTGATTTTTAATAAAAATATGTTTTATCTAGCACTTCTAAAAGATGATGTCATGAATATTTCTTTCAAATTACATTCTATAGAGAATTTTATTTCCCTTTCATCAATGTAAAATAATGTAGGGTTTTGTAAAGTTTTTCAGCAAACTACAGAAAGCTAAATGCAAAATTATTATTTCATTTTCAAAAAAATTTAAATATATAATAACATTTAATTTAGTGTCTATATTATTATACAACTATAAAATGACAGTTATAAAGTAAATAAATAATTTATAATATTAAAAGTAATGAATGCAGTTATTATTATAAAAGTAGTACCAATACCTTATACAAGGCAATACCAGAGCGGCTTCTGATTTATGTCACTGTTAAAGTCATTTTCACGTAAAATGACGGCTCATAGACGTTGTTATAGCTCATAAAATTGACCTTATTAATGACGTCGTATAAACGTTGCATAGGAAAATTGTTTTCAATTATTACACGTACAACAGTTTTCAATTGTAATTCTTCGAATAATTTCTCGAAAATTACATATTTTAAGAAATATTGAGTGAATCTGACATAGATGATAAATGACTCTTGTTTACATTTTACGATTTTTCATTTTTGTAAGAAATTATTCAATTTAAGTTTAACTCGAATTAATATGAAATTTGACACAAACTTTAATCTTTTTATTTTTATATTACTGGAGATCCTCATGGGTATCAATTTAACCGACTGAGCTATAGATAAGAAAGATAAGTTAGTGCAACAAGTAATTATTATTTTTAAAATTTTCTTCCTAATATTACTGAAGGTAGAAAAATACACTTTAATATATTGAAGTGTATTTTTCCAGAAGGAAAATGTCTAGAAAACTTCAATTTCCTAAAAAATACACCAGCTCAATTGGAGAATTAATTTGGATTAGATTCAAATATTTTTTCCTACATCTTGTATCAATGATTCAGAAGTCTCACGTTTCTTGCTGCAAATGATATGATTTTTATTAGCCCAATAAATTTAAAATGAGAAATTTTCAAAATAATTAATGTTAAAATGCATTTTATTTTTAACGAGTTTTGTCAGACGCGTTTTGTATACGTGTTATTGTAAGCGTGCGAACGATATTCAAACAAAAAAAATAGTAAAATTAAAATTTCAATGTTGTATTCAGCAGCAAATGTAAATAATTTCAATAAGCTGAAGTAGGCAAACTGTTTTGATGTATTTGTAAAGACCATACAAATGATTTTTCTAAAACTAATACATAAAATAAATAAAAATTATTTGGTATAAAACAATAAGAATAAAATAAATAAAATGATAATATAACTTTTAATCAGAAAATTATAATATTAGAGAAAAGAACAGAAAACATGAAAGAAATGAAAGTAAGTTTAAATGAATATGTTTAAAGTTGACAGAACAAATTTAAGTTTAAATAACAATAAGAAGAGAGAAGAAAAGCATGGGACAAAAATTACTCGAAGAAAGTAGAGAAAATAATTCTTTCATAAAAAAATAGTTAAATGAATTGATTTAAGCAAAAAAAGAAGTTTAGAAAGGAAATAAAATAATTGAAAATATGAAACAAAAAACTCAAAATAATCCAATGGATTAAATATTTTGCGAAACCTATTCTGCAATAATTTGATAATATAAGCTTTAGTACTAAAACCATTCAATATATAGTTTTGACATTTCTGTAGGCATACCTAAGGGTAGGTATCTAAGAAAATATTCTACATAGTTGAACTTTTATAGTAAAATCACGTTAGTTTGTTTGGATACGCCTGAAGTCTCGGGTTCTTTGAAGAGCTTTAGATGTTGCAGTTTCCGATGTATACATTGTTTTGATTTCTGAATATTTTGAATTAATCAATTTCTGTGTACAATGCCGTGGGCTAGATAAAAGTTACGATCTTTTAGAGTGCTTTTATTAAATAAATAAGCTGATTCTATTGCAGTTATGCATTGAATTTCAAATTTTATTTCGGTTTTTAACAATTTATTGAAATAATATCTTCGCCGTATGCGAATAATTGGTTTTTGCTGGTGATGACGTAAGGTTGAAACCGGTTCAATCTCGAAGACAGTGTTTGATCATTTATTTATGCTAAATAGCTTAGTTTCACGCACATACTAAATTGTAAATGTAATTGTCGGTAACATAAACAAAATAACCTCCTGAGCGATCGTCCAAGTCTTAAATATTAACTAAATACAATATGAATAATTTGTATATTTATATGTAAATATATCTAAAAATTTAGAATCGAAGTTTTCTTAATTTATTACAAAGAAAGCTTTAAACTAATTTATTCTGTTGTTTGCTATGTTAATCAATCAAGCCATTCTTACCAGCAGTGGTTTCAGACATTTTCTCTTCTTTGTTATACAAGCCAACGCAAAGCTCTTTTCCTGGTCAATAACGCGACGGTAAGAAGATCTAATCTCGTTTTCCACTACATTATATAGAAGGTAGAAAAACAATTTTTAGTCCAATATCAGAACCGCGTCTGATCTGCTAAATTTAATTTTCTTATTTTATATCGAGAAGGGCGAATTATTTAACTATAATCCTTAGCGATTTTTCTTCTTTTTTACGTCAAAAGTAATGGAAATAATAAAATAATATAGAAATTAAAAAATAATTATAAAGCTTGCAAAATTATGTATTATAAAAAGGGTCGTGATTTAGGGGTCGGCTGGTATATTTTACTGTAACGTATTTGTTCTTTTAGCAAGTTGACACTTACTTTTCTATAACCACAAATCGTGTCAGAATACATTAGAGTGTCAACAAAGGTATATTAATTTTGTTGCTATAATATGTTTCCTTTTTAGTTTCGTGTTCTATGTGCATAAAACAACGCAAACAGGAGGTGTAACACATGATTGCTTAAAAAGTACTTTTAGGTGATGACGTCAAAATATCCAGAATAACTCTATTAAGTAAATGGATTGTCTGTCCATCTTAATTTGAAGTGAAAATTGCAAAAATTGAAAAACTAGGTTGGTTAGATATCTTCAGCAATTAAGTGCTAATTTAGTGCTTTCGAGGAAAAGAGTTCGAAAGTAATTGAGTTCGCTTAAGCGTTCGCCTAATTATTTAATTGTTTCTGTTAATTAGTAATTTGATAATTTCGAGCTCATTACCACGTAAGGCTTCCATTTTCTAAACCAGGCTTTTGTTAGACATACTTACGTGTATATGTATTCTGTCATGTTGGGTAGTCTTCTTGTTCTGCTGCATCTGATTGAAACTATTGTAATCAATTTTCATATGTGTATTTCGTCTTCCTGCTTAAATAGTAACTTTCCAAACGTATAATGCATTTCTTGCAAAAACTTAATTTCAAATTTAACATTTGAGTATAACGCTAACAGTCGCTTTGGAAGTTTATAAAGTTTCTCGTTGAAGTCGGAGTTCCAACACTTCGATTTCTTGCTCAAACGATTTAAGTGCTCATACAGGAAGATTGTTACTGCCGTAAATTTTGAATTACTTTATGCTAATACATTATTATTGGGTATAATGCTTAAAACAAACTTATAAATCAAAATTGATAGCTATGTTTGCTATGATTTTTGTAAAATCTGAAGGTTGCAAATAGCCAGAAGGAAAAACTAATTAAAATTACCTGACCCCAGCTACACGTTAAAAGATCTAACCAAGCTAAAGCTATTAAGGGAGTTGTTACAAATAAATATGGAGAAGTTAGAACAACCCTCGTAAATTATAAGTTATGTACCAACTTACATTAAAATGTTGGGTTTGATTATTTTTAATTTTTCAAATATTTTTATGAATTTTCCCTCTGAACTCTCTATAACGTGGAAGACGTTTAGTTTTGAACGCCAATGCGGAACAACTTGGTATGTATGTTTGTTCATAATTAGAAAAAAAATTCATGTTAAACATAAATTGCCATGTCGCAGTCTACAATTTCATCTTTCTAATTTAGCAAGTTTTGGAAGCATATAACGTAAATAAAGAGAAACATTAACAAATTAAATTAGCATGCCATACATCGTTAGGTGAAACTATTCCGCTTTGCATGTTGGTATAATGCCTTAGTTTTTCCATTTTACAAGGTAATTGCTACTGTTTGCTTTCATGATTATATTTGTTGTGAAATTACCTGTAAAAATAATTTTGTGAAAATACCAATATTAAAATTTCCGTTTAGGATATATGCTGTTTTTTACGTTAATGTAAAAGTTCAATTACGTTAATCGGTTACATGCAATTCCTCGATATTGAAACATGAACGACAGCCTGCATTTGACAAACAGATATTGGAACTGATTTTGTTTCGGGAAACGGTTTTGATATATTTTAATTTTTATTTAATTTTATCACCGAATGAGCTAATTAGAAAATTCAGTTCGTAAACCTATTACAAGCTATCTCGTTAACAGTTGCATGTAGAGATAATCCTAATTCCTAGTCCTAGTTAGCATAATGAATGTGTACTTATAGCACGTGATGACGAGCTTTGCTTGGTAACAACGGGAAAGCCTAGTCCGAAATTGAAACAAAAGAAGAAAGGAAAAAAGTAATAGTAATTTGTTTTCTTAATTGATTTAGGAAGGTCATAACACAAGACGTCTTAATCTTAAATATTCTCAAACGTGCTTTAAAAACTATAAAGCGGAAACATAAGATGTGAAAGACGCAAGTTCCTTGAAATGAAAATAGCAACCACCACTACGTCGTGAATATCAAATAAGAACTAAATCTCGTGACTTTGCACGTACGAACGCAATCAAGACCGAAGTCACACTTCTGGGACACTTTTTATAGTTGGTTAGAAGGAAAAGTCGCATGTAATGTGAACCTTATTAGTTTCAGCGCGACGACAAAAATTGCAAAAAAATAAATCACAAAAATTAAAGTTTTCCAAAGTTCATATTTTCATATAAAAATATCGGCTTCCCTCTATGTTAATTTTCCCACAAACTTCCAAACAAGATTTAAATTATTCAGGGAAGTACCTACTAAAATTTATAATTAGTTGTCCCAATCTCTCAATAATGTGGGCCGAATACTTTTTGAGTATTTTATAAGTGAAAAATTGATATATTGAATTATAATTAGAAATCTTATGTGGTTGACTGATGGATTCCAGTTATCATAGAGGAACTTCATGTTTTCTTGAGAATCAATCAAATTACAATACATAAAACAAACAAAATAAAAAGTAGAGCCAATAAATTGAAGCACGATAAGTGCTTCTCACTACCGCTGTCTATTAAGTAAACAGAAAATTTTTTCAAGTGGTAAGAATTGTTCAGGGCTTTTTATCGACCAGCTTGTTTTATATTGGAAAATGTCTCTACCTCAGTTATTTTAGAAATTGCTAGATAAAATCAAAATTCAATTCAAAAAATGAAAAATCTCGCAAAATATCCGATGCATTTTATACTACAAGTTTTTCTTGTATGATTTTTGCAAATGATTAATGTTTGAGTAATCAATTTTCGACGATCTGTTTGCATAATATGGCTCCCTAAGGACAGATCGTTTTTATACTAAATTTTAAGGTAATTAATTATTCGGTGATTTATTAATAAACTAGTAGGTTTATGGGCTAATAATGAAAATCAATATTTAAATATTTTTAAATAACAACACTCCGTCGCCGACGACGGCGATGTCTAGAACCAAGAAGGATAATTCAGCAATAAATCCGAACTTTAAATTCAAGAATGACTTTATACCATTGACATATTTAATTAAAACTTCAAATGGTTATTACTAATTCGTTTTATTTAAAACTTTTTTAATATTAAAAGTATCATCGGCAATAATCTGGAATAAAGTTTTGATGGTGTACAGTTTAATTTTTGTATAAATGCCATACTTGATATTTGTTCAAGCAATTGTGAATATTCGTTTAACACACTTGTCGCAAACAACCTAGATATTTTTTCCCCAATTTTTAATTAAACTACATAACATAACTAGGTATAATGTATTCGTGCACGGTGTGGTGTTGTAATTGCGGATTTTGCCTGGACCAGTATGCCACAAGCTCGTTTAAAATCCAATTTACTACCACATCGCCAAGGCTGCAAGTCTATTATCATCAACCGTGAAGTGGAAATACTTCTTCATACCTAATACCGACAAACCCACCCCATGCTGGTCAGGGAAAAATTGTCACATGTTTTAAACATAACCGATTCGGCCGATAATAAAAGTAAATTAAAATATCCGATTTTCGATTCTAGTATATTTCATATTTAAAGAAGTTATGGATTATAAGCATTGTGAGAGATATTTAAATTATTTATTGTACTACCAGTAGGTAGGTATGCATATTTATCATTTGTTGATTTTCCTCCAATTTCAAGTTTCTCGTAACAGATTGGCAAGAGATGAAGTTAAGTTGATGAATAATTTGTGTTTGGTTATCCAAATATTTAAATTCATTTGATGTTGTTTCTCAAGAGAGAAGCAATTTTCAATTCTTTATGGAGCTTGACTTGAGTACGAGTAAATTTTGTATATATGTATGTACAAAGCTCGTACCTACAGCTAGCTTTGTTTGAAAAAAAATTTAATTCGTTTGCCAAAAAGGTAGTATATATTAAAGAAAATTAATAATCGATCATTATCTTTCTGTTGCTAGGCAATTGTATAAGAAATGGTGTACAAGATGTTGAATTTTTATGTAAACTCTCATAACAACGATTTCCTAAGGGATGTGGGGATGTAGCAACGTTTTCACTTTTAGTCTGCTGATCTCTTAAAGTAAATATGTACTCAATATCGTAGATTTCTATATTGGTAGCTTGCTGTAAATTGAGGTCTACATTTTGCACATACAAGTTTGTCGTTTTATGTGTTTCGTTTTTTGTATCAATAAATTTATAATTTCTTATAAAACTTTTTAATTAAGTATTGAGATTTAATTTTCGGGGTTTACTTTTAAAATACAATTCTGTGGGCTTGTAATTTACTTGAATTAATTTGTAGTAGTATAGAGGATATTTAATTTAAACAAGCTTCGAGCAATTTCTTCTGACCCAGTGCTTCATGTTTAACTTTTTGTTTAATCAGTTATATTTAATTTATACCAATCAATTTTCGATCAGTTCCCGTTAGTTTTGAACAATTCCGCAATACAATAAAGAATAATTACTGTGCAATTTAACTGGCATGTCAGTTACTTATGCTTATAAATTAGTAGGAAAATAGTGCGATACAAAATTGATTAATTTGCTAAATAAAGAGGGAACTACATATACAACGAAATGGGTGAAAAGCTACTAAACTGCAACCATTAATTTTAAATTCCACGGTTAGCTGTATTGAAAGTTATTGTATCTGTATACACTGAAGAAGATTGATTATTTCAAATATATTTTTATGTTTACGGTAATTGATTCCTTAAGTACTTTTTTCCTAAAAATATAAACATGAAAGCAGAACAACAATGTGATTAAATTTTCTCAAGAAAAACCTCTCACTTTTGTGTGCTACCAAATATTTTTAAACATTTTATATTGCAAAATTTTAAATTAAATAATTTAAGAATTTAATCAAATGATTCATTAGACTTCACAATTATTCATTTAAAAAATAACTTCATCAGGCTTGAAATTGTAATTTAATTTAATAAATATAAATTTATTATTAAAGAAAGTGTAAAAATTGAAATCCTAAGTTGTTCTTTGCCATTTGACATGGGCCGATTTTTCTTGCACAACTCTTTTATATGTTATTTAAATTAAAAATCAAATAAAGTAAAATAGCACCGTCAAGACAAGTTGACACACGTAGAACTGTAGTTTCGTTTCTCATAAATAATTACAACTAAAGTTGAGTAGTTCTCCTGAATCATAATGTGTTTTTATCAATTTTTTGCTTTGTCTCAAAACGACTTTAATATTAATTTATGTTATATAGTACAAAATAATATGTTACATAATAAATGTCTTGATGTTATACGTGACATATAAAGTGACAATTTGTTTTAAAGTTGAATTGTCGCTTTGGCTACAAATCCATATAAATGTAAATATTAATAATTTATTTCAATTTTTCATTTTATGTTAGTTCTTTCATACATAAGAGTATTAACATATTGCCATTCGTAAAAACCAAAAGAAGAAGAACAGAAAGTTAATTAAGCTAGTACGATTATGTGCCTAAACGCCAAAATGATTTACTATTACCCAATGATATCACACCGCGATTACAGACACGTGACCTGCAATTCAATAACAATTTATTTTAATTTTCTTTTTCTTCTTTTTCTTAATTTAGATTTGTTATCTGATTCGCAATTGATATAGAAAGCTGTTTTTAATGAATCTCAAGGTGGTTTTCTTAATTTGCAGAAAAGTAAAAATTTCCTTTGTTGCTTTCTGAACTTTTGTTTTTAACAAAGTACATAATAACGGTTTTTTTAAAACTTATGAAAAAAATGTTAAAATGTACTGTACTTTCCTTTGGCTGCGACTTGCTCTATTCCTTCTGATCAGTTTAAACATCGTTTTTATAAAATTGAAGGGTAGAATTTCAAGTGCTTTTTGTACGTGGGCTAAAGTTGCAGCACGTCGGCAGACAGTTTCACATAACTTATCAATTAACCGAATTTATACCAAAACACTGTATTACGATACAGTACGTGAATACCAGAAAACTTTTCTTTCACTTCTTTAATCATAACAAAAATCTGGGAATTTTCCTTTTCTAAATTGCATTGTATTACCTTACTTTCTTTCTTTTCTTTATAAAATTTATTGTATTCTTTTATTGCAAACCCTTTTTATAATAAATACAATATTTTTTCGTCAAAAGTAAAAAGCAAAACTTAATTGACTGTATACATTATTATAATAAAAGTATCTATCAATAAATTTGAGCACAAAAAATGCTTTGAAATTTTATTTCCCTTTTGTATATAATCAGCTATCCAACTAAAATTTACGTAAGAATCTGGAAAATTGTAGAAACAGCAAAGATGTCCAATTATTTAGGGAATTTCTTTCAGGCCTGGAACGGTGTCAAAAGTTGATATTTGAGATCGAAAAGAATGCCTTTAGTAAAAAGTTTACTTCTTGTTCTTGACTGATATTTTTCATTTTAAAAGTTTTTTTTGCCCAAGTATTTTTTAAACATTCAAATTTTAATTGTTAATTTTCAAATGATAACAAAAAAAAGAAAAACATTAACTGGTTGAACTTATACAATATATTTAAAGAAGTGGAAGCTAAGTTAATCAGTTTAAAGGTTGGGGAATTCAGTGGATTAAAGTTAATACATCCAACAAAATGATAAAAAGTTTGTAAGTTGAATGGAAGATCACTTACAGCAAAAATAAACGGGAACCGCTTCTCATGGAGGAAATTCCCAGTGAGTGATTTTCTAAAACAGAGCTAATATGCATCACAAAGTAGAGTTCAGCTAAATTTTGATTGTCAATTATTATCATTACCTCCAGGTTATTCCTATCTATGGGTTGATACTAAATCAGACATCAAGTATTCAAAGATAAATCTTATGAATCCGACTGAAATCAGTAGTTAGTTCTTGTTTGCGACAGATTATGTAATTTAATAGCTTTGTGTCTCAGGGGACCCGTAAGTTTGGTTTTTTCCTTATATTTTGAATTATTTTTAAGCGATATAACTTTAATCTCTTACATCTATGATTGGATCTTTATCTTTAAAAGAAGAATGAAATTATCGACAAATAAAATGACATAAAAATAATTTTGCTGGTATTTTTCCGTTTTATTGTTTTTTGATTTCAAATCCTAGCGGCATCATTCTTAATGATGCAATTTCCAACCCCAATAACCTTTCATTTATTTAGATAGCGACATGATTGGAACATTGCAATTGAGTTATTGACAAAGAAAGAAGAAAAACGAATTACTTATAACACTGTAAGAAAATATTTCGAATTTTAACAAAACATTTCCGACTTCATCAAAAACGGCTAAAAGCATTCCTGAAAGATGTAATCCCTCCGCAAAGTTACGGGAGAAGGAAATACTGAACCGAACAGTTTAGATAATATGTACCTACATACATTAGGCCAAAGGGGTTTCCGGTTTCACTGAAAATCGGCAACAAAAATTACAATTTTCTCGATAATTAGTTTTATTTAAAAATTAGGGAAATCTATAAATTACAGGTAATGAAAATACCTAAGATAACGAACAACTAAAACTTCAGTTACAACTTACAAATAGAGATAACTCACAAAGTGTTCTTATTAAACTATGGATTTATTAAACTTGGAAACTAAACTACTAAATCATTAAATTTACAAGAGGTAAAGAATTACTTTGTCGTTTTAAACAATTGAATTAATTATAAAATTACGTTTAGAAATAAATCATTAAGTTGGAAATGAAATTAATTTAGTTAATTATTGTTTTGTTGAAAAATAATAAAAGTTTATTTCATTTTATATAAATGGCATCATTAAATTTTTGGAAAATTGAAAATAAAATGGGAAAAAATATTGTTATATTTACACAAAGAGCATTAATTATAAGCAAGATTGAACTTGTTCGTTTGGTCAATAAAAAATTTAACACAAAATTAAATAAAATATAAATTAATTATTTTATTTATTCGTCTGGTGGAAAATCATTACTTCAAATTTAAACCTTACAAAACAAACAAAACAAAAATAAAATATTTATGCTTAATAAACTTTAATAAATATATTTACTCTATAATATAAATTTGAGAAAATTCGAAATAACATAGCAATTACTTCACTTAAAAAACTACTCTTTAAGGTATACCCTGATTCATTTCAAAGCCAGTAAGTTCCAATGATTATCCTTTTAAAAATATTTTATAAAGTAGCTACAAAAGTAAATCAAATATCTATTAAAAATTTTTTTTTTAGTTTTCATTAGGAAGAAATCTGTTTTTTTCTTTGTTATATATTAAAAAGAGCAGATTTGTAGGAAAGCAGGATTTTCTCTACTTTTTCTTGTACCAAATATGCTTCGCCGGTGGTGTAACTAAGTTTTATATGTGCTAGGTTGGTCTAGGGTGTGTCTGTGACCCTGTTTTATTGTCAATACTCGCATTTCATGCATTTCATTTTAAAAAAATCATTTTTATTATTTATAATCTTAATCAATAACAATATAAATTAAAAACAAATTTATAAGCGAAGATATAATCTGATCCGTAGGTATACAATACTGGAATGGTTAACTTTATCGATGTCTGATATGATCTAAAATTTGTACAAACTAAATTAGGAATAATGGAGGTGTAAACACTCTCTAGCCTAAGATTAGTCTAACGATTGTTTAGGTTAGAAGGGTAATTTCTGTCAAAGCAACAACATACTACCTACAATGCCTTGTCAGATCACAGGAATTAAGCAATGTAACTTGCGGTTTGTCAGATGGGACACCGCTTCCAGAATATTTTTCCTGCTCTTCTTCAAGTTGGGGTATACCCATATAAATAGGTCAAGTCAGAGCCAATAACATAATTGCATAAATGTATTAAGATTTGCGATAGGAGCCCACACGACTACCCAAACGGTTGATGATGAATTACCTGTACATTTAATAATTCGTATTTTTTTTAATCAAGTTTTTTTATTATGTTACTAAATTAGCAGTAGTATCTGTAAGTAAATCTTTGCATGTGTGTGATATCAGTATAATTTATGATATGGTTAAATTAGTTTTTCTAAATAGGGTTGGTATTTAATTTGTCTTCTGCGAATTTGCATAACATAATGAAAACTTGTTTCAATTTCGTTTCCAAAAATTTACTGTAGGTTTTAGTAGACCAACGTTCATATTTCAGTTTCAAATATCAGTTTTGTTTTAATATGTGGTAAGTCAGGTTCGTGTTTCGTTAACGGTTGGTCGCTTTGCTGATGTATAGGCAGTCCACCAATACCTTATTTACGAGAAAACCGTCTAATACTATCTGCTATCTATGTTTGTGCACGTTATGAATGATTCTCGTGGGATGCTGCAAGGCTCATTGGTTTTCTACCAACAGTCGTCTGTATCTTTTAAAACTTCCAACCTCACCGTTACAAATTATTCCGTACATTTTAACTGGACCAATCTTGCATGTAACTTCAGAACTCATCAATTTTAATCGCAAAAGTGCTTGTTACCTGGCGTAACTTGCTCGGAGCTCCCCAATTTGAACCAACAAGATAATTATAAAGTAGAAAAATCGGACCACTTTATTTCCTGATAATTAACACCAAAGGCAAATTAAGTTAGTAAGTTTACCGAAAGGTTTAAAAGCATAAATTGGTTATTTCGTAGTGTGCAAAGTAGATGTTTCCCACAAATGTAGAATTTAAATATACAAATCACGTTTCCGAAAATAAAAAAAAAGTTTGAGGAGCAGGCACGTTAAAGTTTTCTACAATTTTTGTTGGCGAGATTTAGAAGAAATCTAAAACATCAAATGTTAGCTTTTACAACTTTTGTATTTTTCCAACGTTTTGCTTCCATTATTATAAAAAATGTTGAATTATTAAATTTTACTATTCCGGGGTTTACGTAAATTTTTAAATTTTAATATATCGCGCTATTGGAGATTTTACGAAGTGAAGCTGATGAGTAAAAACGCAATTCGTAATTGATTTTACACTTTATAGCTTCAAATAAATTTAACTTGAGTGGATTTTCGTGTAAGCTATGTTTCTGTGTTATAAACTTGACAGAAATCAGATGATATTTCTACAAATGAGCCACCATATTTAAATAATGAAACATATTCAACACTCGATGGATTTCTGTTAGTAATTAAGGACCTAATAGAAATTAATTAATAATAACGACCTACTTATTCAAAGCTGTTTCCCTAAAATTACCCATACAGCAAACCGAGGGTCGTAGGAATTAAAATTTATATTTTTTAAGTTTAATTAAGAATTTCCTTTGGGTAGGTATCGGAATTTTTAATTCATGAAAAGTAAGCTAGAAAAAATTAATACATCACCGGCGAAGGAGAAGAATTACTGTGCAACCCAGATTCACTAGAAAAAGTCTGAATTACAGAAATTCTTACGTTTCCTGCGTTTTCTTTATCAAAGCAATTTGTTTTGTAAAAATTTGTTTTTCCATTTTAAAATAAATTTAACCGCTTAATACACAACACACAATTTAAAATCCTTCTACTCTGTGAAAGCATTGATACCGAATATATTTTTTTTCAATGCTCTCATTTGAAGTGCTCTGGAGATATTCAGTGATACAAATTGGCATTACACATAAAATGTTTCAAAGCATAATTTTCCTTGATGACTCTTTTTGCATAAATCGATTAAATATTTTAATTATTTAAACGTGTTTCTTTTTTGGAAAGTCTCATGTATCTTTTCATAAATGCAAATTAAAATATTACGCGGTTAATGCTGGACGTTTAAATTTACCTTCGTGCACTTGGTGGCTGGAAAATGAAAAATTATATCCATTTCTCGCAAATGTCGCATTCTTATACCTGCTCGTCCCGAGTATCATGAATCTACTTATTTATAAAACATAAACTTATTTGTTATTTTATTTATTTGAAAAAGTGTTTCGAATAATTGTAGTCAACACTTCGTGGATTATATATTTTTTGTACGACAGCATTTTAAATCTGAAAAAGGTTTAAGAAAATTCTAAAATAGGATACAAAGTGTTTTGGTTTTCTTACCTTTTAGCAAACAACAAGCTAAATTCAATGAATTTTGTTTATTTAAGATGTTTGTTTTGTCTCTCATTTTTTCTATAAATAAAAACAATTTAGTTGTTTACTCTTATTTGTTTCGAAGCTTTTTATATTTTACCAATTTTGTGTTCGGCTATTACCCAACAGCGAAGAATTCCGAAATTATATTATGCTAGCGATACTTAATATTCCTATTTAAATGTAAATTTATATATAATCCCCCGATGCATATATGCACCTATATTGGGAATACGTCAAAGTGACATCAATCAATAGGACGAAGTTCTAAGGTAAGCAAAAAACTCGGCAAGAAATAAAATTCCAATCTGAAAAGGTATTGCTCTTTTGTTGTGTATGAAAGCGATGGAAATGGATAAAAGGAAGGTGCAGGCTTTCAAAGATGTCATCGAGGATAATGTCTCCTAGCTTTAACATCCTAAGGTAGGATAAGAGAGCGCACTGCGTCACCCAAACGTTTGACCCGTCCTAAGCTATACAGTCTATAGTCATTTTCATTGTAAATAGACTTCGACCAAATAAAAACCAACAAATTTTATTTTTAAGAACATTATCAAGTCAAATTTAATCAAAAAATATTTGCCATGGTTCGAAATTGTACATGAATCTTTTGTACTCGGAACAAAAGAGATATAAGATGCAGATTTTCTCAATACAATACTTTTGCATTCAGTCATCGAGCGTTATATTAGATTCCAAAATGAAATCTTATTTTTGACACTTTCTATTCGCATATCTAATATGAAATTTTAAAGAGACGATTTCGAAATGTGGCGAAATGTATTTACATAAAATTTTCAATAACTGCATGTCAAAATTGTTGATTGTGGATGTTAAATTTTGTTCAGTTTGTTATATTACACTCGTATTGATAAATTGGAAATAATGGATTTTAATGTCAATATTTTCTTAAAATTTAAATAAATTATTTGTTATAACCCAACTGACACTCGCTAAATGTAAAAAAAAAGATAATCCTTCTCTTGACACCATGAACTGAAGGAGTAAAGTGGCAACTTATACCAGCGTATAAAGGGTAGGCAAGTAATTTGTAAGAAGGTAGTAGAAAAATGCTGTTAGACAAGAAAATGTGGATTAAATTATACTTCAATAAGTAATAAATTTAACATAACATAACCGCACGATGCACGAATGGCACTTGATATTATAATAAAACATACTATGTACATACTTGTGACGTATTATAAATCATCAAAACAAGTTAATTATAGATGGATTATTCAATAGCGTAATTGTATTTTAATCATTTATCAATAATTTACAACAATGGAAAATTTCATTAGCAAAACCGTACACTAAATATCGTAGCTACCCACTAAAATGTTTGTTTAAAATATTAAAATTTCAATACTTTTTTTTTACATGTTAATAACGAACTTGAAAATTTTGTATAAAATAAGAATAGAAATATAAAGAAATTTTCTTTTATCTTTGGATATATTATTCCGTAGGTAGGGGGTAACGTTTCTATGGTTACTCGGTTATGATACTCACCTTACCTGACTGTAAAAGTCTTGGCATGTTATTATTTTAAGCAAACAAACTGATGCTAGAAGATAAAGTCTCAAAAGAAAATTAACATAATTAAGAGGATATAAAACACAAGCAAACATTTATGTAAGTCCCCCAATGTTACACTTAAAATTTTAACTGCACTTTAAATATTACAACAATTAAACTAAGCTAAAATTAAAAGTAAAACCGCCAATTTCCGTTTTAGCTCTTAGCTTCCTCGAAACCATCAGCTGGAAGTTAACCGAGTTGTAGCACATACAACAGTTAACTTCTAGCTGGCCAAGTTGTAATGGGAAGGATTACTAATATTCAGTTTTCCTCTACCTGTCAAAGTTAAATATTTGTGCTGCATAACCAAACTGAATTTATACCTTCCTACTCTTAAATAGCATTTCTACTGCTAGCACTCAGATTGCTCAACACGTACCCGATAATTGTTACCCATTGTATTAGGTTGATCTTAAATTTAATATCGATTGGATATTGGTAAGGCTAGAAATTAGAAATTCCAACAATGCAAGAAAATTATTATGGAAATTTTACAAATATTAATTTACATTTAAAATGATATTTGATATTTTTGTAATAAACGTTCCGATGCCTTCAAATTATCTTAGCTTGGCATTTGATAGATATTAAGTAGACAGCTTTCAAGAGATTAGTCCTTTCTGTCTACTCAAAGTTATAATGCTTTACAAACTGTAAATCCATTATTGGATTGCAAGTCTATAATACCAAATTAAATTATTATACACTGCAAAGTTATTATTAATATCATTATTGTCGATATTATATTTAAGTCTCACTGAAATATTATAATTAATTAAATTCTCTACGCCAAATACATTTTTTAAAGCAACAAGAAGTTAAATACACGTCACAGGTGCTTTCTGACCACTAAAAATTCAACAATACTTGCATCGGTTTTTATTAAACTTTCCAAACTAAGCCGCTTTTGACAAATTCTGCAGGAGTGATTTTCCTTTCAGATTAGAAAAAGTTTTCCATTAAAAATAGATATTAAAACTTTCAAAAGTGAAAGGTTAAATATTTAAATTTCGAGCCTAAGTTAGGCGTATTTAATAAATTTTAATTGAATATCTTTCTTTTTTATTATAATAAAAATTCATGTTGTATTTTTTTTGTGAAAACATCTGTAAAGGTGACCTGTTTAATACAATATAAAGCAATAACGTAGTCGGAATAATTTAAATTAACGTGCATGATAAAAAACACAAAGGTTTAATGAGTCAAATTTTATAAAAGATAAAGCTTTCAAAAAATATACACAGCATTGAAATTATTATTTTGTATACATTTAAATTTCATTTGAAACCTAATTGAAAATGCTTTTAATTTATATTTATGACAAGAAAGCAGCCGAAATAAAAAATGTTAAAATTCAATCGCTATATAAAGCGACAATAAAAGTAAACCCAAAATCTATAAGGAAAAAATAAGATTTGTTAGGTAGTAATTCTGATAATAAAAAAACCAATATTAAAGAAAATGAAACAAAACGCCAAAGACACTATAAAAGGCCACATAATAACCCAAGACTGAAGTTTATTGTAAAAAGATTATTTTTCCAAAAGCGAAAACTTTGGAATTGTCTCGAAAATCTTAAAAACAATATGAGTGATTTGAATCAAATATGTACAGGACGAACCGTCATTGTTATGAATATTTAGAACACTTGGGATGTTTGAGTCCTTGTCGTTTCTAAGTAAGCTGGGTGTGTTGTTTATGACATGAAGGATAAACTGGTGTTCCAAAGTTAGAATATCTTCCCGCAGTTGGTTTAATAAAAATACATTAACATTTAATGAAAATGAAGATTTAGTGGAAAATGCCTTAAAAAGGGTAAATTCGCGAGGTTTGCTTTTTCATAAAACTTGTTTATTATTTATATTCTTATACATCCAACTCCGGCGTCGTTTTATTACGGCATTGATGAGCTTAACTAAGAAACCATTTAACATTTTACTGTCACAAACTAAACTTTGTAATCCTTTCGAAATACAACTGTCCAATTTTATTTTATTTACTAACCAGATAATGAAAATTTTATTGCACTATTACTTTTTAAACAATTTACATCATAATTAAGCAAATCAGCCAAGAATAATTAATTATCATCGGTTTAGACTACCAACAACCTAAGTACAAAAAAATTTATAAACTGATAACCACATTTCGAATGGATCAATTACTTTCTCGATCAATATTATGCTTACCAAAGTAATTTTTTACAAATTCATTTAAAATTCCTTTATGACAACAGGATCTGTGAAGCACGCAGACTAGCATTCGTGAATTGATCAAAGGTATATTAAACTACAATTTCAGTCTTGAACATTTTAAACTATTAAAAATTAATAATAGTCCTGAAAATCGATACAGTATTATACTCCTACCCCTGTATTCATAAAAAATGTTGAGATTTACAACAGGTTTACAAACCCTTTTTAAGGAATGTATCATAAAACAGCCTTACGTGTAAGGTTTTCATTGGTTGTTGAACTTTAATCAGCGTTTTAACTAAAATAGGTTTCAACACTCTCTTAAATATTTTTTTGAATACAGCGGCTAGTCAGTGCTCGTTTTATAAATAAAAAGGGGGGGTGGAACGCTAATAAAAAAATTATTTTTTTGCAATCCTTATATATAAAATCCCAGCACGCTGCTGCTGCACCTGCTACAGCGTGTCATTTTTTGGTAGAAAAAAACTGATTTCCCCCACTTTGGCTTAAAAATTTAAATTTTCCGATTTTTCCTGACAAAATTTGAAAAACTAGAAATTTCTAGTTTCATTTCAGAAATTTCATATCCTGCGATATGTACTGGAGGGTGTTCCACACCCCCCAGACCCCCCGGTTTACAATTTTACAAACATAAAATATATTAAACTAACTAAGAACCGGGAAATTTGAATTTTTAAATTAAAATGGGGGAAATTTAACCTTCATCAATATTTTAGCAAACCGAAAAAATTTACTAAACACTTTTCAGAACTAAAATGTTTTTAAGTTATCACATGTAAATTGCACTATAAGTATTCGCAATATACCCCACTACTCATAATAAATCTAACGTAAATTTTAACGTAGTTACCTTTCTCGAAAGAAATTCAGAAAAAATTGTCAAATATTTGAATCCTCATAATTTCAATATCGCCTTTAGAACAGACAATAAACTTAAAAAATTCATTAATAAGCAGGCTAAATCAAAGCCAGATATTTTAACCAAATCAGGAGTTTATGAGCTCACTTGGGAATATTCTCAAAAATATATCGGTCAGACAGGTAGATCTTTCCAAACACGATTTAAAGAACACTCGCGATTCCATTTCGCGAAACATTTATTAGACACCAACCATAAACAAGGGGGTATGAAATTTTACATATGTAGAGCCCAAAAGTAAAAAATTAGAATTTTTAGAAGCTTTAGAAATAAATCTATTAAAATATTCACCTTTGTTATTAAATAGTCAATCGGATTTAAACAATTCAGTTTTATTAAACATTTTTAATAAGTAATTAACCTCCCCCCTTATTCGAACCTATTACACCGCATATTTTTGTACACCAAGCCCCTTTTTTTCCAATGACTTTTCATTGGCTTTTCTTAAAAATACCTGCCCCTACCATCCCGAACAATATTTAATGGATTCTCTCCAAATTTTCTTTCTAATTCATCGCCTGATGATGCCATAGTATGGTGAAAACGTTTACGAATACTTACAGTGTATTTTACATGTGATAACTTAAATATATTTGAGTTCCGAAAAGTGTTTAGTGCATTTTTTGGGTTTTCTAAAATATTGATATGGTTAATATCGAGATACACTACTTAAACCACGTATCAATAAATAAATTTAAGCTTTGGCTAGAAAATGTTAAAACTTGGAAAGCATATTTATTTAATTACCTTACTGCTCATGGAATTTAACAGCAACTTTCTGTTACTTTGAAAGTTAATTATAAAAATAACATAAAAATATAAAGCCAAAATTTTAAACCGGGGGGTCTGGGGGGTGTGGAACACCCTCCAGTATATATTATTACAGGATTTCCACTCTTAGAATATTTGGAGAAACCGGAAAATTTGAATTTTTAAGTAAAAGTGCACCAACTTTTGCGTTACTTTGAAAGTTAACTGTCAAAATTATAGTCAAAAATGTAAACCGGGGGGTCCAGTACCTACATATGTTAAAATTCCCACTTTTTTAGAATACCCACAGAACACAGAAGAATTATACAAATTTCGTCAGGTAAAGCTGGGAAATTTTTTGTTTTTGAGCAAAAGTGAAGGAAATTAAAACTGTCGGCTAAAGAAAATTAGAATTTGAGACTTTTTAATTGCCTTTTAAACTTTTTGCGTTACTTTGAAAATATAGAAAACCGAGGAATTAAATGTTTAAATATTATACCGCTTAAAATAGATCCACCGTCTAGCTGCCCGTCCCCGGACGGGCTTTCCAGCTAGTCTGATATAACATTTAGACTTGTATTGAAATTAAAAATTGAAAAATGGTGGTGGAACGCCGTTCCAATGCGCTCCATGACAAAAAGAGCACTGCTTCTAGTATTAATTTCCTGAGCCATTGGCTGACGGAAAAGAGCAAACACACTGTATAAGGGCAGTACCTAAAAAATTAATCGATTTTTATTTACTAAATTGATTCGCCAAAATGATATTAGTTGTCTAAAAATAATATTTTTACAGTTTCGCATTTTGCAGTTTCTCGTCGACTGACAACGCACAAAAAATGTCTTTACAGTTTGCTTGCTTTTAGGTAAAAGTGTAAAATAATAGTTACTTATTTAACTGGGCAGTAAAGTAGAAGTTTTACTATTTAAAGTGATTGACCTGGGAAACCAGACAAGGAATAAACGCTAAAGCGATAAAATAGCACTACGTTGCACTATCCCAGTGTATTTCAATTTATTTAATTATATTTCTACGTCTTTCAATAAAATTTCATGTTTTCAGTCTTTCGAAGTGCTAACAAAATTAAAAGAATCACTTTAAACATGTGTCCCAAATAAATTTTCCGATTTGATTCGGCAAAAATTCTCATTTTGTTTAAAATTTTAGTTCTATTAATTTCAATTACTAACTTTTAATAAATTACCTTCACTTCTTTCCACTTACTTTCCGTTATTAATTAAAATTAATTTTTGTATCCCAAGTTAATTTTTAAATTTAAATATTTATTATCAAAATTCCAAGAAAATTAAGAGAGCTACCTTTTCGTTTCAGCGGTTTAGTCTTATCAACTCTAGTAATTTACAGGTTTTTATCTATTTAAACGGAAATGCTGAAAAAATAACAGTTAGATCCTTTTATCTGCGTTTGGCATAGTTTTATAAATCTCGCCAAATTTAAGAATCATTGATTTGGGAGAAATTTTTTGTGTAAATTAGGAAAGTGCAGTAGGTTTTCCGTGCATACATTAATTTTCTAATTATGTTAATTATTTTGTTATGCATTAAGTTGATGTGCAATAAACTTTTTAAGGGGGTAATTAGTGTTAAGATGATACCAACATAAAAAGTGGTAATGTAAATAGTTTTGCTAGTTTTATTTGCAGCATTAATGCAGGACCTTTTTGTATCTTTTTAAATTTTACCATCTGCCTGAACATTAAACTCAATTTAATGTGAAATCAATAAATCTCAAGAGCATTGTTAAAAATTATTTAGGAAAATTTTGCCAATTATAAGAGACTTGGTTCGAGTATTGTTTATTCTGTTTTAATTAAAAACTTCGTCTTGATTTTGTTATCCAAAGTTATAAAATTATTTTCTCAAAGAAAATCGGCCATTGAATTGTAAACACTGCGGTCACGACTCACGAGTCGGATTTACCAGTCAAAATTGCTGCGATCCCTCATGAAAATTTCATCTATCCTTTGTTGCTGTTGAAGTTGTTTTTCATTTGACGCTTTCTTTTATATACTTATTATGCGTTTTGTGTAATATGACTATTGACAAACTTGAACAGACCTTCGTGTTTCTAATTATGCAGTTCCAAATTAAATAAAATTTAATATTACATTTTTCCTGCTAATGCTGTTGTTTATGTTTATCTCAAAACTGTCTGGTATTGATCTGATTTCTAGGACAGGGTGACATAGAGTGATTGTAAAGTTGTATTAAATTTTTGAAGTGGTACTCAATATAAAGTATTGATTTGAGTGTTCAAAAGTTTACATTTATAAATAAACTTTACAATATTGATAACTTTCAGTATCTCGTGACCATCAATCTTGTCTTGCCAGATTTGTTTGATTAAATCTCTTTTAACGCATTCACCTATTTTTACATAACAGCAAAAGTGTAATTTCTTGATTGTTATAAATCGTTTGTTGTGATTTTAAATAAATTGTTTCCCAAGACCGGCATGACAAAAACCATACATATATGAGTCTAATTATTATACAGTTAGTTTAATCTGTAGACTAATTAATGTATTGTTCAGGTTACAACTATTCAGCTGTAAAGATAAATGACTAGAAAAGATTTATGCATTATAGTACTAGAATGTTTATAGCATGTGCTACAGAAAACAATAAATCTTGCTTAAATATGTTACATATAGAAATTCTGCTCTCCCATTAATTTAGAAATTATGGCGAAATGCAAAAAGGCACGAATGCACTTCTGGAATATCTAAGACACACCAATCAAAATTATACAAACGGCTGCTTGTCTCGGAGACGCCCCGGGTGCGCATCCTCCAAAAAAAATCTGAATATTTAAAATATTAGGTTTAACAGAAAATCATGGAGACAAAGGTGAGTATGCAACAATTAGCCCATTTTTTAAAAAGAAAATTTATTGAATTTCCTGTTAATTGCAAAATACATCTCACGTAAGATCCATTTTTCAAGTCACGTAGTGTGCGAGTATAGAGCAAAATATTTTCGGAATTAAAAGTCTAAGACATCGCTCAAATAGAATTGCTTTACTCAACGTATAAATTTTCTTTTGACGTTTTTTAAGATTTGTATGTACGATATATAAAGTTATTACGAGTGATATGTACGTAAAGCCATTGTAGAATATTTAAATGTATTTTTAAATATTCAGCGCAATCTGTCAGATAACAGCAACATTTTCATATAAATAGAGTCATTAACACTAATAAATTCCTTAGAAGTGATTTGGAGAGGCATGAAAGAAGTGTTGGTGAAACTAAATTTTGTCAAGATTACTTTGTCGTTTTCGTTTCTACTCAAATTTACATAAAACTTTTAAAAGATTATAAATTGTTAATTTAGCTAAATTTATTTTTCCTACTGCCAGTTAAAATAAAAGATTCGTCAATACGTAATTCCAAAAGGTACACTATAAAGAGGAATCCCAGTTAAATGTAAATACTGAGTTAGCTATTTTCGCCCAAATGAAGACCTCCTAACTGCCCTGAAAAACCATTCCAAGAAGATAATAGAACAACCTATGCATTTGGAAAACAGAAATTGCAGATTGAACTCTTAGTCGTTTGTTACTTCCATTAGTTCTAACATAAAAGCTGGTAGTTAACGTTTCGGATTCGCAGTTACAGTACTTTTAAGAGTGTGCAATAAACAATAAAGTTTGGGATTTCTAATTAAATTCAATCCTGCACCAATATTAATTAAGGATTATATTATGTAAGTTGCACCTAAAAATCTTAATTTATTCTGCTTACTTCCATGAGATTTATTCGTCTGTTAATTCAAAACAAATTAGACTTTTCTCCGTTGAAAAGTTAACCGCAACTTACTAAATATTTATGGAAATTATAAATAATAATAATAATAGCAGGAATCAAATTAAAATCGCTAATTAAATTTGTCACAAAAGGTAGTAACACCAGAATTTATCAACTTTAATCTTCATTATCTCGTAAACTGTATAAGTTAAAATTTTCATTTCATTATTCAATTTTCTGTTCATAATACCTAAAATTAGATACATAAACGGATTTCCTGAAAAACAAGCTTTGTAAGAACTGTCTTTGGTTATTCCTTTCGAAGTAACTTTATTAATTTAAATTTTACTTGTCAAAAGTTGTATGCTTATTATCCGTAAAATAACAAAATCTTATCAAAGAAGTTGGTGGAATTCGAAAAAACTCTTAAGACAAAACATCTTATTCGTATTTTCATATAAAGCTTAGACCCCACCAGTTTTTTGTTCACAGGGGACCTACAGCTTAACCTTCCGTCTACTTTACTCTAAACAATGAAATTACAAGGTTCAAGGTTTTTACACTTTGACTATATTTTATATTTGACATTTTCTATGGTCAATGAATAATGATTTCGAGTTTATCTAAAAAATATAAAAAATTACCACGCTCGAGTGTCAACAGGTATCCTACGTCAACAGCCGTGGCAAATTGTTTTGATTTTGTGCGTTAATTAATTTTGGTGAGTTTTTTTATGCAAATTTATAAAATCATTACCTAGTTTATCATCTGTAAAATGAATTTTACTTTACTTTTAAGTTTGAATTTACATTTCAAAGCAATCACAATTTGATTTTGCTTCAATAAATACTTTATAACAATAAATTGGTTGAGTAGTATAAAATTCAATTTTTGAAAACAAAAATACACAAATATTCAGAGTAAGAAATTAATTTTAATACTTAAATGGTTTTGGTTTGAGATGGAAACCGTGGTCATCCGTTAAGCAGTTTATTATTATTTAATATTTAATTTAATAATTGAAAATCAAAGTTTAGCTTAATTTACTTATAGAGAGTTAAAAATTTCAGCAACGTTTATCCGTATTAACTCCGTGTAAATGTTCAAAGATATGTATCTAAGGAGGTTTGTTGAAAAGGAATAGGAAATGGTTATGTCGGTGATTAGCATAATTCTAGTCCTATCTTTGCAGACCACTTGCTTTAATATTTATTTTCAGTATTCTCAATCAAAGAGTTTTATTTGTCTACATCTAAAAAGTTAGATCCAAATTAAAATTTATAGCTCATTTTTGTGTGAAGATTAGAAAATTGTAGAACAAATGCCAAATCTATTGAGAATATTTAAAATTCCTTCGTTTCGTTTGAAATTCTAGTGCTTAAATATTTTTTCGAATTAACCTAATGAAAAAACTTATGTCAATTCAATTCGTTCTAGAGCAAACAATTTGCAAGACTGAAATTTCTTCTATTTTATTTGTTTGGGGCTTATTTTGGTAGAAAACATCGGTATTATGCAAATTTTGTAGCTTCGCTTCATGTAATGCTCCTAATACTCAACTTTTTATTTTACTGTTGAGTACTCCATGCTTTGAAAACCATACCAAGTTAAAAGAGAAAATGCATTCTTTACCAAATTTGGAGCAACTGAAAAATAAATAAAACAAATTTCGAATTGGTACTTTTCTTTGTTATTTATTATTAAGTTGGGTCGACGTTCGCTTCGATTCAAAACAAAGTAATTATAATTTTAAATTCAAAGTTTGGATTAACAATATTTTCAGCGTTCAAAATTTAATGTCTGTTGATATCAAACTTTTAAATTGCATCTTCGGTGATAACAAATTAGGTAAATATATTTCGAAAACCTTTTTCACGGAGAGGATGAATTTTGTGAATCATGTAATTAAAGTTTTGTTCATTGGACAGCAGAACCCTGCCTACTTACCATAAATATTAATTTCTGAAATAATGGTCCCTGAAAATATTTATCACCATTGTGAGTTTAGATATTCAAATTTTGCAAATACGCAAAGTTTTGTTTGAGTGTTTCTAAATTGAAAGTCAATTTAAAGTTTCGGTTATTTTTAATGAAAAAATTCTTTTTCTTTAAATTAACTCGCCGAGCTTTAATCGTTTCTAATGTTTACTTAATTAAAATAAACCTAAAATGTATAGTTTTAAAACAAATCTTAGTCAGAAATGAGCTAAACTGTGTGTTAAGGGATGGTGGTGCAACCTGTTTCAGTTTATCTTCGTCAAGTTGAGCAGCTAACTCGACAGACACTAATGTTGGGCGTTGTATCGACCCACTCAGACGGATGGCATGGTTCTGTCTAACGAGTGAAAATTTGAACGTATAAAATTTTCTTTTTTTGCACTCAATCTCGTGCTAGCAATACATTCAAACACATTGATAATTTAAAAATCCGACCATTTTCCATCTTATTTGAGTAGGGTTATTGATTCTCCGTTACACCACATTTTGCTCAAAAAATGTTAGAATTGGACGTTTTCGTGATTGTTTCTTTCACCTGTGTTTTATAGCATCGTCAGTAAAAATATATAGTAAAATAATAGTGCGTGAGATAGAACAATCAACGGTTCTGCCACAAGTAGAATAAGAGGTAAGTACGATTGCGTGAATCCCTTTTATTTATTTATCCAATTACAAAAACTTCATTCTCATGTTGTCATAATATATTAAAATTCTATCTTGCTCTTTTTGTAAATTGTGTAAATTTTGGGTTTCATTAACTTTAAGTTGACTCGATTAAACCATGAATATTCTCTTGTTTCTTGTATTTATATAATATCTGGAAAACATTTTTTAAGAAATCAAAATATTATATTACTCGCACACAAAATACATGTATTCACCATGTTCTGAAACCGTTATAGGTGTAATATTTTTTGGAAACAAATGTCACACATTGTCCTCAGATGCGATGTGGTATTAATATTATTTTTCTTATTCTTCTTTCACTAACGTTGAATTATAGGTCTGTTACGTTACCACAGCTGGATATTTAAATGTTTATTATTGAACTCAAAACGATTTTCCTATTTATAAATAAGAAAATCTTATTTCTTCTCTTATAATTTTAAATCGACCGCAGAAATCATCATCACTTGAATGCTAATACTTTTTTCGTTTATGACACAGCCCCGAGAGCAAAGGCCAACGGCTTGGGAATTAATAAATATCAATTTTGTGTTTTAAAATTCGCAAAATCTTTATTTTAATCGCTTGGATTTCTGACGACATTAAACGTGAAAATTTTAAACAAACACGCGGTATCTAATTAACGCAAACTCGTTTTTCATTTTTTACTCCAAATTAATAATATTTTAAGAGGTTTTCGTGAACACATTCATAACATTTCCTACCTAGTAGGTATATGTATTATTTTTTCTTCGCTAAATCTATCTGATCTGTTTATTTTATCATGTCACGCCCAAACCCATAATAAGACTTTTCTTTCACAATAAGCTATCGAATTCGTACAACAAAGTTGACGTTTACAAAGCTTTATTTATACACCTCGTCCATTTTTTGTACAAATCTTGAAATTTGTTTTTGGTCGATGTTCTTGTCATTTTACTCATATTACTCTATCGCTCTACATGCTTTTTTAGCTTATTTGTGGAATGTCTGAATGTCAAAAGTTTCTAAGTTACTTTAAATAACCCGGAGCTTCCTAAAGAAGAAGTGATTAACTTCTTATGTTAATCATGGCCATGCTGAACATAGTAGATAAATCACCCGATTAGCGTACGTGAAAACTAAAATTCATGATTTGATAATGCATAATTAGATGTTTTAAGGTATTTGCAGCCAATAGGGCCAACGATCTGCATTCAATATTACAGATTTTCGCTATAAGGCGTAACCGTACGAATAATAATAGTAATTCAACCATTCAACCGTCCCTCTTCTCAATTTTGTTAGCGCTCTTACAAAATAATTGTGTAGCAGAAAGTTAAGATTTTCCTTTCCAGAAGTAAAGATTTATTTATTAGTTTTAACAAAAGACGCTACCGTCGTAAATAACTCCTGCCCAGGACACAGCAATATAACTACTCACGTGTGACTTCTAACATCTTGCTTAGATAAACCTCAGAAAAAACAGAAAATCTGGTTTCACCGCAAATCCGAAAAATTACTTTAAACTTTATTTAAAACTAAAATGCTTCACGATATCGACAACTTGAAGTTGGATGATATGCAGCATAATAACTTCGGGAAACTGGAGAAAACCCAGTTACAAATGAAAGCTTAGGTTTAGACAGTTTCGGTTGTCTTGGGGAAACTAGGCTGTCCCATTGAAGCTTATGCGATTTTTACGCTCTACAGTCTACAGCAAAGTAATATAAACAGTTTCTATATTCTTAATTTTTTTGAAATTGAAATGAAAAAAAAAATGAAAAAATTTATTTTCAGTTTTATTTTCCCTAAATTTAAGTTACTGACGGAAGCAGTTAAAATTTTTAATACTGCTAGCTTTGAGCAAACAACAAATACTTAATTATTTCGCACTCCAGCTGCCGGTTTCCTTCTTTTCAGTATTGACGTTTTCCAGTTTTTACAAAATTTCTTGGTGTTAATTAAATAAAAAAAATTATTTTAGTTACAAAAGAAAATTTACAATGCATTAGAGTTTTCTAACTATAATTTGATTTTCTATCCTGTTTTTACTTTGTTGTATTTAATTGTTTGTAAATAGAATGGTTTAGCTAAATTTTCTTTAATTTTGTTATTGTTAGTAAGATAAAGTTTTCCACTGATTTTGTTTTTGTGAACTAATTATCTAAAGAACCGTTAGAACGAAATTACATTAACTATGTGCGACAAACCCAAAATGAGCTTGAGCTTTATTTACAAAATTTTTAATTAGATTTGTTAAAAACGACTTTCAGCAATTACTTTCTATTGATAAAGGATTACCACTCCAAAATTCAATTAGAAAAAGCAGAATTGCTCAGATGGGTAAGTACAGGTAATAATTTTTAATTCATCTATGGGATTAAACTGAAATGGTTTTAAGAACATAATGCATAATAATGAAATAATTTTGTATTTAGATTAACTTCCAGCAACCCGAAAATATTTCTTCACCCCACCTTAGATATAGAAACTTTAAGTTGGAATAGGATAAATTAATAATTTTTAATTAATTCTAAAAATGTTTAAATAGTAATTACAAGATATTATATAGTATTAAGCTTCCAATACTTCTTAATATATTATGAGATATAATATTAATCTGCACCTATATGTTAATTAAAATTTAATTTAAATAGAATTTATTACGCATATGAGCTGGAGCTTAGATAAATTACCTCTAAACTTTAAATAATAATATGTTACAAAGGTACCATATACCTGTGATTATTCTATATTGTATAAATTTCTAGTAAATATACCATTATGTACCTATATCAAGCTTATATGGCTTCATCCAATTCTTCTACTATAAATTGCTAGTTACTATAAATTTAATATTGTCACTTAATTATTTTTTAATTAACTTAAAAATACGAAACCATAAAAGAAACTAATTGAATAGCTAAGTACGAAAAGATATTAAAGGAAAAAGTAAATAAAAATATAAATTAAATTAATAAAACTAAATGTTCATATTTTATTTTGCTTTTTATTTGTTTCAATTCCACCAATTTAGGAAGTTGTGCTCGAAGTAAAACAGATAGAATTTCTTCATTTTACTCGGACAATTATCAATTACTTTGGGTTAAGAGTGTAAAAAATAAACTACTACATGAAATTGTTAGTCTGACTAAACATTAGATATTAGTTTGACTTACATAATATAATGTAAGTACATACGAATAATATGTAGTAGGTATATTGAAAAACCTTACAAGTTTGCTTTTGATTTCAATTTAGTTTGCTTCTCTTTCAGTAAACGAACTGAAAGCCAGCTTGTGTTCCTATCCTGCCTTTTATGTTTAGTATTGGTATTGAAGATCCAAAACGTCGAGATCATTTGACTGCCGACTGTGATAATAAAATGCAAACATACAAGCAGACGTAGCAAAATTACATTTCTTCAACTCAGTTACAGTTCCGTATTTTTCGTTCAAATGAAAACCTACAATATTTAAATTTTAAAATAGTAGCTACTATGTAAAGCGAAAAAAATAATTTTTAAATGCTGCGTTTATATCCTGGTTGACAAATATAGTTCAACTTTATGTATTAAATATGTAGATTAAAGAGTGATTAAACTCCCAGCAGCTTTCCTAAAATGAACGTGGTTAGGGATGCAATATTCTTAAAATTTAAGAGGTTTTAGCTTGCCAGAAAATTTTAAGCTATGGAACATGTAAATTAAGTACGGTCAAAATTATCTTATGATGGCAAAGTGATTCAAAACATAACAGTAACTCAAGTTGAACCTACTGAAGCGGACATTTAAACATTCTGAAAATACTAAGGGACCGATAACTCACTAATTACTTGGAGTTAATCAACGTTTCAATTAGGTTTTACATATCGACGTCCTTCGAAGTAGTGAAACTGTGAGACACACGAAAAGTTTCATCCTAACTCTCAGGAAATCTTATATTATAAAATTTTTGCATGAGGCCCATTTCATTCTTAATTGAATTTTAAATTTCAGTGAATAAAATTTAATTAAGTGCACAGTTAAAATTACTGTTTGGAGATTGTTAATCTCTTCGAAGATAACAAGTTTAGTTTTCAAACTTTAATCTTAATTAAAGTACATTTAATAGTTAAGGCAACAATTAACGTATAAGCGTTATTTTAATATCCGTTGCATAAACATATTCACATAACTAAAATAATTTTATTACTACGGTCCTGTACTACGTGGTTTTATAATTTACTACATGCGCTCTCTCTTCTCTAATTTCCGGCAACTTTTGGTTCACCGATAATTATTGTTTTGTGGCCATGCGTGACTGTTAGAATTTTAATAATTAATTTTAATTTTAAAACGCTTCATTAAAATTTACATTTTTCGCTCACGCATTCGATGAGTAACTGTGTGATTGAACAATGCAGAAAATCCGGACAGAAATGTTGCGAACAATTTAGTTCCGGTTATTTATAATTTGATTATTTTTTGATTTCCTCAAACCGACCTTTTATGCTGTCAACGATAAAAGCTTTTTTCTATTAAAGTTGTATAGACCCAAACATAGTTTCAGTACAGAGCGTCATAAGCTTATTTTTGTTTTTAAATTAACGCCCTAAAGTCAAATTGTGGGTTTAAGCCCACCAGCGATATTAACTGTTCAATTCTAGAATTCCGCTTATTGATTTAAAGTTTGCTTTCAAATATAGCAAAACCACCGCACCCTAGTTCGGGTTTATTTTCAAATTTAATTCCGGTACATTTTCGAAATTATTTTGTAAATTCCGACGTCATAATATTTGGAATTTTTTTATAAAAAGTAATGAAAACTGAACTTTTCAGTGGAACTTCTTTTAATTTGTTTTTTAGGAATTCGAAAATATGAATTTGTTATTTGTACGACTTGAAAAGCGATGAGTTCATCGTAAATGTTGTAAAATATTATAACATAAAAGAAAATCTAAAAACTACTCGTAAATTATTTTTCAGATTAAATAAAAAACTTGAGTAAGCTTTGCAAAATCAATAGCACATTTTGTATAGTACACACAAGTGAAAAATGGTTTGGATAGAATTTGCCGTATATTAAAGCAAACAGTAAATGGTAGTTTTCCTTTCATCCGGGTCCGCATAGAAAACAATTAATAATATTAATTGCCTATATTTTTCGATTTTCATAGAAATTTTTGGATATGTGTTTTTATCGTATGGCCCTGCCGTTTTTTTTATTGTTGCCTGTGCAACATTATTTGATATTAAATTTTTTTTGCTGAAACTTTGTTTACAAAATGTCAACTGGATAATTTTTCACCAACTCATTCGATGTCTATCCTATGGCACATTAACCAACAACATGCATTTTGCTCGATAGTAATCAAGTTACAAAGTTACAGTCTTACGAATCTAATTTGTAAGATATTTACTTCGGGGTTGACAAGTTAGGGTCAACTAACTAACTTGATCAATTTTATTTACCCTAACGTCGTATTTTCTTTACAAAGTTTTGGTTTTTAGCTTTATTTGCAAAATTCCTAAAAGCTATAGCCTCTTATTTTACGTTATTTATAAAATTTAATTTTAATTTTTTATATCAACCATCCTGGTTTCCACTCTGGACTGGTGTACACTAGTGCCCTCCACCTTGTCTACGCTAGATTCGATAAATGCTATAATGCAGTCTAGATTGAATTAATAATAATTTATTAAACCATTTATGACATTCAAATTACTGCGATTTATTTTGCATCCACCGCTGCAAAGATACATTATTAATATGAACGGAAATAATGCAGTAATTGTGTCTGCTTCTTTGCCTTCCTAACCAATCGCAGTGCAGTAGTTATGATAAATAGCGGTTTCTCTTGGAGGAGTAGTATAAAATTGAGCTACCGAGGAAACGTAGTGGGCGGAAACTTTCAATCATTTTCATGAATGGCCTGACCGATTATATTAGATTAACGGAGAACCGGCCGATTAACCATAGTTTTTGATAACTTACTACTTCTTTATGGAATAGGATATTTTTTGCAAATCCTGACAGGAAGCTTAACAAACTTAAACTGATCCAATAGGTTGCTAAACCTATTTTCTTAAATTTGGTTTTATTTTGGTTGTTCTACAGCGGTTATGCGCTAAAAGCAAAGCTTTTCAACTGTCTAAACTCCTCTGTAACAGTCAAAAGTTTTGCCCTTCTTTTTTGTACCTTTACCAACTTAGAAAGTATTTTCATAAGTTTGTTTAAGCTTGAAAGCCATTAAATTGTTTAAGATGCACATAATATCGAAAAACTTATTATGTACATAAGCAATCTACGTATGTGAAATGTAAACTAGTAAAGTTGGGTATTTAAAGCAAAATTTTTTATTAGTTTATTTTGAAGATAAAGTGGTAATTTAGGTATTCGCTAATTAACCTTAAAGTTTACATACGTCTTTATTGTGTTTTGTATCAATTACCATTATTGTAGTAATGAAAGGCTGCCAAAGCTTTTGTTTGCTTATATTTTATGTGTGTATTTAATTAATGGTAATAATAGAGAATTTCGTTGTTACTAAAACATTTACTCTTTTCATAATAATTTTGTATTATAAAAATTTATTCGACACCTTTTCATTGTTAGGTTCTATTTTTATTAAGTCGGAGTGGTGCGGATAAAAATTAAAAATGCAAATGTAGAAGCTTAACGACAACAAAAACTCGAATGGCTAGTAAGTTAAAGTAATTGACTTCTAATAGGAGGAGGATTCTCTTTTAAATCTAAAATGGAACCACAATAATTTCCATAAGATATAGAGATCTATCGGTTGACGCCAGCACATTCTAGAGAATTTATAGAGCAGTTAGCATTTGCATTGTAGATGAGGCTGACTTTGACACCAGCACCACTGCACATCACGCAATAAGTACCGCATCCGATTTAGTGGTACAAAATTGGTTACACTATTTACTACGGTAGAAAGTATACAACGTCATTACTGAAACCTTTAATATAAAGTTGTATCCAATTAAAGCTCACAAGTGAAAGCTTTCAAGCAGTAAATTAATATATAAGATGTCGACCTTCTGTTCCTAAGGATCCCAAATTAAATTAAGAATTACTAATCAAGAGAAACTTTAATTTTTACGTTTCTCTAAATCCACTTTAAAATTATCGCAAAATAAAGTTTATATTAACAAAGTTTCTTTATGTTGTTGACGACTTCGGTGTTATCGTTTTGATTTATGTTGTAACTTTGTTAGCAAACACATAAACGACCCTATATCTTAAAACTGCTTACTTAAAAAATAGTTGAAGACGTTTTCCACAAACATTTGAGTACGTATTTTTCGACTTTGATTTTATTTCAAAATCAGAAGTTCAATGCTTGAAAACAGAAGTCCGTTTGCACTAAAACTTTTTTTATTCGTCTAAATTTCAGATAAATTATTATCTTTACATTTTCAAAAATAATTTAACTGAAACGTCTGTATTATTGTAACTCCAAGTTCAAACGCACACATAAATTTAAGCCAAAACATAATTAGAAACATTCCGGAAAATTGAATATTGGAAACAAAGGAATATATGAATTAGGCAATCAAGTAAAAGGCAGGAAATATAAATTCACTGCATAATTATTTTCCTAGGTAACCAAATTTTCAGATATTTTAATAGATATCTACATATTCTACAAAGAATGGTGTAGCGGTCAGCGGTCTAGTGTTTAAATTTGTTAATACTTTGCACCCTTATTCGCTTTCAACTGACAAAATTTATATTATAAATAAAAAACATTCGGTTTTGTCAAATGGTATTTTAGCTAATGAATAAACACAAAAACAAACATTAAATGTAAAGGATAATGTTTTACTAAAGACATTTCGCTTACAATCGGATTTCCTAACAATCCTGTATGCAAATATTTATTTCTTTGTTAGTTTTAGTTTGCAAAATACAAATTAAATTAACCATTTCTTATTACAACTTCTTATTTTTCTATTTCTTGTTTTTTTCATTCATTTTTATTCTATTATATTTCGAATACATAATTTTATCAACTGATTATTAAGTAAATAATTAATTAAAAAACATAATAAATTATAGGTTCATACAAAGCTTTTGACAAAATCTATTGAAGAAAGCTAACATAAAATCGCGTTCCATGATTAATTATTTAATAAGTTGCACAAAAAATATCAGGATGAAAAATGGTCAAGAACATTGTAATTAATTTTTACCTATGATTCGAATCATTTCCCGCCCCTCTTTCCTTTATTTCCTGCCTGCATTTCTGTATACTATTTTTGTAATTCCTACTGAAAATTACTTTAAACTGCACCTACTGTATTTATTCGTCTAAAGTACTAATATTGACTGGAAAGTATTAGTCTTTTTGAAAATTTCCAATAAAATTAATTAGAGGTGTCTAAAAATCTTAGTTGACTTGACGTCTAATTAATAAAATTAGTAAGATATTTCTGATCAATTAATTCTAAATTATGTATTATTGCCATCAATTAATTTAATTCAATTGTTGAATAACTCGAGACTCTAATTAAGTTCAAATTAGACATGACAAAGTGTGCAATACATTTAACATCGTTAACGATTGTTCTTATTGGAAAACAATTCTAAAAAGTTCATTAATGAATACTTGAAAAAGTTTTGGCTGGAACAAAGGAGTGGGTTATCGTGAAAAAGTAATTTCACAAAGGAGAGGGAACAAACTCGTTAAATGTCAATTGTTCAGTGACTCAAACATATTTGCTGAAAATCTACGGAAATTTGTATACATGCGTGCATCCAACAAAAAAAAGTCTAAGGGGCTACCACAATAATATAAAAATTTTGACTGCTTGATGGAAATGACTGTTCCAGCTTGAAAACAAATTAATCATTTTGGAACCTACTACAGCAGGTTACAACTAAATCATGTTAACACTAAGAAAGTATAAGATTTATCTAAATCCCTAACATCTTTTTAAAACATTAGGAACCACCCACACCGAGAAAATATAGAGAGAAATATAATCGATATACATTGTGTACATACGAAACGTAACAAATTTATACAGGCTTTAATTTACAAAATCAAATATGTAATGGCAAAATATAATATTGTATTGCAGAGTATGAAAAATAAAACTGGTTTATCTAATTCAATTTAACGTTGTTAATTTTGACACGACGTGTGCAAGCTTTTTCCAGATGTGACCTGCAATTATATTTAATGGAAAGTTCCAACTTATCACTCTTTTCTAGGTTTTATTATTTTTTTCTCAATTATTTCCTATTGTATACATGTTGCCTTGTTAGCGTTGTTTTGGCAAAAAGAAAATATCGAAAGAAAATTCCCAAGGCGTTTCGTCGTTTTTGAAAAAGTACCCAACTGTGTGAATTTTTCCAATTTGTTATAAATATCTATGTTGTTTTTATTGCTCACTATAAATTAATTTTTACTGTTTCAGGTAAGATACGTCCATCCGTGCGATAAACTTTTTCCGTAAGTGTTATTAATTTTTCTACTAAAAAGTTTCAATTTTCAGTATTTCACGAACTATCGACCCCGAGAAGACTTTAAATTCCCTTTTTCTGCTCATTGATTTTGCACAAGTCATTTTACAAAAAATTATGTTGACGCAGTGGATAAAGAAAGCGTTGAATCAAGAAAATGCGTTTAAAGATGAGAGTAACAAAATTTTTGTAAAATATTGCATAAATAATTCAGCTTCCATTCAAAGATTTCATTCTCAGCAATTTTACAGCTTTTTAATTTCTATTGTAAATTTTAAGAATTAACTACTAGTTCAATATGGAAAAAAATCTAAAAAAATAAAAAAGGAATAAATTTAAACTTCTTATCCTCGGATATATAAAAGAGTTTCTCTTAAAGCTCACTTATTCAATTACTGAAAAATATGGATTACAAATAATATAGAATCGGAATCAAAAGAATTCAAGCGTCCATTCAATTGGTTAAGCACTTTTATATTTGCTGAAAGAATTTAAATCTCTTCAAGCATTCAGTAATTAAAAGAATCAGGATATAAAATTATTTTAACATAAATTTATTCACTCGCCAAACCAATTTATAATATGAATAAACTAAATCTAGAAATTCATCGAAGATAATAATAATTATTTTAATAATTTTTAACTTCAGACCTAATTTTGGAAACACACGCAATTCTGCGTAACCGTCTCTACTCCCTATTAATCTTGTAGTTCATGTTATCTATAAATAAACTTAATACATACGAACAATGTAAATAATTAATTGCAGAAGTGGGAAGTAATAAGGAATTATCACGTTTTAACGCATTAACCGTACTACATATTATATATATGTACCTTATTTACAAATTTGTATTTCCTTGTAAATAGAGAAATCTAATTTAAATTTATTGTATGATAAACCGTATTCGTTGCAGTTTTTCTTTCCGTAATCACTTTTATTTAATGTACCCATTACAGGAAAGTTACAAAACTGAAATACTTTCCAACTTGGATACGACATTCAAATATTATGTGGTTTCTCTTAGCCGCAGCTTAATAACTAAAGTTAATTTGGAAATCTTAATACCTACAGTATTGAAATTTAAACCTTCCTGGATTGAAAAATAAATTTAAAAAATACAGCTAAATTGCATTTTCAAAAATATTTTCTAAACCAGGACCATGTAGTATATGTTTATTGCAAATTGGTAAAGTTTCTTTTCTTACGGTGTAATTCCACTGCAGGAGCAAATTAAATAGAAAATAACCGAAACTTTCCTACTGTTTGCAATGTTGCAAATAAATTAATCATCTAGAATGAATACAGAATAATAATCATCAGTTTAACTCTTTTCACAATGCATTTGGGCCGTCTATGGTTCTGCCCCCCCCCCCGCATTGCAGTTGCATCATTGCTTTTTATATATAATTTAATTGTAAATTAATTTTATGAAATTTTAATAATTACAATTTAAGTGTTGTTAATTTTCTTTTTATTTTAATTTTACATCTGCTATAAATAATTCCGGAATGAAACCTGAAACGACAATAAATTAAATTATAGATTTGTATGAATTCTTACAAAAGTTTTGGCGACAAATTTGTTATTCTGTTTGATTTCAACTTTTTGGGGTAATTATGAAAAATTGCAATAGAAAAAAATTGACAACGAAATTATTGTATAAATTACAACATAATATTGGAAACAATATTTTCAAAATTTTTCATTATTATCATTTTCAAACAGTTAAACTCAGTTAAACGTTATATCTATTAGGCGTTTCCGGTTACTTTTAATTTTAATTATTATTAATTATAAAAGTAATTTTAATAATTTTGAATATAATAATATTTATGGTAAAAATTGGTATAAAAAGTAAATTTTTTTCTAACACAGCTATTAAGTAATATATAAAATAATTTTTATTTTACACATTTACCTAGTAGTTTTATGAATAATTTGTAATAATAAGAATCCTAATATATAAAATCCCAGCATACTGCTCCTGCTCCAGCGTGTCAGTTTTTGGTAAAAAAAGAAACCCTTTGATTGGTAAATTTTTTTACCAACAAGTCCTAAGTAAAGTTAGGACTAAAACTATTTTTCCAATATTCTAAATGAGTGGATATCCTGCGATATGTACTGGAGGGTGTTCCACATCCCCCAGACCCCCCGGTTTACTTTATTTTATTTAATTTATTAAAAATTTAATAATTTATTTTTTATTTAATTTATTTATAATAATTTATAATAATAATTGTAGAAATAATATAAAAATATTAAGTCAAAGTTGTATATCGGGGGTCTGGGGGACCCCCAATTTGCGAAAATAGGATTTTTAATCAAAAATGAGAAAAGGTTAAACCTTAATGGAGTTTAGCACCAACTTTTGCGTTACTTTGGAAATTAACTGTCAAAATTATAATCAAAAATGTAAACCGGGGGTTCTGGCGGTGAACATATCCTGAAATGTGTACCGGTTTACTTTTATTTTATTTATAATAATTTTTAATTAATTTAATCTATAATAATTATAAAAATAATATAAAAATATGAATATTTAGTCTGGTTTTGGCCGATGTGGTAGAATTGCTAAATCATTTTACTTATTTTAATTAATAATTTCTAGTCAAACTCGAAATAGTAACTTAAATTTAAATAGTAGAGTTTGACTAGAAATTAAAAATTAAAATAATTAAAGTACAAATATGAAATCAAAATTGTAAACCGGGGGGTCTGGGAGTTGTGGAACACCCTCCAGTACATATCGCAGAATTTGGAGAAGCTAAAGAATTTATAATTTTACAAATTTCGCTAGGAAAAACCGGGAAATTTGAATTTTTAAGAAAAAGTGAGAGAAATTGAAACCTTTGGCTAGGGAAAACATTTATTTAAACAGTTTAGCAGCAACTTTTGCGTTACTTTGAATGTTAACTGTCAAAAGTGTAAACCGGGGGGTCTGGGGGTGAACACCCTTCAGTACATATAATAAAATTCCCACTCATCTAGAATACCTACAGAAGACAGAATAATTATATCAATTTCGACAGAAAATGCTGGAAAATTTTGTTTTTTTTTGAACAAAAGAATTTAGAATTTCAGAAACTTATTTATTTTTAAATTATCTAAAAAAAATTTTAATTGCCCGTCGGCACATCACGTTTAGCCGTTTAGCAGCAATTAAAAAAAAATAAAATAAATTATAATTTAAAAATATAGAAAAACGGAGAATCGCCCAGTAGCGGGAAACTAGAAAGAAAAACTTTTCAGCTAGTAAAATAATAAAAAATAAAATAAAAATTAAAAATAATAAAATAATAAGAAAAAGTAAGTTTTGACAAAAATGCAAAAGAGAAAACAGTATTGCGTTAGCCTCTTAAAACCAAATATTTTTTTAATTACCCTTTAATCTACATTTAATGTATGATTCCTGAAATTTTGAAATGGTTAAACGTTTAAAACATTCTTAAAAGTATAAACAATATATCTAGCCAAAAAAAAAACATTGGATTTATTGAAAATCTCAGGGTGGTGGAACCCCTTATGGCAAAACTAAACAGTCAGTTAGACAACTTCGTCAACGTGAGTTTAGGATAGTTGATTTAATTGTTTTACGTCGAGATTTGATACTCTTACATAGGATTTTAAACGAGGAATTGTTAAAATAGAACATTGGAAAATGTCCAAATATCAGACAAGGCTTAAGTTTAGCCAGTCTCACAAAAGCGGAAGTATGAACTGTACTAGTTTTTGCAAACTGAGTGTCCTAGTATTTCTCAGCTTCATCACAAAAAATATTGCAATATATGTGGCTTTAGCTATCTAATTGATTTTTGTTAAGTTACTGGTTAAGGACACTTTAAGAATAAATTGTCCAGCCTTCAGGTTTAATTTGTTTTCGCGACGTTAGTACGTCAGAAACTAATAAGAAGGATCTACTTGTCAATAGAACGGTTCAGATTAGACCTGTACTATTGGACGGATTTATCCTACTGGTATAGAAAAAATTTTGAGATTTCTTTGAATGCATTTAACTTACTGAATAGCATCTTTATGTTTCTATTTTTAGAGAAAAATGTTAATGTTTACATCGCCCAAAATTACAAATTTACTATTAAGATTTAGTTAAAAATGTGTATACATTTTTATTATTTATTTTTTACCGGTTTCAGTTTATAGCATCGTCAGGTTAGATAAATAGTAAAAATAATACTTGCAAATTCGTTCATTATTAAAGAAGAGCTTAAAAACAGCTTTTAAAATAAACTTACAGAATAATTATAAATGAATCCTAGTCATTTCAAGTATTCGCAAACCTTTTTAATTGAAATAAAATCAGGATAATTATACAGCTCATCTTTTTAATAAATCCCGTAAGTTTATAATTTTATTTTCTTTTATTGCACAATGCTGACTTGAGGGTGTGGTGCAAAACTATCCTTTTGCCATAAAGATTTTTTCACTTTAATTGATCCGATGTAGTGTATCAATGCCTTAAAAGGATGAAAAGCTACCTGACCCTCGATACGCGGTAAAAAATTCAATCAAATCGAAGCTACTCGGGGTGGGCTGTTTCAAATACATAAATATAGAAACTCAAACCACCCTCTTTTCCTGCACCCTACAAATAATTCTTTTGGTCGCTTAACAAGTTCCCGTATTCCATAAATTAGAAAACTTGAACTGCTTTCACGACCTCAAGATTCTTAAGAAAAGCTTCGTGGTGAAACGTTGGTGTCTTCTCGATCGAAGATTGTAATCTCATTTTTGAAAAATTAATTTTTGTGCAGTGCTAAATAGGATTAAGTAATAAAAGTTTCGGGTGAAAATAATGCAAATGTTTATTTTTAGTTTTAATGGCAATCGTAAAATTTGCTTTTAATAATACATAAGGAACAAATATTAGCTTGCCATAAATTATATGAAAGCGCACGATAGTTACTTATTTTCAACGACATAGAACAAAGCTAAAGACAAAGAGCCTACACAACTTTTCGTAGCTTTCCAGATTAAGTAATAATTTATTGTTAAATGAACTAGAAAGCAAGTATAATGCTCATTCTACACACTTATTAACTTATTGATTAAACACTTTGTTTGCTGAGTTATTTATTTGTTGCTTTCACCAAATTTGATTTATAAAATTTCCATAAAATATTTAAAGTGCCCGACAATGTCAGAAAAGGGGATTGTTTACTGTGAATACATTATTGATTTTTGGATAGGACGTTAAAACTTTAAGATCAAAAAAAGCTTTCAAGTCTCTAAGGAAGAGGTTATCTAGGGTGGAAGTTTGATGTACTCGAGTTAGTTAAACGGCTAAATCGGATGAATGCTTACATTGCCTTCAAACTTATTTTGTAATAACCTGCGAGTTGTGCTCTAACATTGAAAGCACTGACCCGTTATTAAGCATTTATTAAGTTACATTAATTTGCGTTAAGTGTGCTACGGAGTAATTAGAACGTTAAACGAGAAATTCCAAAACAAAATCTAAAACCTTATGAACAAAACAAACTTTGGTCGCCGCGTATATCAAATATACTACATTTCTTGGCCTATGAAAGTGTCATCGTATCTTATTTCTAGGAAGTCAACTGCCCTTGGTTCCTGTAAGCCTGCCACCCTAAATCGCGTTTCTTAAAGCCGAAATTTTCCGACAAAATAACAACCGGATTTTCTTTGGTTTGTGTGTTTATGACGAAACTTTACGGGTCAATTTTCTGTACTCCTTTTATAAATATCGCCGCTTCTTCGGTCGATAGATATTACAAGACTTATAGTTGCTAAAAGCTTATTACTGAAAGTCATCTTTGTTTTTCCTTACACGTGTAAATCTCTTATTACGTCGCAAAAGCTAAAACAACTCGATGATATCCTTTCCTCCCTTTTGCTTTCTGTGATCTTCCAAAAACTTTTATTACTCCAGTCTTCCAAATTTTAATAATTAACTCGAAAATTCAATAGGGAATTCTGCAAGTGGAACAACATTTGTACATATCTGGTAAATATTTGTTGGAGAGAATCCAAAAATGCAGTTACGTTGTAATTTGTGGAGTAAAGCAGAATGGAAAGAAAACATTAGGGTTGTTAAATAAAATAAAAATTTTTCCATTGGTTTTTTTTCAAAACCTTTATTTATATCAATACTAATAAATTTTCCTCCGATATTTCTTGCTTTTCAGTATTATCGATTTTACAAGTAGTAGGTAGTAAGCCAAGTTGTTCTAATGCTTGAAGATTTTTGAACCAATTTTACATAAAAAAGTGATATTTAAGGGGACAAGAGAAAATGTCTCTATTTAAGTCTGCAAAGTTTTTATTCTTGGGACATAAATTGCAATTTTATAAATAAATTTGTAACAATTATTCGTGCACAATCCGGTAATAAATTTATTACGAGGACGATAATAATTATATTCACCAGGACGAGACTATATTATTGGAAAACTAAAAATATATTTTATAGCTTATTAACTTTTTGCCTATTCAGCATAGTTTTAAATTTGCATGAACATTATTTTCCAGTTAGGATATCATCTATTTTACGTGGTTCTTAAAAATTTATAGTAACGAATATATAAAATTGAAATAAATGTAAAACGCTAAAATTGGGTTTCGATAAAAGCAATTTACCACCTGGAGTTTAGAAAGCCGTTTCTAATTAATGTTGCTTTCCAATTAATTTTTTGGTTTGATGGAAATTAGAGACTCTCTTGAAATTAGTGACTCTTTAAAGTTCCAGTTACTTGTCACGATATCTGCGGTTCTTCGCAAATTGTAGTTCTGTTTATATTAACAAATGCTATGCTTTTACAACGTTAATTTATAGCTTTTGTTTGAGTTTTGAGAACTTTGGCATTCATTAAGGATAATTTTGAAAACGACGACTTAGAATTAACATAGAAAAAGTCATGTTAGCATAAGTTGTTAGGGGGAAGTTCGCTTTTCCTGTTCTTTGTCGCTTTTCCCAAAACAATAGAGATTAATCACTTGTCTGTATGACGTCAAGCCTGTTACTGCTTTCTTATTATTACTTCCCAGCATCCATTTTTGTGTGCTATTGTATACCCAAAGTATTTTACCTTAACAAGATTTACTCTTCAACTTAAATTCTTTTCTAAAAGAAGATTACATCAAAATCTCAAAAATATTTTGTTACCAGCATTTGGATATTTTTCAACCTTTTCCAACTTTCAAATTTCAAAATACGTTTACTTTTATTTACTATTTTTTGTTTTATAAATAATGAAACTCAAATTTACATTGCAAATGTTGATTCAAAATTTTAAGTTTGTTGATTAATAGTTTAATGTTAAAGTTGGTTTTTAAAGTAGCATTGGATTGTCCTTTGTGAAGGAAAATGCTAATAACAATAAAAAATATAGAAAATCCAATAAAATTTTTATTATTTCTTGTTTATATATTTGTTATTATTATTTGTTAAAAGCTTTTTGTAATATAAAAAAAGTAGCAATAACTAAACTTGTTACTGTAGTAGTAAAATATTTATACAGAACAAATACGAAAATCCCGGAATTTTTTATATAGAAGTACTATCTCATTTATTAATACTTTTCTATGCCACAAAGTAGTGCAAATTTAATTAGTTTTTCAGCATTTTCTTAATGAGAATGTTTCAGGTTAAACTAATCTGCATAAAAGTTTTAATTTCAATTATTTAGATCAATAAACCCTTTTGCAGTAGTAAACCGCACCCGGAGATCCAAGATGAGCTTTTGCTGGTATTCAAGGGTGGTTTGCAAGCCTAATTAAATTTAGAAAAAATTAAAATATATTTAAAAACCCACTTAGTTGTTGCAAATGCATAGAATAAATTGATTTAAACAGTTCGAAGAAACCATAAACTTTACATTATAGGTAATTTTATTGAGGAAGTTGTAATCAAACTCACAATGAAAACTTTGTATGGTTTCTAAGTGGGAAGATTTCTTTACATTTTTAATTAGAAAATAGGAACCTTTATTTTTTCATAGGCAAAGAAGATAAAAGCTAGCGTTCGTAATTTATTTGGTATATTTTGGTGCTCAGACACAATAGCAAGAAGTGATTCGCGATTAGTTTGCTTATAACAAACTTTAAGATTCAATTCGCCTAAAGGCTACAGGACTAAGGAACTACAGAGAAATTGAGTATGTTTTATATTTTTGTTTGCTGCATATTCGCATAAATTTCGCACAAGTTGAAGTTTGAGCAACTTGTTGCATTGTAGTCTCACGTTATTCAAAAGACAACGTAACTTTTCCAGTTTTCTATTATTTTAATATGTGATTAGCAACAGTAAACAAAGCAAGACATATGTTTGAAATTCAGTGAATTGACTGTTTCATAAATTTATAAATTACTGGGTTCGTGCCCCACGTTGAGCGCCTGTGTTATAAATCTTCTGAATTTTGCCTATTTAGTGCCCATGTAGAAAATAATAAATAAACCAAAGAATTTTTCGATTAGAAATATGAAAACAGAATTTCTAATTATATTTTGATGATTTTTTGAATTATCATGCATTTTTACTTAGATTTCGCCTATTATTAAAGCGTTTGGAATAGGGATGTTGTTAATTACTGATCTAATTCCTATCTAAGATCAGAACATACTCGGGTGGTTGAAGAGTAATGTTCGACATCGATCTAACATGCAAATGGGTCGGGTTTAACCGGAGGCATTTTTAAGGAACATGTTCTGTATCTATTAAAAATTTACCGACCCTGTTGACGTCATAAAATTGTATTTAATTAATGAGCTTCCGAAATTTTGCAAAAAAATCTTCTACGTTTACTTAGATTGTTACTTTTAATTTATAGCAAATTCTTTGTGCACTGCCATTTTGATTTTCGAACACCGTAAATATTTACAATCCTCTGAAGTATTAAAGAAGTGTTTTCATCGTAAAATTTAAGTACTTGTACCACATCGACATAACATTTTCAAAAATTACCTGCAGTGATTTTTATTATCTTTCTTTGTTCTGTGTGAACATTTACAAAAATATAAACGAGTGTTATTTGCTTCAATTGGTAAAAAAATAATTTATTTAATCAATTTTTTACCGTAAGTGCTATGCGTTTAACATAAGAACGTCAAATATGAATTTTCGTTTATGCTAGACACTGAAATTTTTTTAACTAAAATATTTCTGAAAATACAGAAATCAAAGAAAAATTGTTTGATATTTAATTTTTTTACACTTCTGCATTAAAATATAGTTCGTCGCTGGTTTTTAGTATACCAGCAGTCTCGCAAGCTATTAGGACTACTCAGACTCTTGACTCGGCCAGACAAAATTTAGTCTCGGTCACCCACCCACTCAAACCCTTAAGTTTTCACTTTCTTTTCCATTTATTAAAGGCTCTCGTCCGCATTCGCAACCGACAAAACGTGATTTCTTAAGAATATTTGTGTTTATTAGCTCTTAGCAAGATGTCTTGAAAAACATATTTATCAGGACTTGATTCAAATTTCGGTGAACTACAAATCAAGAAAAAACAAAGAATTGGGAAAGCGTTGTACAGGTTTATTTCGAACAAAATCATAAATAACATTTAAAAAATTTTACATTTAAACTTTCTAACGTTGAAACCAATTTAAAGACCAAATTAGAGTTTTCACGAGGGATAACGTTATTTAACCTTTTTCGTACCGAGAAGAATCTTGAATTTTTAACGTTGGCTGAAGTTAATTACAATTTTTGCATAAGACTCGACAAGTTGTTATACCTTCAAATTAGTAATTAAAGATGTTATGATTATGTAATAATGAAATTATAAAATATGTGGGATTTATTTTTCAAACATTTTTCAAAAAATCTCGATTAGATTTACATTATGTTATCGTGTCGCGTTAGTTTATTGCTCAGTTGTTACTATTACAACATAATTAAATTATATGATGTTAATTTGTGGGTAATTTCATTGTGTTTTGACAAACTGTGCTATGTTGAACTTCCTGCAACTAGGGACACTCACATTATAGAGACAAATTATTATTATTGCTAGGTTCCTTTACTAAACAGTCTTAAGTAATTTTGGATGCATCATTTCCAAATAAGAACCACAACACTTTTATGATAATAAAAGTTTAATTATTCAACACTGAAATTTAGTAAAATTACATTAAATATCAAAGTTTAATTCAAAGCAACAATTCTAATTATGCTAAAACAAACAACAACAATATAGTTAATTGAGCGTTAATTTTACTAACATTTTGTTAAGTAATTTATTTAAATAGTGGCTTAATCGAGCTCCGATCAAACCGCAGCATTGAATTTATATCGAAATACTTACAAAATATATTATCGGTTTAGTGCAAACTCTATCGAACGCCTTTTTAGTTACATTTCGCAAAAAAGTGAAATTTTATAATTGGTTTCTTAAGTGAACGAATCTCGTTTCGAAAAAAGGAAGCTCTAGTTTCACGCACTAGCGGATTCGATTGATCGTAAAAGGAAGAATTCTGTGCAAATGCATTGTATTACGACTTTCAAAATGTTAAACTACATGAATCTGATGATGCGCAAAGAGTTCCAATAATAAAAAATTAAATTTAACATTGCATATTTAATTTAATAATATAAAAATAAAAAATGTTCTTTGACTTCCGCATAACGAAAGCTTGGAGAAAACTAGTGATGTTTATATTGCTACTTTTTATAGTTTTCTTTGCGCTTAACGTCAAGTACGTTTTAATTAAACTTGCAAATAAAACGTTAAGAGGAAAAGCTCGATCGTAAAAAAATTCGTTATTGTTGGCTTTAGCCATTGCTTTTGAATAATTAACTCCTTTACAGAAGCAAACAAAGCTTTTCTGCACTGAGTCACTTCATTGTTTTAAGTTTATTTACTTCATTTGGTTAGGTACCTTTTTAAAATAAAATTGTTGCCTTATGAACACAGTGCAAAACAAATCTTAAATGAATTCTTTGTGTAATACGGAATCTGATGTAATAAAATCTCAGAAATACGTTGCTTCCTTGGTGATACAAAAAATGAAAATATTTTGTTAGGGGATGGCAGAAATACCTTCATCAGTCCATATCAAAAAATTTAATATTTGCTATAACATGATAGGAACCTGTAACAGCAAAAATGTACATCTTCTAGGCTGTCCATCATCTTCCAATTTTATTATATTGGAAATTAGCTGGAAAGGCAGCTAGACGGAAATAAATGAATTTCTGAAATTCTAATTTTCTTTAGCCAAACTTTTTTGCTAAAAAAAAAGTTTTCCAGCATTTTCTGACGAAATTGATATCATTATTCTATCTTCTGTAGGTATTCTAGAAAAGTAAGAATTTTATTATATGTATATTGGAGCGTGTTCACCCCCAGACCCCCCGGTGTACACTTTTGACAGTTAACTTTCAAAGTAACGCAAAAGTTACTGCTAAACTGTTTAAATAAATGTTTTCCCTAGCTTTAATAATTTCTAGCCAAAGGTTTCAATTTCTTTCACTTTTGCTTAAAAATTTAAATTTCCCGGTTTTTCCTGGCGAAATTTGTAAACTTATAAATTCCTTAGCTTCTCCAAGTATTCTAAATGAGTGGAAATCCTGTGATATGTACTGGAGGGTGTTCCACACCCCCCAGACCCCCCGGTTTACAATTCTGACTTTATATTTTATAATTATTATAAATTTAAATTATTATAAATAAAGTAAAAGTAAACCGGGGGGTCTGGGGGGTGTGGAACACCCTCCAGTACATATAGCAAGATATGTTCACCCCCAAAACCCCCGGTTTACATTTTTCACAAAAATATTGACAGTTAATTTTCAAAGTAACGCAAAAGTTGCTGCTAAACTTTAAATAAAAAATGTTTTTTTAAGCTAAGGTTTAAACTTCAAATTTCCTGGTTTCTCCTAGCGAAATTTGTAAAATTCTAAATTCCCTATCTTCTTCAAATTCTGCGACGTACTGGAGGTACTCTCCAAGTATTTTAATCAATCAATCAAAATTAGAATTCCTCATTTGTACCCGAAGGTGTTGAGGTATTTTCTTTCACTTGGACTTGTTTACGAATTTTCTCCATTCTTTTCTATTTAACGCTGCCTTTTCTGCCTCTTTCCACGTTTTTCCTCTTTCTTTCAATATCTGTCCTATGTTGTCGTTCCATGTTTTTGGTGGTCTACCTCTTTTCCTTTTTCTCTTTGTCTTCGATTGCCACACCCTTCTTACCGGTATAGTTTCTTCCATTCTATTTTAAAAGAGTGGAAATTCTGCGATATGTACTGGAGGGTGTTCCACACCCCCCAGACCCCCCGGTTTACAATTTTGACGTTATATTTTTGTAATTAATTATGATACATTAAATTAATTATAAATTAATATAAATAAATTAAAAGTAAACCGGGGGGTCAGAGGGGTGTGGAACACCCTCCAGTACATATCGCAGGATATCCACTCAAAAAAATCGACCATTTTATATATTAAGATTGAAAAATAAATTAATAGAAATGCGTTACAAGCGATTTATATAATAATATGTAGGTACATGTCGTTACTTAGGTTGGCAACAAGCAAGCACACCAATAAGAGATTCGGTTTTTTGAAAAAAAATTGGAAAAATTGGAATTTTTGGACGATTGGAATTCTATTTGCTGATCTGGAAAAATGAATTGCTTTCAAGATTAAAATTAAATTTCAATGAGATATGGTATGGAATTGATATCGTCGTATGTGTTTGGAATTATCTTTCAATTCGCTTTTCCATTTCATATTGAAGTTATTTAAAGTTAAATTTAGATTGACACAAGAAGAATTATTTTAAATTGGAATTGGATTTATTTAATTTTTGATTTGTTTAATTTTAAATTTGAAAAGTCTCATGCTCACAGTGCCAAATTTTGGATAAAATTCAGTTTATTAATGCAATGTAGTACTATCCTTGCAATCTTTTTTAATTTCACTAGTTTCACTTCAATGTAAGTTTGTTAACAAATAAAATGTACCTGCTATTTATTTTTGAAATTCCACTCTAAATTATATTTAATTAATTAAATACATTTTGTATCTGTTTAACATCACTAATAGTGAAGCTGAAACTGTTTCACTAGTCAGCGTAGCAGCTAACATTGCACATTTAAAACACAGCTCTTAGAGCTTGGAGTAGACATTCGTCAGTTTTAAACAATTTTAATGATTTTGAAAAATTAAGCAATAAACTTTTTAATTTTTGTAGAAACTTTAAAAAATAATTTTCAACATACACGTTCACATAGATAATACAGGGAAAGTGCGGCACATTTGCCGCAAATTTAATATTAATAAATTTAGCCTGAATCGAAATACATTTAGTGTAATAAATTACAAATAACTAGTAATATTTAAGATGCATGCGATTGATTTTCTGTTGAATGTAATGTATTTTGGTAACATTTTCACATAATGTGGAAATTATCGTAGTCTGTAATGTTTCGAATATGCTTTAGAATTACTCACATGGTGAATTAAAATTATTTGAATGGGGTTAAAGCGTGAAATTAAGTGTTATTTTACAGATCGTATTAAATAGACTTTAGTGCAAAAGGCGATAACGTTAACAACTTCATAACTGTAGATAAGGGCATTAATTAAATATTTTGTAATATTTAAGTTTGAAACAGTATACGCTGCTGGGATTCGTCAACAATAGTTAATTAATTATTAGTTAGTTCGATTATATTCAAATTCAATAAACTACAAAACTGTTTAATACGAGGACGATAAACTTATAACAATGACCGCAAATTTGTTAAGTTAGTTTGTTAGTCAATGTTAACAGTTGGAAGCTTTAAAACGAGAGCTAAAGTTGTATAATACGATGAGTAGGTATGGGTTAAAATAGGACGTCAGCATGTGGTTCATACTGAATCCTAAATTAATTAATTACAACCCATACAAAGCTGATCCGTACAAGCCATAGAATCAAGCAACCCCTAAAAACATTCAACCTAACTAATTCCATCTCATTTTCTACATACTTTCTCTTTGTTATAACCGCTCGGTCTAGAAGAGTAAGTGTTTACCCGTGTATTTGTCAAACATTACGGTGTTCCAAGTTAAGATATTAAATGTAAATTTGGTATGATTTACAGTTGCTTGGTAATGATATCAGCATCCAGTAATTCCAAAAAGCAAAGCACGGGAAGCTTTAAACGCCCTTCTGACGAATGTATTCTCTTAACACCCAAACTCCCAAGACAGATACGATACTAAATTAACACACACACACCAAACGACATAGTATTTGTTTATCATGCTAAGTACCGATTTTACCGTTTTATTGTTCCACTCCACACGAGTACGTTCCTACCAATAATAGAAAGTCTAAATAAGTATTTAAATCAAAATAAATGGCCAACTTCACTTTACAAGATTTATTTGGCATATAACTTTATTTTAACGTATAATAAACATCTTATCTTTTATGTGCCGTAAAAGTTACCATGCTGGTATTTATTTTTCGAAATAAGTCTCACAATTCCATTTATTTAATTTTTTTGTTATGACTATTTTACACGACGCTGTTTTCGTTTTAACTTTAATGTCTTATTTACAGGTATTTTATGCTTTTAATAACGCGGCAGTTGGTTTCATAAATCGATGTCTTGATAAAACATAGAAAGCAAATGCATCATTAGCGTGACTTCTATAACCAACCAATACGATTGTACCATATACACACGTTGTTTGGATACACTACAGCATTGCGACAGCAGATACTGACTTATTCTAATGATCAACTAATAAGTGGATAAGTCTTACCATTTAAAGTTACTCCAATCATATTATTCCAATTTTGAAGTAACTTTGAAATTTCAACATTCTATTAAATTTTTTTGGAAAAAATCAAAATATTAAAGTATCATCATCAAAGAATGGAAGACAAAAAATTAACTGTCAACGAAGACATTAAATTGTCAAGCAGTTAGTAGCAAACGCTTTGTAAAAAACGTCTACTGCATTCACGCTTAAAAAATTCTGATAATTAAACCTGTATTCTATCATAAAATAGTATAATGTGTTATATGTACCTAAAACAGATGTTTTCGTACATATAAATTAAACAATAAAAAATTTAAAAAAATATAGACGAAATAAAATGATAATCACGAGAATTCTTGATTTTTTTTTAAAGTGAAAATAACAAATTACAAAAAACCGAAAAAAACGCAGAAACTTTTTATGCCGAGAGCTAATCTTTCTGATTCTTGTTATAAACCTTCTCTTTCTGAAATAAATTTGGTTGATGTAAAAATGTTATAACTTCTAACACTTAATTTCGCATTTTAAACGTAAACTTTCACCTTTTCACTGTGTTTTTATTAATAATTTAATTTACAAACATAAGAGTTTTAATTCGCTTTTGAATTTTCCCTTTTTTACTTTCAGTTGCATTATTAAGTTTAACAATGTAATTCAATTTATGACAAAAAAACTTTTTTTTAAAGATATTACGGTAACAATTTCAATGGAAATTGTTTTTTGCTATGGGAAAATAATTAGTTTACAATAACGAAAAATAAAAAAATCGAATTAATGCTTAGCTGACATCCTTCAAACAAATCTATGTAAATTAATTTATAAAATTTCTTGTGTTTTTGATACATCTGATTTATTGTTTAAGTTTTTTATTAGTATTCGAACTTCAGTAATTTTTGATGCCTTCAAATTTAGCACAGCCATCTGTTAATAATCTTTTGAACTACAAATGGAATGAAGTGAACTGTGTGTAATACCAGTCGAGAACCTACAGCTTAATATATAAGTAATAATAATATTAGTCCTGTTTAAAAAAAAACAATGCAAAATTTAAAGCTTTGGAATTCAATAGCGTTCAGTATTCAAAATAACTAGAAAAACATTTGGTATTTGTTTGATTCTTTTTGATATTTTTTTTAGTAATTTCTTTTACTAATTCTTCTATTTGCAAAACATTTACTAGCGTCATACGGTTTTGCATAATTTTAAATTAAAGCAGAAAAATTTTAAATTTTTAAATGTAGTGGAAATTTTGGTTCTGAAATTTATGAAAATTTAAAATATTTTATGCAACTTTCAGAAATTGTAATTTTCTGTGTACCTACAGTTAGTTTTGTTATGTTAATGCTAAGTACATTTCACCAGGGCTGCATATCAATGGCAATGCAATGGAAAATGTTCTTAATTTATTCTTGGGTTGTTATAAATTCTGCATGCAGCACATTAGGTCGTGCGACAAATGGAGAAATTTATCTACGTTAACTTAGACTGCACGAAAAGCGCATTATATTTTGTTGAGCCCGTTTGACTTGGACAACATTTTAAATTTGAATGTTGCCTGGCATTGATAAATATTTTGCTTTTCATCGACATTCCTTCCATATTGTGCTTCGTTTCGTTCAATCTTATATTGAAATTCAAATATCGTAATAAGTTTCACCAATTTTTGAATGAAACTTAAATATTTAAAGAAACCTTCAGAAGTTTTATTGTAGAATAAATTCAATTCTAATTTGTTCGAGCAAAATTCATAAAAGTTAATAAAATATTAATTGTATATTACTCGAGCAGTTCGAACAAGCGTTTTTAAACAAAAAGTAACTATTATTTTTAATTAATATTACTTTTACTGCATTTTAAAAGTGTAACAAATACAATGAACATATTAAACAAAATCAGAATAAATAGAAAAACTTCAGTTGAAGACTGAAGCTCCAACGTCAAATAGTATCCTCGTTACTTTCCGATGAAGGTGATACTCTGAATACTGAATTGAAAAGTTCAGATCAAATTTTCTATGCAACATTATTCAGTTCATGAGAATTTCAGTTTTACAATTACTCTTTGCTAATTATTATCTCTATCGAGAAGTTCTATCTATACAAAATTTTATAGCTATTGCTTACCTGAATATAAATGAAAAAGCAACTACGAAAGAAATATCCAAGTAAAGTTTAATAAACTCTTTTAAAATGGTACTAAAGATAACAACAACGAATAAAAGAGTTTTGAATTTTAAATTTAAAATTGAGAAAGATGAGGTACATTTGGTCATGTGGGAATTCAAATATAACACTCAACAAAAACATATAGTTATTCAACTTTTGCTAAAGTAAATCTATATAACTTTTTGTTTCTTAGAAACTCAACTTCAGTTCCATTGTTAATTGAATTTTTCTTATGAGTAATGTAATACCACTTGAGTGGTTTTATAGTTAGAATATTTTGTATTTTGTACATGAAACACACAGGCCGTTAGTTTCCAGACTGCTCTAAGCACTTTTTTGAAAGTACTTTACTCGACGTTGCTGTAAAATGCATTTAAACTTTTAATACCAACTCGATTTCAGGAAATTACAATTTAAAGTAATAAACATTAATTTGCCCCGTGTTGGAGCTACGCCACTCTCCCGTACGTTGAGATAAACACAGCTAGTGAACATATTAATTTATTCACAAAAAATGTGGCTTTTATAATACCAAAAATTTTTTTATGTTTAATGAGGCTACATTTCTGAAAAATTTGTTATGTCAAATTACTTTATCATCCTTCAAGCTAACTTTTCTTGTTTCATGCTTTTCCTTTGATCTAAACTGATGCCGGCTATCTGTAAAAGTATAAAATTTAAATTAAAAAATATTTACCGTTTTATTAACATTTTTAGCTTACCGTTCATTTTATGTAACAATCATTTTACCTTGTAATGGTAAATGTAATTTTTCTAAAGATATAGTTTGAATTTTAGTAGATCAACAAAAAATTTCTCGTTAACATTCAGAAAATTATTTTGCAGTTGAGAGCTACGATGCTATTATGGTTAGGAAATCTATTGCAATAAATAATATAAATCGTTCCACATCGTCATGCAATTTTAATGTCAAGCGTAGATGCGCAATATTAAATCAATAGAGTCAAAACAAATAATTTTTAACAAATAACCTAATGACACATCCGTATTCAAAATTTAAACATAAGCAGAGATTGGAGGCAATACTTTTAAATAAATTACTATAGGTGCTTCGTTCCCATCGAGTAAACTTTGATTTTGCAGGATTCAATTTCTGTTTACGTCCACAAATTTCAATGGATTTAAAAATTTAAGAAAATTGTTTTTTTGCCGTTTTTATAAACCAGAAGAAATTTCTGAAAAATCTGCCTGGAGTATTACATGATGAAAAACTATGTGAAAAATATTGGTGAAGTGGAAGCAGGCATTGAACTAAAATCTGATGAAAAAGTTAAAATTTTGATCAAGAGCTCACGATTGATTGGTTCATTGATTCCTGCTGGACAACATCGATGCACTGATTCTTAATTTCTTCAAAGCGAGCCTGGTTTAGATGAAATAAAAATATTTTATTTTATTTTTTCCGTGTTTTTCTCAAATTTCAATTTAGTAGCTAAAGTGCTTAATGTAAGTAGATTCTTATTACTCAAAATTCTAAAGAATTGCTACATTAAGTTCCGTAACACTGTAATATGAAGTCGTTTAAATATGAACAAGTGGTATTACAACGTAATTTGAGAGTTTTGGTTTAATATATCATATCTAAATAGTTTTTTCAACTTCTTTTTCTATAAATTTTCTTGGAGTCTTATTTTTAAATTTCATTATGAAAAGAAGCAGGTATACGGAAGTTTAGTAAAAAATGAACAGAATTCATTTGATTACATAAAGTTTTCATTCTATTAGATATAATACAATCCTCGGGTTTTCCTTTATGCACGTTTCAGTTGTACTGAAAAGGTGAAACTAAAAGTTTTGTTAAGAACAATTTTTGTAAAAGTAAATTCGAAACCTTGAGAGCTGACTTTTAACTTAAAATATGAAAGGAAACTTTTTAAATGTAAAAGTACCCACCGTTTTTATATAAATTACTATAATTTAAATTTTCAATAAAATTAATCAAATAGTTTTCCTCATTCAGGAAAGAAATTAATAAAATCATTTTTCAACGCTTTGCGTTTTCGATTTTACGCCATCTTCAGCATAACCAGGTTACATCACATTAACTCTTGTAGTTTTTTGTAAGTATCCGAAAGTCAAAATCTGTTTATTAACTAAAATATTACTTCAGGAAAGTGTTTCATTATTTATTTATAAGTAACCTTAAGAGAAATTTCTAACATCTTAAATATTTAGGTCGGAAAATGTTTACGGCGTAAAAAGTTTTCCTGTAGCAACTGAGATATCTTCGATATACATACTCGGTAGAGTAACTTTGTATGCAATCTGACAAAGTTGGTACTGATTTCGATTTTAAGAAAATGCTACTATAAGTACAAGATCATACGTTTTGGAAAATGCATTTCCAATTTGTGTCATTTACAAAGAGTTTTTTGCCTTTTGGATAAAAAAGTATATTTCTGTCATGAAAAATATTCAGTTTTTAAATCTCCAATTTGGTGAATTCCTTTTTCTTCATTTTTCCACTCAAACTTCTCGTTCGTTCCATCGTTGATGCTTTTTGTTTTGTAAAATTTTATCGACATCTATTTTGGAATTTTTTAACAAAAGTTCGGTGTCTTCATTTAATCTGTTCGGCAAATAGTACAAAAGAGGTCTAGCTTTAGTAGACATAAAATTTGATTTGAACTTTTGGGTTTGTTCCCAAGCAGCGTACTCTTGCAGCCTTTTCAATTCAATCGTCTTAATTTCGGCTAGCTTCTGCTTTCTATTAAGCATAAGTTCCAGTTTTTTCTTCTTCATTTCTTCTTGTTTACAAATTTCCTTTTGTTCTATTTTTCTCTCGACTTCTGCTTTTTTCAATTCCTTCGGCTTGAATTTTTGTTCTTCTTGTTGAAATTTTTGTAAAGTACCCAGTATTGCTCCAAACATCCTCACATTGCGAGCCTTTAATTTCTCATCTCCACGTTGCGCTTCTAAACCGTTCTCTCGACTGCGAGTAGATATTTCGCGTGGTTTTACAACCTTACTGATGAGTTTGGACCTGCTAGATAATCTGTTAAGTGCGGACCTTGAATGTCTTTTAACTGAAGTTTCATCCCGATTTCGGGGCATAATTTTTGAAGAAACCCGGACACTACCAGTTAAATGTTCGATAGTTTTAGTTACTTCTTTCAAACTGGATTTTGCATCTTCCAATTCTAACTGAAGCCCAGTGAAAGATTTTAATATATTTGCGTCCATATTACTGATCAAATTTTAAAGTAATATGATTATTTAAATAGTTAACTATAACAATATTTACTACCAACCCAAGAATAAAAGTTAATCCACAAAGGTGAATTGCATCATCAAAATTCATTACAGTTTAATTATAGAATGAATTCAACTGCCGACCATTTTAATTGGTTATTATTTTTATCTACAGTTAAAAACGTTCTGCTATCTATTGCTAAAACTAATAGGCAACTGAAATAACTATATTTTATAATTGGTAATTAATTTTTAGTTTTTAAATTAGATTTTGTTAGTTCTCTTGTTTGTGTATGCTTCAAATGTTGCCTCTTTGTGTATGCAGTCTAGACAACAAGATTGTTACGTTGCAATCAATTATTACTTTATAAAGCTTTCTGCTTTCTTTGAATTTGTCGCAATTACTCTTTAATAAAGCATAATTTAATAAATTGTGCTGTTATAATGCAGTAGATGTTTTTTGAGTTTACCTAATATCTAATTTTCTCTTGTTAGATTTTGTGACAATTATAAGTTAGCAAACTAATTAAATTAGACAAGATTGGTACCTACAATGAAATTTTAGGTTGTATAGTCACCGACTTTAACTGACGTTGGTGATATTGACCCTTAATATTACATTCTAACTATAAAATTGTTTTTTTTTAATTTAAAAAAATTGAAAAGGAAAATCAATTGGTTAACAGTTCCATAGTCAGAAGTTTTTATTAAAAATCAGTAACAAATCAATAAGATTAGCATTTATTTGGTACTTAAAATTAACGTCTAGTTTTTAAAATTATATTGCCTTTAATAATAATAACTGTGCCTCGAGGTGATTTGAAATATTGCAAACAAAACAAGCATGCACACATTGGTTGATTAACATTAATAGACACTTTGGTTGTAAATCATAATACCGAGTGTTTCATTATACATAAATTACAGCAAACATTGCAAAAGCAATCAAAAGCCTTTGAAGAGTTTGTAATTGCATTACTGATATTTTAAACATTCATTTGTATAAGGTGTTCGAGAATGGTAAAGCAAATAAGAAACTTTTGTTTTAGGTGATATTTTACGATCAAAAAAACGAATATTACAAAAATAAGCTCTTTGTGTCAGTTTACGAAGCTTGTGTATACCTATTCAAGATCAAACTGTTGAACTTTTATTTAAAAGTTTTTTGAAGCAATGATAAGAACAAAAATGTGCAAAATTAAACGAGCTTTTCATATCGTCGTTGAAAGTGTTTTAAAAGAAGTTGACATAACACGGATAAATAAAGGAAGCTTTTTATAAAATTTTACAAGTTTTACGCAATTTAATTATTTGAGTGTTAAATTTTAATTTTTCCTCTTTCAAATTATTTATTGAAATGCAATTATATTCTTGAATGATGTTTTAGTTTATTTAAATCATCTCCAAGTATGAGCTTTAGCTGACTATAACTCCCCCAACTATCATAAAATCTTGAAACTCTGAAATTCTATTATATATTGCTATGTTTTGCTATACAAATTTTTAACTGAATTTTTACAAATTTGAAAATTTAGTTTTTGGAATTAAAAAACAAAATTAGTTATTTGAAATTGCGAATCTAAATCACTAGTTACGACATAAACGTGTTTTTTGAGTAAATTGTTAATTTTGACGGAATTTATTAATTAAGCTCCTCAAAGATAGGATGCTGGCTTTAATAATGCTATAAGTAATATTATCCCACAATACAATTTAATTGAGTGGTTAACTTAGTATCAGAATGCACTCGATATGTTTGCAAATTTAGTTTGTAAACTCGGAGGTTTACCTATGCGTCTAAATTAGTTACTGGTGTAGCATTATCAGTCAAACTGACACGTACCTGATCCAGTTTGTGTATATTACTGTTTATTATCATCGGTAAACGCTAATGCATTGTGTATCATTAATTGAAAATATAACATTGTTATATTTCCCACTGCGTCAAAAGTTTCATTTTGAGTTGTATTAGTCTATTTCTGAAATTACAGTTTATTTTCAAAATAATAGAAGCAGCTAGATAATATAATGTAGTTACTGCGTAACTTGACATGTTTCGGATGAAATAAAATTTATATTACAACAGGCAGATTATTTAACTGAATTTTTTATCAAAAGATCCAATTAAACATGTAAATTAATTTAACGATGATATTGAAATCCGTTTGAACTGTCAAAACATAAGCAAGCTTATTGACAGCAAAAATTTGAAAAGCTAATTATTACATCCAATTTTTCAATAATAAGTTTTAAATGAATCGTTCACAAACCTAATGAAAGCTTTAAATAACATAAAATTAGCTATATTAAAATTGCTAGAAGAATTTATGGATGTTTTATTTTTAAGAAACAAAACCTAGCCGAGTATTTCTTGAGCTTTCTGCTGTAAAATGTACATTTCTACTAATCTTCTTGGAGCGTAAAATCAAAAAGTTTCAAGATCGTTAAGCCAAGTAGAGAGGTTTACAAAAAATTAGTATCAACTGAATTTGTGTAAATAAGAAAAATGAATAAATAAACTTCAGTATCTGCTTTCTTGGTAATTCTTGATTAAAGAAATTTAAATTTCTAAACTGAATTATTTTAAAAATCTTTTTTAGCTAACAAGGACATTTCTTTAAATTGTTTATAATTGAAAATTTATTATCATTTATCAGAAGATAACATAGATATTACATAGGTTAAATCTCAAACGCTTTTAGGTGTGGCATAGCAGGGTTTATTTAGTTTGTAATGCGCACTAATTACAACGTAAGATCTTAAACAGGGGTGATTACATAATATACAAAACTAAGTCTTATTATCTAGATTATATTTACTTCGATAAATGCTAAATTTACTAAACATGTCAAATAGAACGCTCCTACTATTGTGTCTAGATACTATACAAAGGACCTCACAGCAAACATGAAATTTTTGACTTCATAATATTATGAACTTTCATGTTTTTACAAAGATAGACATAACATCTCAATGATTTACAGAAGAAATATAAAACATAAAGTTACTAGCATACTAGCAGGCAGACTAATATCAATAAAATTTGCTAATAAGTGAATTGTTAGAATTGAAAACAGAGGTTTTCAATTTTGAAAGTTTTTAATGCCTGGCAAAACGCACCAATTGATATTTCAATTTTGACAACAATTTCAAGCACGTAGTCTATTTAGATTTTGTCGGTTTAAGCAATGTAGGTAAATTTATTCGCATACAGTTATGAATAAATAATCTTAGTACAACCTAACTTGCAGAAGCATGAAATGAAGTTATGTTATATTATATTAGGATATTCGAAATGGGTGCAGCACTATTTACAGAAGATTTCTTAAAATTTTAAAAATATTCCAAAGTATACTTTTTTTCGTTTTAGTTTTTTTCGTAAATGTACAGATTTTCTTTTTCTTTTATGAAAATTTTGAATTATTAAAAATGTCCGTGATTTAATGTTTTCACTGTATTTTTTCCTTGTAATTTATTCATGTCATCTTCGTAATTTTAAATTTTATATTCGCTTATACAGGTTGTCCCCGGATACACTTTACATAATTTCAGTGCTGATAGAAGACACTATTCTAAGAAAAATATTTAACAAAATTTTTTTCTAAATTCAAACCTTGGAGAGTTAGGCCTCCTTAAAGCATTTTTTTTAATTTCCACCTTCACATGGCCATAACACGGAAAATATTGATTTTTCAGTAAAAATTATCAAGTGCTTTTTTAAAGAGCGTGAAATAGTCTACAAACTAGGTTGAATCCTTTTATTGTCTAAATTCAACGGCTTTCGAGTTATGAAAAAAAGTAAGTAAAAAAATGTAGAAAATTTTAAACCTTTTTTTTTTCTTGTTTTTTTTAAAATCCCTGTATCTTCTGAACGCAACATTTTACAAAAAATCTGACGCCCCACTCAGGATAGGAAATTTAACGGACTACAACTTTTGTCTAGTAAAATTTTTTGAAAAACTAATCTAATCAGAAAATAACAAAAAAATCAGCTACAAAACAAAAAATTAAATTCACAAAATTAAAATTTTTATTTAAAAATTATTTTATTAATTAAGTTTAAACTATTATATTATTTAAGTAAATGTTCAAAACGACCACTCTCATTTCTAATTCGCACATTTTAGGTTTCGAATAAAAATTAATTTAAAAAAAAAATAATTTTTCAATAAAAATTTTAATTTTGTGAATTTAATTTTTTGTTCTGTCGCTGCTTTTTTTGTTATTTTCCTGATTTTCTGTGAAATGAGTTGGTTTTTCAAAAATTTTTACTAGGCAAAAGTTGTAGTCTGTTAAATTTCCTATCCGGAATGTGGCGTCAGATTTTTTGTAAAATGTTTCGTTTAGAAGATACAGCGATTTGAAAAAAACCAAGAAAACAAAAAGTTCAAAATTTTCTACATTTTTTTACTTACCTTTTTTCATAACTTGAAAGCTGTTGAATTTAGACAATAAAAGATTAAAACTTAGTTTGTAGATTATTTCACGCTCTTTAAAAAAGTATTTAATAATTTTTACTGAAAAATCAATATTTTCTGAGCTATGGCCATGTGAAGGTGGAAATTAAAAAAATTCTTTAAAAAGGCCTAACTCTCGAAGGTTTGAATTTAGAAAAAAAATTTTGTTAAATATTTTTCTTAGAATAATGTCCTCTATCACCACTGAAATTATGTAAAGTGCATCCAGGGACACCCTGTATATGCTTCCAATATTAAAGTTTCAAGCTTAATTTGATAATTTTTCTCTTAAAAAAAACTTGACAATTTTATCATAAATTACTGTACATAATATCATTGTATTTGTTGCAACAATCATATCAATTATTTATACTAATAGTCCTTTTATTTGCATTGAGGTCAGTAATTTGAATGTTGATTTGTTCAATACAATTGTATAACACACACAGGCACAAACTTAATTACGAAGTCTTTTTGTATAGTAGGCAAAACATGTTAGTTATTTACAGAAAACAATATACAATATACTAAAATATTCAGAGAGTTTTGAAATGAACAAAATACATATTTACATAAAAAGATGGATTAATTTTTATTATAAGCACAGTTTTCTAACAAATTTGGAATGATATTGACTACAAACACTTGCAGCTAATATTTTAATACGCAAAAACCTTTTTAAATATTATATAGGGCAATTTTTTCCATGGATTATCTTTATAATAAATTTTACCGAAAGTATTTAATACCTGGTATTAAAACAGTGACAACAAACCGTTTTATTTATATATGTATTCATGTTTATTAAAAGTCGAAAAAATAAATAAAATATCTAGTATATTTTGATTGAAAATGTTTTAAGTAATCAAAACACGTTCTATGTATACAGAATATTAAAATAATATTTCCCTCTGTGGATAAATATACCTACATAATATGCTGGTGGCAGTCAAATGCTTATTATGCAGGTATACCTCAGAAATATTAAAATTTCCCAATCTCTAATCTCGACTAAAATCGGCTTTATCTTATTGTTTTCCACCGAAAATTTTATTCCACTAAACTTGCTGTAAGCTTCAAACTCGAAAAAATTGAAATGAATAACAAATAAAATATTTGACTGAAATAATTTTCTATAATAAGAAATTGTACATTTCAAGCATTCTTAATATTTTTTATTTGGTCTGAACTCCGTATTCAACAGAAATAAATAATACAAAGTAAAAGAATTTCAATTTCTTTTCCATTACTTGGATATTTTAGCTTTGTTTTCAATATGAATAGGAAATGCTACATACACGACAACATGGGTTTGTATTTGTTAGAAGTTTTGCGTTTAAAATTTCAAATTTTAGGTTTACGTTTATTTAATCCAATGTTCTTTTTTTCATTAGTTTACTCTCAATTACCACAATGTAAAATGATTTTGAGCGATTTTTGAGTAGTTTTTTAATAACAGACTGTAGTTTCGATGTGCAGTTTTTTGTTCACAGCTCCACTCAACGCTCTGAGCGCTTTTATTTCTGTGTCAAATTCAAGTCAGGTTCTGAGACTTGAAAAGCTAAATTAAATTGCATAGTATCTTAACAATCAGTTTAACGAAAAGACGAAAGTATAAAGTTTTGTAATCAGAATTTCTTCCATTTTAACAAAAACAGTTTTGTAAATCCAGCCTAATGGTCGGACATGTGTAAAAGATTGTTAGTCGTTTAATACCGACCTTTTCATTATCATTAAAGCAATTATAGTTGCCATTAAAAAAGTAAGTTTTAGTTATATCGACGAAATGGTGAAACGGAAAACTTTTTATTACTTTTATCGTTTTATCGTATTTTCCGCACAGAACTATTTTATTTATTTATAAATTTTCTTTTTCCCAGCATCGTATTAAAAATAATCGCTACCATATTTTAACCAATTAAATTCTTTTCAGCAGAAAATTTAATTATTTTCTTTTACCTTAAAAACTTTTAATCAAATACAGGGAGTCCCAAAAATTTGTGACAAATTGGGTAGATTAAAATTAATTTGCCTGTTACTAATTTATAAATATCAATTCCACTGTCCGTGCAATGTAGAATTTGGTTGGCCGAAAATTGCATACATGTTCAAATGATTAGATAGTAATGACATGGGGTGCGACTCGGTTTGGCATCCAACATTTACACTTATGGTCGTCTGAATTACTTGTTTTCCCTCAAGAAAACTGAAACAGTTATGACGAATTTGCAAATTAAACATGAAATTGCAGCTTTTATGCAATAGATTAAGATTATTACCATTGAGTAACTACAGCAACTTAAATCAATCGTACTTTTGTGGTGGATATAAAAATAGATATTTTCGATACAAGGTAGGAAAACTAACATTTTAGATAGTTTTCCACGAGTATCGAACAATATTTTTTCTAATTATGTTTCAAAAAGAACCAATAACATATTTTTTATCTCTAAATTAAAATGAATTTACTAAATAAGTATTTACTCAATTTACAAAAATATACTTTGTGAAAATTGATACTTAAAATTTAAATGTGACAGTTGGTAGCCCATTGGTCAATCAATGGTTGGTTATTTTTACTTTGTGATATTCAAAAGTGTGTGGAAAAGTACTACTTTTTCGCATACTTTTAAAACTGTGCGGAAAAGTAGTACTTTTCCGCACACTTTTGAATATCACAAAGTAAGACTTTTTGAAACATGATTAGAAAAAGATCATTTTTCTTTTGTAGTGTTATTCTGAGCTCATTGAGCATACGCTTTTTTTTCTCAATAGATATTTTCTTTTAAATTATAAAATTTTTGTATTCAGTTTATTCAGAATTCTTTGCAGTAATCTTTATATTATTGTTCCTGGATTGCAGTTATTTCATTGTAAATATGCACATTTTAAATTGTGCTTTGTTTATGCAATTCCGATGAAACTAGAATAATTTCGAAACGATTACTGTTTCGAGCATCGGCGTCCGCCTTTTGAAAATTCGAATTTTTACATTTTAACATTAATTTTCAATTTTCTTGTTTTGGAATACCTATGTAGCTCTAAATAATTGTATTTTGCTTAAATTTACATGTATTTAAATTTCAACGTTTCGGTTAAGTTATTTTTATAAAATTTTTGCAAATTTTTCTTAATAATTCAAGTAAAAATAAAATAATTACAGTCTGGTACGCGAGCGTAATTAAGTAAAAAAATTTAATTTAAACATAAAAATAATTACAATTTGGGAGTAAGTTAAAATTTTAATTGCTTCAATTAAAAGTTACTTTTTTAAGACTTAACGAAAATTATTATTTTTTACGTTCTACCTGATACTCATTTAACGTGGTCGTAGTTAAAAATTTCGTTTTAGATAAAAAAGGCAAGCAAATTAAGCCCATGGGTAAAATTTCCTACTTTATAGATATTAATAAAAACCGTTCGTCTCTGAGTTGAGGTTGTTCCTTGCTCATATCTCATTGATGTAATAAACTATTAAGATGTCGTCCTGCTAATTGGTGTCTCAATTATACAAATGGAATGTTTCGCTACAAATTTATGTTTTAATTATATCTCCGTTCAATTTTACACGTTGTAGGCAAGAATGAAAACTTAATCTTTTAATTGTCATAATCACATTTGTCTAATGAATTAGGCAAATCTAGAGGGTGCAAAATAAAACAATCTAATCAAAAAGGTAATTCTAACAAAGTGCCAAATCGTAAAGCTTGTGATCGTACGATCGTAATAACCTAAACCTGCTACTAAAAGTAGTGTGGACGCAAAATGCCTATTTTTTATTGTACATAACCTCAGTGTTTCTCGATTCGACCTCCTTGATCTCGTTATCCGATCTTTTTGTGGCCTACATTGGTTGTATACGTCTTTTATGAGTATAATTTTAGATCGTAAATTTTAATGTATCCATAATATCTTGAAAAAAAGAAAACTACAACTTAGAAAAGCGACTCTGCAATTGAAATCTCGATAAATAGCTAATGTAAATAATTTTATTGCCATAATAACAGAAATTGAGCTTGAAAAGCAGAAAATTATGCTAATATAACCTTCCTATTTTTCAAAAAGGTTCCCATAACACGGCAAAATTGTAATTCTCTCAGAATAAAAATAGTTGAATAAAAGAAAGAAAACTTGATCAAAACCTTTAAACAATTTAATTTTTTTTTAATTTCGAATAAACAAGTAACAGCTTACACGAATATCGTCAGAGTAGTAAATATTGCGGATCGGTAAGTTGGTAAAACTGGGAGAAAATTCGCTAGGGTAATATCTCCGTTGTTATGAAGATCAAAAAAACTTTTTAGATGCAATAAAAAGATTGGGGGCCGTTTTATGTACTTTATATATGTTTCGTAGTATTTCTACTTAAAAATGTCATTTCCATCATTATTTATCTTTTTAGTTTTCTTTCTATTTTAATGCGTCTCCGTGATTCCTTCCGTAATTTTCAATGAGGAGGGAGTCGATAAAACTTAGATTGAAATAAATCTGCCTAGCCCACAATAAACCGGCGCTTATTTTTACTAACAATTTAGTTATGCTTTTATATAATGAAAATAACGTAAGCTTATTTTGTTTTTATGAGCACTTTTATCGTGTATGCCAACAAAATCGGTGGTGTTGAACTAAAATAACTGAAAATAGACTTTTACTCAACTTACAGTTTTATGGGTACTTTAATTAATAGCACATAAGCACCTTAATTTGCTTTTTATGGTTTTTATATTCATCATAAAACTTCATGTTATGTTTTAAAGTATACAATAATAAACTTTTTAATGGAAGAAAATGCTTAATAATTACGATTTTTTATTATGTAGATAAAAAGTTGGGCGTTTAACCCATTAACCCTCAAAACTTGAAACAATTTCTAAATTCAAATGCAAAAAACCGCTTTATTCACGTTTTTTTTCCCGTACTTTTTACTTAATAATAATTGGATTAGCTTTCAAAAACAGAATATAAAAAAATTGTTGCTACTACTATTCTTGAATTCATGTTAACAGTTTTTGACAGAGCTTCAATCGTTTTGCTTGAAAGATAAAAACTAAATAAAAAGTGACAGATAATTTTTATTAAAGAAGTTCATATGCTATCCGACGTCTCGAGCCTTTTTTTATCTTAAAGGGAACAAAATAATGATGAAAATTCTATATATTTCAGCGAATACATTTGCTGAAATTCCACAAACATATGTTTTAATCTCTCGGATGTGATGTGATTTGAAAGGATCTTCACTGTTGAAAATATTTATTTTATTGTAAAATTAGAAATTTTACTCAAACAAATTTTCTTGATTTTCAAATCTTTCCAACTATGTTAAGAAGCTTATTGGTTACAGAGCAATCATAGCTTTACAGGAGCAGTAATGTCAAAAGAATTTTCACTCTTATCATTTCATTAAAAATCCTTGTGGCGCAGTTGCTGTCTGCCGAATGTTACTCATTTTTCTTCTCTATAATTTTGAAACATCTCTATTTTCCGATTTAATATTTGGTTTGTACTGCAATTATGTTCGAACATAATTTTGGTTTTAAGTTTTCCGTTTCATCCTCAGAGAATGTCGAATTTCCTCAATATTGTGAGCGACAACAGTTCCTTTATTACTTAGTCCATAATTTTTATCATTTTAGGAGTTTGTATATTAAATTTAATTTTAATAAAATAATAATAATGAATAACAATTAAAAACTTTGCAAACAGTTTCATCTTGTATTGTCTAAAATCAACGGCTTTCGAATTACTCTTTATTTATTCTTTAGTATTTCCTATATTTATTTTGCGTTTTTAAAATAAATTCTCTTACTTCTTTTATTAAATTTCATATAATTTAATTGCATCTTATTCGCTACAATGCTCGCTAGACTGCCAAAGCTGTAACTACTTAATGTATACGGCGCAGCTAACTTTGTTTGTTTAGGACACAGTTCCCAAGAAATTGACAGTATCTAAACGTTTGCGAGCTCTTAGCAATTGTTTTTCTAGTGTACTTATAACACAGATGCTCTTGTTCAGTTGAATGAAAAAATATGGCAGTTAACAAAAAAGGAACATTTTTTCTTCGCTTTACTGTTAAAATTCTATTATTTTAACTTTTTGCTTAGTTTAACATATTCGTAACTAGTCGTAATAAATTGCAATCTCATGTAAAACTGATTTAGTTGTAATGAAGATCATGGTATTACAGGAAAATTAAATGCACCCCGAATATATACAAACCGCTCGATAAACTTCGACAATAAAAATGAAAATCACAAGAAAATGTCTAAATCTATCGTGACTCACCCTAAATACAATTTAACTATTACAACCCTGGTATGATGAGTACCTATGAATTAAAATAAATCTCAAATAAGAACCAATGACTATAATATTAAACAAAACTAAACTTTAACAGTAAAGTGAAGAAAATTAATTAATTAATACAATTTTCGGGTACTTTGATTCAAAAACAGTTGTTCTATAGTCCGCTACAGATTTTGATTTTGAACTTTGGAGTTAATCAAGTGATTAACTGTGAGCAACTGCGATGACTCCGTATTTGTGCTTCTACTTTCAATTAAAATGTTTAGTTTCGCTTTCCAGGGCATTCGTCACAAAATAAAATATAATCCGGAAACACCCAATTGTACCCACGCAATTTGATATTTTTTCGTTATTAATTTATTCAATGTAATGCATATTGTATTAATTCAGTGAACCGATAATTTCATTAGTTTTGATTGTTAATTTAGTGTAAACTCATGCATAACTGCTTTCCAAGCTTGTCAGTGCAATATCGTACATACTTTTCCCAAAATTTTAAATTATTATTTTAAGATTTTATAATATATATTTGCACATTTTAAAATTTAAATAAAAGTTGGTTATAAAGTTACAGTTTGACAACACTAATGAGCTGCGAATATTACAAATTTTATAAAAAAAACTTATAAAACAAAAAGACAATGTTTGTATATAAAAGATTTAGTTTTCTTGTTGATCAAATAATTTAAAAGGAAATTTTCAGACTAGGTAAACTTATTCTCCAGGTCAGAGACTCATTACTATACAAAAGCAGAGTTTTCTTGAAATTTCTCTAAGCGCAGTTTTATCCTTAGCTTCAACTGAGTGAAGTAAATAAAATTTTGTAAAAATGTTGATTGGACAAACTAAAAGATAAGTAGTGCAAATTTTGGTATTCAACACATCGCCCGCGCCCTAATGAAATAAGCAACTCAAACTAAATTAATACTGTAATTTATTTTGTTCAAAATATTTTTTTAATGTAATATTACCGCAGCAAGTAATTTCACGAATAGTACACAAGACAAGCTTTGTAAGAATTCGTCGAAATAAATAAAATTGTAAGTACAAAATTAATTAACTCATAAAGAGCTCACACAAAAGCACGCGCAACACTCAAGAGCGAAGCATTCAATTACGAAGTGAAGAGATACGGAATCACTAAATAACAAAAACCGAAATAAAAGGCGATCAGTTCGCACAACTCAGTCAGTTCCTGCTGCGAACAATATCTGAAACAATACTAAACACCCTGGCAGACGAGCTGGAGTCGACATTTTTGGAAAATCTTTGATTTTGAATCATGAAAGTTTGTTCCGTGTGAGTGTTTTGTTATCTGCTAACATGTGAGGATAGGCAATGGACTGGTTCATTAGAAAATATTTTGTGATATAAAACTGAAACTTTCAGTTTTGCCCGGTGGAAGAATATTTCCAGGCGGAAAAGCTTGCTGATCCGAATTGGTTTCAGCATGGACTTAGGAAGGCAATGGCAAACTATCGAGGTAATTTGAATATTAGAGGCTTTCTTAACACAAAATGCATTTTAATGCAAAAATCTTCTGTTACTGGGTGAAACAACAATCAAACAAAGACAGATAACAAACAAACAAATGAATAAGTTATTCACAGAGATAGAAACTTCCGTAAAAATACTAGCAAAGGTAGTACTAGTAAATTATTCAATGGTTGAACCGTTTCTCCTATATTATTGAAGCTAAAGAGCAAATTTGCATTCTTTTGAGTTCCAGAAAATCTTCGATGGAAATAACGCAAAACTTTGAAAGAATGAGGTTTCCTATTTTAACATAATTTTTAAAATTTTAATATTTGTCTTGTCAGCAATACAAAAATGCTAGTAATACCCTAGTAATACACGTTAAGTTTTAAATAAGACGTCGACAAGTGACTGAATCTAATAACATCTTCTATTTTACATTCGCTATTGTCAGTATAGGCATGCCAGAGACGAAATAAGTTTTCTAACTAGATTCAGTCATTTGTGACAAGACATTTTTCTGAAATGTAAGTATTTGCCTTTATTTCGAAATAAAACTAGTAATAACATAGTCAACATTTTTTCAATTTTGAATTATTTCGTACTGACTTACATCAGGCAAAGTAAATTTGATTTACTGATGTGAGTTGAATCAGAGCAGTTAAAAATAATTTTTTAACCAACCGTGGCGTGGGTACGAACTGGAAGAATTTTCCTTTTTCCTGTTTCTGGGAAAGGGAATTTCAGAACTCTTCAAACTTATGGATTCCTGCTCCAAGGAAGCGGAAAAATTATTCCATCGATAAGTTTTCTTAAAGAATGTTCTTTAGTTCTTTTGAGAACTCCAAAAATAAATAATTTAATTTCTTTTTTTTTTTGATTAAATTTTTGGTTTCCTTAAACTAATCAATAAACTAACTAATAAGTTACACTTTTATAGACCACCCTATATAATACTTTCTTGATAGAGCCAAAATACCGCCAACGAAAAAAAAACCATTTTAATACAATTTTGGAAAATGATACAAGGTATAATTCAAAATTAGTCATGGTTGGGATAAAAACTTTTTCGAAACCGAGAGTGCAATCCCAGATTGAACCTCTCTGAATTATAAAGAATCCGGAAAATTATAAGATTTCAGTCGTACGACGTTGTGGTTATACTGTTGCTGTGTTATATTTTTTGCTTTTTATTAGATTCTAGCAAGAATCTGTAGTTAGTTATACCGGTTTGAGCATTTTTGGTGTAAAAAATAAATTATAGTGTCTGCCTCTCTGAAAATAGTTTTTGAGACCTGCCTTTCATTGTTGTCGTTAATTGCCTTGGAGTGTTTTCCAAATGGTGTGTGTACATACGAAGTAATGTAAGCAGCATAGTGTAAACGACATAATTCAAAATTTCGTAAATAATGTATTGGTTAAACTATGCGTTTTGTCACAAGACTGAGCGACCTTGTTAATATTGGACATCATTGTAACGTAAAATGAGTTTTGCATAGCTAAATGTTTCAGTAAATGTCGAACATGAAAAATTAGAATAATTAATTATAATTTTCTCCCCATTTTAGCATGATCAATAACCAATCTAAACTTTTATTTTTATCTATTCGGCATACAATGCACGCGCTCTTTGAGGTGATTTATTTTCAATTTAAAATATAAAACAAACTCAACAAAAAAGCAAACTATTTTCAAGAAATTTTCCGACATTAAGGTTATAACACTTTTTTAATATAACATTAAAATAATAGGTAGCAAAGTTCTTACAAAACTTTATCCATTTCCAATACTCGGAACTTTGCAAAAACAGAGTTCAGCGAAGCGTGGGAAAATACGGTCTTCTCAAAAAAAAAGTACTGCTCACACAAAGCTATAACTATTGCTCAAGCAGGAGCGCAAAAACTACTTCTAAGACTAAGTTGAAAGAAGATGCAATAAAGCAGCCATAATAAAAACAGGAATGGCAAAGAGGTTGACTTTTTTAGTTAATGTTACTTCTATGATTGGTTTGTAAAAGTGTTACAGAGAGACTGCTAAATCTAGCTAAAATTATTGTCGAATTGTTCGGCTAAAATATATATTTATAATTGGCGGTTTCGAGCAAATAAATAAATAAAACTTAAAATAAATAAATATCGCAAAGCTTTGTGATGATGCATGTTTGCATAGTAGTTCTAAAAGGATGGATGGTTTAATTACTCAGGATTTGAAATGGACATCCAACAACAGACAGACGTGTGAAGCCACCCTTCTTGTCATTAGCAGCCTTGCAATCATTACCGATGAAAAAGGGCTTTTGTCGACTGTTCATCTTCAGTGTGTTTTTCTTCTGCGGGTATTCTTTATGTGTTTCTATACGTATAAGCGACATTTTGTAAAAAATTATCAGAAACGTGAAGCATTAGTCGTACGTAAAAAGCGTTTTCGGGGGGATAATAAAAGTTAAATTTTTCTTATTCGCCAAAAAACCTTAATAAAATATTAACTTTTATATAAATTTACAATGCTCTAATAATCCAAATTTTCGATTTATTAAATTTATTTTTGCTTTCTTTGAATACCACATAAATTTTTCTTGTAAATAAAGCACACGAGCAGAATGAAAATATAAAAAAATGGTTTGAATTCTTTATGCACTCTCGATAAAATCTAAAATTTAAAAAACGTGCTGCAAAATGACAGCAAGTAATAATTTTTTCACTTTTTATTTATAAGGAACGCAGCTTTTGGTTTTACATGCTAAGTAAATACCTTCTCTATGCTTTTATGTTGCCTAAATTTTAATATCTTTTTGTTTGTTGCAGGTATGTTGTCCGTATATTACACTTGATTAATATTTATAAACTTTGATATTGGTAAGTTCAAATTTACATGTTCAATAATAATATTATATGAAAATGCATTTAAAATGGCCATCTAAAGAAAATTTTTGAATTTCTGATTTTAAACGGCCATAGCTCCGATAATATTCATTTTTTAAGCTTAATAGATTAAAACTTTTTTAAAGATCATTTACTTATCTACAAATTAGCTTATAACCTCTTATTGTCTAGAATCAACGGATTTCGAGTTATAAATTAAATTAAGGAAAAAAATGTTAAAAAAATTCAGGTTTTATTTTTTTACTTTTTTTTAGAAAAAACTAATAACCAACACCGGATAGGAAATTTAACGGGCTACAATTTTGACCAAATAATTTTTTTTTATCAACGGATTTCGAGTTATAAATTAAATTAAGGAAAAAAATGTTACAAAAATTCAGGTTTTATTTTTTTACTTTTTTTTAGAAAAAATTAATAACAAACACCGGATAGGAAATTTAACGGGCTACAATTTTGACCAAATAAATTTTTTTGGGAAATCAACCGTTTTCACAGAAATTCTGAAAATATTGAAGAAGGTGTAGGTAAAAGGAATATAAATTTACAAAATTGCTAAAAATTTCTATTTGTTTATTATTAATTGCTTTGTCAATTTATGATAATAATTTATGAGGGAGGATATTTTGAAAATTAAAAAAAAAATTTTTGTAAAATTTTTGATAAAAATTGTTGAGTTTTAAGTCTTTTAATCAATTAAATTGACCGACGTTTCGAGTCCTTTTTACATATGACCCATTTTGAAGGATGTATTTTGACAAATTATTTGACAAAATAATGTCATAATAATGATATTCTTGAAAATGGGTAAGTATGTAAAAAGGACTCGAAACATCAGTCAATTTAATTGATTAAAAGACCTAAAACTCAACAATTTTTATCATTTTAATATATAAAAAAAGGTCAACAATAATAAATTATTACTAACTAGCTGGATACTCGGCTTCGCCCGAGGTCTCTTAAGAGGGCTACTTAAGAGCTTAAGTAGTTTAATCCGTTAATTAATTAATTAATCCGTTAGTTGATCCGTTTACGCGCGTCAGCTGTATTTGTGAGATCTCACTTTCCTCTCAACTTTTTGAACATTTTCTTGCACTAAAACATTTTCCAAGTCCTACTGAGTATGTGCTCCAAATTTGGTTAAAATCGGTCGAAGGGTCTAGGAGTGTATAGCGAACAAACATACAAACAAGCTCTTTTATATATATTAGAGATTTTTAATACTTACACCTTGTTTATTATTTTCAGAATTTCTTTAAAATCGGTTGGTTTCCCAAAATAATTTATTTAACCAAATTTGTAGCCCGTTAAATTCTCCATCTGGTTTAGGGCATTAGTTTTTTTCTAAGACGTTTCGTTTAAGAGATACGGGGTTTGCAAGAAAAGTAAAAATAATAAAACCTGCATTATTTTAACATTTTTTTACTTAATTTAATTTATAACTCAAAATCGGTTGATTCTAAACGATAAGGTGTTATAACCTAATTTGTAGATAAGCAAATTATCTTTAAAAAAGTTTTAATCTATTTAGCTTTAAAAATCAATAATATCGGAGCTATGGCCGTTTGATATCAGAAATTTGAAAAATTGCTTTTATAAGGGAGGTACCCCTCAAGGGTTTGGACTTGAACAAACATTTTATTTGAAAATTTGTCTTAGAAATGTCTCCTTTATCACCACCTCGAAGGTTAAAAACAATAAGCAACGCAATGATTATTCCTCAATATTATTGTCAGCCATTTGAACGTTTTAATATAATCTATTGAAAAATATATAATTATTTCAATCAGAGTCGACAATTCTGTTATAATTTTTAAATCAACTTATCTGTAAGCCGCGACGAGAGGACAAAGTCGAACCAAAATTATAAATTAAATTCATTTTGAGCAAACTTTCCAACTAACTTTATCGGATTAAATTTAATATCGTACATAAACACAACAATACCGACAACTAAGTTGATGAATATGTATTTCAATATGCACTTGCATATTGCAGTACGAATATTGTTTCTCAACAACTTTTAACTTAATTGTGCATTAATTGTAAAGTAACTAAAATTTGCATACTGAAAATTATTTGTTATAACTTTAGAGCTACAAATTCCTTTAGAGAAAAGATATTAGAAGTATTGTTAAATTCACTCTAATTAAATTATTTCAAATAATTTGCAAAATACTTCATTTTCCGACTTATCTATCGTTCAAAACCAAATCTTGAGATGTTTTTTTCTTTGGAAAAATATTAAAGAGTTTTCTATATTTTCCCTTGACGTTAATATTATTTATTTATAAATGCAATTTTGATATAATTAAGCCAAAATAAAAAGAATTAACCCTTATCCAATCCAAACTTAACCAAACCTAAATCAAATCTGAACTACAAAACTCTGTTTTGGCTTAATTTCATGTAGTATCTTCTCTGAAGTTTTAAAACTTTAAAATCCAATATCCTCACCTTTGCAAATTTCAAATTCTTGGTGGCGACACCCAAATTAATTGCAAAAAAGAATTTTAGAATGTCTACATGGTTTAATTCTATGAAAAAATTTAAGATGGGAGAATTGCGAAGAATTTGTTTATTTTGATTATTTTCTTACAATTTTATGCTCACCCACTTAAGAACTACGAAAAAATTCTTTGCAATATTTACCTGGTTTTATTCTCCGAAAAAAATTAGGTGTTTAGACTGCGAAAAATGTGTTTATTATTTTCCCCAAAATTCGAAATTTTGGTATTAAAATTCCTGCAAATGGAAGAAACGAAAAATTTGATTGTGATTTTCGTTTGCCGAACTGAATTGTATTGATATTTGTTTTGAAAATTGAGTATTGCCTAAAACGATTACATATTTTTTGCCAAAAGTATGTACCAGTCTTTAAAAAAAATATATTTGAGTAATTAGAAATTCGTCGTGCGTTTATAACCGAAATAGGACCACATTTGGTCATTAAATCCTCATTTCATAATGGAAACTAAGAGAAACTCTGGAATATTTATTTAATTCATTAATTAAATAGTAAGTTACCCTTATCAAACATTAGTTTATTAGTTGGTAATCTGTAAATTGAGCGTGTCGTTAGATGGTATCTAAGACTTTAAACACCAACACTAAAGCTCAAAAACAAGTTAACAAAACTTGCAAATTACTTATTTAATTAACGATACAAACGCTATGACGGACTTAACAAATGTTTACAGAAGGCCATTTTGTGGTCACTGCCATTTTGAGATAATGCTTACATAACAAAATGGCGTCAGTTTGCGGAAAGGATAATAAGGATACCCTTGTGGCTATGAATAGCACTGGCTAACACTTGGCCAGAGAACACTACTTTATGTGTGCTTATTTGTGTTGCTATGTTCAATTAAGCTCATATCAATTTTGGATCTATATAACACATTTGAGTGCATGATCGTAAAACTGATTAGGTACTTCTTTTCCACCTAATGTGTTAAGCATTAACAAAATTTCTCTTTACCCGAATATGACACTAACGGAGATAGGATTGGTTTAGAAAAATATAATTCAATTTTGAGGAAGTCATCAACTGGCAAACTCGTCTCAAATTCGCAGCTGTTACTAAAAGATAATCTTTGCGATTCAACGGTTGCGAACTGTTTAAGAGCGGATATATTGTAAAAATGTGCTTTCTATAAAGCAAAACTACAAAGAGTAAATCTATTTTACAACTATTCAATATGTTTCATCATCTTAATAGAACAAAATTCAATTGACGCTAAGGTTATTGAAAAGTCACTGCAGCAGTCATTCGTAAAAATTAAGATGATTAATTTTCAATTTACGTAGGTAAAAACGTTAATGCATATTTTTTGGGTGCTTGAAAAAATTAAGTAGAATTTTCCTTTCATAAAATCTTTTTTATGCGGACCAAATACTTTTTTGCGAAAGGTGTGTCGAGTATGAAAATAATAAATAATTAAAATTGTGTTTTGAACCGACTGCAGAGAAAACTCCAGACGTTCGTAAGCAAGTCCCTGATTTATCGACCGTCAATCTAATTGCTGCGCTGCCGTGGTTTTGCATCCCTTGCACTTAGCTCTTAATTTATATCTCGCTAATGGTAGGTCAATCCTCGAAGTTTTACGGTAACTTCCATCGCCCCCAGAGACACTTTAGATCTATTGTAGAGATGTCATCTACTCTACTTAATTACTTCATGAACTCCAACTTCAAAGTAGACGATAAGGTGTTAACACCAACATTGTATTTCAATAAACGTGTATTACTAATTAACTAATTTGATAATTAATTAGTCCTCTGCTAAAGTTACATTTTTACATTTTAGATATTTTACTGACGAATATGTTATATTTTATATAAAAGTTTCATTACATTTTCCCCCTTTAATGAATTGTTTACTGCCTTACTTGCATAACTTCGTAACTATCTACTTATACCGATTAAGAAATCGTTTACTTTGCAAGACTTTGCTTTTATAGTTTTGTTAGTATAAACTACAAATTTATCTGTTGGATTACCAATTTTATTAAAGTAGAATTAGTGTAATGGATTTCAATTTTATATTTGTTATTTACTATATTTTTATTATTTTTTTTTTTAATTTAAATTAAGAATAAAATGCAACATTCAGTTTTGTTTAAATTGAAAATGTAATTTCTTTCTTTCATTCATTAAATGTTCAATTTTAAATATTTGAAAAAGCGAACAATTAATACGCTCAAAGAGGGACAAGTGTGGTTTCCATTATTAACAGCGAATACCCTCGATGGCTTCATAGGACTGTGACGAAATGCCCTTAATTCGTATTTTTATTTGAGAGTTTTATTTATTTTGCGTAGGCTTCATAACTACAAACCAATTTTTTTTTCTAAATATCAATTAGAATATCGTAGGAACACAAAATTTTCGTACTTGTTTCGTGAAACTACAAGCAAAATTGGAATTTAGTAATAAAACGATTTATTCTGTACAGTTCCTGTATCCAAATTAAATTTTTTTTGTGTAATTCATATATCGATTAGAATACATTTTAATTTCGTTTTGTGTGTTGCTTTTAATTATTGTCTAGTAAAACTTAAAATGTTTCTTTTAAATATTTCCGTTTTGAAATTTTTTACTTTGAACCTACATCGAATACCCACGAAAATGCAATTAAGCTATATTGTAATTTATACCGTTTGCAATAAAAGATTTAAATGCCCGAGTAAGTACTTAAATTTTTAATTGGTAATTTCCCTATTGGAAGAATTTACAATTCAAGCACTTGTTAATTGAATAATAACAACCCAAGTGTTAATTTCTGCTATCTTCTTTTCTTCCCTGGCCATTAAATATTGTAATTAACATCCTAACTTAAATACAAAATCTTAATCATTCATTTTCTTAACTCCAAATTTTACACTGAATAAATTTCCCGAATTAAACTATGGTGGCCGCACTAAAGCCAACTAACCCTCACTAAACAAGTTATTCCTTCTCACCCACCTAATTAAGTTAGCATATTATTGAGTGGAAAAGCTTCAGCATGAATATTGAACCAGATTGTTATTAAATTTTTCAAGATAATTAAAATTAAATAAAAAATTCGAGCTTCTTCCATATTTAAAACGTTCTTCTGTACTTTAATATAAATTTTAATTCCTACTGAGAGTCTCTTTACTGTTTTCCTTATTCTACCTTAATTAATTATGAATAGAAAATTACAATTTCAGAATTAATAATATGCCTAAATTAAATTTTATACACACAATTACGATTTTTTTAATGTAAACTATAATTTATTCCATCAGTCTGTTATAAGTCAAATTTCAAAAGCATAAATTTTTCATTACAGCTCGAGAATATTTGTAAGTATGTATAGTTTACAATATAACAACAATAGTCTAAGCATCTCCCCAAAAATCAATGTCAAAGATTTCCCCGAGGGAAAATTCTAAAATTCAAGGAAATATTCGAAGAAATATTAAAGTTATACGCAATATAAATAGAAAGATGAGAATAACTACAAAAAATAAACAAAACTAAAAGTGAGCAAATGAAACAATACAAAAATAAATATAAATTGTGGAAATCGAAATTTGGACTTCAATTTTTAAATACTTTAAAGTACAAGAAAAGTACTACTGTAACTGCCCTTAAGTAACAAATCAAAAATTTGATTGGTTGCTTGAGTAATTTGTCGAACAAATTCGTATCTGATAGATATCTGGAAGTGAAGAAAATGAAAATTTAGAGAATTTATGACAATTTAAATGATTAAAATGGATCCAGTTGAATATTCAACTGATATCATGCATCGGATTTGCATTGAATTTTATTTTATTATGTTGAATTTAAAACAATATTTACTTATGAAAATGACTTGAATTAATTATTTAAATGAGTGATATTATGGAAATTGCATTATAATATAATTTAGTTATACAGTCTATAATAATTAATATGCAAGTAGTTTTCCTGGTTTTGAGTTAAATGTAATAACTTTTAATTTGTTTATGATTTTTAACTTCCAATTAGGATTAATTAAGGATATGAATACTACCGTAGAATATGATTTTGATTGCATTGCGGATAGACAATTTATAAATAATTATTGATATTTTGAAAATTTAAATGAGTTTTCATTTTGATAAACAGCTAGATTTTCATTAAGAATTTTTTTATTGTGATTCAATAAGTGAAAATATGTGAAATGCTTTTAAATGATTTTAAACTGATTTGTTTGATTGATAAGGTGAGGGGATCCATCAACATGATTGATAACAAATCACATTTGCTTGTGAAAGTCGAGGAAGAATAAATGAAAAAGTGTATAAATAATTTTATAAAATTTAAATATGTTTTAAAAAAATAGGTAAAAAATTACTTGAACTGGTTTTTAATTGATCGGTGAGGGGGTTATATTGATAAAATCAATGAGGTTTTTCTAGTAGATATTTAAAATTTAAAAAAAATTTTAAAATTAGTAATATTATTAAATAATATAATATGATTTGAATATTTTCATTTATTCAGTATAATGAAAATATCCTTCACTTTTACCTTTATTACCAGAATATTTCTATATCTCCACTTGTCACCGTTTATGTTTGTAGGCGTTTATAGGTTGCGAAAGTTCGCACATCAGCAAAGACACTTAATTAAATGTTAACCTTTGCAAAGAACCATGTCACAGTAAGCATAGTAACTTCAACTTGCAAACGAAAACTAAACTGTTACTTAGATTAATAATAATTAATAATAATCAGAAAAGAAAGCAAAAGCAAAATAAAAATTAAACAGGTTTAAAAATAATTACGATTTAATCATCGCAAAAATTACATTTATGGAAGTAAATAACTGAACAATTTGGGTTGATTTAAACAGTTTTAATAAAGGTTGGTAAACCTGACAACCGGTCCTTCCACATTTTAATTGCATTTTACAAGGGTTGCATTAAAACATATATGTTCAGATTTATGTACAGCAGTAAGCTCATTATAATGAAAAATTTGTAATTAAAAAAGCTGATTATGGTTATTTATTGCCATCAATAGTATATAATCCTTTAAATTTATCCAGAAATGTAACAAACATAATGCATTTTAATTATACTATAATTAAATTAACTCTAATTTCTGTGAAGGTCTATGTGATTTCCACAGTAATTTATTGGTATTGAAGAAACCCGCTTTTTACGACGTATGGCTAATTAAATTCTATCGATTTTGCAATAGCAGAGGTTTCAATAATATATTTTTATTTAACCGATTATTCCAGAAATAAAGTTAAAAGTTAGAATTAACCACAACAATGGCTTAGCTTTTTTAGCTATATAACATCAGAAGTTGATTATGATTCAACATTTTCGTCATTTGAACCAATCTTTATTTATGATTTATTGTAGTAGATTGATATTTGCTTGCCTTTTCAATTAGTTGCGGTTTGGCTTCTACAAATTATGTACAATCGTCTCCGTGCTCTTTGAAAACGCCTGACTCTGGCGGATGCTAGAATATTTTTATTAGGATACACTAATTTTGGGGGTTCGTTACTTTGCCCCCCCCCCCCCAGTTAAAATTTTTGGCCAAAAAGCTAGCTCCCGAATCTATGGAGCTACCACCGGCTAGCCCCAAATATTAAAGCTAGCACCATTACAGTTTTTTCACAAATCTAAATTGAAAGTAGGGGGGCTAAAGTAACGCTAGCCCCCCCCCCCCCCAGTTAATAATTTGGCTCCAAAAGCTAGCTTCTTAATCTATATAGCTAGCACCCAAATAAATTGGGTGCTAGCTCCATAGATTCGGGAGCTAGCTTTTTGGCCAAAAATTTTAACTGGGGGGGGGCAAAGTAACGGACCCTAATTTTGGCTAACCTAGCTTATGACCTAGCTTATGACAAGCATCAAGGAAAAACTTTAAGAAACTAAATTAAAATTCTTTATATTATTTTTCCCATGATTTTCTAAATTTTCTATATATGGAAATTACAATTACAATTATTAATTTCAGCAATGATGGCCCTATTTTAAAAGTTGAAAATGAAATTCTCGCAAATTTCACCAAGTTTAAATAACACAAGTTATTGTTTTGTTGTTTCAACTCCGGATGAAAATCTAAAAGAGAGGAACAAAAACATTTAATTAAACTAATCATAACCTGCTCATCATTGTATCAGCACCTCCGATGATCCCATTCCGTGGTGATTAATTTAATTATAAATAAGAAGCAGATGTTTAATTATTAATTAATATGTTTTTCGATATTTATAAATATCTGGAAATATCTAAGAAGTTTCAAGTTAGCAAGTTTTCCAGAATGTTATAAAGTTTGTGTCTGCTGTGATGTTAGGAAAAAGAGCCATAGGCATGGAAATGCGGACCCTTGTTATAAAATAACCAATGTTCCGAAACTGCGATCAAACAAATTAGTATTCGAAAATAAATGAACGTCACTCTTGCCCAACAGACAAACGGAAGATTCGAACCCACGATTACTTGCATTATAACCGTTTAAGCTTTTTACATTATCATTATCTCATCCTTTTTTGTCAAGTTCGAACCGATAATCTTTGTATTTATTTCTAATTTTCGTTTAAATTCAAAATGTTTTGTCGTTTAAAAAAACGTATATTGATTTTAACTTTGACGAAAGTAAAATAAGATTTCGAATTAAACGGTTTTTCACAAATCTTATATAAATTGAAGCGTATATCGTTTGCTACTTTTAAATATTAAAGTGATCCCTAAAAATGTTTCTAAACATTTTCCATTTAAAACTCCGGTTTTTTGAGATTTTTAACTTATTTATTGGCAATATCGTAATTTTGCATTTTTAAAAAGTAAATTAATGTTGATTCCTGAAACCGTTTGGACTATTTGAAAGAAGCAATCATTTTGTTTCCATTGAGCTTTCAAAGGGAGAGTCTTTGTCATTTAAAAAAAACTCTAAGGCTATTTTAGCTGAATGAATTCTCAACTTTAAAATTTTTAAAATAGCAAGTGACGACGAATTTAGGAAAAATCGATTGAAAGTCGAGCACTGGCCATTTTGAAAGTTGTGTGAAGCCCAATTTAAAAATTTTCAGCTACATTAAATCATTGGCATACGCAAAATGCTGTTTTTGTCACTTCTTACTTTAATTATAACGGAGATTAAATTTTTGCTTTCAGACGTGACATTTTTATGTCTTACGTAACAATCAATTAAAAAGGTTGTTAAAAAGAAAACTTTAATGTTATTGTGTGTAATGGAAAAAGTTTTTACATTAAAATTTTTCTGTATTAAATTTTAATCAATGCCAAAGACGACACTTTCACTCAAACTTAATTACCTAAAATTTTAATGTTTTCAAATTTTTTGTCGTCACCTGAAAGACGTCGTATTCCTGAAATGTTGTGGAAAAATGAACTAAATAATAGTAGCTAATAATGAAAATAACAAATTGATGCGTGTTTTGACATTTTTCAATTTATTATCCCATAAAACCTCTTCAGGAGGTAACAAACAGTCTTTTAGATTGATTATTTCATAGAGACGAATAAAACTAAGATACTTTTCCCAGTAAGGAAATTCGGGTGTTTCAATTTACTGCAATTAAAAGTCAAAAAGTCCACCAGGATATCCGTAGATGTATTTGTTATGTTATCGCTTGAAATTCAAAGCACTTAAATTAATTAATTTTCGCTGATATTTAATACATCAATTAACTGAAAATATTTGTTATAATTTTCAATTTAAAAATTCGTACTTATTTGTTTTATCCAATAAATGGATGAGGTTTATTTTATTTTGTATATTATTACTGTAAATATTTATGTGCGTGAATAGCATTTTAAATGCATATACTATTTGAATGGAATCTATTAAAAAATAATTTTAAAAATGCGGAAACCTATATCAGCAAAATGTATTTTCACATAAATTTGTTTGTTATTACAGCAATTTTCGAAACATTAGAATATATTATATGTAAATACATTATTTCTATATATTGTAGATTTACTATCCAATTAAATTTAATAAGAACAATTTTTATAGAATAATCCACAATCCCATTAAAGATTATATTAAATACGTTTGTGGTTTATGTATAATATAAATGATATAAAAATAAAATTATGTAAAACCATTGTACATTTTAGTTCTACTTAAATAGTGTTTAGTGCATCGTTTAATTAAATAAATACTAAAATACTCATTGTATTTTATTATTTGTATCTATAAACTTTTATATTTTTAACATAAAAGTAAAAAAAGAGTTTGGAAATGAACTTTTGTTATTCATACTAGATACATAAATAATATATCAGTTATATCGAGTTTCAGGATAAACACCATTTATACAAGTTTCATAGTAATTATTAAAACATTTAGTAATCATAATATAGTATGATGTATGATAGTAAGCCGGTACATTCAAGTCATGCACCAAAAATAAGTTCAGAATAAAACCCTTCATGTATACTATGTTAAGAAATTTATAGGTATGAACATAGCTAGGTACTGCAATAATTAATGTTCCTGAGAAAATAATTCTCAGTAATATCCTGTAAACTGAACTGCAAGAGACGGAGTATCCGTAAAACATTTAATATAATTTTATTGCGTAGTTTTGAAAAAAAAAAAAATTTGTTCTAAGAACTTTAGTTTTTTTTTAATGAACCGGTAATGATCTCAACTTAATGTTGAGCAAGCTTTTGAAAATAGGAAAACTTTATATATAGTTTCAGTTGGATACAAATTAAAAAGTTCAGAATAACCTGGAAAGTTAAATTGATCCCAAAACAATATAATTTAAAGTTTATAATATTAGTGATTATTATGTCATAGTGCCTTGTATAATCCCAGCCGTATTGACATTTTTCATTACTTTTTCATCAAAGCAACAAAGAACAGAATTGTATTTGATCCAAAAATCAATTTTTTGTTAGTTGTTTTTCCATGGTCAATCCTTTGCGGTGGGAAAAACCAGCTACCTCCATTTCATCAAACGGGCAAACGATTTTAGAAGAACATGAAATTTACTTTAGATAATGGGACACATTTCAATAAATCAGACGCATACGTTTTTTGTTCAGACACGTATCAGTGCAATCGATTATATTTACCAACAATATGTTAACATCAACTTGTCTGTAAAATAAAAATAATGAGCACATAGCATGTACCATCCATTAGTTAGTTTTTTAAAATGGTCCGGACTTTTGTTTTATGTTTTTGTGTGAAGTAATCGTTCACTATAATTCGTTTAAAATAATAATGGAATTTAGATTTTTTCGTCCTGTCTACTTAATTTTGGTTAAACCCTTTTGATATTATTGCAACTGGAAAATAAAATAAACTGTATAATTACATTTAAAACAAAGTTTGAAGAAGTTAAATAAAAATAATTTTAGGTTTGTCTGCGAGTATAAGTTTTCGTTAAAAGTTTAAAAATCTATAAGATATGAGGATTTGTTGACCTCTTTGGAAAACCCGATTCAAATATATATGCGCAACTATTGTGCACTTAAAAGTATGTGACAGAAAGCAAATAGATACTTTTTACTATAACTCTTATCGTAAAGTCGAATAGACGTTGTTCGATACAACTTGACAATTTCTTTATCTTGAAACATAACACAGCACTGCATTCAGCATCAGATTGGAAATGAGTTACTGGAAAACTCAAGCATATCACTGCCCCACACCATACATCACAGTTTACTAACTAAACTAATTATTCAATTAATTTATAATGAGCACAATAATTAAACTCTTGCGGATTATCTAAAATATGTCAATCAATTGGATTTTGGAATTAACTAATAAATGATATCGACGTGATATACATAATACAAAATATTTCATTTCAAAACGTTAATTATATAATATCCAAATGTACGAATTTTTATATTTAAAAATTAAATAAAAATCAACATTCTGATGATATAAATTTCACATATAAAATCGCGAATGCGACCGAAACATGTCATTCATTACAGCCATTTTGAAGTAGGTACATCATATTTTCTTGCTATTGCAATGACGGATATCTCAAATATAACACTTCTGATGTGATGACCATTTTATTTGATATTCAAGATCTTCTTTGTGGATAATAAAATTAAGGAATCAGAGCAGCGTTACACAATCACTTAGATTGTCGGCAGCAAATTGGTAAACCACATTCATTGAACCGCAGTTATATTCAATTTCTTGTTACTCGTCACAGTACATTGTCTCGTCTCGAATAATTTAACTTTGACGTTTTTGTGTCGCTTGCGATTATCGGCATGAAAATCCAAATGTATTGGCAGCAAGGTTTTAAATTGGCCGTGTAGTATTTCACCATATTGTTCTTCTTTATTTATAAGGTCTACTTGCATCATTTCAATATTTAAAATCGTAAACCTATATTTGGATGTCAATCAGTTTCAGAATACAAATACAAATCAGTACAAATCGGAAACGTTCACCTATTCAAATGATAATGATTATTTTAAACATTGTAAATTTGATTAGTTTACCACTGGCCAAATAAAGCATAACTGATGAATGTATAATATAACTGTAACAAATATCCAATTCAACATTCTTGAGTTTATAATATTTAAACAGTTAATTTCGTTTCTCGCTACTTGGGGATTCCCCGTATTTTCAAAGTAACGCAAACACTTTTTTCCTCGCAAAATCTGAAAAATTATGAATTTCCTATCTTCTCCAAGTATTCTAAAAGAATTGAAATCTTGGAATATGTACTGGAGGGTGTTCCACACCCCCCAGACCCCCCGGTTTAAAATTTTGGCTTTATATTTTTATAATTAACTTTTAAATACACAGAAAGTTGCTGCTAAACTCATAAATATGCTTTCTATGCTTTAATTTTTTCTATTCAAAGGTTAAATTTTCCTCATTTTTACTTGAAAATTTAAATTTTTCGGGTAGGCCTAATCTTAGTTAGTTTAATATATTTTTAGGTTGGTAAAACTGTAAACCGGGGGGTCTGGTGGGTGTGGAACACCATCCCGTACATGTCACAGGATTTAGACTTTTTTAGAATACTTGGAGAAGATAGGGAATTTATAATTTTACAAATTTCGCCAGGAAAATTCGGAAAATTTGTGTTTTTTTTTACCAAAAAATGACGCGCTGTAACTGAAGCAGCAGCAGCGTTCTGGGATTTTATATATCAGGATATTTTTTCAGATAAACAAACTGGGTTAGGTAAAACCGCGAAGTAAATTTAGAATAAAGTGGGATCGAACCACTAATTTAACAATAAATTAAAATATAAATATTTTTTATCGGACTTTTTAACTTGAAGTACTTTTGTTTCTCGCTAGTCAATAAAAATAAAAGTATTTTACTTTTGTAGAAATTATTTAATTATTTATTCTGAAAAGATTTCATACAGCAAAAGTTGATTCTAATCCAATTTCAATTTTCTGTGGTTTTAGATTTAATTTAAATTACATTTGTTAATTTCTCGGTTTTCCTGGCGAACTTTGCAAAATTATAAATTCCCTATCTTCTCCATGTATTCTAAAAGAATGGAAATACTGCAATATGTGCTGGAGGGTGTTCCACACCCCCCAGACCCCCCGGTTTACAATTTCGACTTTATATTTTTATAATTAACATTCAAAGTAACACAGATAGTTGCTGCTATACTCCATTAGCAGTGTGGTAATTAAATAAATAAATATGCTTTTCAAGTTTTAATTTTTCTATCCGAAGGTTAAATTTCCCTAATTTTTACTTAAAAATTCAAATTTCCCCGTTAGGCCAAGTTTTAGGTAGTTTAACAAATTTTTCGGTTAACAAAATTGTAAACCGGGAGGTCTGGGGGGTGTGGAACACCCTCCAGTACATATTGCAGGATTTCCACTCTTTTAGAATACTTGAAAAAGATAAAGAATTTATAATTTTACAAATTTCGCCAGGAAAAATCGGGAAATTAACAAATAATGTAATTTAAATTAAATCTAAAAGTAAAGAAAATTGAAATTGGATTAGAATCTATACTTATGCTGTATGAATCTTCTCCGAATTGGTACTTTATATTTTTATAATTAACATTCAAAGTAACACAGAAAGTTGCTGCTAAACTCCATTAGCAGTAGGTATGGTAATTAATGAAATATGCTTTTCAAGTTTTGATTTTTTTATCCGAAGGTTAAATTTCCCTCATTTTTACTTAAAAATTTTAATTTTCCCGTTAGGCCTAATCTTAGTCGGTTTCGGTTGGCAAAATTGTAAACCGGGTGGTTTAGGGGGTACAGTACATATTGCAGGATATCCACTTTCTTAGAATACTTGGAGAAGATTGGGAATTTCTAATTTTTCAAATTTTGCTATGAAAAATCGGGAAACTTGAATTTTCAAGCTAAAGTGAGAGAAATTAGAGTGTTTTTTTTCACCAAAAAATGCCACGCCGTAGCAGGAGCAGCAGCGTGCTGTGATTTTATATATCTGGATAAATAATTTCTTTAAAATTTTAAGAACAGAAAAATTACGTCCATCCTCTGCACACGCTCTCGGAGCTACTCAGTAGGCAGATTTAATCCTTCCATTCAAGAAGGTTAACTTGGATCTTTAATTACTATTTATTTTCCGAATACTAATTATAATAAAAATAAAAATCAATTACAAGTGGATGAGAAACATACATGAATAGATTATATATTTTATATATTTTTGAAAACATTCGGTGTTAAAATTTGTAATATTATTTGAACAATTTTTGGCATAGGGACTTGGCGTTTTGAAAATCGATATCGAGTAAGTGTTTTTGCATATATAACAGAGCTCGGCTGTGCTATTTTCACTTTAAAATTTTATACGTCAAATGCTTTTCCTAGAAAGTGCTACTTTAAATTGTTTTCTAAGTTTCTGATATGTTGAAATTGTTCATTGCTTTTCGCTTTTGTCTAGCAACACATTATACAACTGTTAGAAGTATTTTAATAGCAACTTGGTATTGTTTAAACAATGTCAGTACTTTCCTTTACGAAACTGAACTAAAACTGTAATTTCAGCATAATACGAGTCAGAGTTGACACCATTTCCATGTGTGCTTTTGCTTTTTATGTTCGATTCAAATTTCCCCTACAATAAATTCCGAAACAAAACCCGAATTGTTACATCAACCGTGATTTTTTAATTTGCTGTTCTTTATCGTTATTTATTAATTAAACAACAAAAAATTATTTTAAATCTACTGGTAAATAAATCTTGTAGGTCATTAAGAATTCTTTGTTGTTTTTCTTAAAAAGAAAGAACGAAAGACCCCATTCGCAACTTATTTATTACTTATACATTAACGTTTATCTTAAAATGGGCCCCCGAAATACTAGCAGGGTAGTTTGCAAAATTCATTTACGTTATTAGTATTCAAGCAGTTTAGGTTTAAAAAAAAACATTCAAGCTTGACTTGTGAAATATGCTATCGGTAAAGTGAAGTGCTACTTTCGCACGTGCCTTGCATAATAATAACGCCCGTTAAGAGCATTTTTATTATAACGGTTCTAAACAGATATTTCATTTAAATTTATTTACTCTAATTATTGAATAAAAGCCTAATTAATCTGTATTATTTTTTTGTGTTCAAATCTCCAAATATTTGTTTGTCATAACGCAACACAGCTCCATAACGTTTGTGTCAACACTATACCAGTTACTTCAATTTTTCATTCTTTTGTCAACTTAAATGTTGGCTTTCAAATTGGAAAGCAGCTTTTCCGAACAACTATTTGTTGAAAACTTATAAATGTTATACTTAATTGAAGCTTTAACAAAAGCTTAATATTTATTTTTTAAATTAAATCCTCCGGAACAGAACTTAAAACTTTTGAAATTTTAAATTTTTAAACTTAACTTGACAATATAACCAAACGTATTAGATAAAAAAGCAATACATCAACTACACATACAAAACTTTTTAACTTTCTTTGTCATAGACGTCATCTACAAACCAGATTATAACAAATATGCTTCCGAATTTTTATTCCGCTCAGTCTATACCTACCTGTTTGTTTCAATAAAATATTTTATTTATTCTACTTTAACGTTCACTCCAAAAAATTCTTATTTATTGCACGCAGTCCCGGCGTTCAGAATTTCGCATATTATTTCAGTAAAAACTTTGGACCCCTGGCTTTCGCAAATGACTTATTTTTAAAATTGAATAAGTGTAGAGCTTTTTTCTCATCGATTTTTAAAAGCTCCCGTCGGGTTTTTCACTTGTTGCCTATAAATACTCAGGTGAAAAATATACTAAGCAACAATTTTGTAATAAATTAATGTAGATAAATCAGACAATCAAGCGGAAATGGGTAGTAATTTAAAACGAGAATAAAATTGCTACTAATAAAACTACTACATATAAACACTAAATTCAACTCACGATTACTTTATTTAAGTAACATTTTTAAAAGCTGCAATGTTTATTTTTGTTCGTATATTGCAGTCGGACCATTAAGAAGATTGATAGTTAATGAGATAAAGTATTCTTGGCTTATTACTAATTTATACAAGCAAAATAATTTAAAACTGAAGTACCTGATTATTTAAATGCAGCTAAAGCTCTAAGCTGTAAGTGCTTCCTAAACAACTGCTACGTTACTATGCAAACCGCACCTTGAGCTGTAATAAAGTAATTTGAAAGGAATGGCATTATAAAAATTATTAAAGGATAAAATTAGGCTTTATATACATTGATTTAAAATTTAACGGCTGTTGAGTTTACAAATTATGTTTCAGTGTATTACTTTCAGAGTCTGACAGTGATTCTTCATGTTGTTTGAGAGTGCTCGAGAAATCCAATTCACTTTTGACAGTAAAGATCTAATTTGAGTGAACTTTTTATATGTTCACGTCTTAAATAAAAAAAATAAACATTTTTACGATTACAAGAATCACAATTTATTTTAAAAGAGTTTTTCAAACTTAATTAGTAAAGTTGGAAGTTTTACAATTAAGTTGCAATAAAAAATTTGAATTTGGGTTAAAAAAAATTTGACGACATGCATAAAGTCAAATATTGCATTTATAAAGTTAAATTACTCTTTGTGCTATACAAAATTTTCTTTTCATTTCCTTTAAGGAAAAGTTCTTAGGGAGTTTATGAAAAGACGTAAGTATCTATTCAAGATTTGTAACAAAGTTTTAGAAAAGTTTTTGAATATTTTTAGTGTCTATATAATTATAAAATTCTTTTGTTAGTTGTTTTTGCTTACTTTCCTGCTAAATTAATAATACCGCCAATCAGGAATGGTTCTTGAAAATTTATTTAATCACTTTCACTTTTTGCCCGCTTGTAATTTTTTTTCTTCCGAAACAATTAAGTATTGTATTTAAACAATGTTACACTTAAAAAAGGTTTTTGCTATTGTAGGATGTGCTGACGTGGTCGTAAAAAGAGTAACAGTGAACGGAAATGGTTATAAATGGTTAGGGAATTGATTTTACTGGTCAGTCATTTGTCTCCGCTGTGTCGACACTTCCCTGATTAACTACTAAAGTCTATTGCATTTGTTCGATTGCTAAACTTTCATAGGGACACAATGCTTCAATCGTATCGACTTATGTTTTTAAATGGAAAAGTACGATGAATTCCAATGTAGAACAAGGCCAACATTTCTCAATTTATCCCCCAAAGAGTGTTTCATTGTACATCCAAATTGTAAAGCATAAAAGGAAATTTGTTAGAAAATGAACCGCTTCCTAATATCCGAATTTTCAACGATTGTCTTTCCTAATGAATTAGACGAAAATGGAATTTTTCATTTTCCTACTGTTTTCCTTGCTGAAATTTATGCAAACACCAAATTACACGATACGTACCTACATATAAATTTTTTTCCCCACAAAATATGTGCTCATTTTATAGTGCAGCTTTGCTTCCCACAAAAAAATCATAAAATAAACTGGCAACACACATAAAACTCTTTGCTACCCCACAACAAACCGTTTATTTCTTATAGTGGTGTATTATTTGGACGTAGCTTTATTTGTAATTTTGTGAGGCTTAAACCACATGTTTAGGCATGGATTATATAAGTTACAAAGACACAACTAAGTTCATAATCTACTAATATAATATGTCAAAACGGATTTAACTACGGATGCGTTTGAAACAATTTTTTGATGCAAAATTTAATAATTGTTTTATTTTCAAACTTTTCAAGGATTATCCCTATTTCTTGTAAAAGAAATATTTAAATTTTAAGTATTAGCTATTGCGAGATTAATATTTTGTTTTTTGGATTTAATTTAATGGATTTTCATTTTTAAACTATTCAACTTTTTACATTTGCTGAATTTTTACAGATCAACTACAGAAAACTAAAATTAATAAAAATTAGGCAGAGTACAGCATTGTTAATTTTGTCGGGAAAGCACTAAAAGAATATTTAAAAAAGATCTGAATGAATATAATGCTGAAGTTTAGCGCCATACAATACATCTCGTCAGTGCGGAATATCTGACACATTTTTGGGAAGGTATTTCGTAATTTTTATGTAGCACATAAACATTTTTCATTAAATTATTAAAAAAGACTAAAATATTTAATGACACAATAAAGCTTACAGCATAATGGTTAACTGCACACAATTTTACAAAAGAAAAACGTTTCCACCAAACTAAAATAAAAAACTTTACTCCTTAAAAGCAATTTTAGAAAATCTATAGTTATGGGTTTTAAAAGTACATAAACTGAAAGTTATCAAAACTTATATTTTATGATTTGTCATCAAAAAAATTGTGTGCAGTGGTTTGAAAATTCAAAGCACTACATCAAATTTATATTGTTGCATTTACATAGTAAAATTTAATTTTTTCGTCACAAAAAGGGTGAAATTTTAATTTTCGAAATGCAAAGCAAAATAATTATGGTATAAATTCTTTTCGATTGTTAATTTCCAGTTTCATTGTAGCGGGCAAATTTCGTGTATTCAGATTGATTGCGACAAAAAATTGTGATTGTGCTACACTTGAAGCGTTAATGTTCGTGGGTTTGTTATTCGGCTGTTCCAAGAGTAAAATTTATGAAAATCTTGCGGACAAACAATTTATTGGTTAACAGTTTAAACAATAAACGGTTTGGCGGTATGATATATAGGGAATATAACAACAGAAGCATCCAACTGAGACGTCCTATCGCCCACTGAACGCATCATTGAATTTATTCTAGTTTCTCCACTCGACGATCAGTTTCATCGTCATGATAAGACTAAAGTGATAATCAGCAATATTAAACGCCCCAGGGATGCTTGATTTTATTGTCGTCTGCTTGTTGGTCGATATAATATTATATTGCATACACAGGTAAAAGTAACAGATTAAGTAATTCGGAAAGTTAATATTTATGTCCAATTAATGGGTGGATTAACGAGATTCAGAGTTTACAAGTCCTCTTCTTAATTTATTGTATTTTAATCATTTCTTAAGCTAAACAGAGGGTAAGTCCGTTTTACAATAAAATAAATATTGAACAGTAGAGTTTCAAGTTTTGCCCCTAGTAAGTAGGAAGTTACATTTCTCTCATTCTGACAAGCATTTCGGATTCTTTATTTATACATTTAATTTGCATTTTTACGCACAATATAATAAATTTTCGAAAGATATAGAAATTATCTTATGTTGCGAAATAATATTCAATAAACCGAATAAGCTTCGATGGTTTTAAAATAAAGTGCTTTCTATTTATAACTGTTCACATAAATTATGCCACAATAGTAAATGTTACAGTTTCCCATATTTCTTGAGCAAAAAATCTCTGACAAGCACAGATTTTCGATGTTTTCCAGATCGTTGAACAGTAAATTTTTTGCAATTCAACGATACACACAAAGTAGGAGCATACATCATTGGCAATATCAGATTAATATTATAAAAATGGTTTGTTGTGCCAAAGATCCAAAATTTAAATATTTTAAAATTATCGAATCTATAAATTTCATCTCGAGTCAACTACAAAATTTGAACATAAATTAGAATTACCTCCCATGATTTAAAGCGTCCAGTTTTTCTTTTCTTTAATATTTCACAATAGAAATTTTAACTGAGGGTTCACATACGAGCACGAAATTGAAAGTAAAGTAGAATTTTCTTTTTAAGTTGCAAAAATACGCAAGGAAGATTTTCCGATTATAAAAGTTTAATAAGAAAAAGTTACTTAAATTGATCTGATCGTTATTTCTTTAATCTTTTAATCTTTTATACTACCTAAAATTAACTTTCGTTTATCGGCACATAAAATTCCTTCAATGGGAAAGTAAAATTGTTTTATTTCAAAGATTCAAAGAGGTCCTCTCAACACAATATAATTTTTCATGCGGTTTCCCAAAAGATCTAACCGCACAAATATGCATTTCTGCAAAATAGTCCAGTCAATGACGACCAAAAAAGGTCGAATAGAGGAAATAATTCGTGTAGTCGCAAATTTTTGTATATTGGTAGAGGAGAGTGTCATGAACAACATACTAAAAATCCTGACCGGGGGGAGTAAGCGTTGGGGTGGAGAAGGGGTTAAACTGGAAAACTCGAAAATCGCGACTTTTAGCGAAAAAGTGTTCATATACAAAATTAAACTACATAAAATTTCCTACAAAAATGGTTTTATTCATTTTTCCTCTAGGGGGCTGTCCATTAATTACGTAAGGACGATTTTTGTAATTTTTGACCCCCTCCCTCCTCACATAAGGGCACGTAAGATTTTGATACCCCCCACCGGTATCTCTTACGTAAAGATTATTAAACAAACATAATGTTGAGCCCCCATTTCCCCCATTATTATATATAATTAGAGACCGGATTATATGCAACTTAAAATGATCGAAATATGCATGCAAATATGCATCATAAATGCTCGAAATATGCAAGAAAATTGCCAAAAAGTGTCATAATATGCAACATCAAATTTCATTAAATACTACAAAATAACGTTATTTCTTTGATTCTACTATTTTCTACTAATATTTTGTACTATTTTGAAGTAGATCTACTTATAAAGTAGTTTTAGGGTAGGCATTGCCAACCCAAAATTTAATTTGTTGGCATTGCCAAATTTAAATTTTAAATTATCAAAGCAGGCCGTCTTCTAATAAAGAAACTTTTTCTTTTTTTTAGAAATTCTATAAAATATGCCCAAATATGCACAAATTTGTATAAAATGTGCCCAAATATGCACGAAATTTTATAAAATTTGCCCAAATATGCACGATCAGTAGATTTCAGTCGAAATATGCAATATTTAAAAAAAATAGCCAAAATATGAAAATGCATATGCAAATATGCAAATGCATATAATCCGGTCTCTATATATAATAATATAATAATATATAATAAAAGTATTTTACGAAACTTACGTAAGGAATACGTCGGACCCTCCCCTCCCCCACGTAAGGGTCCGTAAGATTTTCGATACCTCCCCCCTTCCCCAAAACCCTTACGTAATTAATGGACGGCCCCTAGAGTGAATAGTTAGCGATATAAAGGGGGTGGAAACACAGATTATTAAAGATGGAATTTTAATCCTAACACATAAAATCCCAGCACACTGCTGCTGCTCCTGCTACAGCGTGTCATTTTTTGGTGTAAAAAGAAACACTCCAATTGGTCGATTTTTTTACCAACCTAAAAATATATTAAACAAGCAGCTTTATAGGTATATATAATTAAGACTAAGAATATTAATCCAAACCGGGAAATTTAACCTTCAAAATCAAAATTGTAAACCGGGGGGTCTGGGGGGTGTGGAACACCCTCCAGTACATATAATAAAATTCCCACTCTTCCAGAATACCTACAAAAGAGAGAATGACTATACAAATTTCGTCGGAAAAGCTTTTAGAAAAGTGGGTATTTTATTATATGTACTGGAGGGTGTTCCACAGCCCCAGACCCCCCCTCCCCCGGTTTACAATTTTGACTTCTGTGTTGTTTTAAAAATTAATTGTAGAAATGTAAAGTTTAAATTGTAAACCGGGGGGTCTGGGGGGTGTGGAACACCCTCCAGTACATATCGCAGGATTTCCTCTCTTTTAAAATACTTGGAGAAGTTAGCCGAATGTTTAAATTTCTTTCACTTTTGTTCAAAAACAAAAAATTTTCCAGCTTTTTCTGACAAATTTGTATAGTCATTCACTCTTTTGAAGGTATTCTGGATGAGTGGGAATTTTATTATATGTACTGGAGGGTGTTCCACACCCCCCAGACCCCCCGGTTTACAATTTTGATTTTGATTATTTTGGGTTCATTTTCTAATTAATTTCTGAATTTCTAAATGCTCTCCAAGTTTTAATTTTTTCTAGCAGAAGGCGAAGGTTGAATTTCCCGGTTTGGATAAATATTCTTAGTCTTAATTTAATATACAGTAGAATCCGCTTAATGTGATCACGGATAATGTTATCAGGCGGTTATTGTGATCATTTTGACTGGCAACCGGCCACTATAATTAGTTTTCATACAAAAACCACCAGATAGTGTGATCAAAAATCCGCTTATTATTATCACTTTCAAGGAATTTCCTTCACAATAATCTCTTTTTCTAAGTATCTTTTTATCTTTTTCTGGTTTCTCATTGAAATTTTATATATCTTTACAAAGAGTCGTCACTCTTTTTAATTTCTATACAAAAACTAATGAAGTTTCCCGTTTTACGGCGTGTTTCTATTTTTATTTTGCTAAATGTGCACTTTGCTTTATGCATTTTAATTTAAATTTAGTTTATTCTTGTTAAATTTACCTAATTCTTTTAAACTTCGTTTTTTTTTCTAAAGTTTGCTTATTATTTTCAGTCGGTTAATGTTATCAAAATGTTCTTGGCCCAAAGTGATCACATTAAGCGGATTCTACTGTATTTTTAGGTTGGTAAAACAATCGACTAATTAGAGTGTTTCTTTTTTTACCAAAAAATGACACGCTGTAGCAGGAGCAGCAGCAGCGTGCTGGGATTTTATGTATTAGGATTAAAATACCATCTTTAATAATCTGTGATGCTTCCACCCCCTTTATATAGCTAACTATGTACTCTAGAGGAAATTTTATGTAGTGTAATTTTGTATATGAACACTTTCTCGCTAAAAGTTGCGATTTTCGAGTTATTCAAGAAAAACGTGAAAAAGTGACGTTTGAACGCCTCCCCGCCCCAACGCTCACCACCCATCGGTCAGGACTTTCAGTATGTTGTTCAGGACACTCTCCCCTACCAATGTACAAAAATTTGCAACTACACGAATTATTTCCCGTATTTTTCCTTTATTGACTGGACTAAAAATATGTATTCTTTTTTTGTTATTAAATTTAGAAAAAAAGTGGAACTTCAACATTTTCCATGTTTAAAAAGTTATTTGGAAAAAGAGTGACAATTAACTCGAGAATAATTAAAATCAAAAGTTTTAAATTAAAGAAAACTAAAAAGTAATTATGATATTTCTTCCAAAGGTAAAGTTGAATATATATTCAAAAGACAATTCGGGATATAAAAATAGATATTTTTAAAACTTTTATATAAATTTAATTATCTTAACATAAATTTTTAGCCAAGTTAAACTTCGAAATGTTTAGAAGCTTAATATTTCAGGTTATTTTTTCTGCAAAACCACCGTCTATGCCTTCCCTTTTTACTTTTAAGGAACTAAACAAAATTTTATCGAGGGTGAAATCTTTGTTTACACTCCAAAAAACTTTTATACTTCTGTTGGTAATATCTCCAATGGTTCAAATTTCCGACATTTTGGTCAGTGAAAACAGCTTATGCTTAATTTTTGTAGCTTTAGCTTCTATTTTTGCAGGTTTCACAGGCAAAACGTTGCCTTCGCAGCAGTGAGTCGACTGCGTAGACTCGGGGGAATCAATGTAGTACCTTAAAATGCACATATGAATAAATTTTTGGTAGCAAAATCTTCATGTGCTCATAACATTGTTATAGCTATAAATCTTTATAATACAACATCCGTTCACACGGGGCGTGTAACACAGTTCTGCATGCCCGCCGATTGTAAAATGTTATGATATTTTTTTCATCGTGAACAAACCCGCACTAAACAATATATTTATGTGACAACCATTTCGATTTACTGTCTACTTCGATATTTTTTCAGCACGCAGTGTTTCAAAATAAATGGTAGAACAAGTAAAAACTTAAATTTACTGTGTATTTATTTTTAATCGTTTTTCATTAAAACAAAAGTGATGTACGTAGAGGTAGGGATTGGACAGCTTTAAAAGTTATGTTTAAAGCTGTTCCAGGATTTGGAATTGCAATAATTGCAAAGCTTTTGAGATATAAATTGTAAAATTTTGAAAACAAATTGATGACATTAAATTGTATTGTCGTACAAAATACGTGTCGAAACTTGAAAATGTTATTGCCGCCTTTTGAATTCATTATTAAAAGAAATGCCAAATAGTAATAATATTCAATACATCTGGAAAATATAAATTTTCTTGTGTGGAAATGCGTTTCGCTTGTGTCGAGTCACACTCATATATCAAATTAATAGAGGAACATAAAATGCGCTCACAAAAGGTGGAATCCTCTTACTTCAACCAAACTTTTAATGTACAATATTAAATTTTATTTAGATTGAAAAATACACACGTACGAGTCGCAAATTTAAAGCACATTTAATTAATGGATTTGATAATAATCCATTAGTTCAGTGAAAACGCTGTTTTTAATTCAAAATTTAATTTTAATTTCATCAACTGCACTACAATGCAACTTCGTACTATGTATATCATAAATTCGTTGCAATGAAGCTTATGCATTTTAATATGAATATACATGTACAGTTTAATATTAAATTTAAAGTAGCTTACAATTTTATTATAAAAATCACATTTACTTCTGGTGTGCTTAATGGGAAAATTAAAAATAAAGTGGCATATTTTTAAAAATATACATGCAAGATTAGTTAGCAGTTTTTTTAACATGAAAATGACTTCTTATTATCGAAGCAATCAGTTCAAAAACCACTAATTAAACTTCAAATTTAGCGGACAGAAATTTTTCTTGAAGGCTAAATTTTGTGGAAAACAAACATTAATCTAGAAATTTTTTAATAAAAAAATAAGAAAGATTTTAAATAAATAAAGAATTCTAATTTTCTGTACAGAGCGTCTTGAAGTTATCCGATAACTAAATTATTACTAGTCCTGGCCTGCTACCAAGTAGAAACTTAAGTTATTGTGAATTATTTCCCTCGATTGTGTCTGCTTAACTCAGTAAGAGAGGTTTTTTGCTGATATTACGAAGGAAACAAATAATAAGAAATATGAAGGCGCCACAAAGTTTTCACCGAATTAACATATTCACATTTGGGGGAAATTTTAAAGTTCTGGAATTAATATTCATTCGATTAATAAAAATTCTCAATAAAATTACAATTCAAGTTTAAAACTGCAATGCAATTTTATGGTTTCTTAAGAATTTTCTGTATAGACATCTAAAATTATTTGAGAAAATTCCTTGCAATAAATACTCTTGCCAGTTTTCAGCAACTGGGATGTTTGCTGGAATAAAATTTTTATTTTCTAGGCTTAATTGGAATTTTTATCTTTTTGACATTGTAATTCACACGGACGTGCTACTAATTAATAGGGATTCTCTTTGGGAGAAGACATCTTTTCACATGCTATTGGTCGAGAATTATATAATATACAAAGTTTCTGCTTTTAATATGAGTATTGCGCTCAAGAATCAGGACTATAATTTCCCCACTGTGACGCGCACGAATGGATTAACGAGATTCCACCGGAGTAGATTTTTGAAATTGCAATAACTCGAAACCGGCGCTAGATATCGAAAAACGGAGCAAAAAATTTACTCTTGTTACAGGAAACCCCCAGCGATTTGTCGTAAGAAGCCATATGCAAGATTTCAGATCAATAGCGTGCAATAATGGCGCAAAAAAAGTACTATTCTTTATAAGTATTTTTTTAAAGTATATTACTTTACTCCTGGAATAGTGAAAACAAGTTTTTAAGAGCATAATCTCACTTTTTTTGCCATCCCTGAGCCTTTTCGTGCCATACTCGGGTAAACAGTCCCGGGCTGTAGTCGGGAAAATACCCGGGCCAGCCCGGGACTGTTACCTACGATTATCTAAACAAATTTTTAATTAAAATTTTTTTATTCTTTAATATTTTAATATTTAACTCTAGTAATTTTCTGCCTTTATAAATTAGAATTCCAATATAAAATAATGTTTTCAGGAATTAAATATGATTTCTGTTGTATGTATTTCACTTAATACAACTTAAATTTCATAATCGTCAGTTTATTGCAGAAAATCCTGTTTTTAAATATTCTGGTAATTACTCGATTTAATCTAAGCTGTTAATGTTACAGGATCAAATTATTAAAATTTATAATTGAAATTATTTCTTTCTTGAAATTGATTATCGAAAATATAATTAATTTTTAATAAATTAAACTAGAAGATGTACTGCATCTGGGTTATTTATAATTTATAATATAAAATATAAAATATAAAAAAATAAAACTGCTTATTCCGTTTTAAATTGCTTTCCAACAATTTCCCCATTTTAAAATCTTTAAATTTCTTTTTACTTAATCACCTGATGAAAATACATACAGTGCATTTTATTTGTGATAATTTAAAAATCATGTGTGAAAATTTTTTGGGTTTTCTAAAATATTGACATGATAATATTGAGTTACACTACATAAACCAGGTATCCATCGATTACAAAGAAGTATTTCAATTTTATTTCCAGTTAGCACAGTAATTAATTTTGAATTATTAATTTGTTAATGTAAATTTAACTTAAATAAAAGCCAAAATGAAGGTTTACGGTACAATGCAATAATTACTTGTTAGTCAAGGAAAATCCATCAGCTTCGCATCAGTCTATTGATTCTATCCCTTGACAAAATGTTAAATACAGGTTTCAGTGTGCAATTCTTTAATCAAATTCTAATTTACTCATTTTAGCAACTTTGAACTATTAGAAAGACTTTCTTTGTGCTGGACCCTAACATTAATTACACATCCACCTAGTATATGTAAACAAGAACGCAACACATAGATAAAGGAATTCAATTTTGAGTTTTACATTAAAAATATTTATTTTGATCATGGCATCCGTACAAACAGAAGTTTCTTGTTAAAATTTAATATTTGTTACAAATCTGCCTTTTGATCTTGTAAATCTTTCTGTCAGCATAGTCACAAACTCAAATTGTAATAATTGCATACTCAAAAACTATACGGCAGTTTTATAAAAATCGACAATACATTGTAAAACATCAATTCATTGTTATTATTCAGAATAATAAATAGGATGTATTGCTGTATGTTTAAGGACGGTGTCAGGAGCGAAGAGAAAAGCAGTTTTCTTGAATTTTCGGTGTAATCAGCTTACACCACGTAATTTATAAATTACTAACCATTTGAGGAAATTTTTTATGTCGTTACTCTTATACACCCACGTCACGTAATAATTCCTTCTCTTGTCTCGTGAACTTGATCGAATTTGTTAGGTGCCCCTGTGCTCAATACCACTTGAAATGTTGGATTTGTTGGATTTAACTGTGAGTCTTTTTACAAACTAATTAAAAGTTGTTCATACAACAAATTTATCTTGGAGAATTTATGCTATAATTTTAATAATTTTGAAAATTCAAGTTAGCCGAAAAAACTTTGTGACGTTTAAATAAGATTTGCTTTGATAAGCACTGCTTTAAATAAAGTTTGTGTTTTGTTTAAAATTATGAGTTACACTTAATCCGGATTTAAAAATTAGATTAGTTGGGGCTTCCAGCGCCTAGTTTTTATTATAATTCATAAATACACAAGAAGTGTGTGTGCGGTATTATAAAGGGAAAGATTAATTAATAGCAAAACATTGTAATCAATCAAAATGAAATAAATTATGTTTTAGCTGTGTAAATAAGAATTCGGATCTGGTTTTTGCTCTCATTCTTGTAATACAATTATTACTTGAGATTAGAAAATTGACAGTAACTAAGAATAATGACAAATTGATGTATTATATATTGCTTGTCTTACAAAATGAGCACATGTGGATCAACCGCTAGAGCTATATTTGGGAGCAGACTCGTATAGACGTGTACCAGCGTAGAGTGCGTGGAAGGTGGGGTGGCGATGAGAGTTATCCAGATCGATAGCCCCGGACCCGGAGCCGCCCTGCCAAGGATGATCGCTATCACTACAGGCGCAGAAGATATATTATGACGTTACAGCATCTTGTTGGACGTGAAGGTTTCGGGTTTGCCCGATTAAAATTGCATTTAATGTTTCAGCAAGTGCTCATTTCATGACCTAATGCATCCAAATTACTTAATTAAAGCTACTGCTCCTCGTCTGGAAAAATTTCTCGATTATTAATTCCAACAGTTACTCTTCCATTTATTACCCTTTATCACAGAATTAATTGTACCAGTCGCATTTCTCAATGTAACAAGCAAGCAATTAGAGCCAGTTCGATTGCAGATTGCCATGAACTTCTTACTAGGGAAGATGTTTGTGGTAACATCCAACTTGATATCTTCCTTAGTTATATATTCAGATTTAGTTAGCATAAAGTTGACGATAACAACGTATACGTGGCTATCAGCCTAATTTTCCTTAATGTAAGGCACATACATACAGAACGAAGGACAATTTTAGTTAATTTAACTTCAAATTTATTACAACTAATGCCATTCTTCTGTAACCTCAGTAGAATTATAAATGCTAAGTAAGAAAATTGTACGACCTATATTCTCCGTCTTTAATTCTCAAACAAACACTATGAAAGTCTCTAGATAGTGACAGACCTCTTTGCGTGAGAGCGAGTCCCAGGCGACCGGTTTGCGTGCTATCCTCTAGGATTTCAAGGATTTGGTATTCAAGCATTGGAATCCAAATAATCCAACCAGTCACTTTCTATAACCTTTTGCAATACAATTATATTTTGTAATTTTTTACACGAAATTCCAGTAAATTATTTTACTAATTTAATCTCTAAATTTCAAATTAATACTACAACCCAAAATTTAGGTTTACAAATTATAAATAGCTCCTACGCGAAAATCTCTTCCACACTGGAAAGCCGAAAAATAAAATTATTTGCTAACGTAGCTTTAATTAATTAGTTTAATTGGAATATGTTAATAAAACATCATTTTATTTCATTACTGAGCCAGATAAAAATGTCGTAATCATACAATTAATTGCAGTTTCAATTCATGGCAGTTCAATCCGCTAAGCTTATTGTTTGCAGAGGAAATGTCAGATCCTAGAAATGTTAATGCCATAGGAAATGCTTTTTTCGACAGTTGTGTTTGACGAAAAGTTCTAATTAGGGTCGAAAATTGTTAGCGGTCTTGTACGGAGGGAGATAGATCACCAGAAGGTACGTTTCTATAATTTTTATGATAAATTATTAAAAAATCTTTGAAAAATGATAAAAGTGGGAGATACTGTAATTTTATTAATTTAAAAATTAATTCGAAGATTAGCAAACGAGTTAACAACAAACAGCGAGTCGGTAGAGAATCTGACTAGCAATGGCAGTACTATATACTAGGTAGGTTTGCTGAAATTCAAACAACTTTTACACATCGCAGAGCGTGCAATATAAATAACATTTCTGGTGTTAGGGAAATTTAAAAATACAGAGAGTTTTTATTAAAGCACTGTTTTCCGTATTTACGTAACATCAAAGATTGTGCATTTAACCTGCACATAAAAAATCTTTCAGTTAATATAGAATACAATAATTGACGATACTTTTTACCTATACTTATTGACAATTTTCTTTTGCACTTTAGCCATAAAATATGATTGCCCTTTGCCCAGAACTCCGCTAAATCTTTCGCCGTCACTGACAATGTAGTTTCCTAAAAGCATCGCGAAAGCTGTTTTTATGGGTATATCTAAATCGTCGTGTGTACAGTTAACAAACCTCACACAATAAATTGAAGAACTTAAAATCAATAATATTAAAATCGAAATTCTAAACATTTCCGGGAAAATGCTGCACAGAATCACAAACAATTTAAAAGAGGGTTTACGGCAGTGTTTAAAGAAAATAAGGAAATAGGGTAATCTCTGTCAATTTATTTATAATAAAGTGCCAAGTACTCATGTATTTCATGTACTTCAGCAGGAACCTTTTTTATTTTTCAATTTTCAATTAGATACCTCAAAATTATCATCGAAACTTCTTATCGCACTTACGAAATTTTCTTCGTTCTTATCGAAATTTATTTTTTTAATTTATAAAACATTAACCATTTTGTAGATTCAGCACAAAAGCTTCTAAATTTAATTATAAGGTATTTTTAATCAATAAAATTAATTAACAATTTATTTTTGTGATTTTACAATTAAAGCTTTCTTAAAATTTGTGAATAGAGCAGACGAATCGAACTTGAGAAAATTTGTTTGAAATACTAAAATTTTATAAAAATAAATAAATTAAAACAATAAAAACGAAATATAAAAATAAGTTAAATGAAAGGCCTCTCTGCAGAAAGTTGAATTTAGTTTTAAAAAGCTATTTATTAAGAAATTGTAACAAAAAAGTTCTTTTATAAAACAAAATAAAATAAATTATAAATAAATGAAAATAATGTGAGTTTCTTCTACAATAATAAATCATATTTGAAAAACCTTTGTATTGATTTGTCAGGAAAATATTTCAAAGTAGTTTTTTTTTATATAACAAAACTTGAACAAAATTCTAAAATTAATTCATTGTTCTTTTCACCTAAAAACCAGTATTTATCACATTTTTATCAACATGATTTAGATGTTTGAGCGTGGAAAATGTTACAGACAGTCTGACTGGCCTAGAGATACAAACTTCAAATTAGATTTAGACATATCTTATTCTTTCTCTACAAACTTACCAAATTACTTTTCTAATATTAATTACAGCCACGTAAGTTTATTTAATATAATTATTATGTTGTAATTTAATCACAAACCAATCATATTAGTATGAACACACCTTAATATAATTTAGAAATGAGCAGTAAGAGAAAATTCTTTACATATACAGGGTGATAGCCAATATATCTTTTTACAGGTCATTTTTCAATGAGGATTTCTGTCGTAATGCACTAAATCAGGGTTTATTGCATCTTGAAGTGTCGGGCGCGACTAAACGTAATTACGTGGGTGTAAAAGGGGCCTAATTGAGCAGATTTGTAAAAAATGACTTTTTCCTCCTGCTAAAGTCACAATAAAACTTTTCTTTTCCTGTTTAAAATGTAAACTGCTCCTCCTAACATTTTTTATACAAAATACATCATTTTTTAACTTCCTGATAATGGGAAATAATTACATTGTTATATAAGACATCATTAAAATATGAAAACGCATTTGAAACGTTCGTGCTTTAATATGGTAAAACGGGGATTTAAATATTAAGCGATGTCAGGTTTCGTTAAATATGAAAGAGCTTACGATATTTCATTATATCACGAATATATTTATGTGATTTTGTTTATTTATTATCGATTTGACGGTTCAATCGGAGAATTAAATTTTAAAATAAATAAATAATGAACAGTTAAATGTTCCATAAGCTTTGGCTTTATTCTTACTTTAGAATTTCGAGCCTACCGAAAATTATTAAAGTGTATAAGGCAGGAAAACAACTTGCAGGTTTTGTAAGTTCTATTCTACAGGTTTATTCTTCCCATTGTATACAGAATTAGCAAGGCTTATCAAATGGACTATCCAATTTTACGAATAGCTTTATTAGACGATAATAAAATTTCGACAATTATTACGGAATTACCACAGGGTAGGTACTTCGCAGGCTGGTATATTAAAAATTAACTGAAAATCGTAAACACTCGAATACCATCAATCTGAAAACTGTTGATATTTATAGTTTTCGGATGCTATAAACATAAACAGTGTCAAAATAAGAGCTCTCCCCATTTACGGCCTCCAACTCCATGCAGTCGAATACAATTTTACGGAAACGAGACATTTCACGTAGTCTTTTTACAATTTAAATTTATTTTCATGCCAACAATTGTCAAGAAAGATAAGCATATATCAAAGAAAGGTAAAATGGAAAGAATAGAATTTTTTTAACAATTTACAATACCACTGTTACTTACATTCCTTTCGATTGTGATTTAAAATGTTAAGATCTACAAAATACTGCACAAAAATGTATTATGGAATAAAATATTTCGGTTTTCATAATTTGCGTTAATGTGGTTTGAAAATGTTACTAGTGCACTTGTAACGTGAAAGAGAAATGCTCTACTTGCAATTAATATGTGTAAACCGTTGAATTTTATCACATCTGAAATATTTTGCAAGGGCTATTGAAATTTTAAGTTTTCCCTTAGAAAACAGCTTTCAATTATAATTAATTATTTTTATCTAACACGAAATACTTTTTATTTTATTTTTAGTTTTTCAGTTATGTAACTTTAAAATGAATTTTAAAAGGTCTGTCTGAAACTTTTTATTTATAAATTAAAGAGTTACAGGGTCTAAAAATTATTGTAAAACTGATAGTAGGTACTAACAAAAATTAAAAGTACAATAACAGTTTACTCCGAATAAAACATGTTATTTTCTGAAACAAGAACTTTCAACTAAACAAAAAATAAAATAAATTATACTGTTTTGCCGAACATTCTTAGGAAATCAAGGATTTTTTGATGTTTCCTCATAAAAAAATTAGAAGCAGGTTGGAAATCATATAAATGCGTGGCACCAAAACCGATCATTTTATCAAAATTTAAAAGGTATTTCTATGCTACCCAAGAAGGAATAATTCCATTTACTTTACAATTACTTAATAGCACTCACGTGCTTCAGCAATTACTTACTTAATTGAAATGTCGATGTTTGTATTTTTGAAAATATCTAGAAACCGTTTTAAGGATGTGTTTACTATATTTAGGAGAATTTATTTCAAAAGCTACAAATTTTTCAAACAATATGATTTTATTTTATTTTAACAATGAGGATGTAGTATTATTTCCAAGCAAATAGAAAGATGCTGTTTACTTTTTGTTATTTTGTTTTCTTTATAAATAATGAAGGATCCGAATTCTGTTGCGCTTATTTATTAGAAGTTGTTGAGTAAATACATAATGCTAATTAATAAGGCATACAACAATGTTCTTGTTAGTTCTTTAAAGCTTGAAATCGATAATTGTGCAATTTCGCGTAAAATTAGAAACCAATTTGTGTAAAGAATACAAAATCAAAAGTAAATTTAGATGTGTCTGTTTTTTAAGGTTTTTCTAACTAAATTGATCGGAAAATTCTTCAACGATGAATCAATTCGACTGTGAATTTCAAAAATACCCAATGACATATGACATATATTTGGCTATTTAAGACATTTAAAATGCTGTTTTAGTCAAAATTTTCTTCTTCTTATAGAGTAAATTATTCAAACCACCGATTAATTAAAAATAATATCAAAATTGTTTGTAATAAACAGACCCCATTATAATTATTCTTCTGTCGCTTTAGGATTCCACAAATTTAAATTTAAATTTTTTTTCATACTTATATTTATTTCTAACTAGATAATCGTTTTAAGGAAAGTATTTGATTATTATTAACTTATATATTGCTTAGCATGAATCTACCCGAGAACTTGAGTAGGTATATCAATTTTAAAAATTGTAATAAACCTTGTTCTCATTCATGACTGCACACGAGAACTGTTAAAACTCATTGATTGTTGTTTTTAAAAACAAGATTATTTAAAATTTCTTCTGAAAATAAGAATATAATATTTTTGTCATTATTTTCTTGTTTATTTTTTTAAATAAATTTCGAGATACACAAAAAGTAGCTTAGAGGCAATTTTTGTACTTCATAAAGTAGAAAAATTATCAAAAGTAGCTTGTTGGTACAAGTAGCTTAGCTACTGAACAATACAAAATTTGTATCTTATTTTTTAGATATCTTTTCAGAGTAGTAGTATTTTAATGAAGAAAAATATTTTAAAACCTAAAAGAAATAAATAAAATGTTAATATGATAAATCAGCTTAAAACTTTAAAACTTCAAAATCGCCAAGTAATTTTAGAGAATGAGCAGAAATGGAAAAAGAAAATTGTTGAATCTGAACAAATTGAAGGTGATATTTGCTTGCAACATGCCGAAGACTACAATAAAACTAGAAAGATACAACTGCTATTGAGCTTTGTGAGGAAACCATCCAGTGCACCAAATCTAACCCAAAGAAAATACTCTACTCAAGCATCTAGTATTTAATAAAACTTCAAAATCAGCGATTCGGTATATTTTCATCATCTTATCGTTTCCTTGACGACTAAAATTTTAATAGTGTGGATTTACAATGAACACAAGCATATGAAATACATAAAACGTAAGAAATCTAAAAGCAAATAAAATCTAAATGAAATATTTTGTAAATATCACAATTACTCCAGCATTATTCAATTTTTGATTAAGTTTTTATTTGAAATTATATTTCATAATAAGTCATGTTATGTTCATCGTGAATCGTTTGAAATTATTTTCTAGTTTTTTATTGTTTTGTTATTGTAACTTCATAAATATTAAATTAATTTCTTAATACAGAAATAAAAATAAAAACTTACGAGATCTTATATTTATGTAAGAATAAAAAATTAATTTTACTTAAAAGTTCTGGAAATTTGTAAATGTGTAAATATTAAATTTTCGAATACATCAAGAATACTTTTAAAAAAACTGTAAGCGGCCTAGAGCTTAATTTTAAAAAAGAATAAAAAATTAATTTTGTTGAAATATGTGAGAATAATATTCTCATTTTAAATCATTTTAAAACTGTTTTTCTATTTAGTTTTTAAATAATATTTTAATTTTTGAATCTGATGAATTATACATCATGTTTTAGAACTGACACTTTCTGCTTTTTTAATTTTAGTTATTCCTCTTTTTAATAGCTTTTTTGGTATATATTGTTTTTAAAATTAGCATGAAGATATTCTTATTCAGTAAGTTAGAGAAAACCTTATTTATAAAATATTTTGATTTAATAAGCAAATCAGTTTTTTTAATTTTATCCAATTTATTTATTTATTTTACATTATTTTACATTATTAACTAATAAAATGTGTTAAATTGTAAATTAAAAAAATCGATTGATAAAAACTAAATGGCTTGGAGAGAAGTGCAGAGTAAAAGATAAAATGTGCGGTGAGTGGTTAAATAAAGAAACATAGGATTGTAAAGAAATTAATTATAAATTGAAAAAACAAACTAAACTATTACAAACTAAAACATACAAAACTCAAGGTAATGGAAGAAACGAAATTAATAATAATATAATATTGAACATTAAACACCTACGTAATAAAAATTATAATTAAAAATTTTAAATGATCAAGTCAAATTATAATTCTAAACATTATTTAGACAAAGCTTTTTCTAAATTTTTATTTTCGGAGTAACTCAAGCAGGAAGAGGTTTTTTTCATTTAGTCCTGATCGGATTTAAGTTTTCTTGTTGTATGTCGTTCTTATCAAGGGAATACTCAATCGGGAAATCGTGTTAGGAAAACTTTGAGACGAAATTTATATGCTCAGAACATTTTTCTAACAGAAAGGTAAAAATGTAAAAAATTATTGCTACGTGTGAGAAAATTATGCAAAATTAAACTTATAGCATGTTTTTGTAACAGGTGCTACAACCGATACTGAAAAGTGTCACGCAAATACTGAAACTTGGAAAAGTTAAACAGAATTGATGGATTACATAATATAAACACAATGTAGATTAAAATTAAAAGCCAAAAAATTAAACATAAAGTGATGGATTATTTTTAAGTTGACAAATTTTGTTTTAACTAAATAATCTAGGATTTTTTAGAAAAAAGGAAAATATTTGGAAGCGGAAGTAATGTAGCAGCTTAAAATTATTATTTTCTGAAGAAAAAACGTTCACACCTACTTACAGATCTTTTCGAAAATTAATGAAATGCAAAATTGAAAAGCTGACAACTCCATTAATGTAATAGCATGCCATGTAGTATTATACAGTGCAACCTCGATAGTTTGAGCCCATTTACCATTGTAATACTGTAAAAATCGATGCAGTTCACGTCGGTTGATATGAAAAAGAGCTCGATAAGTACTTTAGAAGTAATTATTAATATTACGAAGTAATAATAATAGTAATTACATTATGCATTTTCCATTTTATGGAAACTGCGTGCTTTGGCACGAAATATAATATATTTTCTTGGTAATTGTAATATTTATAGCGCATGCATTCGAGTTAATGCAACTGCATTCTTGGCGCACTTGAAGTGCAGGCAAAATGTATTAATGCTTAATAAGATGTAATTTTAAAGCATTCCGACAGGTACAAAATTGCATAGTAGTAAGCAACTCGGTCTCTAAAATTAAGTAATAATTTTTGCACAAGGGAAGTTTAACTAGGCCAACCACTTCATTAAATTTTTCGTTCACATAGAACCAGCAGAATCTTAATTAAAACTTCTTTTCTTAGTAAAATAGATATCTTATGTCAACTTATTTTATTTTAAAATGGATTTGGATATTATGCAATAAGACGCGGAATAGTATTCGGTGGACAGCTAAAATTGCTGCAGTATTTCTCCTTATATTGCTTATGTCATAGGTGGATTACGACTTACTTAAGCAAAATGAGATTCGAATATCAAGGAAGAGAGTTCAAAACATATGTTTATCTGCATTGCTGTAAGGGTTAGTTAAAAGCTTTTTGTTTGCTTCTCAGATTAACTGTGAGATATTTTATTTTTCCTATTGTCTCTTTATCTCCTTCTTTGTTCAAATCTGAAATTTTTACAACAATAAGCAATTTATTGTCTAGATTTATTTAAATTGCAGCCAAGTTACATAAAGTAACTCGCGTTTTCACAGATCAAACGATAACATTTTTCAGATTTTAATACAAAACATCATTTGCATTAAATATATAAACCACATCGATCTTTAATCCGCCTACAACAAGTTAATTGACCTTTGATTTGTGATTTTCAACGATGAACATAACAACATTAACATGTTATTAACCCAGCGGGTCAGGAGGCTTACATTATACAATCTGTATTATTTGCCTCTATGTTGTACGTTCCACATCAAAAATGGGCTTTTCAAGCTGTCAGCTGAGAAGATTTTCAAGTTGGAATTTCTGCTGACACCTCGTTGTGCAAACATCACACGCGCTCTATAATGATTTCCTTTCATCACTGCTGTATTAAACTACTAATTTAAATTTAAATTTAAAAAAATGCATTTTCTTCAAATCTGACAACAGCATACTGATATTAATTGATTAATTACATTTTATGATCAGTCAAATTAAAATCTGACAAGTTTACCAAACAGTGGCAGGCAGTATAGCCACTCAAATAAATTAAATATTAAATTTTTAATTCGAATAATGCTGCTGATTTACTTTATTGATATTATATTGACGCTATAATATGTAGAATAAATTAAATTACAATTATATTAGATAATATAGCCGTAGGCCTATAATATATTTTATGCGAATTGTGATTGACTTTATCGCAGCTAAATATCTCTATATTATCTTTAATTGGAGTCAGCTTGTCGTTTACTTTTGAACTTTCTTTTGTAGAGTTGTCCTCAAAACGAGTGCAACTATTATAACTTTTGCAAATTGATTTTACGTCTACTGAGGTTAAAATAAAATTTTAACAAAAAAGAGTATAATATCTGATTTACTATGATTAGATTATTTATATCCATATATTTTTGGTTTGTAAGATTTGGTATCACTCTGACGCTGAAATCCTCTCGTTTGTTTTTCTCGTCAACATGCATATTGGTGAAGTACCATAAAGGAATGCTGTAAACGTTCAACGAAAATGTAATTTCGTTGTTCATGTCCATCGATAAGGAATAATCGAATAAAAGCTCAAGTATCTACATTATCAACGGGTTCACAACAACTATTAAAAGATGGACTTACAAAGCTCGGTGCTTCAAGATTCGTGTAATTCCCAATACCCTCTATAATTTCATCATTTATATACAAGTTGAATGCATCCATCGGTTCTGCAAACGTTTTGAGAAACTTATTTCATCAGATTAAAATAGTTTATATTGGCCGACTTCAATTAAGAATCGCTTTTGGGCTATTGTTCATCAACCTCTTCAAATGCGGTACTGGTGAGATTCAATTATAAGTAGTTTAATTTTTATTTTCAGAATGCCAGGTTTAAAATATCATTGCAGAGTTTCGCTAAGGTATAGAACATTTACTTAAATTAAACATTCTAAACCGGTCACATTTGCACACAGTTTTAGAAATCCTAAACCGAGCTACTAAAGGCTTTAATACACTTATATTTACACTTCGTTTAAACATCACACAAAGGTAAGCATATGTAAATTATTTCGTCCTAACTGACCGTCCCTTATCCATTATAAGTTTCTCCATATAACTCGCAGGATTTTGAGGTATAAAACAGTTGATCTGTCGAACAATATACAGCAGTTATGGAAATTAACATCAGTGATGTTTTGGTCTACTGTACTTCATAGAATATTAGCGAAAATTGTATTTGTGACCAAAATGTAAAGCAGGAATGTACGTGCAGAATACATTGCATTATTCTTAGATTCCAAAATATAATGTGACAAAAGAAATATTTGTATTAACAATTTTTTATTAATAAAATTGAATAAAAAATGGAAGGGTTAACGAGGTTCCATGATGAAATTAAACTTACGAAATGGAGAACTTGAACTTTCGCTATTTCAATTTTATTATTAAACGAGTCTCAGTGTGCACTATAATAATGTGGCTTGTATCTCATAGAAAATTCAATTAAAATCTAGGTGGAGTCAAATTTAATACTTTATTAAAAAGTATATTAAACCTTGCGCAGAGGGTGTAATTAAATTACTTTACAAATGCACAATTTTATTAGAAATGTCATTTAAATAATGAATTCGACCTGGAACAAAAAATATTTCGAGAGCTCTTTTCCATTAAAAATTTCTTTGTATTCATCAAGGCAAAATTTATTTATTCTATTCTCTACAAGGAGGATTGATTTAAACTCTCAAGTTTTTTTGCAATACAAAACAAGTTTTACAAAAAAGATTTTCTTGTCAGCTTAAATCAATTGCTTGAAAACTTTTTCTCACGTCAATATTCATCCAGGAATAAAAGTTATTACTGGAAATTTTATAAATTCAAATCGAAATAACTTGTTTCATTTTATAGATATAAATCAAAACAAAGTGTGATTTTCATCCTCCCGAGATTTGAAACCGTTATGGATACGTTGCATCTGCAGATGATTTACAAATCCAACATTTAAGCGATAAAAGTAATATTCGTTTAATTTTAAAAAACCCCATTCAAATCAATTTATATTAAATCAAATTAGAAATTATTTGTATTTTTTTGTTTACACTTACGTAATGAACCAATTAGAAAATAGAGATTTTGTTGGACGCTAAAGTTACTAAGCGACGGCGACGGGTTAGTTAATTAACCCCTTCTTTCAGGATAAGACGTTCAGGTTAGAACGGTGTTATGCCGGAACGGTAAGGTTAACTCGGTCTCTCTTTGATTCTTATGATCTAAGGTTAATTACTCGAAATGCCTGACGCTTATCGATATTTTTTACCTGATATAATAATAATTTGGTTTACCCAAAGAGAAAATTTTCAGCATTTTAGCAAATTTGCAGTCTGGAAGAACAAATAATTTTTTCGGAATTAAATTAATGTTTCTTTCTGTTCTAATAATTAAAATTTATAAACTCTCACGTTCGGGAATTACGAAAAAGCGATGATTTGAACTCTCGCATGCTAAAATTCGCGTGCCGTGGTTTATTAAAAACATATAGTAATTTCTATTATATTTTTAGTTGTGGAATTAATCAAAATAAATAACCAATTTATCAAACACTGGAAAACATGAAACACAATCACGTTAAATGGTAAAATATACTAAATGTTGCGTTAAACCCTGCAAGTTTTTGCTGTCGCTTGAAAAGAAATCGACTAATGACTAAGGGTCCCTTTAACAATAGTAATATAACTTGGAAATAACAATCCTACAGATAAATTACCATAACGCACTCGTATTCGTTAAAGTAATTAACGAGTGATTAAGCATTTCGGAATCGACCTAATTCCACAAAGGCTTAAAGTATCACTTTAGTGCCTCAACTTTAGTTGTCTACGGAGCAAAAGTGCACTTCTGGCTCACTTGTAATAGTCCCATGGAACAAAATCCACGTTAAGCGAGAGTTGACCTATGCAAAAAATTTGTAATTTTTAAGTGTTGTTAAAAATCTATTAAAGCACTTGAATTTTTTTGTTAAAGCTCAACTAAAGGTATCTTTTGGAAATTCGGGAGAATTTTAACCGAATGTTAGACGTGCGGTTGCACCGCAAAGTTCCTAACACTGCGTCTCACCACTGGAACGACGAGATCTGTTAAATTCGCCCCAGCTCGAGAAATTTAACTACAAATTTCACATACTAATTAACATAATAGAAAACACTAGTTTAGCAATTTTTTGGTACTTTGCAGCAATTTCTCGCTACATAACAATTTAATTATATTAGTGTAAATGTGGAAAATATGTTCCAAGCAGTTCTACTTAGCATTTTCTCAATGTATTCTCTTAGTTTCCCAAAAAACTAATGTTTTTTAGTAACAACGGTTAAAAAGCATTAACCGAGAAAATATTCTGTTAAGAAAATGTAAACAAGAAACCGTTTAACATTTGAGAAACGTTTCAACTTGTAATTAAAAAAGAATAATTTTCGCGTCTTTTAAATTGTTTTTCTTAATTAGTTGGGCGTTTACAAATTTTTGAAAATTACTTTTCAGAATTTATTTTCCGATACGTGTTTGAGATTCTACACTTTTATATCTTCTTTAACTTTCCCAACATATAGTAACCATCCATTTTGTCATTAGCCATTAGGATTTGGTCATCAATTTTTTATCTAAATATAACAAAGTGTTTGTTCTCTCGCTTGAGTAAGCTGAACATCAATTTTAGAAAATGTCAAATACATAATAGATAATATCTAAAAATACACTCAAATTGATCACAAAAATAATTTAGTTTACTTACAATTAGTAAGGAAGATCCGATGGCAACGGTTTTGTTTTAATTCGTCAGAGATCAAATTAAAAATGAAAATTATAATAATATACTGAAATTAGAGTCGTTGACGGAACAGTAATCCGACTTACAACTTTTTCTTACTGGCGTCGTTACAAACCTACGGAGTTAACGAAACCTGCGTTCCCTGTAATTTAGAAAACCACACACCTACGCCGTTACATTTCCACAACTATTTTAAATGTGTAATTAAACTTAAGTCGATTTCAAGTTTCATTAATTACTGAAATTGAATTTTCAAATGAACCTATGCACAGAATTAAATCATTCCTATCGGAAAATATTAAAAATAAAAATGCTGTTGCTATAATTGCTATATGAACAAACGTGAAATTCAAACCACGGCTTGGTACACTCTAAAGTAAAAATAAAAATAATTTACATAATCGGATGGAAATGCTTGCACAGATTGTTTACTAGGAAGTTGTCTTTCAGCTTTTTTTGAAGTTTGCAAACTGCAATCTCGTCAACTTGGAATGAGTTGAAAAACTATTTTTCAAGTTACAAATACTTTCAATTAAAAAAGACTCGAGAAATACTTGTAGACGTTCAAAATGCGGTGAAATACTGCTTTATAGTAGCACTCAGCATTATTCAAGAGAAGAAAAACTTCTTACTTATTTAATGTGGAACTTTTACAACTGCGATTATAGTGTAAGGCGATTTATATGGGCGATTTAGTTTAATGAGATAATTAGCATTTTAAATATTTCAGTTTACAATAATTATTCTAAGATTTCGGAGTTGTTCGAACTCGACAGCGCAGAGTAGTATTAAGCATTTACTATTTGGAAGGGGCAAAAAATCTTAGAAAGTTTAAAACGAGCACGTTTGCAAAATTTGAAATAAGTTTTAAAGAGAAAAATATTACCTATAAAAATTCACGATTGGCGTTTATCAACAGAGAACATTTTAGCTAGTGCTTCAGGAATATATTGATATTGATTTTTTAACTTTATTTTATAAGGTTAGCGTTAAAATTGAATATTGCATTTGTATAACTAATAAAATTGATATTAGAGACATAAATACATTTAACTATTAGAAAGGAAGTTGAGAAGTTTTAAAGTTTTAAAAGCATATCGATTGCTTTAAGTAGCTTTCAAGTAACTGCATAATGTATTTGAATGTATTGCGAATTGTTAAAAGTTAAAAGCAGCTTCAAGTGCAGGATATTTTTCCATTTAGCACGTTTGTTGTTTTTATATATTTAACTATTTACTCAACTTGTGGAAAAACATTTGAGTGCACCCGGTAGGCGCCTTTATGAATTTTTCATTCAGAGTCGGAGATTTGTTATGGTAATCATTCAAACTAAAATTTCTCGTCCAAAATTTGAAACTAAGTTGATCGTTGAAGTTATTCCAAGCCCGGTTATGTAATCAAGTTCCAAATTTCCAACTTGAGTAAATAAAGGCAACGTTATATTGTAGTCTCTTACGTATTAATTATTTTAGCGTCGTAAAATGCACTCCTAAGAGATGTAGCGTTAATTTGTACCTCTGTCTGCTTTAGAGGTGCCGTATTATTATGGCGGAGTACACCAGTAAATATTTTATACTCTTATTTGTGTGAGATATAGCACGGTGCTTATACTCGTGTGTCAAGGCGGCTTAAAAAATTATAAAGGTGAATTCCACGATACTGCAGGGTAACATAAAACTACCGCATTGCTAAATATATAACTAAGGCGACCCTCTACTATCTAATTTACCTTATCACCTGAGAGTAAAGCAAATTTACCACCTTTACACGAAGTATATGCTATAACGTGTTCTTACATGGTAAATCACTAAAATGCTGGAATGTATTTATTTAATTAAAATAATAATACGAGTAAACTTCTAAATTTACATAATTCTATTCAGGCATTTATTTAGTTAACCGCGGGGCAACCAAGCATAGATAGTACTCGCAGCAGTAAATTGTGCTCTACATTTCAAGAAACCACCAGATTCTGTCAATATTTTTATTACTCATTAAAAACAACTAAATTTTCCTCTTTGGCAGCTTTGCCCTGCTTTGTTCTGAATTAAATCTGATTTTATACTTTTCTTGTTTCGGCCAATAATTTGGGAATACCTGTGGCTTACTTTTACACGGTGTAGGTGGTAATGCTCTAGTTTTACTACATAAGCTAGTTTTGGGATGTTTCCAAATGCATTGGATAATAAATTAAACCCTTGGTCATAAACATTGTCAACAATTGTAGTGGTTGTTATGCTTGTTATGGCAGTTTTGGTGTTTTGTCTAAATGAATAAAATTTAACCACACCTATAATATTTTTAATTTACAAGGTATATAATCGCACATCATTTATATTCTACCAACGTTTCCTAAAATATCGAGCCTGCATAAAGGTCCTTGCCGTTTAAATCTCAAAATTGTTCATTTCCATTTACATATTCTGCTTTGCTACGAACGAAGTACGAATTGATTACTTGAAAGCATATAACCAATCTCAACCAATCACAGATTCCAGTGAGACATGTGAAAAACAGAAACTGTAAAGGTTTTACTATACAGATTGGTATAACTTCGCCAGCTTCCATTTTCGAGTAGCTTCTATTGTTTGATATATCAATTTAAATTGTGGTAATTTTGTAGTCAAGAAAGTAGAAAAAATAAAATCTAATTAAAGCGTTTCCTAGCGAAGGTTGCAGATCAACAAAATTATTGTACTTAGAATTTTCTTTGGTTGCCTACACCTAAGAAAAGCTTTCGATTTCCATTTTTCAGTTTTCAGGTAAATCAGATCAAATTAAAAAATATCATGCATACGAGAAATCTATTTACGCCATTCGAATTCTCTGCTCAAACCACGTAGGAAAGTGCAAAAACTTAAGATTTCAAATTTTTAGTTTTCGAGAAAATCTGGGCGAATTAAATCTCAATATTGCTTCGCAAATATTGGATAATAATCAAATACGAAAATTTTAGCTACATATTAATGCAGTTTTTAATGATTATTGGAAGGGGTAAATATCTCAAAATAATTTTGTACACAGGACTCGGGATTTCAATGATTTCCATGGAATTCCAAAGATTTTCAAAGAATTTCAATGATTTCTAAGCGGAGGTAATTGTTCAAAACCAATAAAATTACAAAATTCTGTTAAAACTTAAAAATATACCTAAATTCTTATAAAAACAATATGTATTTACCCTCCCCAACCTCATTTACCTCACCCTTGAATTTCTCCTGAATCTGCTCTTGTGTACAACTGAAGGGAAATTTCAGGAAGTCTTGAGAAATAGAATATACAAGGAAATTCGAAAATCTTAAAAATACTATAAATGAGCTTTGTTAATTTTTTCAATTTTCTGAGATTTTCATGGTTTTTTTAGATTTCTTAAAATACCCTTGAATTTTCTACAATTTCTGGGATTTTCCATTTCACAAGATGTTCGAAAATCCTGAAGCTTTCTAGATTCTTCTGCGATTTCTTTTGATTTTCTTGAGTTCCTAAGATTTCCTAGCATTTTCTACAATTCTTTGAATTTTCAAAGATTTTCTTGATATTTCTATTTCCTGGGATTTCTTAATATTTTTCCGGTTTTCTGTAGATTTCCCCCTAGATTTTAATTAAGTAGAAAACCAACTGAAAATCGTCATACAGAAAACTATTGGAAAAGAAAAAATTGATATTCTTTTCTCAAGATTTTCTTGAATTTCTAAAAATTTCCATAAACTTTTGGAAATTTTCGACATAATCAAATCATATCAAATTTAACCATTTACCTTTCGGTGTAGGTATTGTTTATTTAGGCATTTAATACAACAAAGATGTTGCCAGCATCTTGTGAGGGAGATACGGTCGAAACAGTCAAATGTACCCAGTCGGCGATCGAACCCACGACTATGGCATAGCAATCTAGCATTCTAACACTAGCCTTCGACCGCGGAAATTTTCTAAGATTCTAAAACTCTTTGAGATTTTTTGAAATTTCCTCGAATATCTTCATAGTTTTCTTCACTGGTACACCAGAGCTTTTTCATAATTTCTCCGTAGTTTGTTGCTGGAAAACCGATAGGAAATCATAAAATACAAAAGTGAAGAAAAATCTTATGAAATTAGGAAATCATAAAAATAAACGAGATTAGTTTGATTTTTCAGCTTTTTCAGTTTTCTGAGATTTTTTTGGCTTTCCTAAGATTTTCTGAACTTCCTAAACTAATAGAATTTTCTAAATGTTTTCGAATTTCCCATATTCTAAGTTTGTAACGGGGCTATCTAATCCCCTCTTGATGACTCATCAAAAACCTACTCAATTTTTTTGTAATTTCAAAAATATACCTAAATTCTTATCAAAATATATTTATATACTCTTTCCTCACTACTTCTCGTTTACCCTCTGTATGAACTTCGACTGCATCCTTTGATTTCCAAACTAGTTTCAATCTAAAGAATTTCTTTGATTTCCAAACTAGTTTCAATCTAAAGAATTTCTATGATTTCCAAGGAATTCCAGAGATTTCCAAGAGGAACATTTTCGAGATATTTACTCCTTGTTATTGCCTTAACATGGATAAACAATATTGCCCCAACATTGGTAAGCAATATTGCACCAATATTGACTAATGTTGTCCCAATATTGCGTAATATTTTGTGCTACCTGAGTGCTATTAGAAATTACTTACAAATTTTGTAATATTTTTTATTTGATTTTTTAATTTATTGTCTATTAGGTAATCAAAATTTAATTTCTTTTTTAGTTTTATTTCGTTTTATATTAGTTTTCCTTTGTTTAATCATGATTTTCTTCTCATTCTTACGATACTCAAATTCTGCTATCTAATTTTTTTTCAAAAGTTTCACCAAATTTCTTTTTAAATATCTTAAATTACACTTTATTTTATTGTTTTTTCATTTGCATAATTACATTTGTTTCAATATCACTTAGATAAATGGTGTCTTCCCTGGGGAATAACAAAGTCTCCACACATTAAGTAAACTCAGTTTATTTAATTTTGTGTGAACGGCCCTACGCGATGTTATTACTAGCTGGATAATGGTGGTTAATAATAAACGAATATATTCTAGTAGGGTGCTAACCTAGCTATATGCATAGATACTGACGTTCTTATATCCAAAATTAACAGCTTATCCCTGTACACCTACTAATAATCGTGAAAACTTTTAATAGAATCAATTTTGTATTTTGTTTTTGTTTTTGAATTTGGTGTAACTTGAAGAAAATGTTCGCTACGCTCCGATTTTAATTATAGTATACAAAAAGTACATTTTAGTTAGCTATTCAAAAAATAGTTCAAAATGAATATTGCAGCAAGTTTTCTTTGCTAAAAGATCCTTACTACGAGTATTATAAACAACTCAAGTTTTATAATATTCTAGCAAAGCTGTAGAGTAAAAAAAAAGTTATAAACTTACAATTTTATGAATATTGGTTAAATTATGTACCTCTCTGTCATGCAACATAAGATTTTAAAAATTTAGTATGTTATTTACTATTAAATTCTCCATCGACTTCCTACTAAGAAATAAAAATTTCATCAATAACTTTTTGATTTACAATGCGGCAAAGTCAGAGCTCAAAACTTTATACTACGAAACCCATAGTAGTTTATAATTTATTTCTTGATTTGCTCAATAAAAATTGGAGATTGCGTGTCTTGTAAATATTTTCTTCGTAGCTAACTCATCGACAATAAATGAGTGCCTACGTAGCTCTTTCTGCCCTTCGGCCACATCATAACAGTAATTTACTTTTTCAATGTTCAAATATTATACTTTTGCTTTGGGAAACATAAAAATCTCAGCGTGTATTCTGGGTCTGAGTATTATACAAGAATCATTGCTGCTCTTCCATTTCCGATTAATCTTACGATGTTAACAATAGAGATTAATCTTTCTAAAAATAACACGTTAGTTAAGAGCCGAAATGGGAAAAAAGAAATATACGGAGCAAATCATAAAATTTTAAATTTATATAAACCAGAGAACGAAAGTAATACGTAAAATTTGAGATTGGAGTTACATACGATGGAAGCGTTGATAAAACTACATAAATATTTCAAGACAGAAATGACGGTTGGTAATATAATAAGGCCATGCATCAATGCACTTTGCAAGCTTTATACCAAAATTGAACGACCATAAATAAAAGTACCAACCATACCCTTTTATTTTATACATTCACTACATTTGCAGTTTGCTGTTGTTCTATCTGAAATTGAGTTTTTCTGCGGCACAACAACGTGCAGTTAGAGTAGACAACTATAGAGCGTAAAGCGATTGCCAAGCATTTTATGTTCTTAGATTTGATATCTAGAATTTGAAATTTTAGAGATATTGGTAGTAAATTTCCATTACGTTTACACAAAATTTTATGTAACTGCGAATAAGATTGCCGTTTCGACAATAAACCCTGCCTACTCGAGAGCTTTTTAATATAATTCCAAAACATCTTTAAATAATTATAATGTGCATATAATTTTGTAAACGAGGATCTTGTAAGGAACAGAAATTACAAACCGTATAAACTTCTGTTGTCCTTTTGTTTACAATTTAATTGTTTCAACATTCAAATGTTAAATTACTCCTAGACAACTGTTATAGTTTACTCAGTTAAATAATTCGTTTTCTGGTTAATTTTGGCGAATTTCAACTTGTATTCAAGACTTTTGCGTTGTTTTTTCCCAGATAGACCGTGCTAGCTAATCGTAATTCAAAAGCTCGCTATCGCACAAATCTTGTCAAGTCTGCACGTACTCGAGGTGACGTACTTTAAGGGTCTCTCCATTTGCTTTGTCAGGACACATTAAACTGTCTTTTATAAATCAAGTAGGTCAGTTCATAGGGTGTGAAAATTGTTGAACAGAACGTGAGAGAAATGTACCGAGTACTATTTATTTAATAATATTATCTGATTGTGTACTTAGGGCTGGCGTTCGTCGCTGAAATCTCTTTGACTTGTTTACTTATGCATTACAAAGCCTCTTTATTTTAGGCTTAAAAATCTTTCCGGCCATATTTTCGGCTCGAGATTATAACTTATTTTAATTAGGAAGTAATTAATATCGGGTTAATTAATTTGTGGCGTATTAACGCACAAAAGAAAGTGTAAAACAATAAATATTGTGTGCAAGACGACACATGATTTAATGTTATGTATTAGCATGTTGATTTATTATAGGTTAGGTATTATAGGTAGCTCATAATAGCAACCAGTTCATTAGGGTGTCTCTGGGTAATATATTGTATCCGTAATGTTGCACACCCTTAATGTAAATTGCAATTACCTACTTTTATTAAACGCCGACCGACCTAATCTACTTTATGTAAATTTTAAAAGTGAGGTTATGTTTGATCCGGTGATAGATATAGACATTCATTTCAGCATGAAATCTTTGCCATATCAGGCCATCAGTCTATTAACATTTTCCGTTCGATTAGCTTCATCTTTATACCTTTATAATCAAGAATTTTGATAATCTGATTACATAATAATGCACTCAAGTTAATTCTAATTTCGTATCCCTTTTGTTATTAGATTACGCATCTTTGTACCGTTTTCAATCCTTTCAGAAATGATAACTAGATTAGTCGAAAGCAAATATTAATTCTTTTACATATAAAAATATAATGTAGTATTAATAATTACTATTAATTTTTTTGTTTTAATGTTTTATATTTACCGTTGCCCACCCGAGCTCTTATACTGTTTCGCAAAAGTGTATAAGTTAGCTGACGCATGTAAGGCGCAGAAACTGACAAAGGTAGAACTAGTTAAATCTGACTGTATAATGAAAAGGAAATAAATTATGGAAAAATGAACAGACGATCCGACATCCTAACGTTAGATACTATTTTCCGAATAAACTATTCGCCTAGGAGAACTGCTGCAAATATAGATACCAGCTGAAGCGACGTTTTTGTCATAGATAATACGTAAATGTTGTCAGATTAGTTTCAATACCAATTTCCCGATTTTAAGCTCTTGTGATTACTTGTCAGTAACATAGAACTTTTTGCTTTATTTTGATTACGCCTGAAGAATTTTAGTATAACTTGAGTGAAAAATGTGTATTAATGATGCTATAAGTCACCGAACAGGCAGAGTGACGTAAATACGTCATCTGTATAGTTAATCCCGGATTTTAAGTTGGAACTTCTGTGTAATGTTCAAGTAATTACCATATTTTCTAATTTTTTAAAATATCACTCCATAATTTTGATCTAAAAGTTACAGTTCATTTGAAATTATAAAACTTTCCAATTATGCTTTAATTAAATTGTTTGATGTTCTAAATAATTGCTAAATTGTATATTGGCAGCACCCTGAAGAGAATAATTGCTTATTATTACAGCCAATAATAATTAATGTCCTGATTATAGCCTACGTTAAAAATATTAATTAATGTTGTTTACCATTTACAGCAATTTAAATTAATATTATTAATCAATCGATGATTATTCACTAATCTTGCCAGAGTTTAGCAAATCATACATTATTTTACCTCCGGAACATTTGAAATTTGCACTTGCAACGTTACACGTAAAATTTCAGCGTAAAATCTAATTTAAATTCTGGCCAATAATTTTGAATAAAAAACACAAAAATGTATGTCATTGTACAATTTTACAAAGGCATAACATCAAAGTATGTTTTGAAATCTTTTTGAATTAACTTGATTTTAATCTTTGTTTGTTATTGTTTCAGGTGAGCAGAGTTAATTTTAACGGAATTTATGTAAGTATGGAAATTTTTCACGAATTATCGTAACTTTACTTCATGTTATACGTTGTGAATTAAATTACCATTTTTTTTTATAAAACTGTGATACTTTCACACTTTATTTTTGAAATAAAACGCATTTCTTTATCTTGATGTCGTTAAGCGCATTGAAATTACGGTAGTACCAGGTTGCGAAGCAAAATTTTATTAAATAAATTTCCATACCTTATAAATTTTATGGGGTGACTGACTTTTAATAAACACTTAATTATTTTTTTTTAATATTCGACTTATCTCAAAAATGTTGTATGTAAAATTTCCAAGATTTATTGCAATTAATTTATCTGGTGCTTAAGTGAAATTTACATTATTCCTGTTATAATATTAGAATTCGTGGGGTGCGGTTCTACAAATTGTGGCTGTAGTTTCGTCCACCTTACTTTACTTTTGTTCTCAAGCCACTTTAATGTCGCGATAAAAATGAAAATTTTATTTAAAATTTTTTAGCTGATGATGTCTGTGCCTTCTGGCTTACGCAAATTTTCCGTATTGCAGCAGAACCATCATGACATGCTGTTATTCTTCTTTGTTATTTTACTGAAACCAAAATACGTGTACATGTACAGCGGTTGAGCAAAAGCAAATTTGATGTTTAGTCGTCTTGATGTTGTATGCAAGTTGAGAGTGGATACTAATATAAAATTTAATATATGCAACTTCACGTAGTTATGATAGTATGAATATGTTAGAAATTCTATTTCATTTAGTACATCCTACTTAATACTTAATTAATTTTGCAAGGTTTCTAATTATTTCAAGTTGTTCATAATCTATTATAGGTATATGAGAAGAGAGTATAATGGCAGGATGTTATACACCTTAGTCGAGATATTATCAGATACCTTTCCTCTAGTTCTGTATCTTGACTCCGTTTTACTGATACGAAAGGAAGATTGTTGAAAATTAAAGTCATTATTCCACAACTAGCAGAGACACAAATTCTTATTTAATTTATTCAAATTTTAGTAATTAAAAATTAGTATGAATAATTTTCGTGCCGTAAGGTAAAATATTTAAATTTTTTCAACAGATTGTTAATTTAATAATTCAGCAGAAAGGATACTGCAATGCACACCACTTGGTAATTGCATTCATGGCTTGACAAAAAGCAAATTTAAAAACGCGTTTAATTTTTTCAAATTAGAAACAATAGCGCTTTTTACCGCATATGAATTTTAAACTTATACCATTTTACGACAAATTTTATGTACTAGTGCTGAAAGAATACTCGTGGAGAATTTTTTTATTATAAAAATCCGGTACATGTTTATGATTATTGCGGCTACGTGCGGCTTCAATTTTATATAAATTTTCAGCATCTTTGCCCATTTAATTGCCGTCAATGAGTTATTTTTATAAATTCTGCTTTATGAATGAATTATACAAACAAGCGTATCTTCCTGAAACCCTTCAGTGGGCTAATTGCTCCGGTAGTGCCTCATTGAATTATCAATTCACGTGCAAATTAATGCTAATACTCATCAATCAAAGCAGATATGTGATTACCCAGACCGCACCGTGCATATCATTTCAAATATTCATGTTTATGCAAACAGGTTAAGTTTTCTTAAACAAATGTTTGTTTTTCCGTTCATTAGATTCGTGCAAATTCTACTGATACAAGAATACATTAACCTACTTGTGACATATCATGCTTAAAACCAAAAAGAAGATATTTGACGAAATTAAATTTTTACAAAGGGTATAGCCGGGTTTACACTACAGCTCAAACAGATAAGTACACTTATATTTTTTAACAGTTTTCACAATTTTAGGCATTAAACCCTTTGGAAATCAATATTTTTACAGAAATCAAGTAATATAAGTGTCTATACAATGCTTAACAAAAAAAAACAAAAAAATCTCACTATATTTGCTAAATTCTGTTTTCTTCAAAAAATCCACCTTTTGCTTTAATAACTGCTTGGCACAAACGGGGGCATTCTTTGAATAAGTTTATCCAAAGTTTCAGGTAGAATTTCATTCCAAGCATCTTGCAAAACCTGCCATAAATGAATTTGAGACTTTGGAGCTTTAAGTCGAACCTTCCTATCCAGTTCCTCCCACAATAGCTCAATAGGATTCAAATCCATATAATTGAGCACTCTCCTTCTCTCATTTTCTCGCAAATAGTCTCTGCACAACTTCGAAGAGTGTTTGGGATCATTATCTTCTTGAAACACAAAACCTTTCCCGATTAAACGACGACCCGAAGGTAGCACATGATCTTTCAATATTTGTTTATATCCTTCTTTTTTTTAAATTCCTTCGATTTTTATAAGATCTCCGACGCAATTGTTACCAAAACATCCCCAAATCATGACGGAACCCCCGCCGTGCTTTACAGTTGGGACAATACATTCGTCTAATGCCCGTTCTCCGTTGCGCCTTCGCACAAAAACTCGTCTACGAGAACCGAAGATTTGAAATTTCGACTCATCCGACCAAAGAACCTTTTTCCACTGACTATTTGACCAGGTTTGATGATTTTTTGCCCAAGCTAGTTTTTTTAGTTTATTTTGAGGTCTTAGCAAAGGTTTACGCATAGCAATTCTTCCATGAAGACCGGCTGTTTGTAATCTTCTCTTTACTGTCGACAAACTAACATTATTAGTACGGTTTTCGTTGATTTCCTGCGTAAGTTGAGGTGCCGTCATTCTTCGATTTCGAATGCTATGCCTTACAATTAATTTATCCTCACGTTTGGAAGTCACTCGGGGTCTTCCAGTGCTTTTTCTACTGTTGTAGTCTCTTGTTTTCTTAAATATCTTAAGAGCGTTCTGCACTGCACCCTTGGAAACTCCAGTTTTTTCGGCAATTTCTCTTATAGAATCTCCTGAATTGTGTAAATGAATAATTACGCTACGTTTTGTAGGCGGAATATTTTTATTTCAGCCAAATTTTCAGCTCTTTATCTTAAACGGTTCTCGAGTTTTTCAAAAGAACCTCTTTTTTCGATTTTATTTTTTGAAAATGGTAAAATTTAAAATTAATGATGGTGATTTTTTTCCTAATTCTTAGAAGTAAAAGACATGAAAAAATACCTTGGTCATATGATTCTTAAACGAAAAGCCGATTTTTGACGAAAGAAATAAAATTTAAATCTCATGTTTTAACGCCTTTCTGAAAAGTGTCACTCACCAAGTTTTGTCAAAAAATGTCTTTTATATTCCTCTATACTCATGAATTTTTTCGATTTTCTTGAAGTGGTGAAACAATATGGAAACAATTAAAAAGTAATTTTTTTCACAATTTCGGGAGTAAAGTGGTCACTCTACTTCTACTTTTGCGGAAGTAAAGTACCATTTCTTTATCTAAAATTTTGCATATAGCTTCCTATGACAAATTGCTGAGTGTTGAGGCAGACGGGGTGGGGCAAGAAAGAAAATTTTTTTCCACGGTTTTCGATATTTAACGCCATATTCGAGTTATTGTAAATTCAAAATTTCAAATTTAGCTATTAACCAATGTAATTTATCATTTGCAGCAAAATTGTGAAAAATAGTATACAGGGTGCCAAATGAGTTAACCGAGCATAGGAAATTAACATGTAAAAACAAACTTACTTATGCAAATTCCTGCTTCTCTAATTATTTTAGAGAAAAAATGAAAGACACAAATATAATGCAGAAATATAAACTACAAATGACATGAGCGTTAGATTTCGTCTAGATTTTACTTAAAAAGTCAAACATATGTTTTTGAAATTGTTAAAATTTTCATTTAATGGACTGGCCATGTAACTTTCCAAGGTAAATATTTTTGAAAACAGAAATTAAATTGAATTTTAACAATTTCAAAACAATTTTTTGACTTTTTAAGTAAAATCTAGAAGAAATTTAATGCTCTTATCGTTCGTAGATTTTATATGTTAATTTCCTATGTGCGGCTAACATATTCAGCACCTGGTGTACACCTCGGGACTAAGGTTCTTTTCATCCCGCGCGCGAAGGTTTTTGCACTCGGCTAACACCTCGTGCAAAAACCTTCGCCCGCGGGATGAAAAGTAGTACCTCAGTCCCATGATGTATAATATACCTACTATTCTATGGTTAAAAATGTACAAAAAATTTTTTTACGAACGTCAACGCCCGTGAACGATGGCCAAAATGGATTGGACAATGATGATATTACAGAATAATTACTATAAGGAACAGCAAAATGAGATGCACTTCAACTAGGGACAATTATTATTTGTCGTGCACGCATTTTTCCGTGTAAATGACAGCAACTCGGCCTTTTTCAAGGCTTCATAAGTGTACAGAAATTTTTAATTAATTTTGACAAACAATCATTTTAGGGTGAATCCAATCCAAATTTAATTAATTAATTTTACGGTGGATCCGTGATTTGCTGTAGTTGCGCCAGCCAAAACGGAAAGAGTGATAGAATATATAATTTGCAGAATAGTAATTTCATCATTGTCCACCTTGTATTGGACATGACATTGCCCGGGCAATGATGTAAAAACTACATATACAATTTTAAATGTCAATATTGACGTTAATGCCCTACTAAGCTGGGCATTGACGTTATTGTCCGGCCATTGACGTTAATGGCCAAATAGTCAACATTGACCGTATGATATAGGTATATAATATAATAATTAACAATTAATAATAATAATAATATAATATAATTAATATAAGCAATAAAACTTTAAATAACAAGTTAAATTCAATAATATAATCAAATTATATTCTTTTTAAGCTTTCGACGACTTTTATCGTCTTAAAAAAATTAAATTTGATTATATTGTTGAATTTAACTTGTTATTTAAAGTTTTATTGTTTATTTTCTCACAAGTTAAGATTTATATATTTATATAATTAATATAATAACTTCTCTGATCGAAAGTTTTGTTTCATTGTTTTAAAACTGAAACGTTATAATATAAGTAAGTAGTTACGTATCTTTAAGATATGTAAAGCACGGAAACAAGATTTTTTTAACGTCTCTTTAATCATTTTTCACACTCTTAATTATTTTAAGCGGGATGTCTTAATTTTCTAAGGTTTTATCTGGTTTTTCTCTATTTTTTCTCTAGTGACGATGTATTTTCAGTAAAAAAATTTGTAAACACCTTTTAAACATAGAAAACAAAAGTTTGTTTAATGTAAGATTACAGTTAAAAATTACTTTTTAATTTTTTCCATATTGTTCCACCACTTCAAAAAAATCGAAAAAATTCATGATATAGAGGAGTATAAAAAACATTTTTTGACAAAATTTGGTGAGTGACACTTTTCAGAAAGGCGTTAAAACATAAGATTTAAATTTTATTTCTTTCGCCAAAAATCGGCTTTTCGTTTAAGAATCATGACCAAAGTATTTTTTCAGGTCTTTTACTCCTAAGAATTAGGAAAAAAAATCACCATTCATTAATTTTGAATTTTACTATTCAAAAAAAATAAAATCGAAAAAAGAGGTTTTTTGAAAAAATCGAGAACCGTTTAAGATAAAGAGCTAAAAATTTGGCTAAAATATTTTTATTTGATACCAAAACGATTCCCCAAGTGCGAGTCAAAAAAACCGTGAAGGCAGATTTCCCATATAAACCCGGCTATACCCTTTCTTCTACCTAGAAAACGACTTCATAATTCTCTTTCTAACGTCATGTTGAAATCTGAGTATCATATATGACCATAATAACATGTTAAATCAAAAAGTACAAAGGCAGTTGGTTGTATGATATCTATATTGATATAATACATCCCCAATTGAATATTAGAATAAATAATTCAAATTATTCAAAATATTTTTATATATTCATATTTCAAAAACTAAATTTCTTTTAGGAAACAGCAAAATCGCTGCCGACTGGTATTACATCCTCGGTTTTAACCTTCTCCTTTAACTACCTTTTTGATCCTTGCATTTCTAAATTTCTAAATAAAATATGTAGAATACAAAATAAACGCTGCTTGACATCCCAAAATACACAGCAGTAATATATGATGAATGTAGATACATCTTTCAGAAGGTTATCACTTTTAGCATAGCATATTATAAATCCAGATAGCAGTCAAAAGCTATAGTTTTAAAGGTCCATTTTATTAAACTTCTAAAATGTATTTCAAATACTTCAGATTTATGTAAAAGATACTATTGACGGAATATTTAATTTTAAATATAGCGTCAATATCGTGATGTATACATTTTGCAATATAGTTTTAATATGTAAACAATATTGCTACAATATTGATTTCCTATATAACAGTAATATAGAGATATGAACATTTTGCAATATTGTCACGAAAGAGAATACAATACCGAGCTGTATAGTTAAAATTTTTGATGGAATAGGTATTCATTTTCCATGTCATGTTGAAAAGAAAATAAACTTCAAAATTTTTTGTGAATTGTTTCCAAACACTAGTTTCATTGTTCATATTGGTATATTAATATTATAGATATCATAATTTTTATATTCTCATATTAGCGTAATATTATTAATTACCAATATTGCCCGATACTTCACCACTCATCTTGATTTAAAATTGTATCAATAATTATTTTACATTTAATAATATTTTTATTAAAATACATTTGTTTAAATTACAAAAATTACTCATTGTTAAGCAATTTTGGTAATCAATATTTATACACATTATCGATGCAACATTTTTTATTCTTATTTTACTAATATGCCCTCCGAAACTGAGCAAACAATCTGCTTTTCTTTTCTCATTTCTTCCGTAAAACACCTCTAATTGATTTATTTCAAGTTCAAGCGCGGCCTTCAGACCGCACAACAATCGAATGCTGCGTATAAAAAACATTTCGTTTTAACTGCCATTATATAATATTAATAATTATTATAAACCAGCTAAATATAACCAAAAGGTTAGTATGCACGATTTTTTGAAATTTAATTAAAATTTAATCTAATTAAGAATTATTTAAAACAATAATTAAAAGTAATTGATGTTATTTTATGTTTTTAGGTTCATTTTAACAATTATAGTAGGATTAGATGATTTCGGTTTGGTAAAAAAAAATTTATTCAAATTCAATTTAAACAAAGGTGAATTATATTAATTTTTAAGTTACATAGATTTAATTTATTTTATGCAAATAAAAACAAATATGCATTCCAGATATTGTTTTAATTTGTCAATTCTGGAATTGATAATCGGAGATTGAAATACTGATGGAGAAATAAATTTACAAAAGATAAATGGATCGATTGCCGACTATCAAAACTGACGAGTGTCAAATTTTTTAAAATAAAAATATTTTTGAATTCAAAAGACAGGGAACTTTAACTGTACCTTCGCGGCCTAATCACCCCATCGAAAAATTTAATTATATCTGGTATCCCTCCCACAATAGCAAATGATATCCTTAAATCTACCCTTAATATCCATGAATTTTTATTTCTTGGAAACAACTAACATTAACTTAGAAGAAGATAATTATATAGTCTATAGTGTATCTAAGTGTAGACGAATTAAAATCAACCCGTAATTTCAAAAAAATGTAAATTACAATCAATAAGAAAACTTGAATTATATCAATAATACAGATCCTGCTGCCGATATTGCACTTGATTCTAATGAAAAAATTATAGAAGTTCCAATTGAAAGAATCCCATGTAGATCTCTATCTTGGGCCCATCTGCGAGAAAACCTTTCTCCAGAAATGGAAAATGAAAATGTTAAACAAAACTTAACAAGATCTCTCTCTGGCTCACAACTAACTGAGTTTATCATTTTACAAAATACAGATTATGTAGTTGTTCCCGTGATAAATACAGAAAATCAACACAAACAATGTGAAAAAATTTTGAAAATTGAAAACCTACCAGACGAAAACAAAATTAATACAGAAAATCTATTCGAAATTGGAAAATAAACCAGATGCACTAAATATTGATAAATTAAAGCAGATCCTGTTAGAAGTTACTCAATTACTAGTCTAACTAAAACATAAAACAATATTTACCAAGCACTGAACTGCAATGACGACCAAGACATTATAATATCACCTGACATAACAGTGCAATCAGATATGGCAGCAACAAATCAGTAATTTAATTCAATTTAATATTTTATATTTTACAAATGTGTTTACATTACACGTAAAACTTTGAAAATCGAAATTAGTTTTAAACTAAGTGCTACGTGAATTTTACTTGCTTGCAGTAAGTAGCCTTATAATAATTTTATTGTGAATTTGATTAAAAATAAAATGTAATTTAGCATTCATAATTGGTTCAATAAATAACTTATGTGTAAAACAAAATTTTATCTTTATTTTGTCTTCTTGGGAGTTCATGGCCAAATAAATTCACCGCCTGAGCTGAAAAAACCAATAAAACTTTTCTTTTTAATATTTAAGGCGTTATTCCTCCAAAGTGATGATGTACGAAAGAATTAAGTGTATTTAGATTGTTTATTTTTCATACATAATTACTTAGAAACTTTTAATGCATATAAATCTGACCTCTAATTATAAACTGTTGGTTAAGTCCTTTCACATTGGTTAAACTATTCCTAATTTTAAGTCTTACGGCGAAGTAAATTATTATAAAGAACATTACGGTCTAACGATCTCAAATGCTTTTACCAAGTGCAGTGCTGCAACGTTTTGTGGTTGACCAACATATTAAAGCTTCGCATAGTAAAATTACTTTGAAGTTATAAAGCTCGAGGATACGTTACAGACACCGCATCAAATCACAAAACATACTTATAGCTATCAACACGAGCATTTTCATACCAAGAAAATTCAAAATGTTTTCCTTTAAATGTTCGCTTTTAATTGTATCAATTAACTGTGTTTACACAGCGTTAAATTTGTGTTGATTGTAAATAACGTAATTCAGATAATTCGATTGAAATGAAAGAAAATCTTCATAAATATTTCAAGTTTTCGGGGAACTAATTTAATCGAAGGGTTGTATTCAAACTTTTCATTATAAACTTGGGATGTTTAGCATTATGTAAATTTGTTGAACAGTTTAACGTAGCAGTTTACTGATTAATCGAAATCTGTCAACTGTAACTAAAATTTTCATTTCGTAAATTTTCCGATAAAATTTAAGTAATCTGCGTTAATGTTTCATAATTTGTTTTAATATTTTGAAACTTTTTATGCGCCCTTAAACTAATCCTTTTAAAACGGTTTAATTTAAGAAAAATATAGTAGAATTTTTAACCTCCTTTCACTTTTAATAAAAAAAAATGCTCACTGCTCCAGCGGTCCTTATGTAAATTTTGTAATAAAAATGAGTACTAATTTTGGATTTTAAAATTTTTCCTTTTTAACATTGTTATTATTTATTATGCTCAAAAGATGCATTTTCTCGCAGAAAACACAATTTTTGAAAGCTATTCCAGCCCCTAATCATCGGACTGCACTGACTGGTGCTTTTAACATTCTAAAATATGCAATAGTATTTTTTATATAAAACTTTACTTTATTCGACTAGAAAATGAAATATCCATAAGTCCTTAAATAAAAAAAATGAAGACGATATTCAAAGTTGAAAAGGCAGTTTGTCGTAAATGACCCTCGACTTTTCACTATCAAGATTTTGTAGTAAATCTCTTTACGTATATTACATCAAACCATTTCCAAAATTCATTTTAGGTCTTGTTTCTCTCAGTCGCAGTTCTTTAATATAATTTTTTTTGAAAGTAAAAATGAGGTTGAGGAAATATAAATTTTATATTATGCTTTGTAGATGATTACGATATATTGATGTGTTTTCATCCAAGTTTCAAATATCTGCAAGTGATTTTCTCGAAAATAAAATATCTTCATGTAATATACACTGTAATAGAGCTAAAAACGAGCAAGTATCTTGAAAGCAGTTTGCACAACTTTTACAATGCAGTTATGCAATGTGAATTGAAAATCAAATTGCCAATGTAAAAAAATTGTATATACCTACATAATAAAAATAATTTCACAACAAAAGCTCTTCGTTCAATTTTATGCTCGCTTAAAAAATTTAATATTCGCAAAATTTTAAATAAATTAAACCGTCACGGGGGATTATAAAGGTTTTACTAAAATAAAGAATTAGTTTTATATTACCAAAATATTCTGAATTAAAATATATTAAATACAAAGCTCAGCTTTGTTCCGGTACTTCAATATGTAATAAAGCTTATATTTTTTTGTTTACAAAATCAGGTTAAGCAATTTTATAACTGACTGAAAAATAACGAGTACAAACAAATTACGTTTTTTATGTTGTAAAGTTACATACAGTACATACAGAGAACAAAACAAAGTTTCTTCTTCGACGCTTGTTAGAAATTTTAAAATTTCGAATAAATCCAGTCTTACTATTTTCTTGAATGCTATTTTGAGTTTAGATTATTTAAACTTGAGCGAATGTAGCTTTGGTATGTCAGCTTGATGATCAACCAAGTCAATCTTAACTGAAACGAGCTTTAATAATCAAGTTTTAGCTACCCAAGAGGCAGTCTATTTGATTGTTGCACTTATAGCTTACGAAAGCTACTGCAATTCCTGTTTCTTAAATATCTAAACAGCACTAGGAATCCAAACTGACAATGGAGATTTTTACATTAAAATTGAAAATAAAATTTCTATATTTGTGGCAGTCATACAAATCCGAAAGACTTGGCAGTTTCTTGTTTCTGCTAGTTCCAATTCAAGCTTCTTATTAATCAAACCGGCAAGTCTACATATAAAAAATGTTATTTAATTATGATTTTTATTTTTAAATTTTAATTTAATACTTTTTATGAAATTTCATGTTGAATATTTAAAACTACATTAATTTAAATTTCAATTAACTTAATTTTACTTTTTGCTTGTTTAAAAATAGAAACTTATTAACTTATTCTGTTAAATAATGTGTAAATTAAAACCGTTTTCAACAGTTGCTTTGTACAACAAACATAGAAAAAGTGAAGTTATTAGAAAATGAACTACTGGTCAAGTTAAGACTAAAATTGTTAAAAAATAGAAAAATATATTATATTAATTAAATAAAAAAATTAATTAAGTAATGCAATATAAGGCCCTATTTAACGATTATTATTGATTTTTGGTGGCATTTGCTTTCTAATTTTTTTTTAGAAGATTTTCTTCTAATTGATTAAAATACCACATCCTTCCCTCATTATTGAATTACTAATTTTATTTGGATGTCTAGTAAATGTTATAATATAACTTTTAGGACGATGCAAGTGAATAATTAATTAATTACAAAACATGATAAATTATTGTTTTCGAAATTAGGCATAATTCAGATAGCCAGGGTTGACAGATATTAAAAGTACACCCTTTTACGGTTGTTTACATTTTGACATAAAATAATTTGTTATAATTTATGTACTATTAATTTTTATTAAATTCATTCGAAGCTTTTTAATCTCCATATTATAACGCAGCGTTACATTATTCAGTAAATAAAATAATTGGTTAAATTGCAAACAATAATGAAAACTGCATAATACAGAAAATGCGGTCGCATTTTTTAATGATCAGTACAAAATTCAATTAAAACTTTAAAATTAGTTTTTGATTGTAAATAATTAATCAATATATTTAATTTTTTACTGTTTTCAAGATTTAAAAAGTTTTCTTTCGCTCATAATCTACTTTAAATTGCGCTACTTTGCAATAAAACTTTTGTGATCAGCTTAAAGTTTTTCTTCATTCTCAAGTATCTACTAATAGAATACTGATCAAGAATTTGTAAAAAAACAAATACTCAATTTAATTATTACTAAGTAAAATTACCGAAATATAGTTGTAATCTTCAAACTTGCAACTTACGTCATAGGCAACTTTTGCCAATTAACAGCCAACCTATTAGTAGTTTGAGAAGTTTGACAATACCTGTGACTTGAATTTACCGCTGAATTATGATGATCATCTTAATTTTAATACAAGATTAACAAATGATCATGTTTGAACATTTCAACTGCAGTAAAATGAAAATGTATCCTCGCGTATTTATTAAATCTTGTACATATTTAGGTACATGTCGCTGGCCCCCCCCAAATCGAATTTTTGATTAAAATTGGTGTCAAACGTTTGAGCTTCGTTTGAGCCTCAATGAGCTTCCATTCCCGTCGTTTGAGCTTCAACGGTCGCGGAGTTATTCGCGAAAACTTTTGGGGGGGGCTGTGGACATGATAGCCCCCCCCAAGTCAAATTTTTGACTAAAATTGTTGTCAAACGTTTGAGCTTCGTTTGAGCCTCAATGAGCTTCTATTTTCATCGTTTGAGCCTCAACCGTCGCGGAGCTGTTCGCGAAATCTTTCGGGGGGGCTGTAGACATGATAGCCCCCCCCAAGTTGAATTTTTGAGTAAAATTGGTGTCAAACGTTAGAGCTTCGTTTGAGCTTCAATGAGCTTCCATTCCCGCCGTTTGAGCCTCAACCGTCGCGGAGTTATTCGCGAAATCTTTGGGGGGGGCTGTAGACATGTTTTTCAATTTTTTGTCTTTTTTAAATTTTTTGCGTAATTTTGGTGTCAATCGATAGAGCTTCGTTTGAGCTTCAATGAGCTTCCATATTCATCATTGTAATTTAATTATTTTCAAAGCTATAGTTTTTTAAATTTTGTGCACCTCCGAGCAAGTTGCGCTGGAAACCTTTAATTTTAATTTCGTAAACAACTTTTTATTGAATTTGTAAACTAATGAATTAAACTCCAAAAGTAAATTTTTAGAAAAATATGTTTTATTAGTTAATAAATTTTAGAACTTACAGTAGGTACTTATTAGTCAGATCTTATTATTATTAACTTAAATGATTATACAATTATTAGATTATTGAATTTTCCATTGCGATTTTAAATTTGCTACCACTATTATAGTAGTGCAATACCCGTTTGCTTAATTATTTTCATTTTACCTGATTATTGCGAATGGATTGGGTTGAGAGCTAGTTTTATTATTTTATTATCGCTCTACAGTAGATTTATATAGAGTTAGTCGTAGACAGTTCTGTAAAAAAATTGGTTTTACACAAAATTCTCTTTACAAAGTCGAATTGTTAGCTGAAATTTATAAATTTATGTTTAAGCATGAATTATGTTTGATTACCGTCATGCGAGCGTCAGCTGCCCGAAGAAATGTCCAAAATTGTTGAAGGGGGGGGGGGAGAGTATGAAATGAGATGTAGATTTTGTACTACTTTCCTTTCAAATCATCAAATTTCCTTCTGAAATCGAGATCTTTATTTAAGGATTATTTAAGATTCAATGAGATTTTAGTTTCATTTTTTAAGTTGCCAAGACTTGAAGATTTTTCTATGATACACTCGCCCCCTCCAATTTTAATATACACAGTAAACTAAAAAACTATTTTTCGGTGCCCCCCTTCCCCCGGCTGTATGTATCGAGTACCAATGTTTATTTACTAAAAGAGACATGTTTAATTAAGGGAATTTTAAAATACGGGATTTTTACACTTTTCAGGCTTTTTTGGCGCCTTTTAGAATTTGGCGCCTCTTTGAATCAAAAAAACTATTTTGCTTGAATAATTTGTTTTGAAGCAAACAAAATTTAAACAAAAATTTGTTTAGATCAAAATAAAATTTTTTATATTTTATTGTAGTTAACCAAGAATTTAGATTCCTTCAGTTAAATGTTTTTTTGATTTAAATAAATTTATTCGAACAAAATAGTTTTTTAGTTTACTGTGTATATTCAAATTGGAGGGGGGGGAGTGTATCATGGAAAAATCTTAGTCTTGGCAACTCAAAAAATGAGTCAAAAAACTCATTGAATCTTAAATAAACATTCAATAAAGATCTCGATTTCAGAAAGAAATTTGTTGATTTGAAAGGAAAGTAGTACAAAATCTACAACCCATGTCATACCCCCCCCCCCTTTAACAATTTTGGACATTTCTTCGGGCAGCGGAAGCTCGCACGACGGTAATCAAATATAATTCATGCATAAACATAAATTTATCAATTTCAGCTAACAATTCGACTTAGTAAAGAGAATTGTGTGTAAAACCAATTTTTTTACAGAACTGTCTACGACTAACTCTATATAAAAATAATTGAAAAATAATGAAGAATAACTTTCTGCTATGCTTGTAGAATATGTTATTTCATGAATAAGTACCTGAAACTACGCAGCTAGATGTTCAGATTAACGATTTGAAGAGTATTTAAAGTTACTTGTAACTTGTAATATTAGTAAATTTTCATTATGAAACTGGGCCCTGTAAGTTCTAAAATTTATTAACTAATAAAACATAATTTTTCTAAAAATTTACTTTTGGAGTTTAATTCATTAGTTTACAAATTCAATAAAAAGTTGTTTACGAAATTAAAATTAAAGGTTTTCAGCGCAACTTGCTCGGAGGTGCACAAAATTTAAAAAACTATAGCTTTGAAAATAATTAAATTACAATGATGAATATGGAAGCTCATTGAAGCTCAAACGAAGCTCTATCGATTGACACCAAAATTACGCAAAAAATTTAAAAAAGACAAAAAATTGAAAAACATGTCTACAGCCCCCCCCAAAGATTTCGCGAATAACTCCGCGACGGTTGAGGCTCAAACGGCGGGAATGGAAGCTCATTGAAGCTCAAACGAAGCTCTAACGTTTGACACCAATTTTACTCAAAAATTCAACTTGGGGGGGGCTATCATGTCTACAGCCCCCCCGAAAGATTTCGCGAACAGCTCCGCGACGGTTGAGGCTCAAACGATGAAAATAGAAGCTCATTGAGGCTCAAACGAAGCTCAAACGTTTGACAACAATTTTAGTCAAAAATTTGACTTGGGGGGGGCTATCATGTCCACAGCCCCCCCCAAAAGTTTTCGCGAATAACTCCGCGACCGTTGAAGCTCAAACGACGGGAATGGAAGCTCATTGAGGCTCAAACGAAGCTCAAACGTTTGACACCAATTTTAATCAAAAATTCGATTTGGGGGGGGCCAGCGACATGTACCTTACATATTTTCAACTTGAAGTGACAATAATTTAAAAAAATGTTATTACGGATCTGTTCAGAATATTTTACATTTATATTGTAATATTCTTCGCGTCGTTTGTTATAATGGACGAGTACCTACATCAGTTTCGGTTCGACCACCACAACTTGAAATTGCATTTTTTGCTTTATTAGCCTTCAAAAGAGGAAAATTTTATTATATTTTCTTTTGCATGCAATAAAATTACAGATGATTGTGCAACGGTTTACAAATTACACAATACTGTTGACTTGCATAGAATAATCTGCAAACAAATATTAAAATTTATTACTCAAATAGGATTAATTACCAGTAAACGTGGTCTCTATAACAAATATTATCTGCAAAAATTCATTTATAATAATAAATTTAGGTCCTCGGCCTGATTTGCAATTCTTGTCGAATTCTTTTTCCCATGTCTAAACGTGGTTGTCTAGCTAAGAAATCCGACTATTACACTACAAGAGCTAAAGTTTACTTTGTTACCATTTGTAATTGGCAATTAAAGTTACGATTTGATAAGCAGCTTTTAATTACGTATCAAAAGAAACTGTAATATTTAACTGATGCACTTTGCTGTCAAATGCATAAATGTTAAATGCTGCTTCATCCTGTTATAAATTATAAGATGTCTAATTAACCACATTTATCTTCTATAATAATAATATATTGTAAATCTTCGTATTTTACTTTAAACTTTTGATTTTAATTTTTTGCTTTTTACTCTGTAACGATGTAATTTCGTATATTATATAGGATATGGGTTTGAATACGATTTAACAAACTAAGAGATAGAGAAAATAAATTTTATTTGCTTAGCTTGGAGCATGCAACATTTACATTACCTCCTATAATAGGATTTTTTTTGTGAAATGAATTTTTAATCTACAAAGTAAATATGCTATTGATTATGTTGTTTACACATTTTCTTAAACATTCGTTGTAGTTATATTAGTTTAAATTATACGATGAGCATTTTAGGGGATTGTTTAAAATTGACAGTTTAGAATAATTTTATAATTCTAATCTGAAAGCTTAAGCTCAGTTGCAAAGGCTGTTTTGTTATATGAAAGATACATAATGACAATTTAACTTAGTTCTACAAAATAAGCTTAACTTAGTATAATTAAGGCGTTAGCATTCAACATTTACCGTCCTATTTATAAAGCATCTCGGAAGTATAATAAACTGATTTTCTCAGATTCGTGGAAACAAATGGTAGAACACCTCAATGTTAGTTTCAGCTGAAATTATATTTGGTCACGACAAGATAAATCTGTTAGACGAGTTCTAATAACATTAATGGTAGTGTTTTATAGGTGAATGAAATGGAAACGTATTTCGAGATAGTAGTTTTGAATTGCCCTCGTTACATGTTCGTGCATTTTCAACAGCAGCGCCTCCGCTTTCCTTTTTTTATTTCGCAAGCAATTTTTTATAGTTTGTACCTACGTTTATTTCTCAAAATTCACAGTCGAATCATATTTTTAAATTTTATTTGCAAAATAAAACAAATGTAGCCGCGCTCATCATGAATAATTGCACGTTTGAAAGCATCTGTGCAAAATCAAACAAATTATTTTTCTTATTTCATTACCTATCGATAAAACTTTTTAGATATACATTTATTGATATTTTGTACTTTTTAATGCTTTCTACCAAGGCGGTTTCATCTTTTGCCATTGTCGTGTATCGACAACCGTTTGCTATATTTTTTACTTACACTGGATTTTATTTGTGATAATTATTAAATAAAATATTGATATGGTGAAGTCAATCAAATATTTACTTTACCTTAGGGGAGGGGTAAAATATAAGAGAGTTGATAATCTCGGGTACATCTGTTTTGACTTTCAAAATTTCATTTAATTGATTTGCTATTACTTTGCCATTAGTGAATTTTGAGACATCAGCATTAGCCATTAAACTCATTAAATAGGTAGCATAAGATATTAGCGGTTGTTTTGCTTAATAATTGTGCTTATCCAACTAAAATGTTAAATAAACTAACTTTAATTGCAATTTACCATATATCCTGGTTTATATAACATTTAAACAGCTAACAACATGCACAATCTCAATATTACGAACTAAAATTAACATTTACAATTAACGTAACGAAATTAGTAAAGTATAATTTGTAAATGTTGCCCATTTCAACTGATTTCATTGACGTTAATGTAGATGAAGAGGTAGCGGCATTCCTTAAATCAAAATTTGCCAAATATATCTGAATCAAAATTTTAAAATACAATATATGAGATTGTTTATCATCCTATTTAAAAATTTTAAATTTAAGCTTTTAATAAGTTATTGATTTTCTCGAATATTTTTATTTCTTATTAGCTTTTTTAATAAAATCAAAATTTTATTAACAAAGACGCAAATACACAAAGGTTGAATCTTCAAAGAAATCGTCAGTAAGTTAAAAAAAATAAACTGGGGTGGCCTCCATTGACCCGTATTATAGTGGCAATAAAGCGGATATTTTATATTCTATAGAAACTACAAAAGAAATATTAAGATAATCATTCTTGTCTGATCCTAGATCCAGAAATAGCGATTTAATTTTCAACACGGTGCTATCGTCCTAGAAATTACCTACCTCAAATATTCGAAAATTCTACAATAAATATTTCTCAATGCTGATGTTTAAATAAATTTATAATTAAAAGATAAAATTTATAGTAAAATCAGATGAAGGGTTTGTTGTAAATTTCCTAGAGCCTGGAGGGCTGTTTATAATTATTCCTCACCACATTTTGATGCCAGTCTCTGCTTCTGGATTTCATTTAGTAAATTAAATTTTGGATTATCGAGATTAAAATCAGAAAGAACATATCAAAATTGTAATAGTAAAGACTGTTCAGTTTACTAAGCGGACACACATTTTTAAGTATAACTTTTTTATTTTTCAATAGAATGTAATAATATTTAATAAGAGTGAAGATTATAACTTGTTAAACAGATTTTTCTTAGAAAATCATAGTTTGGTTCACCTTCGGCAGAAATATCGAACTTTTAAGCAGACGCGTTCCATGAGCTCTCGCACAAGCTTTTCCTGTTTTGCTGTTAATTTGCGACTAGCTCCGCTCTACATTTTAAAATTTTTTTCCAGTTTTAGTTTCCCATCCATCCTATTTTATTTTTATTTATTTATTTATTTATTTAATATATACGGATAAACCAATTGAATTTATACAAGTAGCAAAAAATATTTGAGCAAAACGCAGTTAATTGTGATCGGTTGCATTTAATCTCCACATAATGCATTCCTTGAACCTGTGATACGAGCTGTTGACGATGTCGAAGCTCGGGGACTTATTCAGTCTATTAGCTGATCGACACATTCGAGTGATGGGGCTGTTTAGACCATAATTGGTACGGTGATGGCAGATTGCGAACACATCAACAAGCCTTGTATTACGGCATGCAACACGAAATTTGAAGCGATCGTGAAGAAAACTGCAGTTGATTTCCTCATGTAAACAGAGATCTGTTACGGTTCTTCTGTACTCCAAAGATTTGGTCCTACATTGAATTAGGCTCGCTTCGTAAGAGAACTCATCCGCTGCTTTGCCTAATTTGAAGTGATGGTATTTTAAGAACTTTCGTTCGACACTGTTTATCCTATTGATGTTAAGTTGATAGAAGGGGAACCATACGCTTGACGCATATTCCAGTTGTGACCTAACTAGCGAAAAATATAGAACTTTCACTGTGTTAGCAGAGAAAAATCTACTTTGACGACGTATGAAGCCTAAAGTGCGACTGGCCTTGTTGCAAATTATTGCGATGTGACTCTTGAATGTTAAACCTGAATCTAGTCTAACACCTAGATCATATATTTCGTATACACGATTTAGTTGAACACCATTTATGCTGTAATTCAATCGATCGCAATTATGTTTTTTGTAAGTGATGACTGAACATTTATCGAGGTTGAGCAATAAATTGTTGTCGGTACACCACTGATGCAGATTGTCCAGGTCCAGTTGTAATAACATACAGTCCTCAGCGGACGTGATGGTTTTGAAGATTTTTAGATCATCGGCAAATAATAAGTACGAGCAATGCTTAATATAACGACCAATGTCGTTGATGAATAGCAAAAAGAAAATAGGTGCGCAGTGGGAACCTTGTGGGACACCCGAATGTACCATAATATCAGACGAGAGAAAATTCTGAATTTGCACATTTTGGATTCTATTTATTAGGTAGCTTTCTAACCATTTAATGACATCAGGTCCAAATCCTAGGGAAGTTAATTTGGCCAGAAGGGCAAAAATGGAGACACGATCAAAAGCTTTAGCGAAATCGGTATACACGGCGTCTACATGTTTATGGTCCTCGAAAGCTTCAAAAATCTGAGTGACGAATGTCAATAAGTTAGTGGTTGTCGAACGACCAGGAAAGAACCCGTGTTGATTTTCTATTATATATTTACTACTAGCTTGTAATAGTTGCTTAGACACCAGTTTATCGAGCAACTTAGGAATCGTAGACTGTATCGAAATTCCTCTATAGTTACTAATGTCGCAACGATTACCTTTCTTGAAGATAGGAGTTATGAAACTCTTTCTCCAGGTATTTGGGAAACGACCACTCAAAAGTGTTACTCAAAATTATAGCCCAGTATCTCTCATAGAACATAGTTCAGGACAATTTAGAGGATTCTTTTGTTTCATAACAAAAACAACAATAGTTGAATTAGAACTTCTAGTGTAGCACCAACATAGTGAGCGGTAGTAAGATCTGGCCAAAATAACGGAAGTAAATGGTGCTTCCGATACAAGAGGTAATAAACGTATTTTTATGAATTTTTGTCTATAAATTACACCCCCAAATGTCCCAGTTGCAAAAATGTTGTACTCTTAAGACCTCTTTAACAAATTGCTTGCCACACAAGAACTTTTTCCAAAATTTCATCATCTGGAATCATGAAGCGTATTATCCTCTCAAAATTTTTTAATGATGTAAGACAGCGGACTTCGACTACTTAACTATTTTTGCAAGTTTTCTAATAAATCACTTTTTAAAACACCACTTTTGCAAGATAAGTTTTCGCGTTGAAATGTTAATTCGCTTCATAACGTCTATGTCTGACAAAAATTATTAACTAAAGCTGGTATGTCATACCTGAAATTCATGTTAAACAAAAGAGCCCTAATAGAAAAAAATCGGCTGATAATTACAATTTTTACACGCGATTAACGTTGTCTTCTTAGTAAAATGAACAGTCCTTATCTAACTAACCTGTAAATCTCAAAGATTTTCTAGACTGGCAAAAATTTTATCTTGAACCAGCGATGCTTATAATCAACTCGATGTTATGAAGACACTCTTGACCAAAATTGACTTCTTGTGACAAATTGATTCAATTCAATCTAGATTCGAGTGCAATGTAGGTTTCAGAGAAACAATTTCTTCAAATTTTAGCATGAAAGACGTCAGTGTTTTCCACTAAGATAAGACGACTTAGTCCTCGAAACCGTTTATGAAAGCAACAAAATCCCACCAAACCAAACGTTATCTAGCGTTCGATTGCCGACGTTTTATCTTAAAATTAATTCTGAAATGGAATGTGCATTGCTCGATTTGCTTTTCTATCCCATGATTCAAAAAAGAAAAGGGATTAAATTTTTACAAAAGTATTAGTGGGATAAAATTGATAATTATCCTGTGGGATATTAAAACGTTTTCTCGTTAAATTAGTGCCTTATGCTTTATAAATCCTCGGCCAGCTTTCGAAAACAAATTACTGGATACGTAATTAAGTTCATAAGTAAATTCGGGTGCTTTCCATTGCCACTTTTAATGCGACAAACGTAGAAATAAAGGAAGAAATGATTTTGTTTGTTATTTTATAGTACAGATCCATAATCTGCCTTCCGTTTACTTTATACAACAAAATTTTAATTAAGGTCTGGGCGTGCAGTACACATTCACCTAATTGACTTAAAAATGCATTCGGAATTAAAAATACAGTGGAACATTTTATGCAACGGTCAGCTCGTGCAGTGCGAGACTCCAACCCGAATTACTGCAAGGTTAAGTCGTCTTTTTGTGCAAATTTGGCATAAAAGGCATTTTAATTAAAATGTTTGCATGTATAAAGTTATTGATTTGGAAAGAATTGCTGGCTAAGAGCAAAATCCTTAATTTACATACTTTTACTGCATGAAAGAACTTTAAATTTATATTCAAGAAAATTTCTGAAATACGTGCACATCTTCCATATTTATTATACGAAACTTTATTATTCCTGTAATTTTTTCTCTATTAATTTATCTCCACAGTTAATAATATGTTCAAGTAGTGAAAATAAATTAGAATTATGTATAATGTATGATATTGGACAAATTCCAATTCTAAACGTATTTTCACCTAAAGATAACCACAACGTTTGTTTAAAACCCACAATATGGGTTGTGCCATAATTTTCCATTAATGTTTGTTACGAAGAGATATTTAGCAGTAATTTAAAAATATAAAAAATAATCACGAGATTGTAGGTGCTCCTCACAATAAATTTGTACTGTGTCTGAACGTGAAAATATGGTAAATTTTGTCAAGATTAAAATTTGACGGCAATTATTAAACTGCATGCTGGAGACCAACCCTCGTTTAGGCAAAAGCATAACTAAGTAGTTAATATTTCCAACACGCGTTTGTGCTTCAGTTTAGAATATAAAATTTCATAAATAGGAGCAAAAGCTCTCTGCACACGAATGGGTCTAACGTAAATCATGACCGGATCTCATACATAAACGATGGTGGACACTGTCTGACCCAAACTACTGATGGAAGATCCGTGTTGCTTCCACATGAACTAAGACGAATTGTTTACGATAAAATGTTTTATTATAAAGTCATTGTTATAAAGTATTCGGTGATTAAATATCATATTTTATGCAGGCACATTTTAAATCAACCGCCAACGCTACCGGTACTTAATTTTATTTATGTGAATATTTTGCATACGGGATTTTGAAGATGTTTGTTTATACGTCCTGACAAGTATCGACCACCTAGTTCTGATATTCCATAAATAAAAACAAATAATTATTTATTTATTTTATATTCGTTAAAATTACCTGGTGAGTTTCAAGTGGAAAATTTTCCTCTGGAAAATGTTTTCTACGATGTCATTAGCTTTTTTTTAAGCAAATTGAAATCAGCTTATTGACTCAAATTATAGAATTTAAATTCCCAAAGCAGTAATAATTGTACCATATTAAAAAATATCTTTATCTTTTGAAATATAAAATTTATTGCTTTCGTCTCATGTTGAAAATAATTTAAAGGCAATATTAATTATTCACGAAACAGAAAGAAAAATTTCATTATTGTTAGCCTTGGCGATTGTATATTATACAAGTTAGTTATAAGAAAATTATTATTTTTGAAAACAGCTGCAAAAATATTTCCAATTTTCCCAACATTTGCTAATATCCGCAAACGCGTAATTGATCACTAACACAATTTAACACAAGTGCTTAAGACAGATTTGAAATTTTTTATACCATGACTTGAATTGAAAAATTGAAAGCGATAGCCGCTGGTTCTCAGCTTGAAAATGTTGTTTTAATTGAGTAGAAAGTTTTCTCAGTTTAGTTATTTGTGAACAAACAAGGCCATCTTGTCTGTTTACCCAAAACTTATTGTTGTACTACCCTGCAGCTGGTATAATTTACAATGCAAAAATGTAATTAGACGTACATATTATACAGAGTGTGCGAAAATGGCGTGTAAGCCATATATATCACACAATCACCAATTCCTTCGGTCAATATTCCCACGTTAGCATGATTTTTAATTAAATATAAACTTAATTTGATTTTCAACATTATTACGCTGTCTAATTTGATCACGAAATTCCATTAGCAACTAAAATCACTTTAAATTACACGAGTATAGATTTTTTGGTCGTTTAGGCTTATTAATATTGCTATAACGTATTAGTCCAATTTGTAGTATAACATGTGATGCTATTTTTAGAATTATAAAACTAAAGCGAAATCTAATGTTTTCAATCTACTTTTTTCTGTAAAAGCGCGTACACAAAATGTCAATGTCTAAACGAAAAACTTTTACTGACAAGCTAAACTGGTTTGGGGCTGAAGGAAATAGACATAAAATCAATAGATCACTGTAAAGCTTAACCCGATCGCGTCAGTTTCCTCTCAATGTAATAATCCAAGAAACGTATGATGCAGTAAATGGTCCGTATAATGAAAACATGTCTGAGCCAGCCACATGAGATAAGAGATCGGGTACCTGTAATAAGAATATACAGGCAGAATCGTTTTCGAAAAATTACTTGGTTGGAAGAACTCCATCGCGTTGGAACTAATTTCCAAGTTTTGAAAAGTATCTCCATTCTAATTAGTATTTGGACAGAACAATCGTTATTATGATGTATCGAAAGCGGTTAATGCTTAACTAGAATCGTGTAGTATAGAATAACAGAACGAGAGATATAAACGCAAATTTATTATCAAATATAATTGCAATAATGCCCTATAAATCTGTTGTACGACTACGGGTTTGTTCAAAATATTAAGCGATTGAACCGTGATCATCAATCTCATTAAAATAATATGGCGAGTAAATAATTTATGTTTTAATTGACATGTAAGTAATAAAATTAAAATTCGCTCCTACCGCTAATCAACTAGTACAGTATAATTAGATGTGAACCCGGAAATCCAAAAAATAAGAGGTTGGATTGTCACAAAATGTTTATTATCGGTTGCTCTATAAGTACTAAAAAGTCTCCCGCTTAAGAGCGACGGGTTTCGGGGGGGGGGGGAGTTAAAACCATACATTTCCACAGCTTTTGTCAAATATCTCGAAAATGACGTTAGATAGAGCAAATCCCGCCCTGTACAAAATTAAAGGCAATTAAATTTTCTAGAAAAATTGTCTTAAACATGTTTTTGGTAAACCCCACAGATTAGAAGATATGGAGGAGGAAAGTTGTAATGAAGTTTTGCCTTTCTTGAATACTTTTTTCCATGATTAAGATATTTATATGAAAAAAAATCTTTGTAAGTTACAGACTGGCATTTGTAAAAAGCATTTTAATACATTAATTAAAATTACATATGGACAATCTATATAATATATATAAACTAGCTAGAAAGCCCGTCCGCGGACAGGCAGCTAGACGGTGGATCTCTTTTTTAGCGGTATAATATTAAACATTTAATTTCGTTTCCTGCTACTGAGTGATTCCCCGTTTTTCGATATTTTTAAAGTAACGCAAAAAGTTGCTGCTAAACTTGATGTGCCGACGGGCAATTAAAATTTTTTTTTAATAATTTAAAAATAAATAAGTTTCTGAAATTCTAGTTTTCCTTAGCAGAACGTTTTAATTTCCCTCACTTTTGCTCAAAAACAAAAAATTTTCCAGCATTTTCTGACGAAATTGATATAATTATTTTGTCCCCCCGGTTTACAATTTTGACTTTATATTTTTATAAATATAATTTTAAATAAAATAATAATAAAAAAGAATTTATAAATAAATTAAAAGTAAACCGGGAGGTCTGGGGGGTGTGGAACACCCTCCAGTACTTATAGCAGGATATGCTCACCCTCAGAACCCTCGGTTTACATTTTTGACTATAATTTTGACAGTTAATTTTCAAAGTAACGCAAAAGTTGCTGCTAAACTCGAAGCAGTAAGGCACTTAAATATATGTTTCTTTAAGCTAAGATTTAAACTTCCCTCACTTTTGCTTAAAAATTCAAATTTCCCGGTTTTTCCTGGCGAAATTTGTAAAATTATAAACTCCCTTATTTCTCCAAATTCTGCGATATGTACTGGAGGGTGTTCCACACTCCCAAACCCCCCGGTTTACAATTTTGACTTTATATTTTTATAATTATATATATATAATCATAATCCTTTTTACCTATAAGGTGTAGGGTGTATAATTATTATAAATTAAATTAATTATAAATTATTATAAATAAATTAAAAGTAAACCGGGGGGTCTGGGGGGTGTGGAACACCCTCCAGTACATATCGCAGGATATCCATACATTTAGAATATTGGAAAAATATTTTTAGTCCTAATCTTAGTTTAATATAATTTTTGGATGTTAAAAAAAATCGACCAATCAGAGTGTTACTTTTTTCACCAAAAAATTACACGCTGGATGAGCAGGAGCAGCGTGCTGGGATTTTATATATTAGGATTATTCATTATTTTATTTTTCAAATATTTTTAGTCTTAATCTTAGTTTAATATAATTCTCGGTTGGTAAAAAAATCGTCCAATCAGAGTGTTCCTTTTTTCACCAAAAAATGACACGCTGGAGCAGCAGCGTGCTGGGATTTTATATATTAGGATGAAACGTAAAAAATGAATGTACGCTCATCACGTGAGAACGACTTACCGATTTGGCTGATCTTTCTTTCATTGTGTTTGTAATTGACAGGAGAAGGTTTCTATGTAATAATATTTAGGAGAATCTTATTCGAAACAGATTTTAGTACAGATTTTGGTCATAGTTTGTGACGCGCATGAATAGGTTAACGAGATTCTATTTTAAATGTGCATTACAGGGTTAATATCATTTTTCTTCTCCATCACTGTAGAAACGTCCCCCTCTCCCCTCCCAAACCCGTCGCTCTAGAGCGGGAGACTTTCTATTACTTATAGAGGAATGAATAATGAACATTTCGTGGCAATTAAACCGTTTATTTTTTGGATTTCCCGGATTTCTCCAAATTTTACTGTACTAAACTGCCATCCCTAGCTTTACATATTTTTTTGATAATGTTATATTATTTTACTATTTAATATTATAGCATCGCAAAACTGTTTGTTTCTGCCAATTAATTAATTAAAACTTTAAATTTCAAGAGAAGAGTCATAACTAAAAATCCTAGAATTTGTATTAATTTCAGTACAACATAGTATCTAGTAATTGCTTTAGTTAACGTTTTTTACTTTATTGTTGAAACCTATCCTTAAGGCTTTTACGAAACAATGCTAAAGTTTTGTTATAATTTTATGCATTGACGAGGTATTATTCCTATGTAATAGGAATTAAATACAATTTATATTGTTTAAAATAGTAGATAGATTGATTGTAGTTTACGAATTTCAGTATGTATCAGAATATAGTGGAATCAGTATTTCAGAATAACATGACGACAGAAGTCCAAAAGCAGTGCAAGCAACAACATTTTTACCCTTCTTGTTCTGCAACAGGATTCGCCACGTTGTTATTTAAAATCTAATCAAGGATTACCTTTTAGTAGGTGTACTTGGAATTTGCAAGTTTTTTAAATAAAATTTCGAGTGAAATTGCTTTCTGTGTGGGTTTTTAATAAACATTACGGGTTAGGCAGACCCACGATACCAAGCCTTCCAAAAGCTATATTAAATTTTTTTAACAAGGTTTATTTTAATTAAATTACAAAAACGTGTATTTCCACGTAAATATTTTGTGTGTAAAAGTCAAAACCTGTAAACCACACTACCACACTTTTATTTGTCTAATTTGGTTTGCAAGATTTTGTTCCAAATATCACATATTTTATGCTGTTTGCATTGCAATTCGACTATATTGCATTTCTTACTGTTTATTTTAGACAATATTTTTAGGCATAAAGTTTTTATTTTCTCATAAAACAGTTATATTTTTCGTTTTATTTACTATCGGCCAACATTTGAAAAGTTTATTTTGCATTCAAATGTTTAAGCTGTAACTAAAATTTTTATAATGCTAAGTATACAATTTAAACATATCGCTTCTACTTACTTTAGTGTCACAATGATTAATTCTTTGTCAAGCACTGAGACGAGATATCATATACTAAAAGAGGGATGATGTGCGAAAGCTTTTTGAAAGAAATGGCGGTACTTTATTTTACAAAAAACCTAAATCTTTTTAATATAATGGTTATTATTAAACTTGTCGTGCTAAGGGTTTTCACTTTTTGGTAAATGTGTGCCTTGGCATTTATGTTTCATAAAAGCATAATTTAGCTTTTTATGCTATGTAATTTATAAATAATATATGTGCATTTTGATTAACCGGGCAATATTGAACAGGTCAAAGTATTTTACTAATATCATATAAAAATTGAATGCAATTCTACGATGCAAGTCAAAAACAAAAATTTTCTAAACTCAATTAATAGGCAACGAAGAGATAAATTGACTTGGGTTTGACGTTAACATTTAATCTTATTATTTCTTAAAGAATTTTGACTTACTTATAATAAAAAATAAATTGTATTGTATGTAGAAAAACTTTATTCCAAGTATTAACAACAAATGGAGTTCCTTTCTGTTGATAAAACTGAAAGACTTATTGGTCAAATTTTAAGGATAATAGTCCCTATACAATATGTTTCACTGAACAAGACGCAAAATCGATACTCTCATTTTGTAACAATTTTTCAGCTTTAGTCAGAAATTACCTGACATTTTTTTCATAGGTTCCTACAGCACAGCTCATTTCAATTAAATCGTGAAAATTGTTAAATCAAAATAAAGTTAACTTCAGTTGAACTTGGGTTACCCTTCTTTCTAATTAATTATCTTTATACGCAGTATTTTCAAAAAAACGAACCGTTATTTTAATATTCTACAAGATTAATTTTATTACCAGCATTGAACGTTAGTTTGAGATATTTGATGCATAAATCGTTCTTATATCACTAGCTGATTGGTAACGATTTGTTGCATATACATCAATGGATTTTCTCAAGAGACGATGCTCATCTGCTTAATAGCTCGAAACCTAACTTTTATTATGACTATCTGAATTATCTGCTCCTTTTAAAGTAACAGTGTTGTTTATGTTTCGTTTCAATTAATCAGGCATCTTCAGATCACCGAAAATTAAAAGTTTGAAAGTAAACGGTTTGGTGGATAAAAAATAAATGGAGCAAGGGATCCTTAAAGGATATGAGGTAACGGTGATTTAATTACATTTTAAGTTATCGTAAGTAGGCAAATATTGGTAGTAAGGAAATTGCTAAAAATAATTAATAACTTTCAGGTTTTGGCACATGCAAATTGGCAAGTTAATGTAAATATTAAGATTATATGAGTTTAAAATTCCTTTTATGCGAATTTTTAGCGGGTTCAAGTAAATTTTTTCATTATCTAGCTTAGCTATAAAAAGGATGTGCTAATGAAAAATTCAAAGCCACTTCTGAAAAGCGATAAAAAGTTTTCTTGAGTGGTTTCTCTCTGGTTTTGTTACTTTATGGACTACTAAATCAAATAACCAGTATTTAATGTTAATATTAGATTATAACAGGGTTTTATTTGGCAAATTAATTCGAAATCTTTCCGCGAGCATAATTTTGGTGAAAACGTCGACACGAAGTAGGTAATACAAACGTCAATATAATAAAATAGAAAGGTACGAGTGTGTTACAATAAATCTGTTATAACAACAAACAAATCGATTGGGCATTGTAGGCAAGCTTAAAATACCAGCCGAGGACCTGTAAAACTCAAACAAAACCAAAAATTTGTTTCCAAGCCAAATACAGATAATAACAATGTGTGTTCGCTCACACAGTGATATAAATTTCTCTACATGCGAAAATACCACGCCACAGTGAGTTCTGGTGATAACGTATGATAAATGGACAAATTAATTGGTACTGCACCGCCTTCTCTTTCTGGCCCAATTGCTTTAATTTATTCTCTTCTCCCTCGCCTTTCCGCCGGACCCAACGTCTTATAAATTTTAAATTACGCTTCTCAATAATTACAATCTCACATTACCCTACCCTTAATAAACTTCACCCTTGCATCCTTAAAGAAACAACAAAAATTTTCAACTACGACGCTTCCAACCATTATTGATTATTCTTATCCATAATTTTTGTTAATTAGGTATATAAATTAAACTTTTAAACTAATATTTAATTTTAAAACTTTGAAAATTTATAATTTAATTACTTTAATATCCTTAATTACTTAAATTAATGACACCCTATTTCGCACAACATTGCACAAAAAGTAATTGCAAAATTTTTTCGACAAATTAAAAAGGACGTCCGCTAATTTTAACTAATGATAAAAAAAATTGATTTTGTGAATGTAACTAAACTCCGACGCTTGCAACATTTAGGGACACTTTATCTTAATATTATTGTGACACAATGCATAATACCTCTATTACAGCTTTATGATTTTGTTATTTCCCAAGTGAGTTTTTTAATACGAACACAAAAATACAAGATAAAATTTGGATAATTGTAGTATTTTTAGCTCTTTATTACTTTACGTTTCGTTTGCTACCAACTCTATGCTACCTAGACAATCGGGACCCGTCTGAAATCAACTTTGCATCTGTACCCACCACGTAATGTAATCCTTGATTTCCAATCTCACGCGGGCTGGATTCGTAATCTGCTTCGCCTGAAACTTATGGGAAAGACAAAGGGAACAGCTCCATTACTTATCCCCTAGCGCAATTATCATAGCTATTTAGCTGGATAATCACCAACCCATAGTAGATATAAGACGTTACATTAAGAAGGAAAAGATTTCGGGGTAGATAATTTGTTTTAAATTTCAAAACAAACTAAATTTAAATTTGAAAAAAATCACTCTTTCCATATGCCAAGTTTCTATTATGAAAATTAAAAAATGGTATCATTACGAGGAATGAAAGATAAACGGCATTTGTTTCAAATTCGAGTACTTAATTTATTTAAATTTCGACTTTTTTAAACTTCAACCTAAATAAATATTTTATTCGCAGTTGAAGTTCTACCTTTTTGCATTGCAAATATGGAACGTTGATTGCGGTGAGCTAATTTTAAAATCTACATCACATAACATTATAGGTTTTAATTTTCCCTTGAAAAATTAAATTTCTTGAAACTTTTTTAGCTAAAGACTAAAACAGCAAACGCACAACATATCTGCATATCTGCTTTTAAACTAAAACATCATAGATTTCGATATAACGAAGGTCGCCACTGCACTGTAGTAAATAAAAATGGCTGAAATTAAATCAGGAAGTAATAGGATCTAAACCCAACCCAATTAAATTATTGAGGTCCAGCAAAGTATAACTTTGATCGAACTAATCTTACAGAATCTGTTGTTCCTCTTTATTTAAAGCGTCGGACGTGAAAACAAAATAAAAAATAAAATTATTCGAGATTGAGAATAAATTATTGAGGCAATCTATTCAGTGATATAACACAAAACAATTTTTTACATGTCGGTCGAAAAAATTAAGTTAACACTAACGTAACATTCGATCGTCCAGGTCCGTAAATCTACCCTTATTGATGATTTTCAGCGGATAGGTAATATATCCAACGGTAAAAGGGATGGTAACCTCTTGATCTTCTATTGTATAACGTCGACTTTAAGTTTCGAAATAAAATTATTTGAAATCCAGTTGTGATCTGCGTACATAAAATGTTATTAGACTAAGATGTAAAGAACTGTATTGTCAATGGAATTATTGTTGTTCATCGAGGAAGGAAGGTGAGCGGCAGGGGCCGTTAGGTCAGGATGTGTAGTTGCTCCAGGGTTATATAATGTATTTATGCATAATGTAAAATTTCATAACAGCGAGCTTTGTGTTTATTAACCAAGAGGTATTTTGCAAATGTTAATTTCTCATCGTTTAATCTATGGATGTAGTATATAATTATTACATGTATTCTGCCTCAAAAGTTTTCCGGTAAACTTAAAGTACTTTTGGTGACATTCACATCATATTACGAGGTTGTATCCCACCAAACTGCAAAATACTCAAAATATTATTAGATTTATTTCAACATTTTTTGATGTAAAAAATCAAAAATTTGATCCTAATAAGGTTTAGCTTTAGAAAATTTGGTTTTACCTGGCATTCGTCTTCGTCAATAAACTAAAAAGGACACGGGATACCTTAGAAATGTTAGATAAAGTTTAAGTTTACTATTGTGACTACATTGATACTTTCTGTTCTGAAACTTTTCAAGAGGTGAAAGTAATGATAAAATTCCGGAAAGATTAGTTTCCGGTTGTTCTTTCTTAGTACCGTATATTTCATGTCATGAATGAAAGCATTACACAATGTGATAAAACCATCTAATACACACAGCATTTTGTATTATACCAGGCGATTTATGGAGTAATTGTTGGATTCTATGTCAGAAAATTTAATAACGCAAAGTAGAAAGTATAGCAATATATGGAATGGTACATTGTATCTTCCTATATTCATTTATAATTAATTGTTTTCACAAAATGATAAGAAAATCTTACTTGTCCAATTCGGTCTATCAATATCCACTTAAATCCACTTCGAATTTGTTTAGCAAATTTACTGCGCAGTGATTTATATAATAATATACTTTATGTAGATCCTGGAAGCTTTAATTATGGTAGGAACTTTAGATTTATCAATAAATACGTAAGACCTAAATCAACTATGAATTGTATAAATTCTAATAATTTATGTCTGTAATTGATTTACGTGGAATTCTAATAGTATTAACTATTCGCTATGAATATATAATATCTTTCTGCTGTAACTTTATCTACACAATTTCACTATATGTTTACTATAATATTTTAGTGGAGAACTATAATTCATTGTAATACCAATACTATGCTAGTATTCAGAAACGGTCGGTTTTAATTTTGACAAAAGACACTTTTGCACACCCTGTATTATGCAAAAAATGGATAAGAATATTCAAACCTCGGGCTCAAGAATAAATCAATTTATAAAAAATTTAAAATAAATCTAAAAAGGTTAGCTATCTTCCGCCTATAATTTATTCTAGCGCCAATTTCAATGATCTATGATTTATGTATGAGCAAAATACTTCCCTTAAAGCTACTGCGTTTTTTATTATTTACCTTTTTAAAGTTACGATTTAAATTTTACTCGAAAAAACCGAATAATCAATTTTTATAAAGTCTGCCGTCATTTAGTTACCTACCCTGCAATGTTGCAAATTGCGGTATTAAATTTAGTAGGTGTCGTTTAGGTGCAGTATTAGCATTTTAATTGTTACGTAAATTAGAAAGACTTTGAAATTCCAAAAACAGTTAACGATAATTAGAGCAACATAAAACTCTAAAATTTATGCTTATGGAGTGCATCGAAAATGTGACGGATCCAGTACGCTCATCTTCCACTCACATTTTCAATTATTTCGCAAGAGCATTTTCAGTGGTCCTTCCATTAATGCACATCAGTTACAGAAGATTATTTAGTTCAAGCATAATTTTTTTGTTTATTTACCCAATAGAAGAGCATTGGTAATGCTGAATATCATGTTTGAGCAGAATAAATGAACCTCAATTCATTTGTCGAGGAAACGCAATATGAATATTGATTGTGAACCTAAGCATCTGGCGGTAGCAGTTTAGAAACTATCTCACGACTTTCATTGAACGCTTTTATGCTTACATTACCATGGATAAGGTATGTTGGGTTCAGTTTTAATTAAGAATAAGGCGATTTTATCATCTTGTAGTTTAAATATTCTAATACACTTCCAGTAGTGTTGAAAACTTTCTAATTACATTTTCATATTTCACTATCGATCACCAAACTCATTTTAAATTTTGCTGCTATATTGACAGACAAATTTTCTATTTTCTTTATCCAACATTTTTGTTTAGATGTTATCGAAAAGTTTCCCTTTTAGATTTGTCTCTTGCAAGTCTTGATTAATGTTTCGCAGTTGGCGAATTTCTTTTTTATTAAATTATGTAATATCTTAATGTGTTTCGTATCACAGCCAGAAGCAAACAAAATTTGAAAATTATCTACGTTGGTGTGTAATATTTTTGAGACACAATTTGGTTTTCCTTCGTGCGTCTTTTTACCACAACGTTTCGCTCTGCAATCCGAAATGTAATTATACCAAATCGCTTTTTGCACTTGCAATGTTGAACTTTCAACTTTGAATTTCGCGCCTCCAATTTCCAAACATTTCGATTTTTTAAAACTGACCGGTCGGAAAGTGCTCACTTTCCATGTTTTGTTTTTCTTCGGTTAAGCAAAAATCACGTTGTTATTATTAAATGCTAAACAATAAACTATGTAAATTGTAGCAAAGCCAACCTTCTCCCAATTAATTTAAATTAAGAATTGGCAAACTGTAACATTGACAATTTGTTCGGTTTTTCTTTGAAAATCAATATCGGCTTAATACTTCTCCGATAGTTAAGTACCAAATCATTTTTATTTAAGATAAGAATATGATAATGAGATACATTGAAGGCTTTTCTTTTTTCTTTATTGAATATTTTGCGCCATGATAAATTGTTTCTTAATTTGATAAATTGTGCTTTATCCTATTTTTTCTTAATATACGTCACTCGTTTAAGAAAAGAAGTCATCTGTAATGTTTACGAAAGAGTTTTTTTAAGTGAGGTTGATGGAACGCATTAGAAAAATCGTTCGTTATACAATTAAGTAACTTTTAAAAATTTCCAAAATTAATTAATTGCGTTTCACTTTCAGCATTAAATTGATGAGGTAACAACATTTTAAGTAAATTTATTGGATAAATTTTGAGTGCAAAAGAATTTGTACTTCGTGTTTCTTAAAATTAGCTTCAAGTCCCGATTCGGATGGCCATATTTCAAGCTAGTTAACTGATGGCTGCGATTCGGTACTTCGACTGGAATTGGTGGAATAAAGCTGGGGAAGCTTTGATCGGGTAGCACGTTTTCAATCCTGGGGTGACATAAACTTTTTTTAATTTCCTCCAGCATACAAATTGAATGTGACTCGGGTTTGTTAGCTGCTCCACCCTGTACACTGTTTACACCTGAAACCATTGCATATAGAAATCAACCCTTTATTTTATATTTAAATAAATGCAAATTTCTATGTAACTAACATAATAATTACATTTTCCACGGAAAATGTAATGCTTTACAATTTGCATTCTATTTGTGTTCGACTAATACACTTGAAGTGTGCACTAAATAACTTAAAGCTCCTGACAAATACAAACGTGAATTTTTGTTCAACTACACGTGCTTTGCAATTTTAATTCTATATCGTTCTCGAGATCTCAGTTTATACTAATTAATTGTAATTATTTTATTACTTTGATGTTCAAATTTTAATTAATATCACAAAGAGAATCTAGGTAGCCTCGATACCGGTAAACGAAAAGTTATGAAATTCTTTTTATGGATTTGTTGTGAAAATTGAAAATTTCATGATTTCTAAAAAGAAAATCTCATGTTTCCAAAAATAAATTATCCAAGATAAAACCGACGAAATTTTTCATTCTGGTTACACAATTTTGTAAAATAAATTTGAAAAGTTCTTATCTGTAATTGCTAATTTACTATTTTTGAAGCTATAGTCAAAAACTTTTAAAATTACACGAAACTGAGAACATTAACTAAAGCAATTAAGTTAAAAAATTCTATGTAGTGCAAAACCAGCGTCCAACAAATTGTGACATATCGAGATAATAGTGGCAGTGCCTAATTATGAGATCCCATGGGCTTCGCCATTATCTAAAGCTGAACCAAGTCCACTAAAATTTATTTACATATAAACAATTTGCTTGTTGCTTTTTAAACCTAACTACCCAAGTTTATAACGTTTAAAATTCAAAATACATTACTCCTTTATCTCATAAAAAACAGAAGTTTTAAAAGTCAAATGATGAAAGAAACAACAACTTGGTGAAAACAAATGTTAGGGAAAGAAGTGACCTGGAATGGCTGGATAAGATCCACTGACGCGTCTTATTATTTACGACATGTTTATTGATTTTTTTATTTGACTTTTTAAAAATTTGTTAACTCTTTTGCAAGACGACTCCGCTAGCCGTATAATATTGACAAATTTTTGTTTTCATTTGTTAATTTTGAACTTGAACGGACTTGAAAAATTGAAGTTGACGGCAATGACATTTCCCTCGTGTTATGATTTAGACTATTTTGTTATTTCATATTTTCTATTCAGTCGAGTAAATATTTTCGTTTTCAACATAATTTTTTTTATAAAATTTGAAAATTCTGAAATGTAAATCAGCTTCGATTTTTCCTCCCGTTTCTCTATTTTTTTACTTCGAATTTTCATAACCTACTATCGATCGAAAGTATACTTTTATAAATTTAGGGAAAATTGAAATAGAAATTATGTTTGGTTTGAGCTTTCAATGAAAAATTTAATTTCTAGTTGGATTAGGTTGAGCCGTCTCTTTCGCCGGAATTTTTTTTTTAATAGAAAATGCAAAAAGTATATTATATGAAAATCGCTCTTTCCGTCTAAGGGTCTATTTCACCCACGTCAGTTGAAAATTTAATTTGCGCACCAATTTAAAATGTCCTTTTAAGCTGGAAGATCGTTACAGCAACCTCATTTAATTTAAATGAGCTATAAATTTATATTTTAATAAAACCACGAATGTTGACCATTTACGAAAATGTCTCTTAGTACGTTTATAAGAAATCTGGCTCTTGATACGTTTTTGCTAAGAAATATTAAAATTTAAATAAACTTATTTTAATAATTAGAATAAAATAATAATCAAAAACAAATTTCTTTAATTTTAATTATTAAAATTATTTTCATTTATGTGTTAAAAACTTAACAAAGCGTTTGTTCTGCTGATTAATTTATGGTAATAATATGAATGAAATGTTAACAGTTTCAAAGTTAACACTGAAGCAGTCTGCTTTAAATGAGTAATTTTGGTTTAAATAAATATCAACTAAGTAGGATTAATTTCGATTTTTATGGAGATTGCTTATAATTTCAATCACATATTTTGTATTTTCTTCAAAAATAAACAAGGACAGATTAAAAGTGGCAATAAATCAATCATATAATATCTATTTATTAAAGCTGACCAATCAATTGGTGCTTCGAGCAGTCCTGTATCTCAGAGAAATGGCAATCGAAAAATATTTCTTTACACTGTTGACTAATTTGATGTAAACTCGATATCGGATGCCGTTCATTCAAAATGGCAGAAAACTTGGGCAAGTTATTTCCTTTGAAGCTGTTTCTTTCGCCATACCGACTACGACTTTGCTCAAAAATATGAGATCTGGATTCCAGCTTCGTTTTCACACGTCATTATTGCAGGTGTTCAACAGTTACATCTACTATCTATTTCCACTCACCTTTGCACAGTTTCTATGTTTTTCATGACTTAAGTAAATAAAATTAATTAAACAAAATTTTGCTTTCAGTATTATTTCAACATTATAATAAATTTTCATTAGTTTTAATTACCAAACTTGGTATTTACGCCTACAAGAATGAAATTTTTTGCAGATATTCAAATTTTCCCAAAATAGACGAAGGAAAATTTTCTGAAATAATTAAATTGAAAAGCTGGATATTTAAAACCTACGCCATATAGTTAGCTGTAACTTATTTCCTAACATTCCATTCTTGTCAACCCATGTCAATCTCTCACTTTGCTAGTCAGGTTTACTAAATTTAAATCCCAAAACGGAACGGTTACCAAACTGATTATCAAAAATGCCCCATCAAATTCTCTAAGCTCAAAATTACGGATTAGAATTTTCATTTCGATCCATTTGCTTTAAAGCTAATTTGTTTTGGTCTAAAATATTTTTTTGATGCTGCAAATCAAGGGTATTGTATTATTACCGCTGTGAAAACAAATTTACTGCAAAAATCAATTTTAATAAGCTAATTTGGTATGTATTCATGAAAGGATTTCTTCCTACTAATAACTGATAATCATGAAATGTTTTATAAGTCAAATAAGAAATTTCGATGAAAATTTGCTTGAACAAAAGAATATAAAAGATTGATAGCTAAATGACCTAAAGCAATTTTAAGTAAGCCGGTGACCGGAGGCTACAGGATTAAGCTGAAAAGATAATTAGTGCGCTCTATTTACATTATAGTAAATTACTCTTTTTCAAAGGCTTTTCTGGAATGAAAGACACTTTGAACTTTTTGATATTTAATAGGTATTTAAAGAGTGGGTCCTTTTCACTTTAAATTCAAGTAGTTAAATTTATTTTATTTTAAATAAGTTGTAAAGTTAAATAACTAGTTGCTGGTATAGAGCTGGGCAGAAGTATATAAATTCTTTTGCGTTTGTTTATATTTAATAATGAAATTTGTTCTATATTATTATCTGAATTAATTATCCTAAATTTATACGTATGATATTTTAGGTCAACCAGATAAAGGTTTCGAGTCTGCAAAGGATACAAAAACCCTTGTTCAGTTGTTAATCAGGCGCAATGGATGATATGTTTTAACAATATTACTGTGACGAGGACTAACAAGGTGGACTATTTGAAGTGGCTGGCGGCTGCGGTATAATTTCTAGCAAATTTTATTTAAAATTTTTATTCTGCCGATAAAAATTCCACTCGGATCAAACACATAGCAACGCCTGTTCTATTAGATTTCGTTGCAGGGTAACTACCTACGAACACTTTTAAAACCATAAGCTGACACTTTTTTATTCTTGATACAAGTAAAGTAAAACAATTTAATTTGTCATAAATTATTTTTACTTATTATATCACATTAAGCCTACATTAGCAAAAACTTTTTCCCATAAGATTGTTAATTAATTAACGTCCACATTACCGACAATTTATAACCTTTGTGTAAAGATCATTCATCACTTAAGATTTATAGTATAGTTGAAAACGGTCATTCCGATCGATCACTTTGTACCTTTTAGTTTAAAAAGCTCAAAGCAAAAAATATATAATTTGTTCCAGAATATGTACACAAAGCTTTTTTAACTAAACGAAATAAACTGATAGCAGGTAATTGAGCGAGAAACGCATTTTTTTTATAAAACAAAGTTCAAAATAAATATAATCAAGGATGATATCACACGAAAAAAGTAATTTTGCAGAAATACGTTTTTATTAAAATACTTTAGGTATTTCATTTAAAAAGCGCTTACCTTAAGATTATGAATTACTTTTTCATCGTATTTTTAAACATGTTTTGAGTTGTGAAACATCCTTAGCAGGATTTCGAAGCATATGAGGTTGGCCGAATTAAAAATGTATTTATGTTTTACATCAGAGTGTTAATATTTAGCGTTATGTTAATAATATAACCGTTTTTGACGAATGTGTACATTTTAACGACTGTGCTTTTTGAAGTTTACCATATTTCCCTTGTGATTTTGCTTTAAATTGAGTTATAAATTTTTAAAGGTTTTTCACATTCTCTAGAGCAAAGACAAAGGAGAGGGTATTGAGTTATTGTTATTTTTATATTTTTAGTATCAATTGCAATAATTTTGAGTTGTGAAATAATAAAAAACAATGAGCGCTTTTTTCCGGAGAAACTTTTTAAATTGGAAAGAAGTTTCGTTAAATATTTATGTTCTTGATGTAATTTTCTTTAGAATGAAGCTTTAACCTCATCCGGATGAATCTCAAAAATTTGCTATTCAAAGTCACCTAGAATAAACCTTTGCTTGACTTATTGTTATGAATTTTTTCGCAAGTTAGACCTGTTTTATGAAATATTTATAACTCCTCTTCCGTATAAAATATTGCCTAAATTATTTTTTGGTCATAAAATGTTATATTAAAAAGACAAAGTAGGTACAGATTTTGCACGCACGTGACATATATTCGCGATTTTAGGTTCTTTCAAAAGTTGAAGCTCTGAGCGAACACCTAAACTATTATTTCTATCTTTTTTACCTATATAATTTTCTCAATTTTATAGAACCAAGTGCTTGTAAGTAACAGCTCTAGGAATGTGATTATATTCAAGAATAATGTAAAATAGCTTATAGCAGATTTTATTGTCTGTTTCGAAAGTCGATTTTTGAATGGCAAAACGTATGGAAATGCCATATTTCACATTTACATTTTATGTTGTGGGAAAGTAAAATATAAAAATTGAGGTTAATCGAGCAGTTTGATATGTTGCAGTGTAAGTGCTAAACAATTTACGTTATAGGAACGGTAAAATTTTGAGCTTTATCTAACATAATTATCTTAAATTATAAATACTGATATTAATTGTAAGCACCAGCTGCTGAGCGACTGGAGTGCTCGTTAATATTAAGAGAATCCTTGTGTTCACACTAGGCCCCGTCATCTTTCTCTAATATATTATTAAGCCATATCTTGTGAATTGGTTCTCCTTTATCTACCTTTTCTTTGTATCGTATCATTTTCCACCTTTTGCCGCAACTCATTAGTGAGTGTCTTTACTTGGCAGACGTTGTACGTATTCACTAATTAAAAGACGCTAAATTAATAGTGTTAATTTTAAAATAAAATTACAAGAGCAAATCAAAATTTCGTTTGTCATTTGATTATATTTAGAATTTCAATATCATTAAACACTATGCGTTATTCAAAACCTTAAACTTAAAAGGTATCATCGTTGCCATTATTTCCGAAATAATTCCTAGTCTTAACAATAATTAAAATTTGACATGATAATATATAAAAAGGATTCTCCTGAGCAAGCTCTAAGCAGCTGTAGTAACTTTGAGAATTAGTGTTCGACTAAACTTAGATAGTTAAGGTGGGTGTCACTAATGAAATGGGACATTAATGATTCCTTTTTGTTGTAAAAGCAACCTCAACTTACTGAAAGCTACTATTAGTTCATTAATAATTAATAAAATAATATTAATTGTATTATAACTGCATAGAATGCAACAATTCGGTTTAGAACTTTTCGCCGTCGCCGTTCCGCCGCTTTTGGAAATTTAGTAGGTACATTTCGCCCAGTATTGTCACATGTTTTAAACATAACTGATTCCGCCGATTCATATCCGCTGAGATAAGATTATAATTTCAGGAAAGTCCTTGTTAAAAGTAGGGTAAATAATTGATAAATAATTAAGCTCTAATCACAAATTTATCTATGGATAACTCAGTATTAGCCAATCTGCTTGCATAAACCGTAGTTATTCCTGAGTTTACTCTGACCCTAACTTTATACAACTCCCCTTTAGAGTTAACGTAGAACTAGAAACTTAAAAATATAAAATCAAATATAGAATTGCATCTTAATCTATTAAATCCCAGCACGCTGCTCTTGCTCCTGCTACAGCGTGTCATTTTTTGGTGAAAAAAACACTCTGATTGGACGATTTTTTTACCAACCGAAAAATATATTTGTCCAATATTAATCCAAACCGGGAAATTCGAATTTTTAAACAAATATAATGGAAATTTAGCCTTCGACTAGAAAAAATTAAAACTTGGAAAGCATATTTATTTAATTAGCTTAACTCTCTGTGTTATTTTAAAAAGTTAATTAAAAAATTATTATAAAAATATGTTAGGTCAATGGTGACAATTCGGCTATTGACATCAATGGCCGGATAATAACGTCAATGCCCAGTTTAGTTGGGTATTAACCTCATTGACCGGTCATTGACGTCTATGACCATGCATTTTGGGCGATGTTTAAAATTTCATATGTAGTTTTTACGTCATTGTCCGGGAAATGACGTTAATACCCAATACAGGGAGGGCTATGATAAAACTACTATTCTATAGATTCCATATTCTATCACTCTTAGTGATAGCCGTCACATACAGTCGAAGTGAATTGATTTTGGAGATGCTTTTAGTGAGTATGCGAGCTTTTTTTAAAAGCTTTTTAGAGAGCTCCAGGCGCTCCATGCTGTTTTGGGTGGCGCAACCACGGAAAATCACGAATCCACCGTAAAACAAATTAATTAAATTAAATTAATTCTTCCTCCGGGCCGTGTTGACTGATGCAACCACGACGAATCACGGATCTACTCTAAAATGAGTTTACGATTGTCTATGCACTTATGAAGTTGTGAAAAGGGCCGAGTTGCTATCATTTGTACGGAAAAACGCGTAAACGACAAATAAAAAATGAAGTGCATTGCCATTTTGGTGTTCATTATAAATAAACAGAAAATAAACAAAATTATAAATTCCCAATCTTCTCCAAGTATATTCTGAAAGAGTGGAAATTCTGCAATATGTACTGGAGGGTGTTCCACACCCCCCAGACCCCCCGGTTTATAATTTTGACGACATAGCTCATTTACGCTGGCTATTAACGGCATTGGCCGGTCAAAGAGATTAATGGCCAGCGTAAATGAGCTATGACGTCAAAATTGTAAACCGGGGGGTCTGGGGGGTGTGGAACACCCTCCAGAACATATTGCAGAATTTCCACTTTTCTAGAATTCTTGGAAAGGGAATTTATAATTTTTCAAATTTCGTCAGGAAAAACTGGGAAATTTTAATTTTTAAGCTAAAATAAGGACAATTTAACCTTCGGCTAGAGAATATTAAAGCTTGGAAAAGATTTATTTAAGTGCCTTGCTGCTCAAAGTTTAGCAGCAACTTTTTGCGTTACTTTGAAAATGTTGAAAAACGGGGAATCCCCGACTAACAGGAAACTAAATGTGCCGCTAAAAAGGAGATCTGATCCACCGTCTATAAAAGTTTAATTTAAATTATAGTTACTTGATTAAAAAACAGTTTCTTGAATATTCTTAATTGTAATCAAATGCATGAAAATGTATTGAAAATTTGGAAAGCGTCATATGAATTAATGGTTTTATTTATCATATTATGTCATTTAACTGTGATACAACAAAAATATCTGTATTCATTATAGGAACAGAAGAAACCATAAAAATAACAACTTGAGGAACAAGTATCATTCGCCCTAGAAGTTTCCGAGAGAAAACGGATAAAGTTCACAGTAATTAAGAAAGGCTAAAAATTCCGTAGATAAAATTGGGGTCAGAATCGTATGTTTTTCTTAATTAAAAGCGAAAAACCTTTTTGTAATTATGTAAAAAGTGTGCTTTGGGTTTACTGTTCTTTTATCTTGGTTTTAACAACTGCATTTAATCATGAAAGACCTTTTTTAAATTTTAATAGTGTATGTTGACGTTGCACAAATAACTATAGTTTTAAATAAATTTTTTGTAATTAAAAGCTTTAAACTGGGTAAATTACAGAATACTTAAATTTTAATAGATTTAAATAATATAATAAATTATTATACTGTATGGACTTTGTAATTTTGTATATGAATACAGTTAAACAACAGGAATTGACTAAAATGTTGCCAAAAACATATTTGCGACTTAATAGCTCGAGACCGTAAGGACCCGGATTTTTTTTAAAATTAAGTTAAGAACATTTGAGTTAAAACAAAATTTGCTATGTGTAGATTTATGTAGCCTAACTTACAAAACAGACAAACACAATCCACAAATATGATCAAAGAGTCAAATCAAAAATTTTATAAAAATTGCATGTCTCAATTAGTAATTATGTAATTTCTTTTTAATATTTACAATTTTATTATTAAAGAATAAAAACAAGAGAATTAAAAACCTAATTCCTGAATCTCCTTGATACTGCATCGGGACGTGAATGTGAACCGCGCTTATCATCTCGATTTCTCGAACGCGAGCGATATGATCGTCTTGTTCTTTCACGACTTCTTCCTCTGTTTTTACTACGACGACGTTGTCCACGTGATCTTATTGGCCTGTTATTTCGTTCAGTGGAACCAGAAGCTTCTTTGTCGCTATCACTTCCAGTCACCGACGTAAGATTTTCTCTCGATCTGTTATTTAAATTTTCTTCTAATTCCTTCAATTTTTCTTCAACGAATATATATCCTAGATGTAGCTTTCCTCCAAAATGATCAGCTAGTCGTCTATCGTTATCCTGTGCGCCTAGAAGAGATGTGCAAACTTCGCACACCCTCATTTTCTGTTGCTGGTATTCCAAAGCTGGTATAGCAGTTTTGCATTCCAGTTCAGCTTCTTTTTGTTTCTTAACTAATTCTTCAAGTTCTTCGGTAGCTTTTAAACTATCTTCAACTAAACCTTGTTCACCTAACCGCTCCGCCTCTGCTATTTTCGCTTCTATTTGGTTTTTGAGTTCTTCAACTACATTTTCTTTTTCGGCCAATTGCTTTTTTGATGTCTCTTGAGCTTCATCCAATTTTTGTTTGGCTATTTCGTTACGACAATCACGATCAGCTAGAAACGATTTTAAATTGTTTTGTACTTCAAAATCGTATCGACACTCTTTGCTGGCTTGTGCTTTTTCAAAGTCAGTTCTCAGTCTAACGTCGTGAATACGTCGACAGCGACCGAAACTAGCACGCGTCAATTCAAAAATTTCGTGGACACAACAATGCAACAGAAAGGGTTTACATACTCTTGAATCAGTAAATTTTATTCTATTTCTATCATCATCTCTTGCGTTCCCATCAGTACCCATCAGCTTATCCAGCATAGCACGCATATGTTCTGAGGCAGACATATTTGATTTGGTAATTTGATATTCTAAAAAAATGTTGCTGCTGTTTTATTTATATAAATAAATTAAATTACCAACTAAAAACTAATTTAAATATCGGCTTAATTTTGAGTTTCTGCTTAATTCATTTAAAATTATGTACAGTGAAGAAGCAATTTACTGTAAAATAATATCGTTTGTGTTCAGGATTGTTAACTTAATTAAAGCGTAATATAACAGGACGTGATATTATTTCTGTTTCCATTTCAAGATCATCTTAGTTATGAATACCCTTACAGAGAGACAATAAACATAGAGGGATTAAGATTGAGCAAATCTTGTTTATTTAGCAGGACATGATGAAGTAGTTTCCTCGACTGTGAGTGCGGTTTATACAAGAGGAAACTTTCTAAACATAAGTTTATAAAAATATTTTCCATTTTTTTTGTAGGAAAATTTTAAATGTGAGGCTATACCGATTTTTTGGTCGATTTTATTACTTGAAGGTTGCTACTATACCGTATTCTTTGCTTATTTATCAGACCGGCTGTAAACTTCGTGCAAGTAAATTTGAATTCTTTAGGTGGAAACGTGGAAAGTGTGTTGAATGAACAGGCGCTTATTTATGTTTGGACAATATTTGAATAAAATGTTCACCAATTATTTTGTTAAGTATTAATATTTCCAGAAATTTGGTAAAAATTCGCCATCCAAATTGTAATTCTATTTGAACTAAGCCAATATTAGCAACGATAGTTTCGAGCTTTTAAGATTTATAACTAAAATTACAAAAGTTCAAATTTATTTTTATAGTTCTGGCTGCATCCCAACAAACAAAAAGTTTAAACGTTAAATCGTTTATGTGATAGTGATAGTTTAGTTTGAAAAAAAAATTAGAAGGATATTTAAGTAATAAAATGCTTAACTATTTCTGAAAATAATTAAGTGGATTTTTGATTTTTTCATTATTTTTTGCAACTATAAGATCTACCCTGTATTTTATACCAGAATTTGTGTTGGTTTTTTTCAATTTTTAAAAAATTTTTCAAATTTGTTTTACTTTCCAAAATTCTTTTAATTTTTGTTTTGTTACCAATGTTTTCAATTTTCTTGCTGTTTTTTTTTTTTCTTGTTTTTATTATTTAAAATTTTTCTTTTAATATGTCTCACCTAAAACAAGGAGAGATTATCTAATGTTCAATGTAATGGATTGCTTTTCTAAGCCACCGGGTGGAGAGGGTTAGCTCTAGCTAATAATTTACAATGAGTGACAACAGCATAACATTGTCTCAAGGATAACAAACTCATATTAGATCATATTGAAAAATTAGCAAATAAGCAAATAGGTAAACATCCTCATTGCTCAGGGGCACAGCCTGTTATTCTTTGGTTTGGTATCACGGATTAAAGCCGAAAAATTTGGGTTGGAATAAGAGATCCAAACAAAAACAGCATGAATTTTTACCTGGGAGATGTTGCAAAATATAAATAATAAATTTTTACCGACCCTGTATAGAACGAACCTATTCTCTACGCCACGCGCCGGCCCTGAAAAACTATATTTTTGTGGAATTTATAATAATCTATTATTAAGTATTATATTATATTGATGGAGAATTTGAATTAAGAAAGCAACTATTGGTTATTTTTATTTTACTATCCTAGCTAGAATCGACATAGACATCACCAAGTACACTGTTAGTCGAGTCAACGAAGACCAAAAAAAGGTTGAATAGGGGAAATAATTTGTGTAGTCGCAAATTTTTGTACATTGGTAGAGGAGAGTGTCATGAACAACATACTAAAAGTCCTAACTTGGGGGGGGGGGGTAAGCGTTGGGGCGGGGAGGGGGTTAAACGTCACCTTTTTTCGTTTTTCTTGAGTAACTCAAAAATCGCGAAAAAAAAAATTAAACTACATAGAATTTTCTACAAAAATGGATTTATTTATTTTTCCACTAGAATGAATAGTTAGCGATATAAAAGGGGTGGAAACATCACGGATTATTAAAGATGGCATTTTAATCCTAATACAAAAAAATCCCAGCACCCTGCTGCTGCTCTTGCTACAGCGTGTCATTTTGTGGTGAAAAAAGAAACACTCTGATTGGTCGACTTTTTTACCAACCTAAAAATATATTAAATTAAGACTAAGAATATTAATTCAAACCGGGAAATTTAACCTTCGGCTAGAAAAGATTAAGACTTGAAGAGCATATTTATTTAGAAAATGAACCCAAAATAAAAATTTTAAGTAAATTTGTGGTATGTAGTATGTATTTATGGTTAAATTTAAAAAATAAGAATAATACAATACGTAAGAATTCAAAAATTAAAAAAATTAAAAAAAGACATAATTATCACATAACAGGTCTGGATTAAAAATATTTGAAATTATGAAAAATTCATAATACGATATGACGTTATTTCACGGTTATTTCCGATCTTCAGTCGTATATAATGAATAAATAATTATTTTAATTTATTTAATTACCTTACTGCTTACGGAATTTAGCAGCAACTTTCTGTGTTACTTTAAAAGTTAAATATAAAAATATAACGTTACTATTGTAAACCGGGGGGTCTGGGGGGTGTGGAACACCCTCCAGTACATATCGCAAGATTTCCACTCTTTTAGAATACTTGGAGAAGATAGGGAATTCATAATTTTACAAATTTTGCCAAGAAAAACCGGAAAATTTGAATTTTTAAGCAAAATTGAAGAAAATTGAAACCTTTGACTAGAAAATATTACAGCTTGGAAAAACATTTATTTAAGTGTCTTACTGCTCAGAGTTTATCAGCAACTTTTGCATTACTTTGAAAGTTAACTGTCGGGGGTGAACACCCTCCAGTACATATAATAAAATTCCCACTCTTCTAGAATACCTACAGAAGACAGAATAATTATAAAAATTTCTTCAGGAAAAGCTGGGAAATTTTCTGTTTTTGAGTCTTTTTCTTAAGGACCGTGGATGCCAAGTATAAATTTGGTACATCCTATGGCAAATAACAGAACGTTGTCCTAAATTAAAAGGAAGAAGAAGACTTAGATGTCGTACATACATTAATATTCGGTCTGAACCTACTTCATACAGCATTAAATAGTAATTTATGGGACTAGTGAGTAAAGATACATTTTATCCACGAACGGAAAGTTCTATCTTCCGTAAGTGGATACAAATATCTTTACTCGAGAGTCGCATATAACATTTTATCCAAAACCTGCAAGTAAAATTAAAATTTCAAAATCAAATAAAATTTGAAGTTACATTATATAATTTTACATTGACATTTTCAAACGTCAAAGTGGACTTTTATCCACTAGTGAGCGAAAAATCACTTTCGCTCACTAGTGGATAAAAGTGAGCGAAAGTGATTTTACTTGCAGGTATTGGATAAAATTCATTATTTACCATAAAAACACTATTTTTAATAATTCTCGATTTTTCCACCCCCTGTTTAACTTAAAGAAAAATTGATAACCACCTTTATTAAGGAAATTTTATGTAGTTTAATTTTGTATATAGACACTTTTTGCTAGAAGCCGCGGTTTTCGAGTTATTCAAGAAAAACTTGAAAAAGTGATGTTTGACTCCTTCCCCGCCCCAACACTCACCTCCCATCGGTTAGGACTTTAGTATGTTGTTCGTGACACTTTCCCCTACTATTTTATCCCCGTATTTTTCCTTCATTTGCTGGAGGAATAATAAAGAATTGCAAATTGAACTGATAATTCCGACCATCCGCGATGCTATCAAATTAATTCTCCACAATACCTTCCACTTGATTAGTTTCCAATTCCACTAAATTTTATATTTAGCCAATTATAATAATATCCTATTTTTCAATCTATTTTTCTGCATTCCAAGTTTATCTCAAATCATCCAATCAAAAACTCGCATCCAAAATCACTTATCCAAAGTAATCCCAACTTTGTCCAATTTCAGGACAAAATAACACCAAAACAATTCAAATTTCAAAATCTTAAACCAAATCGGTCTCCAACCGCTCCTGTGACCATCTTGGCAACAAAGACCTCGTTCAGCCGCCTAGCTGATCCAAGCTGTACTACGTATGGCGGTAAAACAAATTTTTTTGAAATATTTGCAAACTCAAAAATAAAAATCTTACTAAAATTACAAATGCAGCAATCCAATCTGGATTTTAAAACCGCTAACCGCTGTGTTTACATAAGATGAAAGAGAATAGAATGAACACTAATACAAAAAAGCGGGGAAGCAATCAAAAAGGCGTTGAAAGAAAGCTATGAAGATAAGAAAAACCGTCTTCCCGGGCAACATCTACCGGAGAAATATAGCAATCGGCAGCGCTGGAGGGTTAAAATGTTTTTCGCAAGTCTTCTCGCGTTATAGAAGACTTCTGAAGTCTAGGACTGCCAATTTGATATGACTTTGGGAGTGAAGATACTTTGAAAACACGCTATATGCAAATTTAATAATAAAAAGCACGAAAAAGCTGTTCATCATCTTTACTAATTTAAGCAAAAACTACTTAGCGTTTTAAATTATGTTACTGCTACATATAGCCATTGTGTTTTATATAAATTCACATTAATTTTGCTAAGATTCACTGCCGCTGGTATAAAACTGCTTTTTGTGCTCTTATATAAAGCGACTTGAAACTGAGAATACATAGAAAATACGCCAGAAAGATTTCCGGGGGCGATTTAGGAATCGGGAAAGGGAAAGATCGCGCCTCGTGAAAATTGGTGTTTGTGATCATTTGGTAGAAATTTCATTTTTCGGGTTTAATATTTCTGACGACATTTAAATCAACTATCCATTATATTTTAACATTTAACAAATGCTAATAATAATTAAGCGATGGTTTTGGGGTAGCAAATACAAAAGTAATATACTAATGAAAATATGTGCGCTAGTAAATCAATCAACAGAACTGCGATTCCATCAGTCGGAAATCATTCACGCTTTTCTGATCTTGTTCAGTGAAAAACTAAAAGCTTTAAAACATTAATATAATACTCATCTACTCATGTGTGACAAATTAATGAATGGTATTTCATTTATATATCAACCATAATCAAATCCCCCAACAGTTTCGACCAAGTAGCCAGCAATAGCATTAATTTTGTAATAATTTCACTGGTTTGAATTAAAAAGTAAATTCAACTAGATTTAATTACTTATTACGAACATGTAATAAATGATAAACTTATTTAAAATTAGGTGAGATGGTAGACTTACTAAGTGCTTCATAAATCAAGATAATATTCTGAGATATTGCAAGATGACGTCTCTGGAGTTCTCTTGTCACCTAACACAAAACATGTTAATGTCAAACAAGACAGTAAGAAATATTGTATAGATTCAATGAAAATAATATCAAGCGAAATAAACAATAAGTAGTTTTAACAAAATGTATGTTTTAACAATCGCCGTGCAGTAATTGGCCACCATGGGCGTACGACATAATTCACTAAAGGGAAAAAATCCAAACCAAAATTTCCGTTTTCTTATCAACACATCTCAATTTCTAAATGTAATTCAAGTTTGCAGATTAATTTGCGACTGCGAATTCGCCACATTGTTTGTCACTCTATCTATTGTAATTACCTACTTTCGAAGCTTGGCAATAAATTTAAAACTTACTTTCCTGTGACCTCGTTTGGTCAAATTTCCAAAGAGAACCAGGAGAAACTCTTCCGTTAGAGAAAATCCCGGTTCTGCCGATAAAATCCGCCTACCTAACGACCTAATTCTTTAAGTTAACTTTAGCATCGGTGAAATAGAAATGTTTATTTATTTGTATTCACCATTGTTAGCGAATCTCACATTTTTAACTTGAGCGAAATATTTAAATTCGCCAAAGAGATTCGATGACACTTGCCGAGTTTGAAAAAATAATCTGCTTTAGAATTTTGACTGTGAAATTAGAATAGCGAGCAATATCTTATGATAATATTTTTACTTAGACGTTCGTTTTATACGACAATTTTTTTAATATTTCCTTTGTAGCAGGAACCCGGGAAGGAAGCACATCGTCAAAATACCCGGTGATTGTATTTATCCATGGAGAAAGTTATGAGTGGAATTCTGGGAATCCCTACGACGGCAGCGTTCTTGCAAGTTATGGAAGCGTCGTGGTTGTAACTATTAACTACCGTCTTGGAATCTTAGGTAAGTATGTAGCTTTACTTTGATGGCAATATTTCATCTCAAATAAAGCAATTAATTGAATTTTGAACGAAAAGATTATGAAATTTTATTGCTACGTTTGCACTGCTAATTTCCGCTTATTATCACAATTATAATTAACGTTTAAATCTCTACAATGTTTTTAATTAAAAGTTAATCTTTGTACATACTGTTAACAACAATTTAGACTAATAAACAAAAACTTTTACCTTTACACACCCGAGCTAGTATTTTAAATAAAAGCTCCCGCTTCGGTTTTCCTAAATATAACAATTCATTCTCATAGTTGGAAACTAAATGGGGGAAAGTACCTTAAAGTTACATACAATAAATTTTGCGCAATTCCTTATCCTTTATTATACATAACTACCTGTAACTAGGAATATTTAATTATACAACGGCCTATTTTATAAGTTGCCAGAACGTGTGCTTGTTGTTTACATAGTAAATCCTAAAATGTAATTATTGAAACCAAATGTTAAAATAAATTTAATTTCAGGGAGAAAATTGTTTTATCAAATTTTTATTCAATCCTACTTCCTCATCTAATTTTATTATTTTCAAATTTTTCGAAAATTAATTTTCCTTGCATTAGCATAGGTTATTGAAAGCTAAATCCATGTTTCCCAACAAGTATGCAAGCATAAGTTCTCCGGTATAACATTTCGGTTCAATTTATTCCAAATTATTAATTTGCACTTTCACTCACTAATTAATTTCAAGTTCGTAGCACTACGTGCAAATATTAAATGAACAATTTGCTTTACATCCAGGAGTTCAAGCTGCATACCAACTCGATTCTTATCCACTAACAATTCACTACTCCCATCTAGCATTAAAATAGTACCCTGAATACAGGGATTATCAAAAACAATACTTTTATTTACCAAATTTGTTAAAAATTGGAATAAAATGTTTGATCAAGCTTTCCATCTGCTATTATTTGAAAAACTATTTTGTTTTTGTTTCAAATTAATAGTAAGCAAGTCCAGTCAACGAAGACCAAAAAAGGTCGAATAGGGAAAATAATTCGTGTAGTCGCAAATTTTGTTCATAGAAGGGAGTTTCATGAATAACATACTAAAAGTCCTGACGGGTGTGGGGGTAAGCTTTTGGGGGGGGAGGGGGTTAAATGTCACTTTTTCTCGTTTTTCTTGAATAACTCAAAAATCGCGACTTTTAGCGAAAATGTGTTTATATACAAAATTAAACTACACAAAATTTCCTACAAAAATGTTTTTATTTGTTTTTTCTCTAGAGTAAATAGTTAGCTATATAAAGGGGGTGGAAGCATCACAGGGTTATTAAAAATGGAAAAATCCCAGCACGCTGCTGCTGCTCCTGCTACAACGTGTCATTTTTTGGTGAAAAAACACACACTCTGAATGGTCGACTTTTTTACCAACCTAAAAATATATTAAATTAATGCTCAGAATATTAATCCAAGCCAGGAAATTTAAATTTTTAAGCAAAAATGAGGGAAGTTTAACCTTAGGCTAGAAAAAATTAAGACTTGGAGAGCATATTTATTTGTGGTATATAAGATAAGTATATGTATTTATGGTTAAATTTAAAAAATAAGAATAATACAATAAGTAGAAATTCAATAATTCAAAAAATTAAAAAAAGACATACTTATCACATTACAGGTCTGGATTAAAGATATTTCAAATTATGGAAAAATTCATAATACGATATAACGTTATTTCACGGTTATTTCCGATCTTCAGTCGAATATAATGAATAAATCTTTATTTTAATTTTAAAGTTAATTATAAATATATAAAGTCAAAATTGTAAACCGGGGGGTCTGGGGGGTGTGGAACACCCTCCAGTACATATCGCAGAATTTCCACTGTTTTAGAATACTTGGAGAAGATAGGGAATTTATAATTTTACAAATTTTGCCAGGAAAAACCGGTAAATTTGAATTTTTAAGCAAAATTGAAAGAAATTAAAGGAAAATTAAAACGTTTGGCTAAAGAAAATTAGAATTCGAGAAACTTATTTATTTTCATGCGGTATTATTATAACAAAAAATTTTAATTGCCCGACGGCACATCAAGTTTAGCAGCAACTTTTTGAGTTACTTTGAAAATATAGAAGAACGGGGAATACCCCAATAGTGGGAAACAAAATTTAAAAATACAATGCGGTCCCCATACTTTTCTCTCAGCTTTGCCTTGATTGTTTTTAATGAGGTATTCTTCCCAAAACTTGTTTCAACAACTTGTCCAAGGAGAACTGGAAGTCGTCTTTTCCTTCTATGTAATTAAATATCTCCTCCATTGATGCAGAAATTCGTTCATTCTCAGGGCGCTCCCTTTTTCTCGATGTAAAAGAATTTTTTAGATTGCATCTGCAGCAATCAATTGACCAGATACGTCTTAGCAAGGTGTCTCCCCATTTATCCTTCCTCTCCTGTGCTGAAATTGTATTGTCACAACTGAAGGATCGAACATTGTAATCTTTTTGTCGCATATTATGGAGTTTTTCCTTCCGTTTGTTATGAAATTCATCGTCAATAGCTTCACCACAAAACAGACAATTCGCTTTTTCGATTTAAAATCAAATTTTAGTTCAGCTGAACGCTATCGTGGAGAACCATGCGACGCTGAAAGCTATGCAAGAGTTTCTCTCAAAAACTTTTTAATTGATTCTGGTCTGGTGTAGGTACTCTTTTCTGCAAGACTCACGAACAACACCGTGTTTCTGTCCCTGAAGCATTCAACTTTCCCGTCTTTTCTTAAATCCGTCCGACAAATTAATTAAGTAACCAATCAAATTTTAATTTTTTTTAATTTGAATTGCGGTTGTTTGATTGGTTCCTTGATTAATATGTTCTAAACCGAGCTGGCAATTTTAATTAACCTCGATTTTTCCACCCCCTGTAAACTCTTTAAAAATTGTTAAGCACCTTTTTTGTAGGAAATTTTAGGTAGTTTAATTTTGTATATAGACACTTTTATGCTAAAACCCGCGGTTTTCAAGTTATTCAAGAAAAACGTGAAAAAGTGACGTTTAAACCCCTCCCCGCCCCAACGCTCACCCCCCATCGGTCAGGACCTTTAGTATGTTGTTCATTACACTCTCCTCTACCAATGTAAAAAAATTTGCGACTACACGAATTATTTTCCGTATTTTTCCTTCATTGACTGGACTAAATTATATCTACCAATTAAAATTAAATAAAACTCCAAAAATAAATAATAATTATTAGGTAAATTTCGTCGATATAGCATTCTTTAATCTGGTACCTCTAAGTTAGATAATTTATGTAAAAATAAATTATTTATAAAAGAAAAAAGTAATTGCCTAAGGGTTTACGCAGCAGAATTTGTTTTACAAAATTAAACATTATTTTACATCAAACCGCTTAGTAAATTAATTTGGGAAAATTATAAATTTATGACTTTGAAAAAAGTGGTCGTGTACTACAATAATTACAGGGTAGTGCAAAATACATATATCATATTCAAAAACTAGAGTAACAAACAAACTGAAATGTTAACTATAAGTATTTTTGAATAAAATAAAATAAAAAATTTTTAAACAAGAAAATATTATAAAAGGAAACTTTTTTGGAACATTTGAAACATGGAACTAAACACAAATTTAAAATGTTGTTTTTGCTTTTGTATCTAAAAAGTATAAAAATCTTATGAAATTATCAAAATAAATATTGAACTGGCTCCATAACGTAAAATCTTTATTTTATACGTAATTTTGCGTGTAAAAATACCTTCGCCTGCCCTAAATAATGATGGAGAGAAAACCCAATTTTGTTTGAAAATTACATTTCCTTTTAGCAATTGTTTGTGGAATTATATTATTCTTTTTGTTCTCAAAACAATAACGCGCTATCATTTTATTCAACTAACGCACGCCTTTTGTATCAATAGGGTCAAAATTATAAGTGTCATTAAAGTGTATTATTTGATTTGTTGAAATGTAACGATTTGTTATAATTTGACTTTCCTTTCAGAAAGCAACAAATCCAAAAAATTTATTCAATTCAAAATAATAAGGAATTGACTGTAAGGATTACTAACTTGAATGCAAATCTTCATTTATAAATTCTCTAATTACCAAGTTAAATTAACATAAAAACCATTTTCCGCTTGAGATTTTTCAAAGAATATATTTCTTTGCCAATTTTCCGTGAGAGCAATATGAATCGGCCAATCCCAAATCTATGTCTTAGCTGCTACAGTTTTAATAATCGATTGATACGTGGTTTAAGTAGTGTAACTCAATATTAATCATATCAATATTTTAGAAAACCCAAAAAATGCACTAAACACTTTTCAGAACTAAAATTCATCGCCTAGTTCATAGCCTGATGATGCCATAGTATGGTGAAAACGTTTGCTAATATACTTACAGTGTATTTCACATGAGATAACTTAAAAATATTTTAGTTCTGAAAAGTGTTTAGTGCATTTTTTGGATTTTCTAAAATATTGATATGGTTGCTATCAGTTTTAAATTTTGAGTTAAAATTTTATAAGAGAACTAACCGAATATTCAGTAGTTCTAGTTGATAGAATATTCCTTACATAAATTTGATAGCTTAAACATATTTACATACACACTATATTGTTATGTGTTATAAAATTGTTTAAGTTGGAAAACACATAATCTAAAGTTTATTACTATAACTTCTGAACTATAACTAACTTAAACTAATCAAGTTTTAAGCTACCTATAGTACCTACACCAGGTTATAATAAATAATGGAGTACATTACATTGCAGATACGGATTTCTACAAAGCAAGAAAATTGATGCAAAGCGTATTTTTCATTTTTAACCGAAAACCATCGCATAAGTTTTCCTGATTACTATAATTTTTTGTAATTTTCCTTCTGACCGTAAGGCTATACAATGAAACCTAAATCTGCTATCAAAAACTGATAATAGACGGAAGGCTATTTAAATACATAAGTAGAATAAAAAAGAAAACATAGAGACTGATGGTAAATAAAAATTTATGATTGATTGATTGATCCGTCGTATCAAAATGTTTAGATTTCATTTTCAAATTAAACTAAAATTAAAAGCAGTGAAATTTCCAGTGGAAATGTTTCGTTCTCGAACTTTCAGGTTTTAAAATATTTGACGTCAAATAAATCTGATTAAATCCAATAAATCGAAACATTGTGAAAAAAATAATTTCTGAGTTTGAGAAAATATTCCCGGCGATTTAGAATTAGCTGTACAAAAAGTAACATCTTAATTGGGAAAGTATAACTTCGAGGGGAGTAATTTTAGTAACTAAAATGTCGGAAAAACTTTTATTTTAGAATAAAAATAATTTTTTATCAAGGAACAAGTTTATTGCAAAGGAAAATGTTAAAAGCCTCAATCTGCAATTTTAAATGGAACATTTGGCAGATACTTTTAAAGTTACTCTTACTTAGTAATGCTTTCACAACTGCAAACTAAAGTTATAAAGGAGCAAATCATAGCTTAAATGCTTGAGTTTCCTAGCACTTGCAAGTCACGCGGACATCAAAGTATGCCATCACATTAAGTTTATTCTGCAAATTTTGTTATGCTAAAAGCTTCCTTAGAAAATTTCAGGAGTAAACTGAAAATTTTACAAAATTTTAGTGGTTGGAAAATGATTAACATGGACTAAACAATATCTTTAAAGTATGAAATTATCCTGGCTCTTCTGCCGAGCAAACTGCGGAATGCTGAAGCTGAACGATATCCGAAGCAATATAATTATTTTTGTTGGGTCAACAGATTAGATCAAAAATTTGTAACTGTGGCGTTCGCATTCAAGCAATAAACAGAATTGATATTTAGATAAAGTAACCGTTGGAATTTCAGTAATAACCACAACCATTTGAGAAACATTTATCGAAAGTTTACAGTTTGTTACATATAACTGTAACCCGCTTTGACAAATTTGCTAGTTTAAAGTCAATTTATTTCAGAATTCTAGCAAGTAAAACAAATTCGCACTTTGGGATCACTTGTTGTCCCGCATTTTGGTTACAGTAAAAGACGGTAATTGTTAAGTAAATGTTTGGTTTAATTGCAAGACCTAATTTACGACATCAAAGTTGGGCTGGTAAAAATAATATTTAACTGCTGAATAATGCCGCTGCATTTCCTGTGATATTGCCAAGGCAAACAGTTTTAAAATATTTAAATTTAAACTTTTAAACCTTAACGAAAATATTGAAGAAACGTCGCCCGTCACAATTTCATCCGAAAAAAAAATACAAAATAAATTTGGAAAATTCGCCTAAACGAGGATAATTTGAAAAATGCTGGAAGTTTAAATGGAAAATTAATTGTGATGAAAAAGTCGATAGATTAGGAGAACGTATACCATTGGCTTAAAACAAAATCTACTAAATAAGTTTTAGAATAGTTGCTTTAGTTCAATTTACCCAAAACTTAATTCTAAGACCCCAAACTTCTGAAAAACTTTCTAAATTAAATTCCTTCAAAGTTTCCTGGTCCGTACATGTGTATTTGGACGAGAAAGTCTGGCTACTTTTGTCTCCTCTTCAATTAAAACTAGAAACACTATTTTATTGGTTGTCTGTTTCTTTCAAACTTTTGAAAACATTATTTGCAAGCAGTAGTTAACTCGGAACGTTACATGCAACCCGCGATTCGTATAAATTCTGGAACTTTTTCTCCGATTTCGAAAATAATCGACGCAGTAAAAATTATTATCAAGTCTAAACGTTGGCATCGTTTCGTTACACTCAGAAAAAGTTATTTTAACGAAATTATCGGGATTTATAAAGATAAATGGTTTTAAAGTTAATGAGATAACGCTTAAAGTACAAAACGTTTCTTAATTCCCCTGACACGAATTTCTACGCACTTTTCAAGTACCTACTTTAGAAGCCACGGGAAAATCATTTCCCTCGATTTTTAACTATTCGAGAAAGTGAAATATGTGTTCTCTAGCTTTAGGGAATAATGTCCGGATTTGTGCACACCTGAGCTTCAACACTAAAGGCGAAAGTGAAGTGCGTAAGGGGGAGGAAATAGCGTCGTTCGTCAGTTCAGCTGGTAACGACCGTGTTTTACGCTTGTCGTTATGTATGTGGAGATCTAAAAGGAATTTGTTTAGAATGATACGGATTATAACAAACTTTTTCCGCAAAAGTTGCATGTTAATATTTTATGTGTATGTACACATGTTACCCCAAACGTTATTTATGAAAATACGGAATACGGAATGTTTCACATTGTCTACACATACTTAATTTACCGTTCAAGTCGGAACTAAAGTACCGTTATCGACACAACCATTTGTGGCGTCATTATTGCTCTATCTGTGAAGACGCCCTGCTATGCCTCAACCTACAAGATATATCTTACAGCGAACATTCAATTATGTTTTATGAGTCTCTCTATGTGTCTTTTGCGGTTTTCTTATTGCTTTTGATTGATAATCATGTCATTTGTTCTCTTCACTAACAGTTTTGTCGAGGTTATTTTTTAAATTATAGCAATTCGCGCTTCATACATTTTTCAGATGGCTAACACGTACTATAAGCTGAAAATTTAAAGCTCGGTTTAGCAACGCGAACTTTAGCATATCACATCTTAGAATACGTAAAATAAAAAAATACTGTCGTAGGCTAGCGGTTAGCAAGCCGAACTGCCGTGTCGTAGTCGTATGTGTTTTGACGTACTCCAAGCAACGCTAGCCGGAATACAGTGTGCGAGAGAATAATCACTAGCCGTGCCGATAAACCAGCCTTTAGGAATTTCAATTATTCTGCTCACTTTTTGACTTTTCTTTGGTAGAAAAATGCTATTCCATTATACGTGTCGTACTATTTATTACGGCAACTTTTAAAAATTCATGCAGGACTATTCCGTAGCAATTTAAAATGATGCATCGATTTGCAGCGACAAGTTTAAACTTCAATCTGTTAGTTCAACAATGAATACTATTGTGACATTCACTTACATGTCACCTAGGCAATATTTACGGAAGGAATTTGTTTAAATTGCAAAGTTGTTATCTGCTTCACCAAAATGAATTACGGTTTAAAATTTTGTAACATCAGTCTAGACTCGGTCTAGACCAAGTTTTTGAAATTTGGTAATAAATTACGCAGTTTTTTATTTTTTCTTTATCTTAAAAAATAATATGTGGTCCTTTTGTTGCTACATAACGTATGGGAAGATAAATCAAACATAACTGTCAAAAATATATACTTTTCAAAGCACAACACTAAAAAAACATTATACTGATATTGTGTTTTTGCTACAAAAAAATTTTTACGAAATTTCCGTCTTACAATTTTTTGCTAGCCCATTTCCTAACTATTGGTGATGTAATAGCGACTTAAAATTTTATGGATCCCAATATTTGAACTTGTTTCAGTCTGATCTTTGTTTTTCTTAGTATTTCCACTTAGCTTGTAGTTATTGGAAACAACAGCGGATCTAGCTTCCTTCAGACATGAAGCTAAATTTGTTATAAGCATAGTTTTATTCTGGAAAAATACGATACAAACGAAAGACGTGGATTAAACTAAACGATAAAATAAAACTATTGTCTGAAACTCTCTTGGTCTCTTATCTTTTAATCTAAATTAAATCTATTCATCTTTGAACGTCATTTCATCCTGAAATTATAAAAATTTTGTTAAAGCGTTTAAATCCTCTTTTAAATTATGTGTTTTTAAAAAGGCTAGCCGACACATACCGTCCATCTATGGATGGTAAAAATAAAAATTACTAAATTATCATTATCCGAGTTTAGCTAAAAAACTAATCTATAAAATCAAGAATTACTTCCTTAATTTCATTATTTATTGACAAATCCATTCAAACTCCATTAGGTAATATCAATATTGCTCTATATCGATAAACCAAACTTTCCAAATTCACCGATGATCTATTTATGTTGAAACCGGTACGTAATGTTGCATTTAATTTTCAAATGGTCGAATAATTTACTCTATAAAATAGCAGAAAAAAACAATTTTTGCCGAATCTTTTAATTGTATCAGTTCATAATTTACTTTAATTGAATTTCTTTTTCTAAAAATATGTTTATTATGGTACAATAACATTCAACATCCATTAAATTTCAATTGAAGCTATAACTTCCAACTATTAATGTAGGTAAATATTAATTTCCATATCTCTTGTAAATAATAAACTTCTATATTTTATTATTGAATCATTACTTTTATTTAAATAATTAATTCCGATACAATTATTCACTTTAATGGTTTATTACCCAATTTCTGTGTCTTCATTGCGGAATTTCAGTCATTTTTCCATTTAACTACAATAAAAATTTTTAACATTCTACACTCTTTTATTTTAATAAAAATGTTAAAATTCGAGAAACAAAGAAACTTCCTCCAAACTAAATTAAAATTTCAAACACATCCGTAATTTTTACCCTTGCAACCTCACGGGGTTACCCGAATCTTTGTGGAATAAAACATCGCAATATATATTTACCAAAAAATTGTTTAAAATCAAAAAGTGTTTGGCCACTTCTGCGCCCTTAAAATTGTAACTTGAAACTGTAACATTATTTGCTAATGAAATGTTTTCCAAATGTAAATTGAAAAAATAAAAATCTATTAACAGAACTCTTCAACTTAAGCGTGATTAAACAATTTCAGTTTTTTTAGAATTTCTAATTAAATGTTTTTTTGGATGATATAAAAACAAATATCAAACGCTGTTAATTTTTGTAAATAACAAACTATGGTTTCTAATTTCTCATTAGCTAAGTAAAATTATTTAAAGTGTCACCTTTAACGAAACAGCATTATGAGTAGATAAAGAAGAAATTGCCATTAGAGGAAAACGAACTAGGTCGATCGTTATGTAACAATATGCAGATGTCAAGGAGTTATGTCAACTTTAAGAGTCCAGGATGAAGTCAAAATTCAAATTTCTTTTGTAATGCAGCTAATTTAAACAAAAAGTTTATTTACTGTATAAATGCATTCTGCATAGTAAAGAAAGATGTTTGTAATTTAAATTTTAATAAAAGAAACTTGACAAACTTTCGTCGTAGATAAATGTGAATATTTTACACATTTAGTAAGTTGAAATAAAGAGTCTGAATATTGCTATCAAATTTCAGATCAATTCAACTATTTATCTCTCAATTGCTACCAATCATCCGCACTGCGGCCGAGAAGTGAGGTTAAGATGTTAAGAAAGAAATTCACTCGTACCAACTTAAACATAAGTTACCAATCTAGTATAGGTACTGCACTATTTGTAGTGAACATATCAACTAGGTATTATTTGACATATGTTTATTTCGTTGCATATTTATAAAATTTTATCTTTCATTTATTGATAGCAATGCGTAATGACACTTTTTACACACGGTTCTGTATTTTAATAATCGGTTGACGAGATGGTTATTCGATGCAAATTGATGAATAATAATTAAAAATATGGAGTATTTATAGTCCATGAATATTTATTCTGTTAATACCACTAATATTTACACACGAAACTTCATTTCTAGTAGAATAGTTCAAACAGCAATTAAAGCACGCAACACACTATCGATAGTATATGTAACACCATTTCAATTTTCATTTTAATGAAATTTAACAACTAACGTAGGATTAACGTTCATTTCCGTCTATTTCATGTTGTTTCGTCTTTGACAACAATACTGAAACCAAATTATTTTTTATGGCAAACAAACTAATCTGAAAGCCTTTGGTTGACACTTAACTGTCGATGGTGTGTGCTGTCAATTTTCTTATTGGATACTTGGAAAAGTCCTTTAATTGACTAAGTACAGAATTTAATATTGTTTTAAAAAATAATTATTATAAGATGAACTTGAAGTACTCTATTTTAAACGAAATATAAAAATTCAAAATGACAAGATGCTGTAAACGTCAGCCTATACATCTCCTTATTGAATCATCTCATTCCATTCCAGTATTTCATTATTGTAGTTGTTTTACATTCAACTAATACAACACAACTTGTGTACTAATCAAATAATAAATAAAACTTGATGTTTATTTAAAAATAAAATGTAGTTCTCAATCCCCAGAGAAATCCAAATAAGACAGAAATACATCATAAAAAGTATCTACCAAAATGTTCTTTAAATTACAATGAACGTAAGATCTAATTAGGTTTTGTAGAGAGAGGAAACTCTACATGTGAATGTGTTACTTCTTATCTGCTGTAAAATTTATTCAGAATAATAAGATAAACTGAGTGCAATGTTGTTCATATTCAATTGCAATTTAAAAAATTATTTCTGGGGGATAAATCCGTCAATCCCATGATTGTATAGATATTCCACGATATCCTAATATTGATTGATTTTATAATACAATTTGAGAAAAACTCAAGCGGAAGAATTGGTTTCTATACCTAATCAAAGAAAAGATTTTCGTTTATCTAAATTTGCTAAATCTTCCAGAACTCAAGCGATTTCCATTTTGTTGATATGACAACTGGTTAATTGTAAACTATAAATAGTGGACAAGTTAACAAAAAAAGTTGGGCGACAATAAAGACTAGAGATCGTTAATAGAGTAAAACTGAGCGTGTTGATCAAGCGCTCTTACTACATTGTAGCTACATTTCCGGAGGGCAGAACGTGATAAAATTCAAACACGAACAAATTAGTTTCCACAAATAAATAGTTTTCTGTTAGCATAAAAAATTCAAAAAAAAGTACTTTAAACGTTTTTGTAATTTTTGGATTACTTAAATTTTATAACTTTTCTTTTTAATTCTGATCTGGAAAAGCGGATATAATTTTCTTAAGATAATTTTTTATCACGGTAGCTTCCTCGTTGCCAACTTCCTTTGCCCCTAGGTCACCTCTTTCCATAGCGGCATCTCTAAGCGCCGGAAGTAATCGTTTTCTGCAATGTTTCCTGGCTGGGATTAATAAATTAACCGCCCGACTAAAATATCAAATGCACAAACTTATGCGCAATGACCCAATAACTCTTCCTGTAAAACCATCTTTTTATTTGAGCCACATAACGTTACAACTTAGAATTTATTACTTCTTTTTTTTCAATTTTGTTGCTGCCATTTTTCGAAATATTTTTGATTTCAATTTTTTTGCTTTAAAATGCAACCTGTGTGAAACAAAATAAGGCTGAATAATTCTGTGCGGTTTAATTTCTCATTGAATGTTGCGAGTAATTTCGTATAGGTATAGGTATGCATTGATAAAGAGATTTTAATTACCTATTCCAAAGAACATAGGGGAAAATTTTAATTAAAAGAAAAATCGATGTACCTACATACATTGCATAGTTCCACACTGCATGGTAATCTTTTTCTATGTGATTATTAGTTCTATTGATGAGTTTTTTAAGTCATTTTCATATTCCTTTTTTTATCTGCGGTTATTAATATAAAAATTATAATTCCACTAATTATTTATTGTTATTAGTAGCAATATGAAAATTCTCACAATGTAGTTTTCCAACTTTATAGATAGGCCGTAGTATTTTCCGAAGATCATCAAAAAAACGCATAATTAAGTTTATCTGCTACTATAAGGAGAATTTCTACTAATTGAAGGACTAATTAGCTTTGATGATAAGGGTTTAATGGGTAGCATCTTCAGATTTATTGTAATTATTATTACTCTTGATGTATCTCAATATACACTTCTCTGAGAAATGCAAGTTTGATTTGTTTAATTTTCACCGATCCAAATTCAATTGTATCTTACAAATTTTTTGTTTGGCTCAACCCTTCGGTTTTATACTTGGTGACAGCTTTTGCTTAAAGTCCTTAATGAGAGAGCTGCTATCCATCATCTGGATCCGTAATATCGTAAGTTCTTCCGCTCAAATCTTAGAATTTCTGTGGTGAAAAACAAGGAAAAGCTTATTTCGGCTATTTGACCGCCCCCTGTACATTTGGCAATTAAAATGTTTATTATTATTTCAGCTTTAATTAGCAAAATATGCCACGAAGAAGATAACACAAATAGTGACAATAATAATAAAGTGAAATAGACGCATGATGAATATCAATTTTGAATAAGACTTTAATTGTAATTATACGGAATTGTGTAACGGATTTGCAAGGGTTAAGAAAGGTCTTTCAGTGTTATTGTTCAAACGGTTTAAGAGTGTTTACGAATATTTTAATTATTAAACGTAAATCCTGTTTTTATTAGCTTTAGCGGCATTTTAAAATATTTTATCTAATTATATTAATCACAATTAAGTCATCGCAATATTTATTTAAAACTTTAATTTTAATTAAGATTCAGGTTAATTTGTTTGCGGTTAGCACAAACAATCTACCTGTAGGTAGGTAGATAATATGGGAATTGTATTTACCTCCTTTGATCTTGAAATTATTTTCTAATATAATCTAAACATAAATAGACGACAGTGAATATTTTATCCCTATGATAATTGCATACGTAAGCACTGAGTCAGGTTAAATTAAGCAAAGACAGCACTTCCGTTTTGGAAATTAACAAATAGGTAAATACACTCAGTACTGCATTATTGGTATACTAAATATTTAGATGAGGTTGCATTTGCTTAAAACAATAATTACAGTCTTTAGTAAATATGTTGCTTTTACGTTACTAATCAATAGTTTACCATTACTCTATTAAATTTGATTTAAATTTTTTTTCTTTTTTTAACAATTTGTTGGCAGATTTAGTCGTTTAGTTTAGTTCAGTCGTGAAAAATGTATTTTTCACAATTTTAAACAAATCACTGGCTACATCACTGGAGAGAAAGGTTTACTAACCTGAATTGCTGCTAAACCCACGAAGTGGACCCTACCTGCAATAATATCGAATATTTATCATTTCAGATGATTCTCATCTTCTTCGAATTACCTTTAACATTGTATTCCTCTCGCATACCATAATAGCTTCTCGATCGTCCAAAAACTCACCAACCGAGACACTTGCACATATTTTTAACAATTTCGAATGAAAATTTTTATTTAAAAAACACTCGGAAGCACACAGTTTTCACTCAAGTATTTAAAGAAAAATGATTTGCAATTATTAATTAAATAGATTCGTACTCGACACATTACACTCCCGTTCGCGAAATACGAATTTCAAGTTCACGCACCAATTTCTATCTTCTAGGTTAAATTCTACACATTGACGTTTTGTTCTTTTATATTGGCGTTTTCAAGGAAAACTTTGTACTTATTTTGAAAAATTATTTTTTACTTTTTGGAACATATTTTGTACTTTTTCTATTCTGTTCAAAATTGAAATTTTCAAACAGGTTTTTTGTGGTGCGGGCCCATAATAGGCTGCAGCCTAGGTAGCCTGCGCGTAGATAGGACCTTGCTATTAGCATTTGTTTGAATTAAGCCATGTCAATAGAAACGATTCATGATTTGTTTTATTGATTTCTACTTTTCAACTGTGCACCTGTCCTATTTACACGTGAAGACAGCTGGAAAATTTTATCTGAGAAGTCAATTTATTTTCATGAAAGCTTTTCTTTTTCTGACAATATTAACTTTTTAATTTGGTTCTAGAAATGAAACCTAACACAAATACTATCTTTAAAGCACTTACAAGTAAATGAAAACTAAATTTTTATAACTGAAACACGGGGTAATGTAAACTGCTCTCAATTCTAACTGCTTATAATTTTCTGCAATTTGTTTCTTAATCCTGCGTGAAAATTTCCCTAGTTTTCCACTAAGCACATTTAATTAATTTATAGTTATTAGAATTTAAGAACGGCTTATTGAAACAAAATTCTATGATTTTAAAAATCTAAAGCTAGCATTAATTAGATTTAAAATCAAATAAGAAAATATTTCCAGCAAAATTGCAGTAACCATATTTCTGCCAAAGCTTTACTCCAAAATAAACTTTAATATTACATATAATGTAAATAGTATTTTTTGAAAAAACTAAATTGTCAACATATAATTTCCAAAAAGTTGTTTTCTTGTTAAATTTCGGTATAAATTTTAACTTGAAATAGCAACGTTAAATTCGCCCATCTGCACTTGTATCAAATTTTACTTTTAACAAATTTAATTTTTTTACAATAATACTACAATACATTAATATTTACAGCGCCATAATCAGAAAAAGGTTCTCGGGGGCCGGGCGTTAGAACAAAAAAAATAAATTTATAAAAAAAACAAAACAAAAAAATTTTTAAGATTGGCTGAATCAAGTTAAATATTTTGTTGTATTTTCAGTATAAAAATCAAAAAGTTTGTCGTTGTGAACTCAAAGTAGAATAAAAATAAAACAATAATGAAATAAGCATCACTTTAGTTTCAAACGAGGTTTGCAATGCAAATTGTATATTGTAAGATGACAAATTATTAACAATTGAATGAAAAGAAATTTGTTGAAAGCAAAAGCTTAAAATATGAAGTTAAAAAATGTAAATGATATTCTACCGTGGTTTATGCAAAAATATTCTATTGTTTTCTTGTTCTTTAAATATTTAAAGGAATCTCGTTAAAATGTGTAATAAATTTGGTTTTTTTATTTTAAAGAAGTTTCTTGTTTTTGAAAAGTCATGCTGAAAGCTTTCGAAAACTACAATTTCAGGAAAAGCTCGAGCAATAGCAACCCTAGTTTCCTTCCAATATTTAACGTTTTCATATGACGTTTTATTCATTACATTGCATTCGAGTTACACAAATACCACTTATGGGTGAAATTGTTTATTTATGAAAGCCCTATACATACAAAATACAACGTTAGGACTATAAAGAACACACTTTTTGCAATATCGCTTTTTGTAAATCCATTCTATGGGGTGTTTTATTTATGTGCCAATAAAACTGTGCCCTTTTATAGAAACGTTTAAAAATTATACACCTACTTACTTTGATTTATTTCAAATGTTCGAAATATACGCAATTTTCAATCAAAACCTAATTTATTCTCTGTAATGTTTTTCAGTATTCTAAAATTTAAAACTTTTTAAAGGTTTTTTGAACGCAAATACGGATCCGTACTCAAGATCACCTGCAAATTATGGTTTAATGGATCAAATAGCTGCCTTACATTGGTTACAAGAAAACATTGCCGTTTTTGGCGGCGATCCAACAAATGTGACCGTAGTTGGCCATGGAACTGGGGCGGCTTGTGTTAACTTCCTACTCACTTCGAGCGCTGTTCCTGAAGGTAGGACACAAAAAACTTTTTTTCATTATAAATATTAACACAAGAAGATAAATTGAAAAAGTTTTTACACAATAGCACGATAATAAGAATTTAAACCAAATTTTCAGCTTTAAATGATATTTTAAATTTTTGGCGACAACATAAATCTGCTTTTTACTACTTTCTCCAAAAGAAAACTAATAAATATAAATTAATATGGAAAATGTAACACATGTGAACTTTTAATATTTAAAGGGTTAGATCTTAAAAAAAATGTTATTCCTTCTTTTCCCATTTCTTTTTTTTAAGCTTTATTTCTTCTCCACACACATCAACTTGATAACTGAAGTCTGTAAGTACGACAATGTTGTGAAAACGAAGCAGAATTGTTTTAATCCACCGAAAGTTTAAACGGGTTCCGATCTTCTAGCTGGTATGCTGTAATAATTTTCGGAACGTGCCTACCCTCGGGGGAATTTTCCGTAACGTAAACTGCTTAATACGTTTTCATTTAAAAATCATGCAAAGAAGCGTATTAAGCTTAATTTGACCTTCAAAAATCAAAGTTTCAGTCCCCCTCGGCATAATAAAGACTTCCATCCTGCTACTTTAAATTCTAACTGTTCATATTCCCAACAATTGTTTTATTGTTGCAGATTTTGGATAAAATTGTTTACTGTGTTGGTTTAATGATATCAAAATTTACCAATTAAACTTGCAATTGCTAGTTATAACTGGCACATTCCATACGTTCCATCAATTGCGATATGAAATAGCATAACGAGCTCATTATGGATTTAGTTAAATTGCATATTTTGAAAACGATTAGTGCAAGTTAATTACATATGCATGTTAAATGAAAACTAGTAACTAGAGTGTTATTGAAAAACATTCAATTTAATATATTATTATCTTTTGCTTAATTAAAGTTGTTTGCCAAAAGCTAACTTACTAACTTTTATGCTTTTCGACTTAAGCTCTCCCGTACGAGTGTAAACGTACTTTTAGAATCCAAATGATATGCCCACCACGTGATAATCTTGATTTATGTAAAATTATTCGAAAATATGTTTACTATATGCATATACCTAGTGATTTATGCTGGTTATACAAGTACGAGCTTTGGTAATGATTTTAAAGAGGAAATGCTAGGATACACCTTCCCATGGGATTGATAATCGTTGTGTATCCTCTTGGGAGAATACATTAACATTTTTACGACGTTTAGATAGTTCACTAATAGAAAACAGAAAATTCCGCTTTTCTACCGAACAACCGAAGTTATTGCAGTCCAAAAAACAACCTTCCGGATTGGGGAAACGTGCGGTTAGACCGTGAACTTCCCGAGTGGATGGCCTTATTTTGGGTTTTGCTGGGATCGGACGGTCCAAGATTTTAATTTAACATCCTAGCTAAAACTCGACAAAAAAATTACACCTCTATTTAAAAACATTTAAATTTACTTTGTAAGTTTAGCGTAAAGGCTAATCCTAAACAATTTTTTTATTTTTATTGTTATTTTCCAACAGAATTATTTAAACTTTTAGTGCATTCGTTGATAATATATTAACGTGCAACTGCAATATTAATCGAAATGGAATTTTATATGTTTACAGGATAACCTGGTTTTGTTGTTTCCAGAGGTTTACCTAAACATCCATTAATTTTTAATTTATCGTAAAATTAATTATTTATTTTAGAAGTAGAAAAACAAGAGTCGGCTTACCTAGTTTGTTCGGAAACTTTAAATTCTAAAGAAAAGCTCAAGTTGTCCCGATTTCATTTCGTCGATGTTTCTACATCATATTAGTATCTAATGAAAATGTATAATATAGTATCCTTAGGAATTGTTGCAATTTGATATATCTTTATTTTCGTTTTTACTCCGAGATTATTTTTTCTCTATTCGGTCGTTTCCACTATTATATTACCGAACCCTTGTCTCTTATATTACGCTTATACACCGCAAGAAAAACTAGCGAAATTGATATCCCCAGAAAAAGATTTCTCATAAAAAAATTTTAAATTTTGAACGGAACTTGCGCTAATAAAAATTCATTGCTGCATTAAAAATTACATAGTAATAAAAAATATTCTTGGAGAGGTTTTCATTTGTTAATAATGAATAAGCCCAAAAACTTTTGAACTTCCCAAAGCAAATCGATTCGAAAACTTGTTTCATATCCTGGAGTATAAAAACTTCGGAATTGTTTGTTAAAAAATTTCTTAGGTAATATGAAATGGGAAATCTTGGAAAAGTATTTAGTGCATACTATCGCATCCATAAAAAAGTATTTCCTACAAAGAAAATTTATGTTTGATCCCAATTCTTCTAAAATTGTGTTTGATAGCCTAAGAAAAGTAATCATACTCTTCAATTACGGATTAAGCGCCGACCCAGTTTTAGGAAAGGATTTTCTATGGTTGTAATTCCACTCTGCACTCTTGTACATGAGAAATTTAAAAATATTATAAATAAAATTGAATTATTGTTATATTAACCCCAGGGTGATTTTTGCCTGTCCACTTCACTTTATGAAGCGTTTTCATAGCAGATTACCTCAGTGGTTTGCCATTGTCAGCCGAGAAGGGGTGTAACAAAGCAAAGAATTTTTAATTTCAATTTTGTAGAAGAATAATCAAGTTATAGAGTTGGAAAAAGTTTATAAAGCAAAAGTAAAAATTTAGTACTACTTAGAACCTAGAGAGAAAGCGTCCCAATTACTTAATTGTAGCAAAGAAAATGTGTTGGATAAAGTTTTAGTTTTTTTTCTAGCTTTTGTTGAAGATTTCTTGTTACTCGTAGATACAAAAATAAATTGCACAAATTTTTCTGGGTCACGTACATCATCATATTATGAAGTTTAAATCTTTTTTTTAATTGCTTGAGTACTTAACGCTATTGAAGTTCTCGAGCGTACTTGAACCATACAATCCATAGAATTTTTCTTTTTTTTTTAATATCCAGTATGAGTTTTTTATTAAATTTTGTTTAAAAGTTAAAATGCCGCTTTTAGTTGCTAAGAAATTTTAAAGCTCCTGAATCACTTTGCCGATAATGAAGAAACTCAAAGTCATCTTTAACAATTGCCATTAATAGATAATTAAAGACATAAAAGTAAAGTAGGTGCATTAGCTGACAAGCAGCCCTATTAGGGGTCTCCAAAACTTCATTATAAAACAATTTAGAATCCATACTCTTAAACAGCCTCTTTAAATGAGTCATTTCAAAGAGAACGCTTTCTTATCGATCGCCAGTTGTCACTTCACTTCTGGCCAATAAGTCAATTACAGGGTTGGGCCCGGACAATGCCAGTTGGCAAAGGTTCAAGACGCCCAACAGCTTGATTTATATCTTTCAGATAGTTTGATGTAGTTTGAATGCAAATATGTATCTGGAGAATGCTTTTTAAATCAGTGTTTTCCATTTTCAGGTGTTTTGTTTCATCGAGCTGTGTTAATGTCGGGATCCGCCTTATCACCGTGGGCACTCGTCCAGGAACCGTCGAGATACGCTGCCCAAGTAGCGGTTCACTCAAATTGTTCTCCAGAACTGCCACATTCGCACCTCCTTAAGTGCCTTCGAGAGAAACCCTTAGAAGTGTTAATGAACACACCTGTGATTGCTCCAGAATTTGTTTTTGCTTTCGGTCCAAGCGTAGACGGCGTAGTAATAGACACCGAAGAACCGCCTGGTAATTATAAAAATTGTCAAACCTTTCGTAATTTATCAAAAAACTTTGTGTGCAGAAAATCAACATTACGGGGAATTCGATAACAATAAACTGCAGAAAGTCGAACCACAAAACGCTATTAATATTCTGAATAACGTATTGCTTAGAAAATCGGTAGTTTCTAAACTTTCCCGATACGATCTCCTGCTGGGTGTTGTCAAAGCAGAAGCTTATTTTGCTTTTAATGGAGAAGACGTCCAGTACGGCATCGAAGCGGATAGGAGGTCGAAAATTTTAAAAACTTTTGTACGAAACACTTACAGTTATCATCTTTCCGAAATTCTGGCGACCATCGTAAACGAATATACGGATTGGGAGAGGCCGGTGCAGCATCCCATCAATATCAGGGACGAAACTCTGGAAGCATTATCGGATGCTCAATACGTTGCACCGGTGGTTCACACGGCTGACCTGCATTCTGCAGAGCACAGGAATTCCTATCTCTACGTGTTCGATTATCAAACAAAATTCGGAGACTACCCTCAGGTTAGTAAATCACCATTTTAAATTGTCTATTAAGGAACTAATTTAATGAAATAATAGAAATCGTGTTTAATTCTACTGACGGATTACACGCTCTTAAAGATTAAGATGCGATGGCGTTCTTCAAGACAACTAAATTAATTAACTTCATTTTAAACTCACTCAACACTAAGTGTGTAATAATTTGGTTTTCCAATACAAAATTGAAAAACTTTTAAATTTTTTCCTTTTCGTCCTTTTTTCATCGCGCCGGCGTCGCCGTCGTTCGAATCTATTACTGGTCGTCAGTAGTTAAAAACTTTTTAAATGTTAAATTTTTAATCGGTGTTAATAAATTGTTCATGCGGTTATAATGAATGTCGAATTTAAAATTTTAACAATTTTTAACAAAATAAATTATGATTTAACATGGTGTGTGTATTTGTATGTGCTATACCTATGCTAATAAATCAAATGTAATTGGCTTATGTCAATTAAAGTTAATTTTACGGTAAAATATTTCTATATATCATAAAATGAGTTAGTACTTTGCGTGCTTGACATTTTGATATGATGGCACATATAATTAGACCAAAATGATTAAACTGATATAAATATTCTACGATATAATATTGATTAATCTTCATAATTATTAAAGTGCTTCGTATATTCAATATTTAAAAACCTCACCCGGCTTCGCGCGAACGTCTCTCGCTTACGAGGTACCATTCAAAAATTATCACACAATTATTTTTAATGTAATTATGTGTTAATTACGTCGAATGCAAGCTCATTTCAAATTTGCTGTAATTTGAAATCGCATAAGAGCACGCATCCCAGACTAAATGTCGCATAATGTAATTAGCAAATTATAGGTTCCTAGATTAAGTGGGTTAAAGCAGCCGAGTCATAAATTTTACTATTTGTTAATTGAAGTATTAAATTTAATACCGTAAGTACGCCTAATTTGGTATGGCACGAAATTAAGTTTCTTAAAAAGTTTAGTAAAACTAAAGTTACAGGTACGGGAGAAATTTTAAACTCGGGAGTATAATTTAATAAGAGATTAAAATATTATAACTGGAATTTCATCCAGTCTACCAGCAATTTAATTTTGAAAATACTCCAGACAGATTATTCTGTCCGTTTAATCAAGAAACCTTGACAGCAAAGTTGGTATATTGAAAACCTTGTCTCAATTTAGTAGCATTTCATAAGGGACACTCATGTTTGTCATTGGACCGTGCGGTATAACTAAAACTTTCTCACTTAATGAGCAGATGGGTTATTTTGATTTTAGAAATACATTTTGTAAATCAAATTTTTGATCGAATCAACGCTTTATAAAAAACTTAAATTTGAGGCTGGGTGGAAGGAAGACTCTCGATGTAACATTTCCTAACACTTCCTGACCGGTTCACTTCATCATCTACGGCAGAACGCCATTATGCCAAGACTGGAGTGGAACAATTCATGAATTTATTAGCGAGCAAACTAACATTCACATTCTTGTCAGCATTTAAACTATACCAGAAGTCAGCAGCTCCTTTTGCAAGTTAGCATCTTTTGCATTCGCTTTTCAGTAGAACAATAATTTTTTTTTTGAATTTGTGCGTCTGTAACATTAACTCACATGAGTTGGCTTCCATAAAGCTTATTATTTGAAAAACTGAAAATTATTTCGCCAGCATAAAAGTTTAATTTCAATTTTCTGTGCTTAATGGGCAGAACAAACCATTGCTTTTATAATTAACGGTAATAATTTGATTGGATAATTTTGCTTTATTTTTCTGAGATTAGAGAACTGGCCCGCAAATTCTTTTTCCGGTCACAAACGATTATTAACGCTTGCCAGGTTAACCACTTGGGGTGACTTCATAACCCCTGGCTATCTAACCAGATTTGTTTTATTTTTTTTACATTAACATTGCTGTTTTCTGCAAATTGTGTTGGTTATATTATAAAAAGAGTAAATCTGCAGCTTAACTTGCTAGTACTGCACAAGTAATTTGGAAGCTACCGAGAATCGAACTTATGATCCTCGGATTACTAGCTGAACTCTCTAACACTAAACCAAACTAACTCCTAAACCCCATAGTCTTAAGAATTCAATTTAAGGGATAATTTGAAGAAATGCTTTTATTATCAATATTTATCAATATCAATATTATCAATAATTTAAAACGCAAAAACAAACAATAGCATATTGTGTCATTTGGATCTAAAGTGGCACTTTTATGTATTTGGGAGACGTAAAAATCAACTGGATAGATTCTTTTCCAAATTTACATTAAAATAAATAATATTTATAATTTCCCAAAATTACTCTCCATAATACCAAAATAATCGCTGAATACTCCAATCTGTATACAAACTAATAATATTTTAACAATGAACCTGATTAACTGTAACAAATTTTCATATTATGTGCATATTAAGTTGATTATTTGATTATGATTCAGAAATTTGATATCTAGCATTTCAGTTGCATTTGGCAATTAATAATAATGCTCTTTTAACAACAAATAGCAGTGGCTCATATAATTCAATAACTGCTGTTAATATTTTGTTCATTTTAACAACTGATTTCATTCTAAACCGCATCTACCTGCCATTAAGATAGTCAGTAATCCAATTTTCATCAAAATTTTAGCATCCGAGAACTCAATATTCGAAGACTCCCGGACAATCCTTGCATATAATCAGATTTCCAGAGCTGCTACTTAGAATAAATAATGTTTAACTGGAATAGTAATAACTAAAAATCAACAATAAACTGCAAACAATATTAAGTGTTAGACTTTCTTCATATTAACTGAAGAAAATCAGCATAAAATCGGTAAAATAAAAAACAGCAACAGCAATCAAATAAAAATTTTTACTTCACTAAAATTACTTTCCAGAAGAACTTCGACATTAAAATTGATACGAAATGGTCGTCGATACTTTGTTCAATTAATAAAGAATCAAATTTTGTTTTTTTTTTCAGCGAAACAGGAGTCTAGGGTGATTTGCCTTTAAATGAAAAGTCGAGACTAGTACATTTTACGTAATCTAAATTAATTTTAATAGTCCTGGATAGAAGGAAATTTTGCGTCCGCCTGATCTACCCTTTGGTAACGGTAAAGTTAACTTTTTAATCCTGTACTTGGGTAGTCAACACTTCATTTATAGAAAAAGCAGTCTGCTCCTGCTTTGAATAAATCCTAAATGTTAATATTATGTTTTTGTTTTATGTTTTGTAATAATATAGTAATTTAAAAATTATCTTAATTAGATTATAAATTTTAATTTGTTGTTGAAGACTAAACCTTTGCGTTAACTAAACAATTTTTCTGTAAATCTGAGCTTGAAAGCGGCATCTGAAAAAAGTGAAAATAAATTATTAACATCGGAGAGACTAATCAAAAAGTTTTTAATGAAGGGGAAGCTTGAATATGTAAATTAAAAATGGAAATTATGTGAAAATATTTGAATTTCATAATTATTTTAATAGCATTCATTATATAATTAATAATAATTACTCGTATACTTAAATCAATGTAAAGGAATTAAAAGTTTTTATTCGGGACTCAAAAGCTCGATAACAATTATAATCTATTACGGTTTTGAGATCGTACAAGTTTTGTAAGTTTCCTTTGATGTACTAAAGTTGTAAGATCTTAACCCCCATGAGATTATCCATATATTGGCTAACTTGATTGGTGTATTAGTCTGAGCTACTAAGCTGAACTCTATATTTTTGATATTGTTTATTCCAAAAAAAAATTCAATAAAATTTATAATTCAGTTAAGAACTTGCCTGATTAAAATACATTAATCTCTGCTTTATATTCACTTTGATCGAATTGATTGTGCACATTAAAATGTAGAAGTCGTTTGGATTCAAAAATTTTCTCTAGTTAATTAATCATTCAAATGCAAAGGAAAACATAAAAGCAAAAAATTATATTGACGTACTTCAATTTTGCATGCTCATCAATATTCTAAGAGTAACGTTTTAACAACAGTATCCAGTAGTTAAATCTTTAGTACTTCCGCCTTATTCTCGTTGATGATCTACATTTTACAAGATTTCTCTAAAAAGCGAAGAGGAGAGTAATTGTGTTACATGTCTCAAATTTTTTAGCAAAAAGTTTTTAAAATATCTTTGTGCATTCAACTTTCGATCAGTTACTAAATAATCCTGAACAAGGACCAACTCTAGATTATGCATATATAAATTTTCTTCGCAAAACGTAAGTACTTTCGTCGTCTACTTGTAATATTGATTTTAGTTTGTATTTTTTGTAAAGAATACCAATTTCATTTTATAAGGACTGAGATTTGTTTGGGTGTAACTGTAATTTTTTTAAAATTTAATATAACGGAAATGCAGAGTGAGGCTTGCAGATACAACACGCTATTGTAACATATTGCAGGAAGTTATATAATATTTGCGCAAATTAAATTTTGTTCTACTCAGACGAAGAAAATAATTTCATTACATAAACCGTACCAACATTTAAATGTTCTATTTCAATTTTAGTCGAAATATAAAACCTGAAAACTATGACAAACATTTAGATTATGCGAAACGTAATATAGTCGTTTCAATTTAATCTTGGATGAAACTAAATTGTTAGTTATAAACAAAACAGGACATTATTTTTCTAGAAAAGTGTTTCCGTAAAAAGCTGTCAGAAACAGTTTAAGAATAGTGCACCTCTTAAAATGTAAAGTGTTTAGGAAAATACAGCAAAAATATTCTGGATGAAAGGCACAGAGAAGGTTTTCAAAATTTATATGTTGACACTTATTGAAAGCAACTTGAATAAGTTTGTCCTAGAAGGTTTATTAACTACAAACTTTATGTTGTCGAATAACAACATACATGAAGATTTACAAAATAATTTATTTGTAATTAATTTGTGTAGGTACACAAGCATCAAATGAATTTAAATTGCAAATATTTTTTTTAATCTGAAAATTGTATTTGTTTTGATTTCCGTTAACCCTTAACTGGTGAACTGGAAATTTTGACCTAAATTATTTAAAACTTTGTTTTTTATCTTTTTTTGTTTAAATTTGCATATTAAAAAGTATTCTATTGAGAGAAATTTACTTAAATTTATCATGTGTTTGCATAATGAAAATTAATCTCGTCAAATGAAACACAATTCGCCATACCCCAAGCGAGAGTCCACATAAATATTTTTTTCTTTTTTTGACAAAAGTTTAAACAACCTCATTTAATTTTAATAATTTCCGCAACATTTAATTAATAAATTCGAGGTAATCTTGTGCTTTTATGTTTGTACTAAACATTTAACTGAAAATTTGAAGCTCCAGAATAAAATCAACTTAAATTTTCTGAGTAGATTGTAAAGTTTGTTTTTATAATATCAAAATTTTTGCTGCCGCCGTATTTTGTAGAGTGGAACATTTTCCTGATGGTTGTTTATATTGCAGTAAAATAGCGATTAAAATGTAAATTTCTCTATCCTAAATATTTCTTGGTATTATGTCGCATGTAATCCTTGTTTCATCATTTTACCTTTTATCCTTAAAACGGATTTTGTCTTACCTTTTATTTTTACTGAAAACAGATTAAAAATTAAACAGTATTAATTTTGACTGACAAAGTACATAAACTTTTGCTTATTCAGGATTTCGTTTTTTATACACAGGATGTTTCTACAATTAATATAGTTTTGCAATTTTGAATCATAATCATTCGGTTTTGCACTACGAGTATATTGTATAAAATCTTGTCAATTGCTAAGACACTTTGCGTTGTGGTAAATCAGATGAAAAGGACTTGAAGGACTTTACATTATAAAGAATCATTTCATTGCATTATAACAATTACATGGAGAACAACAACGCTGTAATCCGAGTTTGATTTAAACAAACACAAGATAAAAACAATTATCGGCATCAAACAATAATTGGATTCTGTATTATCCATTATCTGGAATAGTACTAGTGCTATTCTATCCTATATTTATAAAAATGTAAAAAAAAAGTTTTATTTACTAGTTGGAGCTCCGTTTTAAAAAAAATTGAGTTTGGGAATCCCCGAATTAAATGCTATTCTAAATCTTGTTTTATTCTCTGATCCTATTAGTAAATTCAGTGGATGTACATTATTTGCAAGGCATTAATAGCATTCCTTCCAATTAAAATTAAATATTATCCTTATTAACAAAATAAATCTAAACGATATATTTCCTCCTCATTAGCATGTAAAAAAAAGTGATTGGTTTATAATGAACTAATCTGCAAACTCCAATTGGTAAAGTTATAATGAAGGTACTTTCAATAGAAATAAACACTTTGATATTATCCAGAAGCAACAACAAGCGTTGTTAAACGAAACCGAATGGCTAAACAACTAAATTTTCTTGATATATTACACCGGGTGTTTTCAACATGTGCCGCAATTTTCCTGAAGCGATTTTATGTATAATTTCTTACAAAACAGTTCATCTAAATTGTTTTTATCTTTAAAATTAAAAAAATATTTGTTGCATTTACTTAGAATTACTTTTATTGCGGACAAGAGGCGGCATTAAAGTACTTTATTGCCGTCGTACTAAAACCGGAGCCGGACATTTGAACGCGGCCGTTTGAACGCGGCCGTTTAAACGCGGCCGGTTGAACGCGGCCATTTGAACGCAGAGCCGGTTGAACGCAGGGACGTTTGAACGCGAAGACGTTTGAACGCGAGGACGTTTGAACGCAGGGACATTTGAACGCAAGGACGTTTAAACGCAAGAACGTTGAACGCGAGGACGTTTGAACGCGAGAAATTATATCCAATTATATCCAAATTATTATTCTCTCTCAGATTCCTTCGCTCTACGTAAGAGCATAGTAACCACTTATTTTTCTTTAGAAGGGTTCTCTAGGCAGATACCTCGGTGGTTTGCCATTCCCTGCCGAGGGAAGACGGTCAGAATAAAATTTTTACTCCGCCCGGGATCGAACCGGTGATTTTGGCTTAGCAATCGACGCATACAAGCGCCAGGCCAGTCTTCTTCTTAATATTATTATATTTTTATAACTAATTTTTATTTTTTTTATTAAAATTATATTTAAATATAATAAGGACGTTTGAACATGATAAATTGCACCCTCCGCGACTTATGACTAATGCACAAAATTGCGAGAAAACTGGGTTAAATTATAAGTAAAACAAACCATCTCACGTGAGATTAGGGTGGGGGGGGGGGGTTCAAGCCAAATCTCATAACTTCTCACCAGGGGGGGGGAGTCAAAAAACTGCCAAAATCGCCTCACGTAATTAATAGACGTTCCCTTACCTTAGTTACCTAAGTTAACTAACATGCTAATGGACTAGAGATTGGTCTTGATTTTTTTCTTTGGAGGGCAGTTTACATTTTTTTTCAGCTATCCGTAGTCGTTCATGCAGAATACCATCCCATATTTAAATATAACAAGGGGTGTGCAATTGCATCTAATTTCTCGCGTTCAAATGTCCCTGCGTTCAAACGTCCCTACGTTCAAATGTCCTCGCTTTCAAACGTTCCTGCGTTCAAATGTCCCTGCGTTCAAACATCCTCGCGTTCAAACGTCTCTGCGTTCAACCGGCTCTGCGTTCAAACGGCCGCGTTCAACCGGCTGCGTTCAACCGGCCGCGTTCAAATTGGTTAGCTTTACGAGTATAAAATGCTGAACAAACTTACATTAGCGTTATAATTTGTATAATTAATAGACTGGAATAATTTATCGTAATTAATTGATTGACAAAATCATAAAATTGCTAGATAATGATATTGTAATAACAAGTTTATTTAAAACAGATTATACAAGCAAAACATTTTTAATAATGTTAATTAATTACAATATTTAATAGCTAGTTTATTAAATTACTTCATCAGTGTTTATTGATTTACTGCCGTTGTTTTTTTTTTTTTTTTTCGTGTTTGCCTGCATATATAAATCGTTTCAGCGGTGCTTGTAACGCTATACGATAATTCTTTAGTAAACTTAACTAAATGCAACTATTTGAAATTCAAATTTATTTTTCCGCTACTAGTTACTAAGTGAGAAATTGCATTTCCATTGCAATTGCAAGCTACAAATACTATGAACTGCAATAAAAACAAATTTCTCCTATGTGACGTCATGATAGTGCGTTTCTCTGATTTATTATTGGCTGGAATATTCAAAATAAAACCTAAATTTAAACTTTTTTTAGCTTAGACTGTTTGATGTATCTGCTACTAATTTTTTTACAAAATTTAAAGAGCTTTTGTGAAAATTTTAATTAAAGAATTCGGACAAAATGAAATAGAAATAATTTTCATGTGGTAAAATAAATTATTGAACGAGATAAATATGATTAAATATTATTTTTGGAAAATAGATTATCAATTTTAAAGTATCACAATGGTGTCAGATAAATCAATATTAAAACGACGATGACGTATTTAAATTGCAAAAAGCTTAGGAAATTTAAATAAATCCTGATTTTTTTCTACTCTATTTTAAAATTATGTTTACATTTTTAACTAAATAAAATTGAGTGTTTACTAAGTCATACGTAAAGCTAAAAAATAATGAAAACTTTAAATATTTTATCGTGCTTTCGGCAGGAAGGTTCTTTTCAAGCTTAGGATCATTTTAATTACTTAAGAAAGCTCATTATGGTGTAACTAAATACAAAATACGCAGTCTTCACATTTTAATTAGGAATCGTTGAACCGTCATTTTATCAGCTGAAAAAATGGAAATTGTACAACCAGAAAAAATGATTTGTAACAATACACCTGGCTTTTCCTGTGGGGTTTTCATTTCCTGCTATCGCGTGTATTATTCATACATTATTACCGTACATGAGTTAACTAAACAGTGTAAACAATGTGCTTGTCTAAATCATTTTTCAAATTTTTATGCCTTCCTTTAAATTAGTCGTTGGTTTCAATTCCATATAAAAAATTAAGTAGAAATAAATTATTAAATTACTCAATTATACTGTAATATTTCTTTAACTACATTAAAAAGCCAAGAGCTTATTTTTTCGACGGATCATCCATTATAAATTGAAAAATGCCTTATTCAGTTCACCAGAAAAATGGGGTTGAAAATGGTGGAAAGATTTCGGATAATGTTCGAATCGATAGTAAGTCGTCTTTCATTTCGATTTTTAAATTTCTTATTATTGCAAGTAGGGCATAAATTTTACGTTGTATAAATTAATGTTACAAATAACAATGACCGAACTTGAAAATAAATAATTTAGTTTCTCTAAATTTGCTGGTTAGGAGATAAAATATTTGATAAATTTAACAAAAACAACACACATTAATATAATCGAATGAAGAATTGCAAAGTCAATAAAATTATATCTGGGGATTCTAGACAGAACTCCAACAAACACAAAAATTAAATCCGGTTTTCATGATATAAGCAGTAGAATTATTTCTTAAATTTGTTTCATATCAAATTTTAGTCAGATAAATAATAGCATGAGATATAGCGAATTTATTCCCAAGTGGCAGTTTCTTTCTCAAATTTTATACAATTTTTTATATGGCTCCAATTACATAGATACGCAATTTTTTTCAAAAAATAATACATTATTTGTAGCACATACTTCATGTGAACAAATATATAACGCACAGCTTAACTTTCAGTTAAAATTGCAGGAACGTTATCCTCAAATCCCTTGTGAGTACAAGAAGTCGGAAACATCATATCAAAACTTTAACAATTGAGACAAAAATATATTGTTGCCTATCCTCTTTAATAAAGCGCAATATCTTTGATAAAATTTTTCAATCTCAATTGGTTTACAATTTTGAAACGAAGCATTCATGGTTTTGATGGTAAAATATGTTATAACACTGTGCAATCGCTGTGTTCACAATACTACAAATATCAAATCTTGAAAATTTTTAAAATTAACCGAAAACTTATAAATTTAATAACTTTGGGAGCTTTTGGGTTTTTGTTACATTAAACCGAAAACCAAGAAAAATTACAAAAGAAGCTAGCACTACAAATTGCTTGCTCTTGTCATGGTTGGAAATTTTCCGTTGCCTTTTTCACGTCTAAGCTTGCAATGCTGGTATTTGAAGAAGTTGTACTTCACACGTTAAAGTTGATTGATTTATTGAAAAGTAGGTACAATAAATCAATTGAAAGGAACACCTACAAACAAAGGGTTGCCATCGGCTATCATCTGCATGGGTGACCGTATAATGAGCGATTTAGTAATACCAAACGTCTCGGCATAGTAAAATTATAAGCATAGCTAAAATGAGTAATAATAATAATTTTGCAGCGCTTAAGTACGTAATCGAATTAATTCAATTAATTGGGCTTGTTCTGGTTGTTTTGAAACTACAAACAGCGATTACAGTAACAGGACATCTCTCCTGCGATTGCTGTAATTATTTGGATATGAAGGCATTAATTGATGTTAAGCTCTTCTTAGCATAAAATCTCATTCAATTTATTAACTATTCAAAAATAATCATTTGCTTTTTGGCTTTCAATTAAAATTTAATTAAATAATCGACTAAAACTATTAATTTTAATAACTCGGTTTGTAATTGGAGGAATCCTTAATTACAGTAAGAATAATTGTTCATTTAGATTCTATCTAATCAAATATGCAGAGATATATTATATCCGCTTTATACGGAACAATGTCCATATAATTCTCCGGTTTACCAAACCCGGCTTAGCTTACCATAATCTAATCAAATTTAAATTGTCGTTTTAAATATTTTCGAAAACAATTTTCCATCCACATTAATTACAAAATTTTATTGTAGCGACAAGGGTGTATACATGGAGAAGAACTTCCTTATTTGTTTGGGGCGCCTTTGGTAGGTGGTTTTATGCACTTTGGTCGAAATTACACCAAGTCCGAAGTGCTTCTAGCGGAGACCACCATGATCTATTGGAGTAACTTTGCCAGAAGCGGGTAAGTTTGAGTTGTCAGTTTGTAATGTGTTGAAAACTTTCTTATTACAAAAAATTTCTTATAGCTTAACTTTTGTTGCACAAATTGAAAACAAGTATTACAATGAAAAGTTATTATGAGTAACAAAAACGGTAAATTTTCTAGTGGTTTTTTAACTGACAACTTTTTGTATATTTAGTAATCCCAATGAGCCTCTTGAAACTGACGGATCTCATGGGGGAAGGCAAGAGCGAAACAAATTGAAAAATATAGAATGGACTGCTTACGAAGCTGTCCACAAAAAATATTTAAATTTAGGTAAGTATCTGAAATTTCACTTATTTCATTTTTATTATTTTATATTATTTTACAAATTCATAGATAAGCTCGCCCAGTGTAGCATAGCGGAAAGCGCATTTTTGAAAAAAATTTGTGTTTCACGTTTCAATGGAAGTTGTTATGTGGATTTTCGCAAAAATTCGAATCGCGTTTAACGTTTATACAAATTTAATGTATTTCGCTCAATGTAAAGCATTTTCGTATCTTTTGAGAAATATGACGACTTCCTTTACGAACCTCAACATATCCGTATTACAACTTCTCAACATAAATTTCCCTTGTAGATGGAAATACAAACAGATCATTAATAAACATTTTACATTATTTGCTTTGTAAGTACAGTAATTAATACTACAAGCAACTAATTAATTAAACTAACTGGATTGTTTTCTTTTAGAAAAGAAGAAAATCCCACAATTTAGGATTTCCCATACTTGCCGGGAAGGCTTGTTTAATTGACTCAAATTTAAAACTTGCTAATCCCCACTTTTATTTCATTTTCACGTTTTTTATTAAATTTTCCTCACTTTCATTGGCAATATCCAGTAATAAGCTCAATTTTATTTCTCAATATCTTAGCAATTAAGCCCTTATCTGATTTTTTTATGATTTTTGCACAGCTTTGCGCAGCAATCTTCTCGGTCAGATAAATCGTTGGCTTCGCCACCACTTAAACGGTGTCGCCTTTTGGACAAAGTTTTCTGCTTTTCCATGTTCAGGTTTTTTATAACAAAATATTTCCACTAAAATTAACGATTTTCTCTTTTTAACGCAATTAACATAAACAAGAGATAAAGATGAAGATTTATGAGCCAATTGAACGAATCTGAAATCAAGGTTAAATAGGATGAATGGCGAGAAAGTGAAAATGACGGCATAGGGAGAGCGGTATTGGGTAGGAGGTTATTTAGGAAGCGAACACGAAGCCTCTACGATGAGATTAAACAAAACACAGCAGATTGGGACTGATTTATATGCGTTGGATATGGGAAAGACAACTTGTGCGGTTCCGTACGGAAATTGGAAATTAGCAGTGGAAATAGCGCACGTTAGATAGTAAACTAAATACGCGCCTAACGTAGGTGATTCGCTTCTGAATTATACTTGTATTTACACGCGCCACTAGAAGACTAGTGAATATAAATCATCTTCTAATAAACCTTCTGAACTTGATTACAAACACGTATTAAATTTTAATATCATCATACCTGGCTTATCCACACACTTGCTATTCTCCAGCTATGAATTTTTATTACCTTCATCTAATAATAATTCCATATTGCTAATTTTCGGTCGGTTTTTGATTTTTTTGACTGGGAAAGTTAATGGATGACGATTTGGAAAAAAACCGTTAGAATGAACTGCTCACTGCTTTTAGTGGTGGAAACACCACAGCGATACTAATAAATCTACGCTTCCTCTTAATTCGGTATAATATAGTATCTTTTTATTATTGTGGATCAACTTTAAAAAAAATAAATGAAAAAAAATTCAACGTGAATTGACCTATTAGATTGGAAGGAGTTGGGAATTATGATGCGGCAATTGCTCTTCCTTCTCAGGTCCCATTCGAAATCACTAATGTTAACTTGCTGTTCAGTATACGATGCATAAACTCGACAGTCGTCGATGCTTCTCTTAAATCTCCATATTTTCATCCATATGGATGATATTCTTATAATTTTCCTGTATTTTAAATTTTTTGTCGTGATTCTGTTGAGACAAGCAAACGCAGCTGTTAAATGTTTTAATTTTACATTAAATCTATTTGCATCGGCATTTGAATATTCTTCGATCTGAAAGTTTTTCCGTCTTTCATGTCTGATGGAAAAACTGAAAAAATTGATTTCCATGCAAACAAATAAAAATGAAAAATAATTTCGAAAAGTTTCGAGTTGCAATGCAGCTCCTTATTGAATATTTTAAGTGTTATAAAACTCCATTGTTTATTGAAACTTTCAAAATTGTTGCGATATAGAAATAAACTTAATTGAACAACAGCTTTTTAATTAATTTAATTATTTTCCTGAAATTTTTCTTCAACGTCGTTGCCTACCTAACGAAGAAATTCCATCCTAAAAGGTTTGTAATTAACTTTCCTATGAAATAAATTTGAAAAGAATTTTTTGAACGAAAATGTGTAATATTTTCATTTTAATTGGCTAAAAATTAACTGTAATTTAATATTTTTTCGACGAATGCTAAAGTTGATGCATTCAACTAACATTAAAGGGTGAAATATATAAAAAAATTGATGGAAGGATATGTTAGTTTTTCAGACAAATGTACGCACGAGTGAATCAAATATTGGTTGTAGCTGATTAGATTCCGTAAAATTGATACTTTGAGAGAATATAAAGTAGGTAGATGCCATTATTAAATGAAATAAAAAAACGGAACGGTTGAATTTAAAATAGCACACATATTCATTGCTTTTTTGTAAATTTGCGTCAACTACATAATTTTGAAATTTATTTAACAATTTTGAATTTTTGTTTCAGATACCAAGCCTAAGTTAAAAAATCATTATCGAGCTCATCGGTTATCGTTTTGGTTAAATTTGGTTCCGGATCTTCACAAGCCGGGCGGGGACGACGTTCCTCAATCTCATCACGAACTGCAAGATAACGAACCTGCACTTCCGAAATTACCTTCGTTAAATCCGCGAAAATTAGAAACAACTCAAAATCCTTTTTTTGACTTATCAAAAACAACAGTAGGAGTTGTAAATTCTTCGGTTTTAGCCACGGTCGGATCGTCGGATGGTACGGAGCGAGTGGAAGAGCTTGGCGGCGCAAGCACGACACCCCATTCCGTGGAAGATGGTTTTGCAGCGTATTCGACAGCGTTAAGTGTGACTATTGCAATAGGATGTTCGTTATTGATTTTAAATGTTTTAATATTTGCCGGTGTATATTATCAGAGGGACAAAACGCGAATGAACGAAAACGGCGGTCAGCCAAAAAAGCGTAACGAAAACGGACAAATGCCCAATAATATATGTGGTGATTTAGAATCAAGTATATTAGGTGTTAAAAGTGATCCGGCTACCATTTTAAGCCATCATCATTCTCATCATCAACTTCCGCCCCCCGAATTTGCCGATTTACCCCAAAACAATGCGACTTTGCCCAGGCCGCCGCCGCCACCAAAAAACTCGAAACCCAACATAAACACTTTACACGAAAACCAACCGTTACTGCACGGCCAAAGTATTCAGTTAATAAATACGGGGACACTTACTAAAAAAAATACTCAATTAAATAGTGGTAAACAAAACACAATGGAAGAACTTCGAGTGTGACGCAATTGTGTAGTGTTTATTATGTAAAGAAACTGCAATAACTTTATAGATTGCTCAAAGATTTTTTAAATCTCTATTTGACTCGTACATTTTTTAATTATTAAATCAAGCACTATTAAATAAAAGTGGAAAAACTATTATATTTTAGAAAAAATTGTTATAAACAAATTGTTTCGGTCAGTTACAGTGTTTTTATTATAAATAATTTACTTGTGGTTCGATTTTTTTTCTAAAGGCCTGCCCGAGCGAGCGTTACACAATTAAAATATTGAAAATTTTTCTAAACTTAACTTTGATTCAATATTATTTTAAAATATAAAATTTTCAGGTGTATTAAGTTTCAATTAGAGAGAAAAAATTTGAACTGGAAACTTTTCTGTTCTGTTTTCCATTAAAACATCAGCCAAGTTAGGGTCAGACAAGCCTTGAATAAAGCCTGTCCCTAGGATAACAAGGGCTCGGGGCATCAAATTTCCTAACGTTCTGAAAAGGGGTGTTTTAGACGTTTCTCTAGAACTAACTAAATTCTGTTTTCAAAGTTTTTAACGTTCAAATTTGACATTTTTTTAAAAGCACTGTAAATACGATTTTGATTATTTAATATTTTATATTTTCGAATCACTAACCATCATCTGTGAAACCAAAACCGCAACGTTTTAATTTTCTTATTCGATTAAAAGAAAGACCAATGCTGTATTATTTCAAGTTAAAACGTTGTGGTAAGCAATATTTTTTAATTTCTCAATTTTACGAGAAGATTTATATAAAAAAAATGTGTGTATCATTTTCAGTAAAACTTGGAGGCTATTTTGTAAATTGAATGACGTAGCAAAACAAATTTGTTTAGATTATCGAAATCCGTCTCTGTACTTCCTTAATTTTTAGTCGCAGGGATGATGCAAGCTTAAGTGCTTAATTAGATATGGTCCAATAAATTGTAATGGTCTGGAACAGCGCTCTCTGGCGCAATTACTTTCCAATCAAATTACAGGCGACGAATTTACGCCCAAGAAATTTCAAATTAGAAAATCAATAAACTTTAGGGAAAGCAAGGAAATAAAAATAACAATTGAATAAAGTAATTTACAGCAAATTTTTACTACTGTTTAAACAGTCAAATTGGGACAAAAGTTCGACCCTTTTTAATTTTTTTTTTTACTTCCAATAACGTTTAACTCGAACTGAAGATGCACTTAACTTTTATGAGTTACTAAAACAAAAGTGAAAATTAAAAACATAATTTTATGAATTAATTTTGTTAACACAATGGAACACGAAATGTGCTTTTTATTAACCAATTTTTGCGCTAACAAATTATTATTATTACATCTGATTCTTAAGCATAAATTTTGGCTTAATTAACGACAGCGATAATTAAACACTTTCGAAAATTTTATTAAAGTTTCAATGCTAAACCAAAATTAATTTTAAAAACTTATTGATCTCACCACCGGCGCAATTCACAGACGTCCCCTTTAAAAATAACATACTTAATTTAAAACTCCATCCAAGTGTTTTAAATTAAAGTCAATAAATGAACAAAAGTTTCAACTTTATTCCTTTTCGCTTTCGTTTAATATATTGCAGTTAATTTCGAGGGAACCCCCCGTCAAGAAATTATTCTTTGACAATTTTAAAATATCTCCAAGATTGTACTGTCGTTGTTACGAAAAGCGTATGAATGTTGTGTAAATAATAATTTAGAAAAAATGTTAAATAAATTAATAAAATTGATTTATGTTCATTAAATCCAATAAATTTGTTTTAAGTTATAACAATTAGACGTTTTGTTTTTCTTATTTCAGCTGTTTTTATTACTCCTTGGCGTCATTAGAATGTTAGTCATGGGATGGACTTTTGTATTTTTTACTTTACCTAAGGGGCAGTACTTTTGCTTGGTGGTTTTTAAATATTGATTTATATCAAAACCCAATTTACTAATGCCCTCCACTTAGAGAGTGGATCTACTGCATCTAATATCAATTAATTTCACAATGGAAATGGATAGTAAAACAAAATCTTGGTAGAATGAGAGTTAGTAACTGGGAGAGAAGATTTCCAAATAGATCTGCATGAAAGAAAATTGAGCATAAAGCGAAATCACATAAGAAGCTGTAAAAGAATATTAGATTAATCCACTTCGTAGAATGGATTGCGAAGACATTTTATGGAGTAGCAATATTCCGAAAGGATTGGATGCGTCTTGAATAAAATTAAGTATCTACACACAGGCCCATATTTAAAATCTGTAGACCCCTAGTCTTAATCTATGGTGCAGGCCCCACTGGTTCATCGTTATTTTAAGTAAACATCTTAAGTAAATTCAAGGTAAAAAAACTAAAAATGTTTTTTCTAAAATGTAAATAAATAGTACAAAAAATGCATTAAAAAGTAAATATTAATTTTCCAAAATAAGAACAAACAAATGAAGCTCCTTGAAAATATCAATATGAAAACCCCACGCTTTTATATTGATTTTTGAATTTATATTGATGTTTTTTAATTATCAACTTTTTAGTCTTTAGGTTTTCATTTGCCAAATTTACAAAGGTTTTGTAAATTTTTATTTTTTTTTTTAATTTTTCTTTTTCTTTTCTTTTTTTTATAATCTATCTTAATTTGTTTATAAAATAAAAAATTGTTAATCAATATTAATAATCGTGTGTACTTCTCTAGAGAATCTATCTGAGAAGCTACAGTTAAAATTTCAAGTCAATCGGATGATAAAATTGCTCGAATTCAACTGCTTGCCGCGGACCTCCCAAAGTAAAAAGCAATCTCGTCTTATCTATTGCCATGCCGTCATTGTATATATTAAATCAAAATAAAAAATATTTTTGTATACCTACCTTGAGATGTGTAGAATACGTTGTTAAAACCTCATTATTGTCGCTTTATTGGTAAGCTCATTTTTCAGCCCTAACCCCTTAATTTCATAAAAAATATAATATCGCATTTTATAAAGGGTAAATATCTCGAAATAATTTAGTTCACAGGACTCGGAATTCCAATAATTTCCATGGAATTCCAAAGATTCTCAAAGAAATCCAACAAGGGGGAGGTAACGGGGTAACTGCCCCACCCCTCCTGACCAATCAAAACTAATAAAATTACTAAGTTTTGTTAAAATTCAAAAAATGAACCTAAATTCTTATCAAAAATTACATATGTATGTATTTACCTTCTCCCAGCCAGCTCATCCTCATCAGAATCTGCTTTTGTGTTCAAGTTAAGGGAAATTTGAGAAAATCTCAGGAAGTCTTAAGAAATAGAAAATACAAGGAAATCTTAAGAATACTATGGGATGGACTTTTCTGATTTCTTCAATTTTTTGAAATTTCCTTGGTTTTATTAAGATTTTCCAAGATATTTTAAGATCTTAGAATTTTCTACATTTTTGCGAATTTTTCATTTCTTAGAATTGCTTAATATCCCGAAATTTTTTAGATTTTCTGAAATTTCTTTGAAATTATAAAGATTTCCTAGAATTTTCTGACATTTTGTAGGATTTTCTTGAATTGCTTTCTTTTCTAGATTTCTTAAGATAAGATTTCTTAAGCTCATCTTCCTGCTAGCTTAGAAAAATGTTTAAATTTTAAAAGTTTAAACCGGAGCTTCTCTCTTTTACATAAAATTTTTAGCATTTGGACCAAGGGATGGAGCTTTACTGCTAATTAATTTAATTTAGTCATTTTGGGATGGATCCTTGATTTGTCGTGGTTGCTTAAAAGATCCCTGGAAAAGCTCTACCTTGCCACGGAGACTTTTATGGTTTTTTACCCATTAAAAGACATGGATTCAACCCTTCATTTCTTATGCCTCCCAAAGACCTAAATACTTAAAGTCACATATGCTTGGCATTTAGCGAATAGCTATAAAAAATATGGAACTTCTTTATCCAATGTTTCGTCTTGCGTTTTATATAAGTGCCAGCTGGTAAGCCCGTCCGCGGATGGGCAGCTAGACGGAGGATCTCTTTTTTAGCGGTATAATATTAAACATTTAATTTTGTTTCCCGCTACTAGGTGATTCCCCGTTTTTCTATATTTTTAAAGTAACGCAAAAAGGTGTTGCTAAATTCTTAATTTTCTTTAGTCGAACGTTTTAATTTCCCTTACTTTAATACTCTCTAGCCAAAGGTTTAAATTTCTCTCAGTTTTACTTAAAAATTCAAATTTTCCGGTTTTTCCTGTCGAAATTTGTAAAATTATAAATTCCTTAGCTTCTCCAAGTATTCTAAAAGAGTGGAAATTCTGCAATATGTAGTGGATGGCGTTCCACACCCCCCAAACCCCCCGGTTTACAATTTTGACTTTATATTTTTATAATTATTATAAATAAATTAAAAGTAAACCGGGGGGTCTGGGGGGTGTGGAACACCCTCCAGTACATATCGCAGAATATCCACTCATTTAGAATATTGGACAAATATTTTTAATCCTAATCTTAGTTTAATTCCAATTTTGGTTTAAATTACAAATATTAGTCCTTGTCTTGGGTTAAGTTGGGAACTTAACCTACTTAACTGCTGTTCTTCCCAGCCATAATTTCCTAACGAATTTCAATAGGTTTTCCAATTGTGTTTAATTAATTAATTATGAAATCTTTCATGGAATCAGTAGGGAATCATTAGGGAATTTCGATGGCAATTAATAATTACAAATACAAATATTTTTTCACATTTCTTCACGTTTTTCCATTTCTTGTCGCTTGAGGCGAAATTTTACAAATAGTAACAATATATCTGATATTGCTAACAGCACAACTGTAAATAAATTTGCTGATAGCTGTGAAAAGTTGTAAAACAAGTACGAGTAAGTGTACAATATGAATATTGAAAAAATATTTGGAAATAATACAAATAAACCTCCAGATATTAGTTCTGGTTCAGGATAAGTGATTTCCACTACCAATTCAAACCCAATATTGATTAAGCTGTTATTAAAAAAACTGTAAAAAATATTTTAGGTATAAGTTAATAGAAAAGCTGCAGTTATATTACCATAAGCATGCACTGTTAAAATAAATCAATGGTAATCCAAAATCCATCAAAAACAAAAATGCCAATGTACATATTAAATTGAGTACGTAGTACCCTCTAGCGATTTGTCTAAAAAAATTTAAATAATAATTTCTTATAGCTATAGTAGATTTGCATTAACCTGAGTCTTCCAAATTTAGTTATAATTACTCCGGTAATAAACATTCCAAGAACTCCAACGCCCATCATTAGTAAACCCATTATTCCGACATCTTCATATGCATCCTAAAAAATACTAGATCATACTTATGGCAAGAAGGATAGGCTTATTGATAAAACCTACACTATAATGTGATAAAACTATTTCGTTTAGCAAAATTGATAGAGCCAATACAGATCCCACATTAATCCCTTGTATTATACACAGCATCATGAAAGATTTACACCTTAGCAGTCTTGTTAGGGATTGTGTATAACGAAATGACATTGGGTTGTTTTGCAGAATATGAGATTGGGCCTTAGACGGTGGAGTCGGTGGACGATCATCAAACCCTATAATGCCCAGTTATCTATGATAACCAACAAGTTTTCTAAATACTTACAAATATACAAAATTGGAATCAATATTGTTACAAAGCCAGCGTACGAGTACAACATGATTTGCAATCCAGTTTTTATCATTTCGGGATCACCTTCCTTAACAACTAATGGTGGTATTATAAATCCAATTGCAATTGCTATCTGCAAAATAATTTTAGCAAAAAATATGTAGTTGTTTCAAAATTGTAGTGAAATACCTGAACAGACATAGCAAAAAGACTGCAAGCGAATGCAACTTCCTTTGCCCCAAACCATACTGCTGCCAGTTTGGAAATAACCGGAAATATTAAAACTTGACATATACCTACGATGCCTTGGCCTAATAAGAATAACCAGTATCGATTTGGATCCAGGGATCCAATTTTAATCCACGATCCCACAGCAGTTCCGATTATTCCTGTGAGAATTGAAACTCGAAGTCCCTAAAATATTTTTAATGATGATGATTTTTTCAATTGCTCTGAAATTACTTACAAATTTATGTAATATGTAACTGCCAGGAATACCAATTGGCAATATAATGAGTAAATGTATCAGTGAGCTCCAGTTAACTGCTATGGTTGATACCTGATAGTACTTGATTATCACATCTGCAATGGACGCATATTGAATCCATTGAGCTACGTTGCCGATAGCATACAAGTAAAAAAGAAATAAAATTACCCAGCGTTTTTTATATAATCGGTACTTGTTTGGTTCTATTTCATCTGTTTCAAATTTTTCCAAAATATCTATAATTAAGAAATTCTATTTATAAAACAAAACATAATGTGATATTACATAGATATTACCAACCTGCCGATTCCATCACTTATTAACGATCTACCTTACCGTGCAGACTGAAGATATCAACTTCACATTAATTATTATTGCTATTCTTAAAAGGTGTATCATGTAAGTTATCTTTATAACGCTTTAAACTTTAAAGGATAATGTCATATTTAAATTACTTAATATTGTAATTAGCATAAGTTCCAGGCAATAGTGGATATATAATTATTACAGTCATTTCGTCATTTTGGCGTTCATTAATGCTTTTGGTGCTCAGCTCTTCCCTCTCAACAGAGAGAAAAATGAACAAATAATAATTATTAATAAAATTAATTTATGTTTACTAAGTTTTATTTTCTCTTTTATAAGTACATATATTCATGTTATTTATAAATCCTGGTATAGAAAATCTCAGAACGCTGCTACAGCGTGTCATTTTTTGGAAAAAAACACTTTGATTTTCTTCACTTTAGCTTGAAAATTCAAATTTCCCGATTTTTCTTTGCGAAATTTGTAAAATTATAAATTCCTTATCTTCTCCAAGTATTCTAAAAGAGCTGAAATCTTGCAATATGTACTGGAGGGTGTTCCACACCCCCCAGACCCCCCGGTTTACAATTCTACCAACCGAAAAATATATATAACTAACTAAAATTATCTTATTGAGGTAAACAAAGTGGGCATCATTTATCCCACTAAATTTTCAAAATCAAATCCTTGACATATCAGAAAATAAAAAGGCAAAAAACAATCTTAATTTTAAAATTAAATTTAGTAATTTTAATTTTAAAAAATTAATTTTTAAATAAAACAAATATAATTTTAAAATTTAAAACAAATTCATTTTAAAATTAAACTAAATTTTAAATTCAATTGTTTACCTCGACTGGAAATTTATGATTTAATGTATGGTATTCTAAAGATTTTCTAAATTTCCCAAGATTTCCATGGGAAGCAAATTCCAGAAACTAATAAATCTTTTAAAATATTTGACCTATAAATGAAAGAATTTCTTCCTAGAATTTTATATAAACAGTCTAGCCGGTGCATTCTTCCAGGAAGTAATAAATCTTCTAAAATATTTGACCTATAAATGAAAGAATTTCTTCCTAGAATTTTCTGTAAACAGTCTCGTCGGTGCATTTTTACGGCTTCCGGGAACTAATAAATCTTTTAAAATATTTGACCTATAAATGAAAGAATTTCTTCCTAGAATTTTTTGTAAACAATTTCGGTCGGTGCATTTTTACGGCTTCCGGGAACTAATAAATCTTCTAAAATATTTGACCTATAAATGAAAGAATTTCTTCCTAGAATTTTATATAAACAGTCTAGCCGGTGCATTCTTCCAGGAAGTAATAAATCTTCTAAAATATTTGACCTATAAATGAAAGAATTTCTTCCTAGAATTTTCTGTAAACAGTCTCGTCGGTGCATTTTTACGGCTTCCGGGAACTAATAAATCTTTTAAAATATTTGACCTATAAATGAAAGAATTTCTTCCTAGAATTTTTTGTAAACAATTTCGGTCGGTGCATTTTTACGGCTTCCGGGAACTAATAAATCTTCTAAAATATTTGACCTATAAATGAAAGAATTTCTTCCTAGAATTTTATATAAACAGTCTAGCCGGTGCATTCTTCCAGGAAGTAATAAATCTTCTAAAATATTTGACCTATAAATGAAAGAATTTCTTCCTAGAATTTTCTGTAAACAGTCTCGTCGGTGCATTTTTACGGCTTCCGGGAACTAATAAATCTTTTAAAATATTTGACCTATAAATGAAAGAATTTCTTCCTAGAATTTTTTGTAAACAATTTCGGTCGGTGCATTTTTACGGCTTCCGGGAACTAATAAATCTTCTAAAATATTTGACCTATAAATGAAAGAATTTCTTTCTAGAATTTTATATAAACAGTCTAGCCGGTGCATTCTTCCAGGAAGTAATAAATCTTCTAAAATATTTGACCTATAAATGAAAGAATTTCTTCCTAGAATTTTCTGTAAACAGTCTCGTCGGTGCATTTTTACGGCTTCCGGGAACTAATAAATCTTTTAAAATATTTGACCTATAAATGAAAGAATTTCTTCCTAGAATTTTTTGTAAACAATTTCGGTCGGTGCATTTTTACGGCTTCCGGGAACTAATAAATCTTCTAAAATATTTGACCTATAAATGAAAGAATTTCTTTCTAGAATTTTATATAAACAGTCTAGCCGGTGCATTCTTCCAGGAAGTAATAAATCTTCTAAAATATTTGACCTATAAATGAAAGAATTTCTTCCTAGAATTTTCTGTAAACAGTCTCGTCGGTGCATTTTTACGGCTTCCGGGAACTAATAAATCTTTTAAAATATTTGACCTATAAATGAAAGAATTTCTTCCTAGAATTTTTTGTAAACAATTTCGGTCGGTGCATTTTTACGGCTTCCGGGAACTAATAAATCTTCTAAAATATTTGACCTATAAATGAAAGAATTTCTTTCTAGAATTTTATATAAACAGTCTAGCCGGTGCATTCTTCCAGGAAGTAATAAATCTTCTAAAATATTTGACCTATAAATGAAAGAATTTCTTCCTAGAATTTTCTGTAAACAGTCTCGTCGGTGCATTTTTACGGCTTCCGGGAACTAATAAATCTTTTAAAATATTTGACCTATAAATGAAAGAATTTCTTCCTAGAATTTTTTGTAAACAATTTCGGTCGGTGCATTTTTACGGCTTCCGGGAACTAATAAATCTTCTAAAATATTTGACCTATAAATGAAAGAATTTCTTTCTAGAATTTTATATAAACAGTCTAGCCGGTGCATTCTTCCAGGAAGTAATAAATCTTCTAAAATATTTGACCTATAAATGAAAGAATTTCTTCCTAGAATTTTCTGTAAACAGTCTCGTCGGTGCATTTTTACGGCTTCCGGGAACTAATAAATCTTTTAAAATATTTGACCTATAAATGAAAGAATTTCTTCCTAGAATTTTTTGTAAACAATTTCGGTCGGTGCATTTTTACGGCTTCCGGGAACTAATAAATCTTCTAAAATATTTGACCTATAAATGAAAGAATTTCTTCCTAGAATTTTATATAAACAGTCTAGCCGGTGCATTCTTCCAGGAAGTAATAAATCTTCTAAAATATTTGACCTATAAATGAAAGAATTTCTTCCTAGAATTTTCTGTAAACAGTCTCGTCGGTGCATTTTTACGGCTTCCGGGAACTAATAAATCTTTTAAAATATTTGACCTATAAATGAAAGAATTTCTTCCTAGAATTTTTTGTAAACAATTTCGGTCGGTGCATTTTTACGGCTTCCGGGAACTAATAAATCTTCTAAAATATTTGACCTATAAATGAAAGAATTTCTTTCTAGAATTTTATATAAACAGTCTAGCCGGTGCATTCTTCCAGGAAGTAATAAATCTTCTAAAATATTTGACCTATAAATGAAAGAATTTCTTCCTAGAATTTTCTGTAAACAGTCTCGTCGGTGCATTTTTACGGCTTCCGGGAACTAATAAATCTTTTAAAATATTTGACCTATAAATGAAAGAATTTCTTCCTAGAATTTTTTGTAAACAATTTCGGTCGGTGCATTTTTACGGCTTCCGGGAACTAATAAATCTTCTAAAATATTTGACCTATAAATGAAAGAATTTCTTTCTAGAATTTTATATAAACAGTCTAGCCGGTGCATTCTTCCAGGAAGTAATAAATCTTCTAAAATATTTGACCTATAAATGAAAGAATTTCTTCCTAGAATTTTCTGTAAACAGTCTCGTCGGTGCATTTTTACGGCTTCCGGGAACTAATAAATCTTTTAAAATATTTGACCTATAAATGAAAGAATTTCTTCCTAGAATTTTTTGTAAACAATTTCGGTCGGTGCATTTTTACGGCTTCCGGGAACTAATAAATCTTCTAAAATATTTGACCTATAAATGAAAGAATTTCTTTCTAGAATTTTATATAAACAGTCTAGCCGGTGCATTCTTCCAGGAAGTAATAAATCTTCTAAAATATTTGACCTATAAATGAAAGAATTTCTTCCTAGAATTTTCTGTAAACAGTCTCGTCGGTGCATTTTTACGGCTTCCGGGAACTAATAAATCTTTTAAAATATTTGACCTATAAATGAAAGAATTTCTTCCTAGAATTTTTTGTAAACAATTTCGGTCGGTGCATTTTTACGGCTTCCGGGAACTAATAAATCTTCTAAAATATTTGACCTATAAATGAAAGAATTTCTTTCTAGAATTTTATATAAACAGTCTAGCCGGTGCATTCTTCCAGGAAGTAATAAATCTTCTAAAATATTTGACCTATAAATGAAAGAATTTCTTCCTAGAATTTTCTGTAAACAGTCTCGTCGGTGCATTTTTACGGCTTCCGGGAACTAATAAATCTTTTAAAATATTTGACCTATAAATGAAAGAATTTCTTCCTAGAATTTTTTGTAAACAATTTCGGTCGGTGCATTTTTACGGCTTCCGGGAACTAATAAATCTTCTAAAATATTTGACCTATAAATGAAAGAATTTCTTTCTAGAATTTTATATAAACAGTCTAGCCGGTGCATTCTTCCAGGAAGTAATAAATCTTCTAAAATATTTGACCTATAAATGAAAGAATTTCTTCCTAGAATTTTCTGTAAACAGTCTCGTCGGTGCATTTTTACGGCTTCCGGGAACTAATAAATCTTTTAAAATATTTGACCTATAAATGAAAGAATTTCTTCCTAGAATTTTTTGTAAACAATTTCGGTCGGTGCATTTTTACGGCTTCCGGGAACTAATAAATCTTCTAAAATATTTGACCTATAAATGAAAGAATTTCTTTCTAGAATTTTATATAAACAGTCTAGCCGGTGCATTCTTCCAGGAAGTAATAAATCTTCTAAAATATTTGACCTATAAATGAAAGAATTTCTTCCTAGAATTTTCTGTAAACAGTCTCGTCGGTGCATTTTTACGGCTTCCGGGAACTAATAAATCTTTTAAAATATTTGACCTATAAATGAAAGAATTTCTTCCTAGAATTTTTTGTAAACAATTTCGGTCGGTGCATTTTTACGGCTTCCGGGAACTAATAAATCTTCTAAAATATTTGACCTATAAATGAAAGAATTTCTTTCTAGAATTTTATATAAACAGTCTAGCCGGTGCATTCTTCCAGGAAGTAATAAATCTTCTAAAATATTTGACCTATAAATGAAAGAATTTCTTCCTAGAATTTTCTGTAAACAGTCTCGTCGGTGCATTTTTACGGCTTCCGGGAACTAATAAATCTTTTAAAATATTTGACCTATAAATGAAAGAATTTCTTCCTAGAATTTTTTGTAAACAATTTCGGTCGGTGCATTTTTACGGCTTCCGGGAACTAATAAATCTTCTAAAATATTTGACCTATAAATGAAAGAATTTCTTTCTAGAATTTTATATAAACAGTCTAGCCGGTGCATTCTTCCAGGAAGTAATAAATCTTCTAAAATATTTGACCTATAAATGAAAGAATTTCTTCCTAGAATTTTCTGTAAACAGTCTCGTCGGTGCATTTTTACGGCTTCCGGGAACTAATAAATCTTTTAAAATATTTGACCTATAAATGAAAGAATTTCTTCCTAGAATTTTTTGTAAACAATTTCGGTCGGTGCATTTTTACGGCTTCCGGGAACTAATAAATCTTCTAAAATATTTGACCTATAAATGAAAGAATTTCTTTCTAGAATTTTATATAAACAGTCTAGCCGGTGCATTCTTCCAGGAAGTAATAAATCTTCTAAAATATTTGACCTATAAATGAAAGAATTTCTTCCTAGAATTTTCTGTAAACAGTCTCGTCGGTGCATTTTTACGGCTTCCGGGAACTAATAAATCTTTTAAAATATTTGACCTATAAATGAAAGAATTTCTTCCTAGAATTTTTTGTAAACAATTTCGGTCGGTGCATTTTTACGGCTTCCGGGAACTAATAAATCTTCTAAAATATTTGACCTATAAATGAAAGAATTTCTTTCTAGAATTTTATATAAACAGTCTAGCCGGTGCATTCTTCCAGGAAGTAATAAATCTTCTAAAATATTTGACCTATAAATGAAAGAATTTCTTCCTAGAATTTTCTGTAAACAGTCTCGTCGGTGCATTTTTACGGCTTCCGGGAACTAATAAATCTTTTAAAATATTTGACCTATAAATGAAAGAATTTCTTCCTAGAATTTTTTGTAAACAATTTCGGTCGGTGCATTTTTACGGCTTCCGGGAACTAATAAATCTTCTAAAATATTTGACCTATAAATGAAAGAATTTCTTTCTAGAATTTTATATAAACAGTCTAGCCGGTGCATTCTTCCAGGAAGTAATAAATCTTCTAAAATATTTGACCTATAAATGAAAGAATTTCTTCCTAGAATTTTCTGTAAACAGTCTCGTCGGTGCATTTTTACGGCTTCCGGGAACTAATAAATCTTTTAAAATATTTGACCTATAAATGAAAGAATTTCTTCCTAGAATTTTTTGTAAACAATTTCGGTCGGTGCATTTTTACGGCTTCCGGGAACTAATAAATCTTCTAAAATATTTGACCTATAAATGAAAGAATTTCTTTCTAGAATTTTATATAAACAGTCTAGCCGGTGCATTCTTCCAGGAAGTAATAAATCTTCTAAAATATTTGACCTATAAATGAAAGAATTTCTTCCTAGAATTTTCTGTAAACAGTCTCGTCGGTGCATTTTTACGGCTTCCGGGAACTAATAAATCTTTTAAAATATTTGACCTATAAATGAAAGAATTTCTTCCTAGAATTTTTTGTAAACAATTTCGGTCGGTGCATTTTTACGGCTTCCGGGAACTAATAAATCTTCTAAAATATTTGACCTATAAATGAAAGAATTTCTTTCTAGAATTTTATATAAACAGTCTAGCCGGTGCATTCTTCCAGGAAGTAATAAATCTTCTAAAATATTTGACCTATAAATGAAAGAATTTCTTCCTAGAATTTTCTGTAAACAGTCTCGTCGGTGCATTTTTACGGCTTCCGGGAACTAATAAATCTTTTAAAATATTTGACCTATAAATGAAAGAATTTCTTCCTAGAATTTTTTGTAAACAATTTCGGTCGGTGCATTTTTACGGCTTCCGGGAACTAATAAATCTTCTAAAATATTTGACCTATAAATGAAAGAATTTCTTTCTAGAATTTTATATAAACAGTCTAGCCGGTGCATTCTTCCAGGAAGTAATAAATCTTCTAAAATATTTGACCTATAAATGAAAGAATTTCTTCCTAGAATTTTCTGTAAACAGTCTCGTCGGTGCATTTTTACGGCTTCCGGGAACTAATAAATCTTTTAAAATATTTGACCTATAAATGAAAGAATTTCTTCCTAGAATTTTTTGTAAACAATTTCGGTCGGTGCATTTTTACGGCTTCCGGGAACTAATAAATCTTCTAAAATATTTGACCTATAAATGAAAGAATTTCTTTCTAGAATTTTATATAAACAGTCTAGCCGGTGCATTCTTCCAGGAAGTAATAAATCTTCTAAAATATTTGACCTATAAATGAAAGAATTTCTTCCTAGAATTTTCTGTAAACAGTCTCGTCGGTGCATTTTTACGGCTTCCGGGAACTAATAAATCTTTTAAAATATTTGACCTATAAATGAAAGAATTTCTTCCTAGAATTTTTTGTAAACAATTTCGGTCGGTGCATTTTTACGGCTTCCGGGAACTAATAAATCTTCTAAAATATTTGACCTATAAATGAAAGAATTTCTTTCTAGAATTTTATATAAACAGTCTAGCCGGTGCATTCTTCCAGGAAGTAATAAATCTTCTAAAATATTTGACCTATAAATGAAAGAATTTCTTCCTAGAATTTTCTGTAAACAGTCTCGTCGGTGCATTTTTACGGCTTCCGGGAACTAATAAATCTTTTAAAATATTTGACCTATAAATGAAAGAATTTCTTCCTAGAATTTTTTGTAAACAATTTCGGTCGGTGCATTTTTACGGCTTCCGGGAACTAATAAATCTTCTAAAATATTTGACCTATAAATGAAAGAATTTCTTTCTAGAATTTTATATAAACAGTCTAGCCGGTGCATTCTTCCAGGAAGTAATAAATCTTCTAAAATATTTGACCTATAAATGAAAGAATTTCTTCCTAGAATTTTCTGTAAACAGTCTCGTCGGTGCATTTTTACGGCTTCCGGGAACTAATAAATCTTTTAAAATATTTGACCTATAAATGAAAGAATTTCTTCCTAGAATTTTTTGTAAACAATTTCGGTCGGTGCATTTTTACGGCTTCCGGGAACTAATAAATCTTCTAAAATATTTGACCTATAAATGAAAGAATTTCTTTCTAGAATTTTATATAAACAGTCTAGCCGGTGCATTCTTCCAGGAAGTAATAAATCTTCTAAAATATTTGACCTATAAATGAAAGAATTTCTTCCTAGAATTTTCTGTAAACAGTCTCGTCGGTGCATTTTTACGGCTTCCGGGAACTAATAAATCTTTTAAAATATTTGACCTATAAATGAAAGAATTTCTTCCTAGAATTTTTTGTAAACAATTTCGGTCGGTGCATTTTTACGGCTTCCGGGAACTAATAAATCTTCTAAAATATTTGACCTATAAATGAAAGAATTTCTTTCTAGAATTTTATATAAACAGTCTAGCCGGTGCATTCTTCCAGGAAGTAATAAATCTTCTAAAATATTTGACCTATAAATGAAAGAATTTCTTCCTAGAATTTTCTGTAAACAGTCTCGTCGGTGCATTTTTACGGCTTCCGGGAACTAATAAATCTTTTAAAATATTTGACCTATAAATGAAAGAATTTCTTCCTAGAATTTTTTGTAAACAATTTCGGTCGGTGCATTTTTACGGCTTCCGGGAACTAATAAATCTTCTAAAATATTTGACCTATAAATGAAAGAATTTCTTTCTAGAATTTTATATAAACAGTCTAGCCGGTGCATTCTTCCAGGAAGTAATAAATCTTCTAAAATATTTGACCTATAAATGAAAGAATTTCTTCCTAGAATTTTCTGTAAACAGTCTCGTCGGTGCATTTTTACGGCTTCCGGGAACTAATAAATCTTTTAAAATATTTGACCTATAAATGAAAGAATTTCTTCCTAGAATTTTTTGTAAACAATTTCGGTCGGTGCATTTTTACGGCTTCCGGGAACTAATAAATCTTCTAAAATATTTGACCTATAAATGAAAGAATTTCTTTCTAGAATTTTATATAAACAGTCTAGCCGGTGCATTCTTCCAGGAAGTAATAAATCTTCTAAAATATTTGACCTATAAATGAAAGAATTTCTTCCTAGAATTTTCTGTAAACAGTCTCGTCGGTGCATTTTTACGGCTTCCGGGAACTAATAAATCTTTTAAAATATTTGACCTATAAATGAAAGAATTTCTTCCTAGAATTTTTTGTAAACAATTTCGGTCGGTGCATTTTTACGGCTTCCGGGAACTAATAAATCTTCTAAAATATTTGACCTATAAATGAAAGAATTTCTTTCTAGAATTTTATATAAACAGTCTAGCCGGTGCATTCTTCCAGGAAGTAATAAATCTTCTAAAATATTTGACCTATAAATGAAAGAATTTCTTCCTAGAATTTTCTGTAAACAGTCTCGTCGGTGCATTTTTACGGCTTCCGGGAACTAATAAATCTTTTAAAATATTTGACCTATAAATGAAAGAATTTCTTCCTAGAATTTTTTGTAAACAATTTCGGTCGGTGCATTTTTACGGCTTCCGGGAACTAATAAATCTTCTAAAATATTTGACCTATAAATGAAAGAATTTCTTTCTAGAATTTTATATAAACAGTCTAGCCGGTGCATTCTTCCAGGAAGTAATAAATCTTCTAAAATATTTGACCTATAAATGAAAGAATTTCTTCCTAGAATTTTCTGTAAACAGTCTCGTCGGTGCATTTTTACGGCTTCCGGGAACTAATAAATCTTTTAAAATATTTGACCTATAAATGAAAGAATTTCTTCCTAGAATTTTTTGTAAACAATTTCGGTCGGTGCATTTTTACGGCTTCCGGGAACTAATAAATCTTCTAAAATATTTGACCTATAAATGAAAGAATTTCTTTCTAGAATTTTATATAAACAGTCTAGCCGGTGCATTCTTCCAGGAAGTAATAAATCTTCTAAAATATTTGACCTATAAATGAAAGAATTTCTTCCTAGAATTTTCTGTAAACAGTCTCGTCGGTGCATTTTTACGGCTTCCGGGAACTAATAAATCTTTTAAAATATTTGACCTATAAATGAAAGAATTTCTTCCTAGAATTTTTTGTAAACAATTTCGGTCGGTGCATTTTTACGGCTTCCGGGAACTAATAAATCTTCTAAAATATTTGACCTATAAATGAAAGAATTTCTTTCTAGAATTTTATATAAACAGTCTAGCCGGTGCATTCTTCCAGGAAGTAATAAATCTTCTAAAATATTTGACCTATAAATGAAAGAATTTCTTCCTAGAATTTTCTGTAAACAGTCTCGTCGGTGCATTTTTACGGCTTCCGGGAACTAATAAATCTTTTAAAATATTTGACCTATAAATGAAAGAATTTCTTCCTAGAATTTTTTGTAAACAATTTCGGTCGGTGCATTTTTACGGCTTCCGGGAACTAATAAATCTTCTAAAATATTTGACCTATAAATGAAAGAATTTCTTTCTAGAATTTTATATAAACAGTCTAGCCGGTGCATTCTTCCAGGAAGTAATAAATCTTCTAAAATATTTGACCTATAAATGAAAGAATTTCTTCCTAGAATTTTCTGTAAACAGTCTCGTCGGTGCATTTTTACGGCTTCCGGGAACTAATAAATCTTTTAAAATATTTGACCTATAAATGAAAGAATTTCTTCCTAGAATTTTTTGTAAACAATTTCGGTCGGTGCATTTTTACGGCTTCCGGGAACTAATAAATCTTCTAAAATATTTGACCTATAAATGAAAGAATTTCTTTCTAGAATTTTATATAAACAGTCTAGCCGGTGCATTCTTCCAGGAAGTAATAAATCTTCTAAAATATTTGACCTATAAATGAAAGAATTTCTTCCTAGAATTTTCTGTAAACAGTCTCGTCGGTGCATTTTTACGGCTTCCGGGAACTAATAAATCTTTTAAAATATTTGACCTATAAATGAAAGAATTTCTTCCTAGAATTTTTTGTAAACAATTTCGGTCGGTGCATTTTTACGGCTTCCGGGAACTAATAAATCTTCTAAAATATTTGACCTATAAATGAAAGAATTTCTTTCTAGAATTTTATATAAACAGTCTAGCCGGTGCATTCTTCCAGGAAGTAATAAATCTTCTAAAATATTTGACCTATAAATGAAAGAATTTCTTCCTAGAATTTTCTGTAAACAGTCTCGTCGGTGCATTTTTACGGCTTCCGGGAACTAATAAATCTTTTAAAATATTTGACCTATAAATGAAAGAATTTCTTCCTAGAATTTTTTGTAAACAATTTCGGTCGGTGCATTTTTACGGCTTCCGGGAACTAATAAATCTTCTAAAATATTTGACCTATAAATGAAAGAATTTCTTTCTAGAATTTTATATAAACAGTCTAGCCGGTGCATTCTTCCAGGAAGTAATAAATCTTCTAAAATATTTGACCTATAAATGAAAGAATTTCTTCCTAGAATTTTCTGTAAACAGTCTCGTCGGTGCATTTTTACGGCTTCCGGGAACTAATAAATCTTTTAAAATATTTGACCTATAAATGAAAGAATTTCTTCCTAGAATTTTTTGTAAACAATTTCGGTCGGTGCATTTTTACGGCTTCCGGGAACTAATAAATCTTCTAAAATATTTGACCTATAAATGAAAGAATTTCTTTCTAGAATTTTATATAAACAGTCTAGCCGGTGCATTCTTCCAGGAAGTAATAAATCTTCTAAAATATTTGACCTATAAATGAAAGAATTTCTTCCTAGAATTTTCTGTAAACAGTCTCGTCGGTGCATTTTTACGGCTTCCGGGAACTAATAAATCTTTTAAAATATTTGACCTATAAATGAAAGAATTTCTTCCTAGAATTTTTTGTAAACAATTTCGGTCGGTGCATTTTTACGGCTTCCGGGAACTAATAAATCTTCTAAAATATTTGACCTATAAATGAAAGAATTTCTTTCTAGAATTTTATATAAACAGTCTAGCCGGTGCATTCTTCCAGGAAGTAATAAATCTTCTAAAATATTTGACCTATAAATGAAAGAATTTCTTCCTAGAATTTTCTGTAAACAGTCTCGTCGGTGCATTTTTACGGCTTCCGGGAACTAATAAATCTTTTAAAATATTTGACCTATAAATGAAAGAATTTCTTCCTAGAATTTTTTGTAAACAATTTCGGTCGGTGCATTTTTACGGCTTCCGGGAACTAATAAATCTTCTAAAATATTTGACCTATAAATGAAAGAATTTCTTTCTAGAATTTTATATAAACAGTCTAGCCGGTGCATTCTTCCAGGAAGTAATAAATCTTCTAAAATATTTGACCTATAAATGAAAGAATTTCTTCCTAGAATTTTCTGTAAACAGTCTCGTCGGTGCATTTTTACGGCTTCCGGGAACTAATAAATCTTTTAAAATATTTGACCTATAAATGAAAGAATTTCTTCCTAGAATTTTTTGTAAACAATTTCGGTCGGTGCATTTTTACGGCTTCCGGGAACTAATAAATCTTCTAAAATATTTGACCTATAAATGAAAGAATTTCTTTCTAGAATTTTATATAAACAGTCTAGCCGGTGCATTCTTCCAGGAAGTAATAAATCTTCTAAAATATTTGACCTATAAATGAAAGAATTTCTTCCTAGAATTTTCTGTAAACAGTCTCGTCGGTGCATTTTTACGGCTTCCGGGAACTAATAAATCTTTTAAAATATTTGACCTATAAATGAAAGAATTTCTTCCTAGAATTTTTTGTAAACAATTTCGGTCGGTGCATTTTTACGGCTTCCGGGAACTAATAAATCTTCTAAAATATTTGACCTATAAATGAAAGAATTTCTTTCTAGAATTTTATATAAACAGTCTAGCCGGTGCATTCTTCCAGGAAGTAATAAATCTTCTAAAATATTTGACCTATAAATGAAAGAATTTCTTCCTAGAATTTTCTGTAAACAGTCTCGTCGGTGCATTTTTACGGCTTCCGGGAACTAATAAATCTTTTAAAATATTTGACCTATAAATGAAAGAATTTCTTCCTAGAATTTTTTGTAAACAATTTCGGTCGGTGCATTTTTACGGCTTCCGGGAACTAATAAATCTTCTAAAATATTTGACCTATAAATGAAAGAATTTCTTTCTAGAATTTTATATAAACAGTCTAGCCGGTGCATTCTTCCAGGAAGTAATAAATCTTCTAAAATATTTGACCTATAAATGAAAGAATTTCTTCCTAGAATTTTCTGTAAACAGTCTCGTCGGTGCATTTTTACGGCTTCCGGGAACTAATAAATCTTTTAAAATATTTGACCTATAAATGAAAGAATTTCTTCCTAGAATTTTTTGTAAACAATTTCGGTCGGTGCATTTTTACGGCTTCCGGGAACTAATAAATCTTCTAAAATATTTGACCTATAAATGAAAGAATTTCTTTCTAGAATTTTATATAAACAGTCTAGCCGGTGCATTCTTCCAGGAAGTAATAAATCTTCTAAAATATTTGACCTATAAATGAAAGAATTTCTTCCTAGAATTTTCTGTAAACAGTCTCGTCGGTGCATTTTTACGGCTTCCGGGAACTAATAAATCTTTTAAAATATTTGACCTATAAATGAAAGAATTTCTTCCTAGAATTTTTTGTAAACAATTTCGGTCGGTGCATTTTTACGGCTTCCGGGAACTAATAAATCTTTTAAATTATTTGACCTATAAATGAAAGAATTTCTTCCTAGAATTTTCTGTAAACAGTCTAGTCGGTGCATTCTTCCAAGAAGTAATAAATCTTCTAAAATATTTGACCTATAAATGAAAGAATTTCTTCCTAGAATTTTCTGTAAACAGTCTAGTCGGTACATTCTTCCAAGAAGTAATAAATCTTCTAAAATATTTGACCTATAAATGAAAGAATTTCTTCCTAAAATTTTTTGTAAACAGTCTCGTCTCGAAAAATCCAGAAAATTTTAATGTCAATGAAATCTCAGAAAATGGAAAAAGCAATAAAAGGTAGTCTAATATTCTAAATTTCCTAAAATTTCCCTTTAGTTTTGAATATAACAAATTCTCCATAATTTTTCCACTTAGTAAAACACCAGCTGGAAATTTGAAAAAATCCGGAAAACTCTTAAGAAATTCCAGAAAATTTTAGGAAATCTAAGAAAATCTCAATAATTTTTCAATTAAGAAATCTAGAAAATCAAAGGAAATAGGAAATTCTAGAAAATCTTAGAAAAATATCCAAAAAATCTTGTAGAGCAGGGAATCACAGAAAATTCTAGAGGATATCTTAGGAAATCTTAGAAAAATCAAGGAAATCTCGGAAAATTGAAAAAAAAACATTATATATTTTTAATAAGAACTAAAGTAGGTATAATTTTCAAATTTTAATAAAATTAAGAAGGGGAGTGTAGTTACTCGTCTCTATATTCGCTCTTGTTTGGAAGGAATTCTTTGGAAATCACTGGAATTGCATGAAAATCGTCGGTATTTTGAGTCCTGTATATAAAATTGTTTTGTTTTGTCTTTTATAAAAGCAGCGCCCCTATTAACAACTTTGCACACGGGTCCCTCGCCTGCTTGGTACGCCACTGCTATGGGGTTTTTACCCTACAGGTAGCTCATTTCTCTATTGTTAACTTCTGACCAAGGAAACCCTTTGGTCGTCAGTTTTAAGTTTAGTTCATCTCGTTGCAAGAGCTCCAACCAAATTTGTATACATTTAAAGTAATTATTATAATTTTTATAATTTTATGTTTTATGTAAGATTTTTTACGCTTATGTTCATTGTGAATCCAGACTAACGCTAAACTTCATCATGTAGTGTTAAGGTTGCATCATATGTAAAAAGTGTATTATGATCCAAACTTGTGCATCGAACATATTTGATTATTTGATTAATACATTGAACCTCCAACGCATATTTTGGAAAACGAGAACATTTTTTAGCTGAAGTTTAATGTACAGCAGCCTCATCCCCAATCGCAAGTAGCAATTCTCTATATAAACTGTTCACACATTCTTGATTAAAGCAATTGGATAGTTTACGTGTGGAAGACTTACAGTTAAACGTTGATTCGAAAAGGCAATTTTTAGAAAAAGGTATTTAGGCATTTATACCTCACGGTTGCCTACACCGGCTTGAGGAATTGCATGCAATTGCTTCCAGCAATAGTTTTTAACCTGGTAACTTTTCTCCGGACTTTAAATGATCCCGACCAAGTATACCAGATTTTTAAATTAATTTTTAAAATTAAACAAAATACTAAATTAAAGGTCAATCAATCGGTTTAGTGATTGGGTAAATGCAATGTTGATAATAAAACTGATTTTTATATAAAATGCCTAATGAGATAACACTCGATTTTTTTATAGCTGTGTCGTATGCTGAATATAACTAGTACTTACGTATTATCAAAATTACTAAAATAATCTACTTTTTTAATAGTTTCGTGAATACTTTGGTTCAAACATTAGGTACATTTTGTTATACCACAATCGCGATTTACACTAAATACAGCTATTACTTATTCATGCTTACATTATTTAAATATTTACAAATACGAAGCTTTATTTGAACTAAGGTTATTAGCTGCGCAAATATAACTCATTCGTCAAAACAGAAGATTAATTAGTAATTACATAGTAAATTAATAGTGTGGTCTAATGATGTAAACATTGCGTAATATTTTAAAATTTAAAATAATTATTTTGTTCAGCTAATTAATGCAAGTGTCTATTCTTTGCATGATACAATTTATTATTTGATATAGACTGATAAAGTATCTATAATAGGGACTCCAAGTTTTATTTTTTAGTTCAGTCAGAAAATAGTAGTATGCGCATGTGGTAATTTTAAGTTTCGTAAAAAATGGATTCGGGCGAAGATTTAAAAAAAAATGCAAATCCACGACAAAATGCAAACTTCTTCAATATTTCCACGTTTTTGTAAGAATCAGTTTTTACTTTTATACAATTATTCTATTATATTTTTTTTCAGTTATACCTTCCCATTATTTTTCAAAGGTTCCAAACGGGAACTTGAAGAAAGTGACCTTTACGATCCTCTCAAAGGTCACAAATCGTCCAGGTTAGGCAATAAAATTGAAAAAGCTTGGGAAAACGAAGTGGAGTCTTCGGCGAAACGAAAAAGTTCTCCATCTTTATCTCGGGTGCTAATCAAACTCTTTGCATTTGAATATTTCAAATTTGGTATAATTCACATTTTGTCCGACGTAGTCATAAAGTAAGTATTTATAGTCCTATTTTATGTCATATTATCGCAAAATTGTACTTCTCTATTGCAAAATACCGATGATTAGTTATTTTACGGTGTCAAGTGCTAACACTTACGAGCATTATTATTTTTTAAACTCATTTATCTCGTATAAACTTGTACAAATTAACGCATGAGTGTCAGATTGATAACAAAATTTATCATTAAAAATTAATTTAGTAATTATCGATAATCTATAATAGAATTCGTTATTTGTGTTGGCACTTGAATAAAACAAAATCTATTGGTCAAACAGCCGAAATAATTGATTTTAAATATGATAACAATAAGTAGATAAAACGTAAGCTAATAAAAAAAAGCGGTTGCGACTGAAAGCCAAAAATCAGTTGTGAAACCAAATTATTAATTTTCGATTACGAAGTGGGGGTAAAACTAACAGGGCAAATTAACAGGGATAACAGACCTATTATCAACCAAAGATACCCCGATATGATATGCTAAATACAAGAGCATTGGCCTATAGGCTGTTAATCAGTTTTTTTTTGGGTTAAACTGGCATTTGGCAATACCTGAATATTATCATATCCGGTTATCCTATCTGATCAATTTATTCTGTGTTTATTATCTATAAAAGATGAAGATGACTTCCTAATAGATTTTGTTGCTTTGTTGCTTCCATTGCCAAAATTAATGGTACTGGCAACTGATACTGAAAATGCTACTTTAAGTTACTGGCCGGTAACCAAGTGGTTAGCACTTCGGACTCTCGTCAGTGTATCCCATTCGTCCCGTGTTTAATTCTCGTACTGGTTTCTTCCTTGTCATTCTATAATCAATACAGACAGACAATATCGAAACCAGATTATAAATATTTTCGGTAGTTGCATAATATGCTTTTTTTGAAAATTCATAGTATTGATGAAATAATCTTTGCATTGATGAATTTTGTTCATTAATATGATGAATTTTGTTCATCGGCGCAAAGATGATAAACCATTTTTTTCAGTGTAGATGGCTAATCTCTTCGAGCTCTACAATCATTGCAGAGTTGGCAACTTATATTTTATCATATTTATACTAGGTATACTCTCTCGGTGGTTTTCTAATTTCTCCCTTAAAATTGTTCATGACTTTCTTAATTTTTTTGCATTGTATTCTTGAGTTCATTGATTTACGAAACATGATTTCGTTCAAAAACAGCTTTGCAATCGTTGTTTAGATTAGATTCTGATTATATCTGATGATGGCGTATTACCGAAACCGGTTATCCAAATAATAAACATTGAAAATCATAACACCGTTTGCTGTGTACAAACCTAAACAAAAATTGTTTTTGTAGAATTAAAAATAATTTAAATTATTTATTATAAATCTTATATTATTGAAAATAAAACAATAGATTATTATATTGCGTGAATGGTATCATTTAAAAAAATTATTTCGGTCATGAATTGTTTTAATTATAAGAAAACCCTTGTTTTAAATAAACTTTGGTAATTACAAATACTAAGTATGTGATTAAAAATAAAAAGTAGGTAGATAGATATAATTATTATTCTATGACCAAGATAAGCATACACATTGCAACTTATTGTTACTTATTTACTTACTACTTATTTATTCAACATTTTTATTTATATTTTTCGGAAATTTAATTTAATTTAAGCCTAATTAAATTTGTCAATCATAAATTCATTGTGTAATGCAAAACCAGTGGCGGATTCAGAAATCCAAAAGTTTATGTGGTTGTTAACAGGTTATGTGCCCAGATCTGTCTATTAGAGACAACAGACTGCTGCTGTTATAACGCCAACCCTCAAAAGCGCAAAACGTAGTTCAGGGGGTCTACAGGTTGCATCTTTTGATGTTTAAGAATTATCAAGTTGCCAATGTTGCCTCAAAGTTGCTCCAGATCTCTGGTTTAAAAAGTTATGAACTTAAGTAAAAAACTGAAGATTCAAATAAAATTCAAATATCGGACAACACAAAATTGTGGACAATTTTTCCACAAAGAAACATGAAATCAGACCCAAGTAAAATCAAATCTTTTTGCTTGTAAATTTAAAAAATCTAATATAATTAAATCAATGCAAAAATTTCGTGATTGTCGAAATCTGGAGTTTGTGGTTACGTAAACGGCCCATTATCGGCGATAATTTTTACAGATAACAAATTTTGATGTGAAGATAAAATTTAATCGATCACAACATGCGTTACTACTTATGAAATATTGAATAGACATTGATAATAAATCAACACGAGAATTTTCAATTCCATTCATTTTTGATTTTCAAATTATTTTTTACAGAATTACCCAATCGCTTTGCCTGGCCAAGTTAATAGAATTTTATACTCCAGGTCAAGTGCACATATCCCAGACTGACGCTTATTTATATGCAGGTGGAGTTGCTGGCTGCTCTTTACTGGTTGTGTTGCTGATACATCCAACTATTATGGAAGAGCTGCACGTTGGTATGAAAATTAGAGTTGCTTGCTGTTCTTTGCTATATCGCAAATCTCTAAAATTAAACACCAGCGCTTACCAAGAGACCACCGTGGGTCAAATCGTAAATCTACTGTCGAACGATGTTAACAGGTTCGATCTTATTCCAGCATTCTTACATTACGTATGGATTGGACCACTCCAAACTGGAGTTAGTTTGTATTTCATGTATCAGTCGGTTGGAATGCCAGCTGTGTATGGAATAATTTTCATTCTTCTATTTATACCGTTGGAAAGTAAGTCATCCCCAGAAAAACGAATTTCACCAGAACCATAATAATCCTTTTTTCTAGTTTTTTTGGCTAAAATTGCTGCAAAACTCAGATTGAAAACTGCCATTCGAACAGACGAAAGGGTTCGCTTAATGAACGAAATCATCTTGGGAATTCAAGTTATCAAAATGTATACGTGGGAAAAACCATTCGACAAGTTCGTTGCAATTGCCAGAAAGTGAGTAACTTTGCAAACATTTGAACTGCTTACTGACGCAATTTTTTCAGGCTGGAAATTGACGTGGTGTTGGCAGGATCTTACGTGAAAGCGGTTTACAGTTCCTTTATAATGTTTACAAGTCGTACGGCTCTGTTCGTCACTATAATAATATATGTATTGCCTCATGGTAACACCATCAATGCTCAACAAGTATTTTTACTGACTGCTTTCTACAATATCATACGTCATTCCATGACTATCCTCTTTCCACAAGGTTTAGCCGTTTTGGCGGAAACGAAAATTTCGATCGATAGGTTAACCAAGTTTCTAATGTACAGTGAACAAGTGCCTGCGATAAAAAGTCATAATGGTTTAAACGAAGCGGATGGTAGCAAAAAGGGTAATGACGATAATGTTGTGGTGATTGAAAATGGAAACGCAAAATGGATCGAAACTCAAAATGAACACATTTTTCATGATATAAACGTCAAAATAACTAGAGGACAACTGATCGCAATAATTGGGCCAGTCGGAAGTGGAAAGAGCAGTATATTCCATGTAATATTAAACGAGTTACCTTTGCTTAAAGGCCGTGTGAGTGTGAATGGAAAAATTAGTTATGCTTCTCAAGAACCGTGGTTGTTTAGCAACAACGTTCGCCAAAATATCCTGTTTGGAGACGAGATGGATAAGCAGCACTACAGAACAGTGGTAAATAGATGCGCTTTAGAGGAAGACTTTAGACTTTTTCCCTATGGGGATAAAACTATGGTAGGCGAAAGAGGAATATCGTTGAGCGGTGGTCAAAGAGCAAGAATAAATTTAGCCCGTGCTGTTTATAAAGAAGCCGATCTATATTTATTGGATGATCCACTTTCGGCCGTCGATACGCACGTTGGTAAACATATTTTTGAAAAATGCATTAAGGAATATTTGCACAGTAAAACGGTCATTTTAATCACCCATCAACTTCAGTACTTAAAAGAAGTCGATAGGATAATCATAGTTGAACATGGAGCGATAAAAGCGGAAGGAACGTACAGTGAACTTACGAGTTTAGGCTTGGACTTTACCAAATTATTGAAATTGGAAACTGAGTTAAATCAAGAGGATGAAGTTACTAAAAAGGTGTCAACCAGTAAAGCGGATTTTGCAAGAAGTATCAGTGTAGCTTCCGAATCGTTCGATTCGGTTGGTCCAAAAGCCCAAACTGAGCAAAAAAGTGAAGGTGCAATTTCGGCTAACGTTTACAAATCCTATATTGGTGCCGGAGGAAACTGTTGTGTTTTATTCGTAATCTTCTTCCTACTGGTTGGTGCTCAAGTTGCGGCCAGTTTATCCGACTACTTCATTACATTTTGGTAAGTACAAAGATATGAATTGAATTGAACTAAAAAATCTTATCAATTTTAGGGTTAATCTATTACAAGACAGAGGCGCGAATTCGGTAACTACTCGGGGTCGGGGTCAATTTTTCCCATCATCATTTAATAGAAGCCATACTGTACCAAAATATGTTGAACTAAGAGCTATCGATGAAGACAGTTTTTGGAATTTTTCAGACGAAACTGCTATTTACATTTATTTAGGCTTGACAATCGCAGTTATATTCCTCTCGTTAAGCCGTTCGATGACTTTCTTTAAAGTATGCATGGCTTCGTCGATAAAACTTCACAGACAATTATTCAACAGCATAATTTACTCCAAAATGCTGTTTTTTAACACAAACACGTCAGGAAGGATTTTAAATCGCTTCTCCAAGGATATGGGAAATGTCGACGATCGATTACCGCTAGTTCTAGTCGAAACACTTCAGATTTTTTTGAATGTCCTAGCCGTGGTGCTCATGGTTATCATTATTAACTACTGGTTAGCGATTCCGTCATTGATAATAGTAATAATTTTTTATTTCTTACGAATCTTTTTTTTGAAAACCAGTAGGGCAGTTAAAAGACTGGAAGGAACGAGTAAGTAGTATCATACATTAAAATTATGACAATGACAACAATTATTTTAGCAAGAAGTCCAGTTTTTGGACATTTGGGTGCATCATTGGAAGGTTTGCCCACGATAAGGGCATTCGGTTCACAAAATAAACTCCAAAAAGAATTCGATAGATATCAGGATACTCACAGTGCCGCTTGGTTTTCTTTCATATCTTCTGCAATGGCTTTTGGTTATTGGTTGGATCTTATTTGTGTTGCTTACATTGCAATTGTAACTCTAACATTTGTTATTATGGAATCAGGTAAGCCAAAAATGGAGTTTCTTCTCTAACTTATTTTAAAAATGCATCTTTTAGGGGAATACGGTGGTAACGTTGGATTGGCGATCACTCAATCTCTTTCTTTAACTGGAATGTTCCAATGGGGAATGAAGCAATCCACCGAATTGGAAAACCAAATGACTTCGGTCGAACGTGTTTTGGAATACATAAACAATATTGAACCAGAACCAGCTTTAGAAAGTAGTATTGATAAAAAACCAAAGCCCGAATGGCCTGATAAAGGAGAAATTCAGTTTAGGAATTTGTCTCTAAAATATTCACCAGACGATCCTCCTGTGCTAAATAATTTAAACTTTACTATTAAACCGTTAGAAAAAGTTGGAATTGTTGGAAGAACGGGGGCAGGAAAAAGTTCCCTGATTGCTGCACTCTTTCGTCTTGCAGAATGCGAAGGTATCATTTCTATTGATGACGTTAATACCGGCGAAATTGGATTGCACGATTTAAGATCCAAAATATCCATCATTCCTCAAGAGCCTGTTTTGTTTTCTGGAACCTTACGTAAAAATTTGGATCCGTTTGATAAGTACAATGACGATATTTTATGGAAAGCATTGGAAGAAGTCGAACTGAAGAAGGCGGTTACCGATTCCAAAGATGGTTTGTTGGAATTTTACCAATTAATTAACTTTTTTAACCGATTTATATTGCAGGTCTTGGTATGCCCATGGTGGAAGGTGGAAAAAATTTCAGTTTAGGTCAGCGTCAATTGGTTTGTCTGGCTCGAGCGATTATACAAAATAATAAGGTTCTTATAATGGACGAAGCAACTGCTAATGTGGATCTTCAAACTGATGCTTTAATCCAAAATACTATTAGGAGAAAATTCGTTGACTGTTCGGTTCTTACAATAGCGCATAGATTAAATACCGTAATAGATTCAGATAAAGTATTGGTAATGAACGCTGGCAAGATGGTTGAATTTGATCATCCTTATATTTTATTGCAAAACAAAGATAGCTACTTCTATAAAATGGTTTCCGAAACTGGAACATCAATGACGAACGTCCTCACAGAGCAAGCTGCAGCTGTAAGATTAACTTTTACATTTAGATGATTTACTAATTTTTTACTTTCAGAGTTACAACAAAAGTCTAAAGATAAAATCGGAATGAAATTAAATTTATTATCCATTTCTGTTTCAACTTAGATCAAGCAAAAATGCTTCGACGAACAGAAACGGAAACTGGAAGAAACAGCTGATGGCGTGGAGAAGAAAAATGTGATTTTTAATACATTTAGCAAATTTCATAATCTAAGAGCATTGCCGATTTGTGTTCATCTTTACTTTACGATATAATTTATGAGAAACTAAAATAAAGAACCTATAGAAACTATAATTTAATTTATTGATTTAAAACTTTGCTATTTTGCAATTTATTAGAATAATTAAAATTCTATTATTTATTTTGGAAACTGTCCAAATTGCACTACTAACGTAACGCCACTGGTAATGTTTGTTCCAAAGTTCGTCGCAAGAGGCGCTTAAATTTAAAAAATTTGACATTACAAAGTGTTTGTCAGCTACGTTACTTGCAAAATTGAACTTTTGTGTTAGTAAGTTGTGAATAAATTTTACAAAAAATCAAATAATCGAAATGGTTACAAGCGACAGTGTGGACGTTGAAATGAAAAATGCCGATAGTCCCGCTGGACTGGAAGCCGGTGACAGCAAACGCGACGCCGATTTACAAAGTTTGCTGGAATTACGCGAACACACAAGACAAATCGAGAAGGCAGTCGCTAACAAGGAAAATCGCTTTATTTTACGTGTCCTGCGAGGTTTACCAACCACCCGGAAGAAGTTAAATGGGTTCGTTCTCAGAGGATTGATTACCCAGGTTTACCCACAAACTGAACGTGAAGCTTTGTTGTGTTTCATCGAAGAACCCACTGCAGGTGCAGAAGATGCTACTACCAGAACTCGCTCGGCCATAAAATCACCTGTGCCCGAAGTCGATTCGTACATTAATTTGTTAATTCTGGTTCGCTTGATCGATAACGGCAAACTCGAAGAAGCTGGAAGATGCTCGACAGCTATGTTGAATAAAATTACCGGACAAAACCGTCGTACTTTAGATTTGATTGCCGCAAAATGTTACTTTTATCACTCGCGTGTGGCAGAACTTACTTCAAAGTTGGATTCAATCCGTGGCTTCCTCCACGCTCGTTTGAGAACTGCAACTCTACGTAACGATTTTGAGGGCCAGGCTGTGTTAATTAACTGTCTGCTAAGAAATTATTTACACTACTCCTTGTATGACCAAGCTGATAAGTTGGTGAGCAAATGTGTGTTTCCTGAAACTGCAAGCAATAATGAATGGGCAAGATTTTTGTACTACTTGGGTAGAATTAAGGCGGCTCGTTTAGAATACAGTGTTGCTCACAAGCATTTGGTTCAAGCTATGCGCAAGGCACCCCAGAATGCAGCAGTCGGTTTTCGTCAAACAGTGCAAAAATTGTTGGTTGTAGTTGAATTGCTACTTGGAGACATACCCGAACGTCAAATTTTTAGACAAGCCAGTATGCGCCACTCTTTGGCTCCCTACTTTCAGTTAACGCAAGCAGTTCGTATGGGAAATTTGCAGCGGTTTGGTGAAGTTTTGGAAAATTTTGGACCCCAATTCCGTCAAGACTTTACGTTCACGTTAATTTTGCGCTTAAGACACAACGTAATCAAGACTGCTATTCGTTCAATTGGCTTGTCCTACTCGAGAATTTCGCCACAGGATATTGCCAAGAAGTTGGGATTAGATTCTGCCGAGGATGCTGAATTTATTGTAGCCAAAGCTATCCGTGATGGCGTTATCGAGGCCACCTTAGATCCCCAAGGTGGTTACATGAGGAGTAAGGAAAGTTCTGATATTTATTGTACGAAAGAACCTCAGAATGCTTTCCACCAGAGGATTGCATTCTGTTTGGATTTGCACAATCAAAGTGTTAAGGCTATGCGTTATCCTCCCAAGGCTTATGGAAAAGAATTGGAATCTGCTGAAGAGAGACGCGAGCGAGAGCAGCAAGACCTGGAGCTGGCCAAAGAAATGGCAGAGGAAGATGATGATGGTTTCCCTTAAACTGAACGATAGCTTTTTTGAATTTTAAATTAAAATCTTTATATGTATGTTTTTTTTTTGTATTAATACACTAAAATATAAAAAATCATTTTCTAATACAATTTTTTCAAATTTTGAGAGAAATGGGATGGTGCGGAGGTGGTTTAGTTGTTTTCCTTTAGCCTGCAAAAACCGGAAGGGCGACAGCTTCCAAATACTGTTTTACAATCTCTTTTTGCACTTAGGGTGGAGCCACGTTGAAGAGTGATTACTCGCAGTTGTGGCCGTACCCTTATCCAAAAAAATTAAATGTATTTCCCACTATTTCTTGCCTATTTTGTTTGAATTTTTTATTTTTAAAAATATTTGTAGACTCATATTGGATCTCCCTCGATGTATGTGAGACCTTCGTGCGTTCCAAAGTTTTGTCGAAAAATTAATTAAGAAATCTACTCAAGTTTACTTTTCTTTAAGAATTTAATAAAAAGGAAACTTTAAAGATAAAATAAACTAATGAAAAGTCGTAGTGCGTCAAATACCTGTAGGTACGCCTTCGTTATGTAACGTCGAAATTCAAATTCTGATATTTGCCGCCTTTTCTAATTATTTGGAACGTGCAGGGGATTTCCTTAATTTTTCTGCATTTTATCGTCATTTTGATAAGAATTTGTGTCGTCATTTAATTAATAAAAAAAGTTCCATATAGAATAAATGCGTTGTAGGAGGCAAATATCGGCGTTCATTTTATACGAGAACTGTCAGTCTCCATATTTCTGTCAGTGATCATTCCAATTCGCTAACTTTATTTTTGGTAATTTTCGATGTTGGATTTATGATTGCGTATTTTAATTAGTTTGTGTGTGTACGTGGATTTATTTAGATATACAGGTGTAATCCGTGGTATGTTCCTTCGTGAATGTATTGGATGTAAGTTGTAAATGTGAGGTTATGTTGACGTAATTTTTTTAAATCCATTTTATTTGTAGATATTTGACTAAAATATTCGATGTTTACTGGAGATGGTGTGTAAAGAGGATGTTTTATTATGGTTTAGAGACCTGGAAGGTTTTAAACGAATTGATGTGATGTTTCAGTTATTAAATATGTGTGTTCCGTTTGAAGTTCGATTTCTGGGTACTTGTATCGAAGAGATCGGTAAACACAGTTATCAAGAGTTGCGTGGTTCGTTCATTACGGCCAATGACATTGATAAGCTCACAAAGGATGTATCGTTAAATCACAGTATATTAGATGATGGTGTGCGGCATCGGGTATTAATTTATTTATCTTTATTATCTGGTACTAATTGCAAGTGTGCAAATTGGTATTATCAAACTTTATTACGAACAGAATCTGTCGAAGCGTGCGTTACTAAACAAAATTTTAAGGATGAAAATTTTAAAAGTGAATTATTGTTATTATTTACTTTGGGTTTGCATCACCCGGCGTTCACCTTCGACCAAAAATTATTTTTTGGACAAATGTTAGAGCGTACGATTAAACGCGAGTGTCAAAAACCTCTAGCAGCCAAAACGTTTCCACCTTATCAACCTACTTTAAGTCACACCAACATGCAAAAAGTTACCGTAAGAAGCTTTCACCTCTTTCTATTTATTACAATTTGTTTTTTGCTCAAATGTAAATTGGTTCTCTTCAATTTTACAGCTTCCTACCGGTCCAGACATACACACACTAACTTGTATGAACTCGATACCGTGCCATGGTGGTGACGCCATACAACAACCACCTCAAGGTTTAATTGCTCACAATTTAGCTCCAATTGAATTGATTCAAATGTGGAATAGACCGGGTTTTCCCGGCGTCATTAGTGGTGCTCCTGAGGTAATGCAAAGTTTTTATTTCTTTTGATTTTATTTAATAACTGATTTTTATAGATGGCTTCATTTCCTCATCCTCAGCCACCCGCCTCTCCGTTAATCAGCCAACCTACTTCACCTACTCCGAGTCGCTCCAATTCTCCACCTCGAACCTTTCCTTTTCTAGCTCCTACACCGTTACAGCCACCTAATCAAATGATTGAAGTGTTGCCCATGTATTCAGTTCCTGCCGATCCGCTTTCTCAGTCTAGCATGCCGACATTATGTTCAGAAAACAATGTAAGTGAGAAAAACCTTAATTTATAACAACGTAGAAGTTTTTGCTTATTTATAACAAAAAATGGCGAAAACTTGTTTTCGTTAACACAAATCAAACACTTTGGTTGAAATTTAGTCTTCTTCTTTCTATTTTAGAAATGTAGTTTCTTGTGATAACGAAAATTTGTTTTAAATTAGTTCTTGGGTGTTTTTCACTAATATTTGTTGAGCAATGTTTTAACTTAAAATTTACTTTAGCAGAGCCTTGCTCACAAAGGAGTTGGATAATTGCATGAATTTAATTTTTTGATTGGTAATCTGTATATTGACGAATTGAATTCTTTTAAATCTTAGGGACGTAAACAGTAAAATATTGCACTTTTGCAAATTTTAACATGATTTTATATGTAGTTTTTCAGTGTTAAGTAGATTTTTAGTTATCCACAGATTTTTCTTACGTTCTTGATTAGCTTATTTTTCAGTTCAATACTTGGCTATAAGGTAGGGAAATTTTGTTGTTTCTGCAGACTTATTTGCTTAGCATTATTATTTTAACTTTAAAAATGCTAGATTATTTCAAAATCTTGATTATTTCAAAAATAACAGAACAAAATAGTATAATTGTGAATTAAAAATGGAAAATAATTCTTTGCTTTTTGAAGTAGGAATTTGTACTTTCATTTCACCACTGATAGCTTGAAAAACATACAATTACTGACAAAGGAACTTGGGCACTCCGATGTTAGCAATGTAAATTATACCTTTTGAAAACATTTTTTCTCAAAAGATGTTCCAGCAAAACTTATCCGACATGTTTGTTGGAAATTTCATTCTCTTCATTTTTGTTTATTATTCTGTCTCACCTCAATTTTAAGTGACTGTGAATTAAAATAACTCTTGAATCTTGGGAAATATTAACTTTTTAAATTTACTTATTTGATAATCACATTTTCACAGGAAATGATAAACTATGATTCGAGGATTTCCAAACTTGAATTTTCGTTTAGTAATGATTTAATAAGTCTAAATATTCCCCTGGAATGAAATCCCTCTTTTACTTCTGGAGTAGAATTCCATGCAGCTTCTTGAATGATTCCATAAAGCTCTCAACTGTATGATCAATATCTTTTTTGTTATGAAAAGTTGGAAATTTCCATTGAGCAGTTGACAAAACTACTAGTTTTGCTAGAATTATAGCAGGATTTCTTTTCAAGAAAGTCTTGAACTTGAAACTTGAAATAATTATCACAAAACATGTAGTTCAAGGTGAAATGATATCTAATCTCATTATCAGTACCACGTTTGAGGCTTGAAGCCTGTTACGCCACTCTTATATCCTGATTTGTAAATATTTTCCTTGATTGACCTAAGCTTCTCTTGCCTTAAGGTTAGCATGTAAATATTTGTTTAGGTATATCTAATCTATTAAATAAATTTGAAATCTAATTTGATTGAAAATAAGTTAAAACTGATGATTGATCAAATCTGAGTACCTACAGTTTGTTATAGCACCAGTCTTTGGCTCGCACTTCAATTTACGTCTCCAAATACAAAAGAATAACTTTCTGCTTTTAATATGCAATATACTATTTACTTCTTAAAAATGTATCTAATTGCTAATATTAGCAGGATTGTGTGTATTTCTCTAAAAAGTACTTCCTGGTCTTCTATTTTCTTCGAATTTAATCTAGCTTCTAAATCCTATAAACGAAAATTAGCTCTAACGATAATACTCAATTTTATATTTCGGTAATCTTTCGTAAACTGGATTTAGATAGAAGAAATGATTGAAATTTTGTTAGTTGCAATGCTCACTAAAGTTGTTCTCTGTTTTCAGTTACATCATGCACCAGATGAGAAAATTCGGGAAGCGAATTACACGAATCCGTTAATGGTACGCTTGAACAACATGAAACCACCAAACGGGGTGCGGTATAACTCTTATAATAAAATTCATCATCCATATTTGTTAGAACAGATGCAAGCATTAAGTATAGAAGGTGTGGATGGAAATTTCCAGCAATGTTCAAGTTCAAATTCGTCGAGTAACAATAGTTTAAATCACACGCCGCCCGACACTCCCACTGTCCCGAATGTATCGAATCACAGTCCTCCGAATGAAGAAAAAGCTAGATTAAATGGTGCCCCACCGCCGCCCTTTACTACTAATCCAAGTTTAACTAACTTAAATGCAATACCACCGCCAATATGTGATACTTCAACGCCACCTCCACCTTTGCCTACTGCTTTAAGCAACTGTTCTGTGCCTTATTCCTCCAATTATCCTAACCAAGTAACCGCAATTCCTAACAGGTCTGTATTTAATTATCAAGGATATAGACCGCCATTTAGTGCTCCATATAATTACCCCCATTCTGAACTAATTTATTTTCCATTTATGGTTTCCAGTACAATTTCACAGATGCAACCGAGAAACGCTAATAATTGTTACAATTGCGGAGCCGAGGGTCATAAAGGAACCGAATGTACGGGCCAAACCATAGAAGATATTACACAAAAAAAGGCTTACATGTTAGAATACAGTACGAAATTATCTGATTACGATAAATGATAATGACTGTAGGTATAGGTTGTTTTATATTTATCACACGTGATTAGAACTGAGTTACCAATAATGATTATGGTTTTACGCGTTACTATTTTGTTAATTGTTTTTCTTAATTAAATTTAAAGTAATCATGTTGAGCGTTTACATTATTTATCAACTATACTTAAAAATTCAAGTGTGTTGATAGGTTTTTACATTATTATTATTATTATTATTTAATTCTTTGTCCAAGGAGGAGGTGTGAGCAATTGTTAACATCAATGTTTCCAGTTTAATTTTTTTAACGCTAGCTAACAGATACTAATTTTTATGTTTAGTAGTAAACTTTGTTGTGGTGTTTGTACAAATTGGAAGTTTTGTAAATTTTATTTTGATATTACAGTTTTTTTATGCAAGGTGGAATGTATTTGCTTAATTAACCATTGTTTACCTTCCTTTTTTTCAAAGAATCTTAAAATTGTGTTTACTAATTCATCGAATAAATGAAAAATTAAATTAGCAACGTTTTTTGGAATGAATGACCATTTTATTAATTTTGTTATTGAATAAAATATTATTTGTTATTATCCGCCCAGTGATTTTCATGTAGCATCAATCAATTGGTGTGCGGTATGAATGTTTTACCTGTTGCAAATTAAAAATGTATTTATTATGTGTGAAAAAGTTGTACTTATATTTTTGTGAATTGGTGTGTTTGTTTTTTAGATTAATTTTTTTTAGGATGTAGTAATAATAATTAAAAATAGCGAAATAAAAAAAGTAATAAATTATTGGTCTGTATATAAATAATTAATAAAAGTTGAGAGAATTGTTTCGTAATTGAAAAATTTTAATGGCATTTTAATGTTACACTGTACTCATCTTATTTTGATATGTCTAATTTTTTTTTGTTATATCTGATTTTATTGTAAATATAGACTTAGCATTATGAATATTAATATTGATATATTTATAATAATGCAATCAGCATCTGATTCAATATCATTTAAATTGTTTAATAAAATGCAACATTTTCTAAATATTTTTTGGATTTTATTTCGATTACGTAAGAACAAATCTGATGTGGCTAACCACATCACTTGATTATACTTTCAGGAAAAAAATTTAAAATATAGACTGGATCAAGGGGTAAATATATCAAAATAATTCCGGAATTCCAACAAGGAGGAGATAACGCGCTAACTGTCCCCCATGACCAATCAAAACCAATAAAATTACTAAAATTTAAAAAATATACTTATTCTTATCAAAAAATATGTATTTACCTTCTTCCAAACACCCTCACTTACCCCGATGAATTTTTCCTGAATCGGCTCTTGTGTACAAGTGAAGGGAAATTCCAGGAAATCCTAAGAATACTACAGATGGGCTCTTTTTTATTTTTTCAGTTTTTTGAGGTTTCCTTAGCTTTATTAAGTTTTTTCAAGAGATCTTAAGATATCTTAGAATTTTCTAAAATTTGTTCGGATTTATAAAGATTTCCTAGAATTTTTGGATATTTTGTGGAATTTTTTTGTATTTTTCTTTTTTAAGATTTCAAAACTTTATATTTTCTAGAATTTCCCCGAATATCTACAGGTTTCCCTTTACTAGTTCACCGGAATTTTCTAACGATTTTTCCCTAGTTTGTTGCTAAGAGACCAAGGGGAAATCGTGATATATAATTCTTCACAAAAATGAAGGAAATATTAAGAATACTCCAGATTAGCTTTCTAAATTTACTGAGATTTCCTTGGCCTTCCTAAAATATTATGAATAATCTAAGTTTGCCTGGCAAAGGCGGCTTGAAGCTGAGAGCATAACGGTGTATCAACCCCCCTTCTCAGGTCAATAACCATCAACAAAATCTACAAAAAAAATTTTTATTTAAAAATATATCTACCTAAATTCTTATCAAAATATATTTATTTACCTTCTCCCCACCAGCCTCATTTTCCCTCTGCATGAACTTTGCCTGAATCCACCCTTGAATTTCAAACTACTCAAACTTACTTTAAAGAATTTCTATGATTTCCAAGGAATTTGATATAGGAAAATGGAATATTGGGCTTAGTGAACTCAAATGAAACTAAAATTTTTACAATGTCGACGTTTCGAAGACTAACAAAAATTACAAGGAACGAAAACATCGTAATTCCACATTTTTTTGTCGGCCATCTTTTACAGGCCCCAGTGCGGGATCTTCCAGCCTTTGAATCGCACTGCGATTTGTGGAATCAACAAATCTTTCAATTATCGTGGATATTGATTGAGAAACACGACAAAGAGGATACAACTACATGATTAAAGATTTACAGTAACTATGGTAACGTCGTCTATGGTAACAGTTTAGCAGTTTGATCGTTAATTGAGCTTTCAATTTGATTGACACCAAGTGAAATTTTTTGATCAAATGGATACTTTTGATAATCTTGATATTTTAAAATTATCGGAATTATTGAATCCCAAACGAGTCGATCAGTCTGATTCTGAAGATGAGCTACCAGATGCATCATCGTCTCACGTTTCTCAAGGTAATTTAACCTTTGCCCTATTAAATACACAGGTAACAAATTTTTTTTTTATTTAGCGTTAACACCTGGCGATATCGGAAAAAAATCGAATGGAAAAGAAAGGAAACAAAGCGTTTACGCCAAAATTGAAGAGCCAAAATCCAAAGATATTGATGTGTTTGATCCTGACAACGATGGTGCATACTTTGATGAGCAATCTCAATTGCTATCCGAATGGAAAAAAACTCCTCAATGGGATGTAACGTACAAACAGCAAGTTACATCAAGTGACGTGTTTTTACAGGTGTATAATTTCTTGTTCTTTTTTATTCCATATTGATTGCTTATCAAAATTTTAGATGAGCGGGAAAAGTAATTCTACCGCTAGTTGCGAAGATATGATCTTGAAGGTTCACCTTCCGGAAGAGGATCATCACAATATAGATTTGAAAATAACCAAGAAGAATATTGTACTTATTTCTTCAAAATATAAACTCGATATGCCGCTTCCTCAGCCTGTAAACCCGAAATTGGGAAACGCTCAATGGGATAAAGAAACTGAAAAGCTCATTGTGACTTTACGAATGGATCGGGAATTTGACTACGTGAATTTCTAATTATTAGAATTATGGACACACAGAAGAATTATTGGTCAAAATAATCTTTGAATTTCATTTAAACAAATAAATATTTATTACTTTTAAATCATTTTATTCCATGGTCGATCGTTTCAACGTTTTCTGCTTTGCCTTCTTGGGTTAATCCAGATAATTGACCCTAAGTGTTGTGTGTAACCAATATTCATCTTGAATAGTTAACCCAATTTGCAATTATTACACCAACATCAATCAACGTATAGTTTGCTAATTAAATGACCTATTTGCTTAACAACATAATTTATAAATCAATGCCTCCAATTGTAGCAATTCGATAGTTTAAACGTTACAGGATACAATGAATGCCATCTAATTTTAGACCATAAATTAATTTTTCAGTTTATCTGCTTGCATGATTTCAATAATTAAAATTTAATATAGCAAATAGCTTAGGAATGGGACTTATGTTCATCAGTCTCGTCCTTGGTGAGCTTTTGCAAGGAGCCAGTGTGGTACTCGAACTCAAAAACGTAAGTTAACGTAACTTTTGTGCAATAATCAAAATTCTCAGATTCTCAATTTTTTCTTTTACAAAAATATTTTAAATTTACATCAGCATCACTTGCTAAATAAAAACCGCGATGGCTCACAGTTTAAATAGATTCAAAGAATCGACAAATTGGAATGATTAATTAATTGACCTTAGAATACAATTTGGAAACTTTTAAATTTAAGTGAAGATGTTAATTTATTCACTGATTTACTTTTAGTAGACAATGTTTTTGAAGTGGCGTTGTTTATTATTCGGAGGTCTTCTGGTAGCTCTTGTTGGTTACTCGTATGAAGAATGGCGTCACGATCGAAGTAAGTTTTTAATTTATTTTAATTGGATTTCATAATTTGGGATTCCAACTTTTCAGAACCGAAAGTTATGGGTGACAAAATCCCCTACCGCACTTTAATGCCTTACAGAAGACAAATCCAAAAGAGGATTGTTTTATACCACAACTTCTTCAGAACCAAAGTGGTGCCCAAAGCTTCCAACATGTTACGGCTGGTGCGTCTAACGATTTCGCTCTTGGCTGCTTAATTTCGTAAAGTAGGTCTAACCTACTCAGTATTTAAATTTAAGGGTAACTTTTTGGCTTTAAAAAGTATCTTTTAATCTTCATTTGGGCTTAAAATATAACAATTAACTTTGTATTTATTAGATTTTTGGTTTTTTTCAGAAATGGCACGCGGGAGCTGCTAGGGCGGCACAACTATGGGCCGAAAAGTGCATGTTTCTTGTTCACGATGACGTTGCCGGAAGGCACATCAGCAATTATGGATCGTGCGGCCAGAATATATTCGTTTCTTCGCATCAAGTACCTTGGTAAGCATAGATCGATTAAGTCAATTGGTCTACAATTACTTTTTATTTCAGGTTGTTTGCCATAAAAACTTGGTGGCTGGAAAAGGATAATTTCACATATGGAAGCTTCGACAACGATTTGTTGGTAGTTGGACACTACACCCAAATGATTTGGGCAGCAACCCACGAAGTAGGCTGTGGATTAGCCAAATGCGATCGAATTGGAAATGTAGTGGGCAAGAAGTATTTCAGTTATGTTTGCAATTATTGTCCTATGTAAGTTTTAAAATATGTTCATTTTCACTTTCTTGCTAAATTGGAATTTCCGTTTCCTTGTACCTAAAGGAAGTAAGGTTAAATGAAGCATGGACTAACACAAAACACAAAAGATCATTTTAAACATGTTACGCTTTGGTAGGTTCCCTATTAAATCACTTAGATTGGACAGGTCATGTTTTGAGATTATTTTGCTTTTCCTGTTGTGAAATTTAACTGGGACAGCAGTTCCTAATTTATGCGATATTAAAGAACTGTAAACTAACGACGATTTTGCACGTTCTAATTCCAAATCTTATTATTCCATACAATAGATTTGTGTATTCAATAAGCTGATGTTACGCTAAAGTTATGGTATTTTCAGGGGTAATAATCTTGAGAAAATTGGCCAACCGTACAAACGAGGTAGACCTTGTGGAAGATGTAAACGGTCCTGTCACGCCAAAAAGTTATGTACCAACTCTTGCAACTATGCAAATTATTGGGCCAATTGTAAGGAACTGTTCACCGTTTGGCCAAATTGGTTGTGTCGTACAGACACGGAAAAAGGACAGGAACGTTTGGATGCGTGCAGAGCTACCTGCTTGTGCAAAGCCAAAATCCACGATTGATTTATTGAATTTTAACCCAAACACCAGACCCTAGCTTTCTAAAAAAATTATTAATTTTATAACTGGCAAAATAAAAGTAATTTACGAACAAAAGTTTTTTTTTAAGTTTAATTGTCAATTAATTAAATTAATTTAGAAAAAATTATTATCTGTTATACAAGTGCACCTCATTAGAAATCTACTGTTAGAAAAATGTAACCACCCAGCTTTAGAATCCTGGTAGGTATTACTTTCACTTCTTACACTGTTCTACAGTTATTATTATCGCTGATTTATATTTGATTGCCGTTTAATTACGTTCATGTCTGCAGAAAATTATAATTGCTTGACAAATTGAAACAAAAGTTGTTTTTATCCCAATAATTTGAAATACTAAATTTTTGAACAGAACAGAGGAAAGTAACACTTTTTTGAACAGAAATAAAAATATATATTAGGAGTAAACTCGTCACAAAAAGTGCAATGTATGATCATAATGAAACAAAATATACTATTTTTTCCCAAAATTTTTTCTTTTTTTGGCTTTTCGGATAAAATTCAATTTATTTGTTTTCTGTCAGAAAAATGAAAAAAGTATATTTTTGGGTCAAAAAATTGACTTGGATGTATTAATTGTGAGAAATTCGGTCACTCTACAAAATAGTGTTTAAAAAATGTTTAACATAAAGCAGGAGGTCTTAAATTCTTTACAATTTTCTCTCGTTTGCCTACCTGGGTTTTGTCTTCTTAATTTGCAATTCAAGTAAAAACATTGTTTACTTCATTAAAGTCGTGTGCTGCATTTTAAACGATTAATTAAACACGAGGTTGTACTACCGACTGCTCGTTTCCTTTCCAGGTGTTATCAAGCTAAACGAGATCGCATTCAAAATCTCCATTGTTGTGATTAAAGGTAATCTGTTTGTTTTCCATACAAATCTCTGTTTTAATCATTAAGGGTGCAAAATTCCACATGTCGATATTTTCTAACGTGACTGGCACGCAAATGAATTCGACCATATTGTCATGCTGTCACGGTCCGCGTTACCATCCGCACAATTACAATGTCATTGCTTCACAGCCACTTGAACTTTTATTCTCAGGCAGAAGTTAGTTTTCAATCCTTAGTCAAAATTATATGGCGTACGTAATACCATCATCATCATCTTTTGTTAGTTTAAACTTACGGGACTTTATTATTTAATAAGACATCCTGGCAGTGTTCTTCTGTGTGTCAACCGAAATGTTTCCAAAAAATTGTGCAACTTTTGGATTTTTGTAAAGTGGGTTCCTAAGTGTGTGATATGTTCGTTTCCACAATGTTGTTAACCACAAGTTTTTTGAAAAAATCAGACAGGGCTCAAGAAGTCGCTTCCAGGAGGAACCTAAAGGATTACGATGCGATCGAACTGGATTCGTTGGAGATCATTTCCAACAATTCCGAAAAGGTAATCTTCACAAATCTAAGTTCTTTGCTCGTTTTTCATTTATAAGAATTGTAGGCCCCAGAATCTAAAGTGAAAGCCTCCTCGTCGACCACAAAAAATTCAAAACACCTAAAACGCCTCAATCTTAACGGACTGTGCAAGAACAGGCTCGACAACAATTACTACACAGAAGATTTAATTTTGCCGGAAAATTCGATTAAATCTCTTGTGGATCTGCAAATTTTGACGTTACGATCGAACGTTCTTCACGTTTTTCCAGCCTGCGTTCTCCAGCTCAAGTCGCTGATTTGTCTCGATCTGGCCGACAATAATCTGTTGACAATTCCGACCGAAATCAATCAGCTAGCCAAGTGAGTAAATTTGATTAAGCTATTTTTTACGAAATTTTAAAAAACTGACGGAAAAATATAGAAACTTCAATGTACGATATAACTTCCGTTGTTTCTTTCACGGACTCTTGCTCATATGAAACGCATATCATTAAGAAGAACTGAACATGATGGCCAGCTCGTGCTGGTTTCGGTCCGAGGATTCCTAAAAGAAGCACACGCGTATTATCATCAACTTGACACCTCCTCCAGTAATAATCTCCAGGATATTGTATTTATAACGATAAATGGTTTTTTTTATTAAATTTGTGGTGAAAATATTTTTGGCCTTGATGTGTCCTGCATGTGCATCCGCTGAAGTGTTTATGTCTACTTTCGTTTTTATTTTTGCAGTTTACAAGAATTAGTGTTGGATCAGAATGTGTTAAGTGTTTTACCAGCTACCTTATGGAGCCTAAAATTTTTCAAAATTTTGAGGATTGCCTATAACCGCCTCGCACTGCCTCCAGATAAATTTGCAGACATGAAAGCTTTTGTTTTATCGGTTAGTATTAACAATTGTTATTTCGATGACCTAATCTAATTTTGTGCTACTTTTTTAATTACGAAATTAACCGTTTACAATTAACAATTTAACAAGTCGATTTCAAAACATTCCTGTTTTTTAGGAATCCGACAAAAATACGGAAGACACCCCAACCACCAATGTATTGACAACTTTAAATTTAAGGGCTAATCGATTGAAAGGAAATATTATTTTAGGGAATTATGGGGTAAGCACACTCTTTTAATTATTGCGCAATGGAATATGTTGCTTTATTTTATAGAAAGCTACTCAACTTTCTATTATTTAGGCGATAATTTTAGCCAATTTAAATTTTCAGAACTTAACCGATTTGGATGTGAGCGAAAACAGTATTGAAACTTTGGATTTAAGTGCAATTGAACATTTGCAAACCATACATTGTTCCAGAAATAGTATCATCCTTCTATCCCTAAGTGGAAAATCGCTAACTTCGCTAATTGCTGGAAATAATCGTAAGTTGATACAAATTTCCAGAAAGGGCCATATTATACAGAATCCATCGTTAATTGATTGGATTCAAATTTTTTTTTTTTCTAAAACTTTTTCTTGAATTAAAATTCTTCAACAAATAATCAAAAAATATTGGTTTCGGCATCTGAGTGAAGAGTATAGTGAGTATAAAGTGAAGTATAAATAAAAAATTATTATTCAAAAACACTAAAAAGACATTAAATTGCCACTTTTGACAAGAGGATTTGAAAAAAATATTTTTAAGATATAAAAATTAAAATTAATCTAATAATATCCTTTTTTATATTTTTATTTACTTTATTCAAATATTCTTAGTTCTAATCTAAGAAATGCTGAATAATAATTTCACTTTTTTTTCAATTCAATTCAATTCAAGAAATTACATTCTATATAAGCAGATGAAAGACATTATAATTTTTACAAAAATCAAAATTCATTGAATTAATGAAAAACTTAATTTTATTAATGAAAAATGTATTGGATTTATGATTTTGTTTATCAATACAATAAAATTTGTTCGTTGGCTCAAAATACTATTCTAAACCAATTTTTCAAAAATTGATTCCATTCCATATTGTCGAAAATCAACGGTTTTCAAATTAATTTAAAAAATAATTTTTCAATTTATTTTCAACCAAATTATAATTTTTCAACAGAACTTACAAATCGACTCCTCTGAACAACCTCATTCCTCCAAAACTCAAAATTTTTCCAAAACTATCAATATATTTTCTTTGCTTTTATCATTGAAGCTATTTATCATTTTTAGGACTGAGAAGCGTTGTGGTGATGTCCATACCATCATGCTTAAAACATGTAGATGTGTCATACAATGAACTGGAACGACTACCCGATTGGCTATCAAACTGTCAACAATTGAGATCATTATTCGCCAGTAATAATCATTTAAAATTTCTACCGGACCATTTATTTTGTAACGACATTCCATACCTTCATACTTTACAATTGGCATACAACCAACTGCAAGTGCTTCCATCAATCCAAAGAAAAATACCCATCCAAGAGCTGTTTTTGCAAAACAACAGTCTTTCAAGCTTATCGGACGATTTTTTCAAATATTTAAACGACATCAAAGTTCTGAACATTTCAAATAACCGACTGTGCAACTTACCTAAACCAGATGGCCTATTAAAGTTGGAAAAACTCTTCATTACTGCTAACTGCCTAACCGACAACTCTTTTGAGAGAATTTCTCCCTACTGTCGGAACCTCAAAACTCTGCACGCAGCCTACAACAATTTCACTTCACTATCCTCAACCTGCATGTCATATTGGACAGAAATCGAAGAACTGGTTTTATCCGGAAACAAACTAGTGAGACTTCCGGAAAACATAGGAACACTCAAACATCTAGCAGTTTTAAGAGTTCACTCCAATTTATTGCAAGCCTGTCCCACGTTATCAAATTTGACTTCGCTGCGTGTATTGGATTTAGCACACAATCAATTGGATAAAATAAATTTGTCCATATTGATTCCACCAAATTTAAAATTTTTAGATTTATCTTGCAACTTGAAACTTCACGTCGATTCGCAGCAATTCCATAATTATCGCTCACAGCGACCCATGAGCTTGGTAGACGTTTCGGGCAAAAATAGAACCAGCTTACCGTTAACTCCATCACCTTACTGCGAAAACGATTTAACCGAATCTAGCTGGAGTGTTGGCTTCTCGGAAACCTCCGGGTCTAAACAAAAATTGTATATTTCTCAAATTCGTTTACCTGCGTTTTGTAACACCGAAGCTCTGTTTGGAATGTTTGATGGGGAAAATAATAATGACACTCCCATTGCAACGGATAAGGTTGTTCCTAGGATATTGTTAGAAGAACGTACAGTGAAAGAAACTGCTAGCAATTACATGAAGTACACCTTGTTGTCTACTTATAAGGAGTTAAGGGATAAAGGTCAAAAGCCTGGAATGAGCGCAATCGTCATTCATATTTTAAAGTCAAAACAGACGGTGGATTTTTCATTTTGCGGAGGAATAAAGCGTTACGTAATGAGGATTTCGAGTGTGGGAGAAATTAGAATTGTGTTGGGACGAAATGTCGGACCAATCAAATTAATACCTTTGAAACCAAAACGAGAAGTTAGGAGTAATCCACAACTTCAATCCATAATTCCCGATCCTGAGGTGATAGACTTGCAACTGGACGAAAAAGACGAGTACATGATTATTGCAAATAAGAACCTTTGGGATGTGATGAGTCCCGAAAACGCAATTAGGGAAGTGAGCCTTCAACCAAATGTGATTTTAGCAGCAAAACGATTGCAGGATTTGGCGCAGAGTTACGGTGCAGAAGAAAATTTAAGCATCATAGTTGTGAGATTTAATTTGATTAGTTCTGACGTGGATCTCTTAATGAGAGAGTTAAGGCAAACAATTAAAAAGAATAAATACCAAAGTGAGAGTGGAATTTCTAATGCCAGTACTTGTCAACCTGGGTGTTGCTGTGAAGTTTTAAATAATGCTTGCACTAGCTGTTTGGAAAAAATTCCGGTTCCTCCACCGATGATGAATAATAACGAAGATAGATCGTCTCCCAGTGGTCAGAGCGATCACGCGTGTAGTGATTGCAATTCTTCTGCCAAAATGTTTATTCAACAACTTAACAAGCAAAATGATGCACGGTCGGTGAGAAGTTTACCGTCTTCCCATTATGAAGCAGCCGAGGTGAAGGTTTCTCCGGAACGGCGTAGTTATCGCGGTGTTGCAAGAGCGGTGAAGGCCCGAAAAGAAGAAGAAAGATCTCGAGAGGATTCCGATTCTGCGTTATCCGAAGAACAGTTTAAGTGTTGGGAATATATGTTGGAACAAAATACGCAGATGTTATTTGATAAAGAATTAAACACTTTGAATAAAAATGGAAAGAGGGCACCGTTTTCTGTAAAGAACTCGACCCTATCGCGAAGTAGTCCGCATTTAGTGGACACCGGTGGATCTCAAACGCCTTTTCTATCTCGACAGTTTGGAAGTACGAGGTCGTTTAATCCATTGAGTTCAAAGCCTATCTCGCGTTTTACTCCAGATAAAAAGCAATTGATAGGTGGCCCACATGCGGCTTATTTTGGAAGCTTACAAAGACTGATGCCTTACAATCTTGAGTATGATTTTGCTGTCATGCAGGAAAGGGGGTTAGCGGATTCGTTAGACTTAGATAGAATGCAGCAGTATTGGGGAGTAACGACAACCGAACTTTAATAATTATTGTATTTATTGTGTATAAAATAATTTAATTTGTAAAGTAATTGCTACAATAATAAAGTGTTGAATGTACAAATAGTTTTAGGAAAATATATTTTTGTTTACACATCAGTTAAATTTTTTTAAATGTCAAATCTGCAGAATAGTTTTGGTTCCAGGTTCTACCCAAAATAAATACTTCCTTCACAATACATATCCAATTTATCAGTCAATATTCGAATTATCTCACTTTATTGCCATGCACTTCGCCACTGCTGATAATTATTCAAGTTGGCAGAAATTGTAGCCATAGAAATTTAAATATATTTCGTGTCCAAGTCAAAATTTACAGTAAAATCATGAAACATTGCTTAAAAGAATCACGAGAGTCGGAATTGACCGACAGCGAATCTGATGAACAGTCTAAGTCGAATAAGAAAAAATTGTCTAAAGAAAAATGTATGAAAATGGCGACTACCAAAAACAAAGAAAACGCATTTTTCAAATTTCTGCGCGAATACAGACAAAAAGTTACCGGCAAGAAAGCTAAAGAAATAGCTAAAGAATGCGGTGCCGCTTGGAGAAAAATGAGTGAATCCGAAAAGAAGAAATATCGGGAATAGAAATAGAAAGTGAAATATATGTATTTTGTATGAGGATATTGTGAAGTACCTACGCAGGTCAAATAAATATTTTAGCCAATTTAAAATTTCGTTTTCCAAACAGTAATTGGTGTTGGTGAGAAGATTTTAAGCACAAAATTTCTAGACATTTAGTTTCCAATTTCTTGACAGTAATTCCCATTCAATTAATTCTCTCAGTTTACTTCTAATCCTGAGACAAAAGCATTCACTTTTTTTAGTAGACGAAATTAATAAATAAATTTTTTCTCGAAAATTTTTTCTCGAAAGACCTAATTCATATGTATAAATACAGAAATGTTTAAAAAAAGTAATAGTAAATTGAGGTGTCGCATTTTGTAAGCATCACTGGGCTGTGCAAAAATACAAAAAAAATATTTTCTTTAAAAAATTGTTGAATTTAATGTGAAATGTGAATTTAAAGTTTGAAAGTAAACATGTTTATTAATTATAAAAAAAAATACTAGCAGATTATTAGAGAAAATTGATAAAAATTGAGAATAGGATGAATTTAAAAATAAAAATAAAAATAAATTTTAATATTTTTTTTAAACTTGGGGAAAAAACACTGCAATATATATCTAAAACTATTGTAGGAGTGGCCGTTTAATAATTGTTGCACAGTTATTAATAAGTTAACATATAATAAATTTTATTTTTTTACAATTATATTAGTTACATAATTTTAAATTAAATAAATAATAATACCCACTTTATACGACTAGATTTGTATTGTAAACGGACACAAATTTAGATCCATTTGACTAGAATCGAACTATACAGCAAAAATGTTTTAAAAGTGTAAAGTTAATTTTAAGAAAATGGTTTTATAATAATTTGTACATTTGGTTGATTTCTTAATTTTAACTTTAGCACATTGTGCGACACTGCGTAATATAGTACAACCATGCTGATGAAAAAGTAAAGGAATCGAAAATAAATAGGGAATAATAAATAAGTTAGTATATGACTTTGTAGAGTTTCTTTTAGAGGGTCAGTAATGTGCACTGGACGGTTCTCCTAACCACGAATCGGGACTTGGAGGAAAATCTGGATAACCTCTTGGACTGCTATCGTTACTGATATCTGTATCGGCTCCTGGTGGCATTCCGTGCGGTAAACTCATACCAGGAGGTGGACCTTGACCTAAAACACTCGATTTAAATACAGCCCATCAAACACATAGTCGCCATCTTACTTAATGATGTGTAAACTGAAAGTTGATCCGAGTATGGAAACTGTTCCATTCCTTGCGGGGGCGTATGTCCTGGTAGATACGAGGGCGAACCGGATCCGCGTAAAAATGAGTGAGATCTTCCTATTCCGGCATGTGGCGAGGAACCGTCTTGATCCATACTCATATTTACTACCGTCCCATAACTATCGTCACTTAAATCTAAAATTCATGGACAAATAAAACAATTGAAAGATCAAAATTTACCAAGACTCACCGTGATGACTATAACTATCTAGGTCTACTTTCAGTTCATCTTTATCTAACAATTTGTCATGCCTAGGTGACGATCCACCTTTCATTGATCTAAAGTATTGACTCCATCTCGTTCTTCCGGCATCTTTCTTTAATCGTTTTTCTTTTGCTCTTCTAAATATTCAAGCAAATTGTAAATATATGGGGGTTTTTTGGGAAAAGGATTACTTACCTGTTTTGAAACCACACCTGAACTACTCTCATGTCCAACCCCGTGTCTTGGCTCAGTTGCTCTCTGACATGTCTGGCTGGCTTTGGACTATTATTGTACGCCGTTTTAAGAGTTTCTAATTGTTTGGCAGTTATAGTGGTACGGGGTCTTTTATTTGGTTGGTCTCCATCTAAACACTCGGCCGCTGAAAGGGTTAAGAAAACATACGTATACATTTAGTTTCGACAGCCTAACTGGTTACCTTTGCTTTTGGCTGCTTCATAATCCGGTTTGCACACGAGTTTTCTGTCTTCCATGAGGTAAAACTCATCCCCCGTGTTAAGTTGTCTTGCACACATGATACAGGCAAAACACTGAAGATGGTATACGTTGTCTTGGGCTCGCCGCACAACTTGGGTTGGAGGAATCCCAAGATCACATCCTGCACATTTGGTGCCAAATCGTCTGCACCCACAGCGCCACATAGACAATCGTCATTGTTACACCTTCACTACTTTACATTTCAACAATTTTATGAAGCAATAAAACACAATTGTTGCGATTCATAAAACTATTGAACTGATTCACTAATTTTATAAACAAGAATGGATACTTACTTGAAAAAGTCTTCCTTGCAAAAAAGTTGTCCGTTTCTAGCAAAACATTTGTCGGTTAATTGAATCCTACAGTCGCTACACTGAAGACACTTGGCATGCCATGTTCGATCTGCTACTTTTAAAATAAATCTGTCTAGTATCATTTCGTGACATCCTCCGCATTTTGGTATCGTCGCTAAAACAATGCCAAAAATTAGTATTTTGGCTGGAATTAAATTAGCAAAATGAAAAATTTCAAAAAATTTGAAATAACAGATACTGTTGAGAGTTAACTGCACTTTATCCAATGTTGCACATTTGGCGAAATAGAAAGCAGAAACCTGGAATAATTGGAATATGAACGGACCGAACTTTTGTAACAAAAATAATTTTTGGAGATATACAGAGTGGTTTAGATTAAGTTGAAAACAATAACAATAAACATAAGGACATACACAGAAGTACTTCTGGAAGACCATCAAGAGTAATGGGTGGTACACGATACATGTCTATGCACAAACCATTTGGTTCTTCTTTACACTGACTTATCATGATTATCACAGTAAATATTTACTAAATTCTACGTCCAATTTGACTAGTCAACAACCGTTGAAAAACTGTTGACAGAAACTGGAGAATGCGCCGTCGCAACGTCTTTTAGTATCGACCGAAATATCCTTCTAACGCCTACAACTCGATGACATGGACTAGATTTGTATTCATGTCCCCAAATAAAACCAACTTTATTAAACGACGCACCCTCGTTTTTCAATGTATCTTCTGATTGGCAGGCGCTTGTATTGCGTCGAGACGCCACACCCTATCGACGCCCTGTGCTGCTTCACCCTTATCACAATTTCATGTCCTTGTAAAGCTTTGTTATTATTTTTCTCTACTTATTTCTAAGAATAAAATGAAGTCGTTTAATAGAATATACGAGCGCTGAAAGTTTATGTCTGAAGTGAAGACGTTCTCTCGCTATATTTAATATCAACTTTTATCTTTAATTTTCACTAAAAGAAATATGACGAAAACTTTCCAAGAAAAATGAAAAATTCCGTTTTGACTTATTTACTTCACTTTACAACTTCAATCGTAACAAGTTTTGGGGACAAAAGGTAAACTTAGAAAAGCTATTATCGTCCTGAAAGTTTTAACTGAAATCATTTTTGATTGGCGCAGTCGAGTCGGTAAAAAAGCTTTGGTTTTTTCTTCATGAATAATAACAAATTTTAAACTGGAAACTTGATTCGAAAATTATCTCAACACTAAAACTTTGTTAGCTAACTGCATTAGTTTGTTGTTAAAAGGTACTTGACGGTAAAGTCGGCCAAATTACCATCTTCAACATAAATAATTCAGCAATTCAAACAACTCTCGGAAACTTCGCTAAATGGTTCGAAAGTTATGATATCAGACAGATTTCCTTTTTTGGCTTATTATTTATTGGCTAGGATAACGTAGTCGGCAAAAAAAGAAAAACATAACAAGCCAAATAAACAAATCATAATAGCATCATACACTTTGTGATTTCCTTTATTATTGATGGTTTGGCAACGACCAAAAGCAATCGAGTTAGTATCGATATCAACTATGCAAAAAGCTGTATACATTTTCCGAGTAGATTGTTAACAGATGGTGTGTTTTTCTGTTCCATTTGAGCATTAACACCCCTTACGTACTATATCGACGGTAGTGTTAGTGAGTTATGCACGGACTTAGTGACATTAGCGCCAGTTGCGACCGGGATCAACAGGGGAGGGTAGCAGGTTTATGCTTAACATTGGAAAGCATTTTTATCGCTTCGATGATAATACTCAATGATTTTACTTTATCGATTTGTTTGCTCCATTTAAATTTTTATTAGTTAATTGGTCGAAACACTTAAAATATTTTCCAATCATTTAAATCCAAAGAGAAAATTTGGAAAAACACCTGATGGAAGCGTTTAGTGCTCAAATTTTATGTTGGGCGGGTTAAAGGTAAAAGCGATAAGCGATATAGTAAAATGAACGTTTAACTTTTATTGGGTGTTTATTATGGTAATAATTATGCATAAGAATGCTTCCAGCTTACCACTTAGAAAGTAAATGGGGTTAAAAGCATCTACCGCACTCATGAATAAATAACGCATTGACGCACCCTGTTGGGGACACTTTTACTAAATGGATCGGATTATAGCAATGTGTCACCCTAGGAAACTGGAAGATATTGTAGTAACCACTGTAATCCAGTCCTTTTCCCTATTACAGTTGCAATGGAAATTGAAACTCTTAACCAGTCAACTTTTACGATGACAACCGTAGTTGCTTAATCCGAAAAGGGCGTAAGATGCGATTATTAAAAATGAAATTCAATTATTAGTCACACCGAATAATTAATTATTTTGTAAAATATGTTACTGTTGTATCTATCAGCTTTTTCAAACGGTTAGGTAGCTACCGTCTGAGCTGCATTGTGAAAAATCGCTGATGTGTAGAAGGAGTGCCAAATAAACCGGATGTTGATATCATTTATTCATTGTTGAAACAGATTTCACACCCTTCGTAGCTTAAAAATCAAAATTATTTTATTGTCGTTACAATTATATATAAATGAAGCCATTAATATTTCGATTTAGCTTTGAGAGCTTTCAGTAGACTTTTATGGAAAAAAAAATTTCAAGTTATGGTTAAGTATCTCTCTTTTTCTTATTTAGGAGTAAATTAGGAAACAACTGCAATGAAAGAAGCACATGAAAGCGGAAAACCGCAGTTTTTCCATTCTATTCAGTTCTATAGCCAACATAAGTCAAAGGACTATGAGGAAGACAACAAGGATTATCTTCTTAAATATTCAACATATAACATATAACATTAATAAGTAGAGCTCTGATTGATATGCAAGAAAATAATTGAAAATATACGCATATACATCAGGGTGTCCCCGTGACCGTGGAGAACTTCTGAGGACACTTTTCTAAGACAAATTTCTAAACCCTGGGGGGGTACCGCCCTTTAAAGCAATTTTTTAAATTTCTGATTTCAAACGGCCATAGCTCCGATATTATCGATATTTTAAGCTTAATGGATTAGAACTTTTTTAAAGACCATTCACTTATCTACAAATTAGCTTTTAACCCCTTATCATCTAGAATCAACGGATTACAAGTTATAAATTAAATTAAGGAAAAAAATATTTTAAAAATTCAGGGTTGATTTTTTTACTTTTCTTGCAAACCCCGTATCTCTGAAACAAAACGTTTTAGAAAAAACTGATGCCCCAAACCGGATAGTCAATTTAACGGGCTACAACTCTAGTCAAATACATTTTATTGGAAAACCAACCGTTTTCACAGAAATTAGTTAGTTTGAACATTTATTAAAATAAATTTTGTTGATTTATTTTTTTTTACCTACACCTTTGTTCATTATTTTCAGAATTTCTGTGAAAACGGTTGGTTTCCCAAAAAAATGTATTTAACCAAAGTTGTAGCCCGTTAAATTTTCTATTAGGTTCAGGCCATTAGTTTTTTTTTTCTAATATGTTTCATTTAAGAGATACGGGGTTCTCAAAAAAATTATAAAAATGAAAACCTGAATTTTTTTAACATTTTTTCACTTAATTTAATTTATAACTGGAAATCTGGTGATTCTAGACAATAAGAGGTTATACGCTAATTTGTAGATAATCAAATTATCTTTAAAAAAGTTCTAATCTATTAAGCCTAAAAAATCAATAATATGGGTGCTATGGCCGTTTGAAATCAGAAATTAAAAAATCTCTTTAAAGGGAGGTACCCCCCAAGGGATTAGACTTGGACAAAAATTTTATTTGAAAATTTGTCTTAGAAAAGGGTCCTTTATCACCACCTCAAAGGTTCTCCACAGTCACAGGGACACCCTGTATATGCTCCGAATTTCCTTAAAATATGCACTGAAATTGACAAAAAAAAAGATAAAATATGCAAACTAAAATATATCTTTTCTTCGAATTTATCAATCTTTTTTCAAATTTTTAACCTAGATTTATAAAATTTAATAATTTTAATAATAAGTAAAGTTTAATTACAAATTAATACTTTAAAAATATATACAAAGATACCTATTTATTTTTATTTTTAATAATATGATAAATATTTTCATCTTTAATTGCTTAAATTTAATTTAAAAAAATTAAATTGCTTAAAATTAAATAAAACAATTGCTTAAATTGGCAAATTTAATGATAATTTTTGATTTTCTTAATAAAAATTCTTCAAAAAACACCGAAAGTGGCCCAAATATGCATCATTTACTCAAATATGCAGCAAATTTTGAAAATATGCATTTTGACAAGCAGTTTTTTGGATTTGTTGTTTCCAAATTTGTCTAGAATCCGAGCTCTATTAATAAGTATTAAAATATAAATAAATATTTCGCAATTAATTGCTAGCTGAAAATAATACAACAACAATTCCCAGTGCCATTGATGAAGGGAATTTTAAAGAATTAGAACCAGGAACATAACTTTTGTGTTCAAACGAAAAAGGGCTGAGCCCTTTTAGACCAAAAAATTATAATTTATAAAATAAGCATTTGAAATCAATCATAAAAATTAAATTAATTTATTTTTTTCAAGAAATTAAGCTATAGGTAACTACTAATTTTTTGCTACAAGGTTGTAACAGGTCAAGTAATCCCTGTTACAGAGTTCTGACAGGCCTTGCCCAGTCCCTGCAAACAGGCCAGGTTACAGGTATAAATGTAGGCATATTTAACCTGGCCGGCATTTCACAAGCCGAAAATGTTACTTGGGCAAGCAGCTAGCTTGAGTTAAACGATTTCTTTTGTCAATCAAGAAGATCTTCTTTGTTTATATGAATTGAATTGTATTGCCGTTGTTGCTGTAAGAATTTTGTTCTATGTACAATTACGATTAGGTATATAAAATCCTTTAATGTTACAAAATAAATTAGAATATTATTATTGTCTGCATTATTACCATCACGACCGTGACTTTGATTTCTATATCCGTACACATAAACAAACCAAAATAGAGTTTCGAAGATTAATTAATCTTTTTTTTGTACTACTCTGATTATTTTAGTATAAACATAGAAATCAACGTCACGGTCAAGAACGTAAATGATCAAACAGACAAAAATATGTTTAACTTAATTTTTTTAAATTTTTTTTAAATAAATAAATTTGTGCGTATAAGGTGCTTGAAGCGTAGCCTTCGTTAGACCGCTAAATGATCATCTCTACTAGACTAGTGCTATCAGTTCTATTATTTTCCAGATTAGAATTGGGAGATTATGGAATTGTATTGGGTAGGTATTATTTTATTTAAAAAATTAATTAAGCGTAAAATTAGGTAGCACACTTAATAATTTAAACAATAATTCATTTTAAATGTTCTTATAATAACTAAAGAGTTTTAAAAATAGACTCGGTTAAAACCCTCCGGGTAGAAATGGGGAGCTTTTCGTGTCCCAGGTGGTTCGAATACTCCGTAATTACCTGACCGCGCTTCATTATCTACAATCAGCGAAGCACGCCCAGATTATAAAATCACTGATAACAAAATCTAGGTTTTATAGATCGTTGCGGTGTTATTACAATACATTTTTAATGAAGCTAAAACTAACAAAGTAGCAGAAGTTTATTATAATTAAAATTGAGTATAAAACTTCCCTTATTTCAATTTAGTATGCTGAAGCGGCTTTATACTGAAGACAAGTTAGTATAAGAAAACATTTATAGATTTTCATATTGTTGTATTACGTAGGGCAGTTTGTCCGAGCACTTTGGTTGATTAAAATGGGGAGTAAAGCGATTCACTTTTTCCATATCCCTTAAACGATATTTTGTCATGGATACGACCCCCAAATCCCTTGTAGTCGACTTGCATAAAGTAATTATTTCTCGGGAATACCAAAATTTTTGAAAATTATGGATCCTGATGAGGGAAACACGATATTGGAAACCCAAAAAATTTGAAGCCTTACAGATCACATCTGAGACAACACGTGTCACTTGGTGGGCTGCGATGCACGCGACCACCATGTGGCAGACGGACGTGCGCCCATCCAAACATTATCCGATTCGGAGTTAGGGTTGACACACACTGTACCACAATTCGTAATAATTGTTTCCTGCTACTAACCATAAGCGTTCCAATTTCGACAAAATCACGAAAAGTAATTGCAAAAGTGGGTGCTATGGGGTTAACGATAGAAGAAAGTTGGGAATTTACAAAAAATACTTTCATTTTTTAAATCCCTATTAATAGAACCAATCTTTAATGGTGAAATTGAGTAAATATAAGATAAATTAGAAAGTGAATTCAATTATTTATGCCACTATTAGTGTGTCAAGTATTCGGAACAAATGACCATTGATGTACCTGCGTCGAATTATAAAAATAATGTAATAATTTGATCGATATTTCTTAATGGAAGAGGTCTGCCCAAAATGGTCTTTCCGAAGAGATCTTCTATTGCTTCCACGTAATGGAGTAGACAAGTGTGTTGATTACTTTTTTATCATTACACTTTGAAGAGATTGTCATCAAACGATAATCCAAAAGTAAACTATTAGTTCACCCTTTATCGGCTCTATCGACGAAACTAATCGCAAATGTATACTTAAAGAATCAACGTTATTTATACACACTCGACCTAATGTAACTCGTAAGTACCAATTTTAAGAGTCCTTTTAAGCCCTCATACTTTTATTATTTCGAGTGAAAATCTGTCGGTCTCATCTCCGGTCACGTCCACCCCATTTGTACCTACCTCCTCTTTGTTGGAGACAGCGGTTCCTCTATTTACCGGCACTGTGCCAAGCACGTGCCCTTTCAAACGACAAGTAACACAAATCTTATTTAGTACTTTTATATTTCGAGTTACAACAAGTGTGCTTTGTAATTGTAGATGTTTCGATAAAATTTGTTATCGCTCGATTGAAAACTGGTTGCCAATCTTATCAAATTTTGATTTATTTGCTCGGTTAGTCACTTTGAAAAATTAAAATTTTCATATCTCCATGCCAACTTCATCATAATAATAATAATCCGAAAGTTGTACAATGTACATATTATATGAATTGATTATATATTGTGAGCTATTAGCGTGGTCAAGCTAAAGTTGATATGCATCTCCTTAAATATTAAAACTAATATGTCTAAAAGCCATTACATATGCCCAAAGCTATGGTGCCATCCACACCCTTATCATGTAATTACTCAATAACTATTACAATTTGATGACGGACATTTCTAACATTTGTCATTCTATTGTCGTCGACACGCAAGAATACTTTTTAAAGACTTCCACAATGAAAAACACAATCATTGTTCAAAAAACTAATGTTTGTTTAACAAATTGGATATAACAAGTCAATATATCTACAAAATCGCTTTATTTGTCCACACATTGCACTTGCCCCAAATTAACACGCTGGCGCTGGTTAAATAAAAAATTTAAAATAACGCAAACATAATTATTTGCTTAACAGGAAATCCAAATTTTCTGGAATTTCCAAAAACATATATTATAGCCTTTTTTCCATTAAATTTACACCTCGACGGTGGCTGCTTAATTGATTCTATCCAGAGAAATTGACTAGGTATTTGAAATGGTGTTCTATAATGGCATAGTCGACAAAACAACATAATTGCTTTCGGTGAAATGTCGGCATAGTTGTACAAGTCGCTACCTTCCTTCTAATGACTCGCTGTGATTTTTAAGTAATTAGCAAATTCATTTCATAATTTGATTTCATGTAGTAACATAATAAAAGTAAAATCATAATTACATGTAATGGAATTAGTGACAACCCCAATTTTTTTTTAATTAGATTGAACTGGATTGGCATTGAAAAATAATATAAGTTACCAACACAATATTTTGTTTGTTGTGTAAGGAAATTTGCAATTTATAAACATATTGCCATGCTTCAATATTTTCTTTGCAAAAATTGAAAAACTCAAAATGAGAGAGAAACTAAATTATGTATTTAAGCAATGGAACTTTGAAAAATCCTAATTTTTATCCAATTTTCGTAAGAGTTTGCAAGCAAAAGCATTTTTTTTTTGAAAAACATTTTAATTTTCACAAATTTTGAAATTAAAGAAACAATTAGGGTTGGAATAGATATGTAATCGACTGGTCTACGCATAGAAGTTCAAGATTTCCATTAGACTAAATTAAATTTAAATTAATTAATTTTATTTTTTATTTATTTTCATTTTTCAATACAACTAATTTCAAAAATTATTAAGATAAAGAGATATTTTTAAATAAAATATAAAATTTGAAAATATTATTATCTGCATTGAAAGAATTTATAGGTATATTGATATTATATAATCAATATCTAATTTAAAATGATTTTATTCAAGTTAAAAATTTAAACATAATCATTTAAATATTTTAAGCGCCTTAATAAATTTATAGCCTATTATTTAAATTATTTTAATAATTTTGCTTACCAGAAATAATCGGTTGTGCAAATTTTAATTATTTTCCTCATTGGAAATAATTTATAATTGCGAATCATACACGCTCACATTGTAATAGTTATTACTTATTAGAAACTTCGATGACTAATAAATAATTTTTTAATAAAAAAAAACATTTAAAAGTAACTAGCGAAAAAGCTCTGAAAAACCACTGAACTATACAACTAAGTTCGAAAAATAAAAATTTTAATTCAAATTTTTAAATAAAAACATCTTAAAACCTTGAAAATAAAATACATCTTTGAATAAGCTTGAAATTTTTATAGATTAAGACATCTTACACCTTTCTCTTCTTCGGTCATATTTTTATTTGATTAACTCCTTCACTTTTTGAAACCTACAAATGAGCAACAATTTGTTCAGAAACACAAAATTTCCCATGTGAGTAATTTTAATCCGGAATCATCAACCTTTTAAAGTATCTGCATTTATAATTGCAAGTCGACACCTAATCAGATTTTTATACATTTAGGTCAATCAAGTTTATTTCAAAATCAAGTTTACTATCTTAAGATATTGGTCTGTCCGAATGATGATGTAAAAATCAAAAAAATTACTTTATAAAATCAAAATCGTTGTCGCAAACCTTCTTTATCGTTGGGGCTAACGACCTCTGTAGATCATTGACTGTATCATTTATTATAGCAAAATTCACTTTTACTATTAATATACATACGATGCGATGTCACCATTATGAGTTTGATTGATTTTCTCCATTTCTATTCCCTGGTGCAAAATGACCAGGTATATAGTAATACAATAAAAAGTCGCCTAAACGTGGCTCTTCATTTTAACATAAACTCCAGAACAACCCAATTTTTACGTGGTTTTTCAGTATCAAATCGTTTGAATATTTTTTGCATCCACCTCGTATATTTCGCTTTACCACAATACAAGCAATGTGGTTCAAGGTTTAGCTTCAGCTCTTCCTTTTATGCATCGCTCGTCACAGAATGCATACGTTGACTACTTTACTGCAAAATTTACAAATTTTGCATTATTAATTGGTTTCCCGAATGATGAACTAACGTAGCGAATTAAATTATTAATCTTTATTGTTTAATAATTAATTTTAATGGCGTTCTTTATTTAATGAAGCAGTTAGAATATTGATATGTATTTTTCCCGGATCCAAATTTCAAACGATCACCTTCAGGAAGAGTACCTACAATTTTTTCAGTTTTCCCGGCTAACTTTCAAATATAGATGACTTTGCCCAAAATCCAAAAACTTAATTTTCCATTAGAATTTTTTTCTGATTTTAAAATCCAAAACCTTATCAAACTAAAAGAACAAATCAAAAAAATACCTCGACCATACATCAAAAAATATCCAATTTTTGTCCAAAATTGAGACGATTCGAAATCACTTACTCATACAAAAATCACTAATTTAATCTCAAAATTGAAACCTCAATTAAATTCAGAAGACAAAACTTAAAAACCAAAAAACTATTTAGCGCGAAAACCAGAAAACCACAATAATTATAAAAATTTCAAAAAATTCACAAATTAACAAGATAAACACTAAACTTCCAATTTTTGATTTTTGTTTTATGAAATTAATACTTTTAGTAAAAATTATTTGTTTTAAATTTTGTAAATAAATTAAGTTTTTGGGTTTTCCCCACTAAAGAGTTGTAGCGGCAGTAATTATAGGTGAAAACCAGGTTTTTTGCCAAAACGGCGTTCAGGAAAATATTAGTCTTCTAACTTTATTTGTGATTTTGTTTAAAGAAATATATCATATTTGAAAAAATAAATTAATTTGATTTGGAAGTAAGTTTTTGATTATTATGAATTTTAAAAGTCATCACACATTTATGTAGACAAAATTGGATATTTTGGAATAAAATTTTGGATTATTAGAATAGATGTAAAGATTGGAAAGATTAAAATGAATTAATTAAAATTGATTGGATGAGAAACTTATAATATTGTAAATTGAATTGAAGGCATCGAAAGCAGATTTGATAGTTGTGCATCTGGGTCGACTTATCAACTGTGTTTCGTTTCAATTTATTTTCATTAGAAGTTCTGTATGAAATTTGAATTTAGAATTAATTATTAATTTGGAAAAATAATTTGGATTTTTGACGATATTGATTACCATTAATATTTTAATTGACCACTTCGCAATTTAGAAGAGTTCTTATGGCAGATTACCTCGGTGGTGTGCCATTACTTGCCAAGAGGAGACAGACAGTAAATTCTTGTGCTGTTATGTGTGCATACATAAGATCAGGTGTGCTACACCACTGGTATAGTAAATTCAACACTTGAACCGCTAGCCTACCACAAAGATTTCTCTATTTTAGTATCAGTTTTTGTTTGTAAAAAGAAATTTGATGTCACTTCCAGATGACGATGACGCAAAGAAAACGTCTGCTTCTGCGAATTTTAAATTTTGTATTTTAAATTTTAACCGATAATATATTTACATTGTTAGTAAATTTTGCTAAAAAGAACAATTCCATATGATAATAATAACATAAAAAACAAAATAATAAATAAAGTGGACCAAGATAATCGGTTTACCTACTCTTTTATTGCTTATAAACAATTTTAACGATTCGGGAATGAAGAAATGAATATTTATATTGCATGATTATATTATTATGTATGAATATTTTTTTTGAACAGGATGTCTAAAATACGAGAAGGAAAGCTAAAACATCAAATAGGTATATAAATATAAACTTTATATGTAGTATAACAATATTGGCTTAGCTCGAAGAAATTATAATTGAAGGATGCAAAACATAGCAATATGTTAGATTAGGAATAGGTTGGTTTCTTTATCTTTTATCTGAAAAAAAATATTTTTATTTTTCAAGCTTTGAAATTCTTACTATTAATAGCTGGGCATAATCATAATACTTGAAACTGTTATAAAAAATAACAAGAAAACTAAAACTTCGCCCTGATAATAGTTTAGCATTAAAAAATAAACAAAAAAACAGGAATAAGTATCAGAAAATTATTAATGCCTACATCCATCCTTACGGAATTTGATTCTGCGGTAGCATAAAAGTTGCTTTTTTAATATAAAAAAAATTATATTTATGCAGTTTATCATGTTTATTGAAAACAAATAAAATTTCGATTAAAAAACCATAAAACCTTAAAGAATCTTAGGCTAAAATTTTAAATTTCTGTCAGCTTCCCGACTAAAATGGTCCTTAAAACCAAAATTTTACTTTGCAGATAATTACCATAGAAGGGGGGGGGGGGCGAAAAAATATAAATTTATTAAATATGAAAAATAAAAAGTAGTAGTAATAATAAAAATATATTTTTATTTTGTTTTTTAGTAAATTAAAAGTTTTTGAGCTTTAAAGCATAGCCTCCCCTGGAGCCGCCTCTGAGAACATCGTCATTAAAGAAATTTCATTTTGTTGCTAATAATTTTACGATCTGTATAAATACTATCTTTATCTTTGTCTTTTGCGTATATTGATACATAGAAACGTACATTGCAGGTTTATACCCCGGATGTCCCCGTGTGACATTATTTATTTAACCGCTCACGTAACAAGATAGAAGATTATTATAAATAGGCTAAAATACAACAGTTTTTAAATTTCTTTAATGTGAATTGTGAACTGTGCACTACATTACTCTCATTTGTCATTATGAACTCTCAAGATTTTCGTGAATTTGGAAAAGCGATGATAGATTATGTTGCCGATTATTTGGATAATATCAGAGAACGGTAAGTTTTTCATTTTTTTAAAATTTATTTAAGCAACATCTTCCAGTTTTCTTTTTTTAATTCTTTTTTATATTTATATTATTATATTATGCATTTTATCCTTATTTTTGTTTGCTTTTAATGTTTATTCTTTATTTCTAATTTTCCTTTATTTAATTTTTTCAGTTTAATTTTGTTTAAATGAATTACCTGTAAATTAATATGAATAAAAAAGTTAACTAGGAAGTTTGTAATTTTTTTCGAAAAACATTAAACGGTGGCTCTTGATGTATAGTAAAATTACAAAAAAAAGATTTGTCAAAAAGACCAACTAAATAATTCGCTGAAACAGAGAGTTCACTCTGGCTTGGCTTTGAAACTTGAATTGAAACTTACTTTTTTGGTGATTTAATACAATTCAAAGATCAGATGGGCATAAAATCATGCAGCACACAACAAGTTAGTAAACCTAAGAAATTAAGATTTTCATATCTTTCATATCTTCTAATCTTTATTATGTTTATTATTATTAATTATGTTTAACCAAAAAAGTTTTAAAAATATTAATGGTATTGATAAATGATAATAATAAGCCAATTAAACATTAAATAATTTTAATATTTGACTAATTAATCTTGAGGACCTTAATGACTAATCCTGATATTATATTGTCTCAACCGCCTAAACAGACTTTATATAAAATATTTTTTTGGATTATTTATTACAATAATGTACTTCCTTAGCCAGTTGTTTTTTAAATTTTAATTTAGAATTAATTTTTTTAGTGTAATCTAAATTGGGGGCTAATGTTCAACTTTAGAGTAGGTTAGGATTAGATTTTGCTTATGGTAGGGAACGGCGAAATTAAGTTAGGGGTAGGTTTTGATTATGGCAACAAGCCAAGCTAGCGCAGTCTCCTTCTTTCGGCTATTTCCACTGTTTGGTAAAATTTTGGAATTTTGGACTTACATTATCTGATGATTTGCAAGTTTTTAAAATATATAAATTATGAACCTGCTTTTTAATAAAATTTATTTTTATTTGGTTTTATTAAACTTATATTTGGCAAAAAAATGGGAAAAAAATATAATAATCAACTAGTGTTTTCCAGTTTTGGAGATTTTGAGAGAACAATGTCTTTTTAAAAAAATTATGAAGTAAATATTACTTTCTTTATTGAAATAGATCCACGACTTTTTAAAAGATTGAATAATTATGACATAAAAAGTTTCAATATCCGTTTATTATATTCAACACTCCTTGCCTACGTCTCGCTGATAAATTTCTCTTTTGGAGAGGAACCGAGATTATAATTGTTTATATCTGATATAATGTCTCAACGCAGTGAAATCGAATGTTGATGTTTAAGGAGAATTAACAATTCACTTTAGTCAACTACATAATTTTTAAGAGTTCACATCTTCCGGTAAACTTCACTCTTACTTCTGCAGGTTGTGAGTGAGTTGGTGTACCTTTATAAATTGTTTACAATGTTTATAATATTATGACAGTGCATTTAAAAGCTTCATAATCAATTAAAAGTAGATCACAATTACTTTAATTAATGATAAATGTGATAGTGTGTGTCGTGAGTTACATTTAAGCAAAAATGGATAGTCAGCAATTTAGGGAGTTTGGAAAGGCCATGGTTGATTACATCGCCGATTATTTGGAAAATATTAGAGACAGGTAGTTACTTTTTATTTCAAATTTATTCAAATTAAAAAGCTCGACACATATTAAAAGCTCAAGACATGAAGCAATACTAGATAATTTCGAGTGCACTAAAATGATTCAACATTTTCTAGAGACATTCCTAAATAATTATTATAAGTGAAAGTAAGACATTTCTCTTAAAATTAATATTAAATATCAGCAATTAATTATGTGGCAACAGAATTCGATTGTGTAATTTCTGATGTCACACCAAGATTAAATTACCTGCATTCTTCAGCCGACAAGTAGAAAATTTCAAAAAACTCTTATAAAATTATACTAAAATTAATTTTTGTATAATAAACCCAATTAGGCATAAAACCGCCGTCATCATTTCAGATAAAATGCATAATTTAATAAAAATTTGCATAAATTATTGAATATTTTTGATTGCAAATTAATCGATAGCTTCCTTATTTTGCTTACATAATTAATTACATTAGGAAGTAAAATTAAGCAATCGATTATTTCGACATTGTAAAAGTTATGAATTAAATTATTGAATTTTTAGGAATGTACTGCCATCGGTAAATCCTGGATATTTATATAATATGATTCCCACGGAGACACCAAAAAATGGAGAAAATTGGAAAGACATAATGGAAGACATCGAAAACATAATAATGCCGGGCGTTACACATTGGCATTCGCCGAATTTTCACGCTTATTGTCCAACGGGAAATTCTTATCCGGGAATTGTTGGTGAATTATTAAGTGCTGGAATCGGATGTGTCGGATTCAGTTGGGTTTGTTATTTTTATATAATTTTAACGTCTTAAGGACGTTGGAGATAATTTTCACTTAATGATGCAATTTATGTTGTCACTTTCTAAAGGCCTCAACCTTGTTTAGGTGTCAAGTCCGGCGTGCACTGAATTAGAGGTCGTAATGATGAACTGGCTAGGAAAACTATTAGGATTACCAGAAATATTTCTCAATAGCTCGGAAGGACCCGGAGGTGGCGTTATTCAAGTAGGATATTCTTGAACTAATCAGTTCCAAGTTAAGATTTACTCTTTTAGGGTTCAGCAAGCGAATCAACATTAATTGCATTACTGGCAGCGAAGGAAAAAATGGTGCGTTACATGATTTCGCAGAATCCTAATTTAACCGAAGCAGAAATAAAGGGAAAATTGGTGGCTTACACGTCCGATCAAGCCAATTCCTCGGTCGAAAAAGCCGGGTTGTTGGGATCCATGAAAATGAGACTTTTACCAGCAGACGAAAATTGCGTGTTAAGAGGAGAAACTTTATTAGAAGCGATACGAAAAGACAAAGCAGACGGATTGATCCCTTGTTATGCTGTTGCAACATTGGGTACCACAGGAACATGCGCTTTTGATAATATTTACGAAATGGGACTTGTGTGCAATCAGGAGAATGTTTGGCTACACATTGACGCTGCTTACGCGGGCTCCGCATTTGTTTGTCCCGAATACCGTCATCTATTAAACGGCGTCGAATATGCAGATTCCTTCGACTTTAATCCACACAAATGGATGATGATTAATTCCGATTGTTCGGCAATGTGGGTTAAAGACGCGGGATATCTCGTAGACGCTTTTAACGTCGACAGAATTTATCTTCCAAGTAAGCACGAGGGACAAGTACCAAATTATCGTCACTGGCAAATTTCTTTAGGGCGTAGATTTAGAGCCTTAAAGGTTTGGTTTGTTCTCAGAATTTATGGAGTCGAAGGAATCCAACTGCACATACGAAACCAAATCGCATTAGCCAATTATTTTGAAGAATTAGTCAACAGCGATGACAGGTTTGAGGTTTGCACGACCAACATGGGATTGGTTTGTTACCGACTCAAAGGTCCCGACGAAGCAAACAAGAAGATGCTCGAAAAACTTACAGATAGAAAAAATATTTATGTTATTCCGTGTTACTATCAAGGAAAATACGTTATTAGGTTTGTAGTGTGCAGTCGCTTTACCGAAAAAAAGGACATCGACTACGCTTGGAAAGAGATTTGCGACGTCGCCGAAGAGATTGCGATTCCGAAAGACACTAAAATAAATCACTTCGTCTCTGTGGTTTCGCAGACAAGACTTTTGGAAAAACTTGAAATTTTGTCCATCGGCAGTTTGCACAACGCGGAAGATAATAATAATAATAATGAAAAATCAAAATAGTCAAAATGTAGTAATAAAAATTTTAAAAATTTAAATTAAAAATTAATACAAATTGTCCTAAAGGTAATCCAACCATAATATTGATTTCTTTGTTATCCAAATCGTTTTTTTGATTTATGTTAACTTTTATTAAATATGCTTGTTGTTTACTCTTTTCATTTACAAAAAGATGTATGTATAAAAATTTAAGTAGGCAATAATTTAAGACTTAGGTTTTAGTTTGTTCTTCATAACTATGAAAAAATTGTGTTAAATATATTATTGATTTATTAAAACTTAAGAGTTACAATTATTTAAATGTCGTAGAATTTGTAATTTTGAATTTTACTTGCTCGAGATAGATAATATACGACTAGAGAGGGTGGATCCGGACGGGCGAGTAGACAAGTGAATAGGGATGAAATAGAGACGGGGATGTAAGCCGACATTACATGGGCTTCAATCAGACCATTCTGCGTTGAAACTATTGTTATGAAAAGTCAGCAGGTTTTGTTTGATTAGAAAAGCACGGAACGTTTTGTCCCTAATCATCACTGTGAATGCTATGAATGGATGGCTTATGTGTATTACTGCTCTATCGTGAACTACTTCGATGATGAAGAGAAGGGTGGTTCTTGGTTAAAACTTATATTGGGGAGGCATATTGTGTTCTCACTGCTGCATTTGTAGACATCAAGATGAATTAAAAGAATCCAAATCAGACCATCTGGCAATTAGCAAAGTGATTTTTCCCTCAATACATTATTGTTCTTGTTCTTACAGATTTTGAATGTCAATTACCCATAACTTGACACTTACTCATTAATGATGGAAATCGAAACCTTTCGAGTTAATCGGCAGAGTCCTAGTCTGGAGCATCGCAAAATCTAAACAGCAGATGATTATAAAAATTTCCCGGAAATTACTTTTCGATTCAGCCTTTTCCATTTTTAAAATTCTAGAATTGTAAAGTAGTAAGAACAATAATTCCTGTTGCACGTGGACGAAATGCACAATATTTCAGCCTGAAACTCATAAAAATGTAGTAATTCCAGCCCCAAATAATATTATTCGAAGTTTTAATTGCAAATGTCTCTTAAAATCGTAATTGGAAAACTTTTCAGCTCAAAATTTGTAGCTTGAAAATTAACCACTATTTGCAGATTTTGAAGAGGGTTACGGGATTCAACTTAATAATAAGAAAAACAAATACAATTAAAATTAATATAAATAAAGCGGTAGGTATTCCGAAATCAAACCGCAGGGGTAATGTTAGTTTATACAAAGGGTGTTTGCATTATGAGGGTTGGTTTCTTTATACAGGCCATACTTCACGGTATAATTTGTAGGAATATATCGATGAACATATTTATTATCAATCTCCAGAGATGCAATTGATAAAATTTTCTGTCTTTGATTTTATGTACAGAGTATTGGACCGTAAAACACTTTTTTATCTAAAACTTATTGTTTGTAATCGAAGTAATACATAAATGACCATATTATTGGTGAATCATGCACCAGCAGATGGTTTAGTGAAGCACCAAACACGCACATCAAAAGAAGCCAAAAGCTATATCATGACACGACAGATGAAATAGTGAGTTAACTCCGTTATCTATCTTGTTTGGAACGCTACATTTGGTATTACCCCATCTTTTGAATATATTGGACAGAAGTAGCCAACCCCCCCGTGGCTTACAGCTGCTAACACTTAAAACTATAAAGGGGTAATTACTACTCTAACTGGATCCAAATTAACGAAAAGCTACCAATTCATTTTTCTATTATTTGCATTACAAACAAACGTTTGATGCATTTACCAATATTATTCCAATTTGTTACATATTTTTTACTTATCGAAAATATTTCGAGTAGCTGCTACTTAATTTATTAATTATATAAATATAAATTTTGCATTAAAATCCAATCAACTGTTCCATTATATTTCATATTATCGAGGTGAAGGGTCTGGTTGCTACTTGCTCTAAATCTCGCTTAATCTGATAAAAATTAAAAATAAACATATTAAATATTAATCAGTGAGATATCATAAATGCTAAAAACACTTATGATATTATGTTTACAAACACAAATTATTATCGATTAGGTAGTTTCGTTTATTAAAACTGCAGCACGCGCTGGTGCCCAACAAAGTAATTTATTAAAAGAACGGAAACAGAGATTTTCGGCTAGGAAATGTATTGTTGTAAACGGAAGTAGGTATGTAGAGGTTCTATCGGTGTCAACAGATGGTACTCGTGAAGGAGATCCCCATCGATTAACAGCTACCGCGTTTCATTTAAGCACACGCTTCTGACACGCGTCTAATATCAAAAATTTCCGGTACACTATTCCTGAAGTTTTCTTTCATGTAAATTTTTCCGATTAATGGTTTTGTTTACCGGATAATGGCATTTCACGCTTTCGGTCTAATGAAGCTTGGCGTAGTAGTGTAAATTACAAATAATTTGGGAACCACCGATTATTGAATTGAGCTTTCAGTCTGGTTCTCTAGATGTTAGAATAGAATGCTAACCAAGACAGATAAGTCTCAAGCAACGATGTTCTGAATAAAAACGTTATGACTTTTGTTATGACTTTTGTTATGACTTTTGTTATGACTTTTGTTATGACTTTTGTTATGACTTTTGTTATGACTTAGGTTATGACCTAACCTATTCTAAGTCGAGTAAGAACTTTATTTTAAGAGTTTCCTCTGGGCAAACAATGGAAAACAGTAATTTTTAAAAATAAAATAGTATGTTGTTTTATTAGGTTCAAATGTAGGACTTTTTGCGGCGGGTTTGCAGGATTGAAGGACAAAAGGGGCTACAAAAAGTGCATTTTGCAAAGCATATGACACTATTCTGTAGCTGGTACTTCAATAAAAAAATTGCTTTCACAAAACATTGATATTTTAACCTTGTTTATTAAGCAGAAATTTGAAAAAAGAAAAATTATAATAATCATATTCAAAGCCAATCTTTTAAATCTGCATAGTTAACACTACAATCTAATTTGAGTAATTACACTTAGTTTTTATTATGAAGTTGTTAATTTGCAATATTATACAACAAAATTTTGATTTCCTAGAATTATTAATTATGATTAAAATGTTTACGTTAAAGAATAGTTTCAAACCCAATAGGCCTATGTGGTTTTGCTTTGAACCCGGCAGTGGCTGAAGAATACCAAACAGACTTAGACTTTTGCTTTTAATCAAATCAATTTTACTATTAAAAATAGTACAGGGCCGTAGAAAGGCAGGGTGCACTAGAGCGGCCGCCAACAATTTTAGTTTGCAAAAATGGGAGAAAATTCCTGTAATTTTTCTTAAGCATTAACTCTAAAAGCACTTTTTTCGCTTAATATATACAATTATAACAAAAGTTAATAGCACTATAAATTAATTCACAATTATAACATTTTTATATTATATCTTTTTTGGGTGATTTTTTAAGTTGTTTTTAATAGCATTTAAATAACAGTGTAGTCATGGTGCTTTGTTTTGAAAGCTTTTGATAGTTTTGATAATTTATTATTATATTAATAAAACGTAATGTGTATTAATTAACATAATCGTGTAGCTATTTCAGCAACGTCTACGTTTCAATCACCTTACAGATTTATAATTTTCTTTTCTGCAATTTCCAATCAGAAATATATTAACCTAAGGAAACACTCGAACTGGTAAAATTAATATTAATTCTTTGCCATCCAATTTGATTTTTCTCCATCAACTTACTACCCTTGCTTCCTCCCTTTAACAACTAATTTAAAATTCAAACAAGCAAAGTGTAGTTTTTATACAGCTGTTAGGTATATAATAAATAAGGTTTATTGTTTATTATTTATTAAGAAACATTGTTTTTGCAATCATAGCACAATTTCTTTCTGTTCTGTAATAATCACTTTATTATTTAAATAAATAACATAAATAATAAGAAATAAACAAACACAAAATAACAAGTAGGGGTATAATAAATTAAATGCAATAAAATTTATATAACATCTTAATATCATAGATCAAGCTTAAGTTAGTCCAGAAATTGTAGAATTTTCGAGTCCGGATTCTAAGCTTTTTACTTATTGCTCTAAAATATAATCTGAAGATATTCCTTTTGGATTTTAGTGTTTTTTCAAAATTGCAGTGCTTTGACCTAATGTTGATAGTGCTTATTTGAACATTTTTTACATGACTTTTTGGACTTGAAATAATTTCTTTTTAGAAATTCGAAAATTTCCAAGACTGTTTTCAAACGAAACAAAAATTAAGGAAATGAAATTTGCAACAAAAAATGTCTGAAACATTTTGTTATAAAATCAATTTTCACAAATTTTGAAAATTTTCAAACATTTGTTTCTGAATTGTCAGAATCGTCGTCAGCAGCAATAAAACAATACAAAAAATGTTTAGGAATTATATTAATTCGACAACAATTAAGTTACATCAGAGCTAACTTTTCATATCATCCATCGAAAATTTAGTGCTTCTTTTTAATATTATTATTTATTAAAAAAAATTATTTTAATTTATAAGCAGGTTCAAAATTTTTGAAAAATATAAGATATAATTAATTTTTTTATATTTATGAAGCGGATGTCTAATTAAGATTTAATAAAAATTGCATTTTGTTGTTCGATTTTTAGTGTTTTTTTTCAATTTTATATGATTTTTTTTTCTGTTCTGACGCCAAAAGCGTCGAGTTAGCGCCAACACCTGATGAAGGTTTAAGCATATCTCAACACAGTATAGCTTTAATACGAAAACCAATGACAAATTTAAACTTAAATTGCTTAAAGTGCTGATGTACTAGCTATTTTTCATACTTATAATTAAGAACATACTTGGTAATTTTAAGGGTAGGTATTAAAATCCGAGTAATTAACATTTTAATGTTTTTATAATTCAAAGATAACTAAATTAGCAACTTGAAGCACTCCGTATACAAATATTATAGATGGTATATTATAACGCAAAGAAGAAAACATAAAATAAATTGTATTAGCCTACTTAATTCAATTTGAATGAATTATTTACTCACTCGAATACTTGAGTTAAGCTTTTATGCTAATTAAAAGTTGTTATAACTTAAGATAAATACGCACGTAACTCATAAAATAAATTAAAACATACGGGTCGGCCAAAATACAGCTTTCCCGCATTTTTGATATGTTAGAAAGCTCCCAGTGGTCTGGGGCTTTTCTTGATAATTGTCGAAGCTGAATTAGATTTAGAGTAGTGCACAAAAAGAACATCAATTTTAACCCAATTATTCTTCAAATAAAGGGAGAAAACTTGCAGATTAAAGCAGATACCTACTGGCAGATCTATAGATTTCCCATGTGAACATCAAGGCATACGCTGCTACTGTTGCACTCCGGTAACCGGAGTTGGAAAACACGTGCGGTCGCGTGTTTTAGCCCACCCTGACACGCGCTCTAAAAAGCAGACAAACACCCACCGGCCATCATCTAAGTGCTGTTTGATTGAAAATTCTGTTATCATTTTACTGCTATATAATTATCGTCTTTTATAACACAAAACCAATGAGTAAATACCGGTCAAGGATGAAAGCACTCATCAAAAGCTTCAATATTGAGCTTCACTTACGACAATTAAACTCGCTTTAGGGCGTTCTCTATGTTTAGATTAAAATATTAAATTAAAAATTAAACTTCTCTTCGCAGAACAAATAATCTCTCGATAAATTACAAAAGAGCGGATGTAATCTGTTCCAAAACAAAGTTTAGGAATGGAAAATTCTAGTAGTACTGATGGCCATTAGGAAAGAAAACTAAATTTGCTCTGTAGTTTATGAAGACAAACTATCTAAATTATGGCAAATGATGTTGTGGTTGTGGCTACCACTAAATGCATTATCGCGGTCTGGCTCGTCGACTTGCTATAAAAGTCACTCTCAAAATCAACTCCCAGTAGTCTTCAGAAACTTTCGTCCTGATAAGATGAAGAGTTTTTAAAAAATTTATCATATAAATTTTGTGTTTTTTAATACTTTCGTGGGTGCACAGGTGGAAATTCGCCACTGGGATGAATATTTTCATTATTTTATTATAAAAAAAAGTGTGGGAATCCCAGAATATATTAAAAATGTTAATTATATTTTTGCGATTTTTCAAAAATTGTGTGGCAGTAATAAATTTGATTTGGATTCTTACCTTCAAGTCCTTTATTTCTTGCTAATAAAGCTAGCAATACATCAGGATTTGGAGGACCTTCGAGCGGATGCGGCGGCATGATTTGATTAGCGCCGGTGGTTAGTCCATGCACGTGTGTTAAAGCTCTTGATTGTTCCAGCAATGACATTTTCCACTATATTCACAATCACTACCGATTTAAAATTGTAATAAAAATACCTACTATGCAAACCTAACAAGTGGATTTGTTATCAAAAATTTCTTATCTTCGAACATGTAACCTTGAATTTAGATGCTGTAGCAGTAATTTACTATGGTAATGTTAATATTACATCTTGACAGGTAATGACAACAATTAAAACTTTATGTTTCCAACAATTTGCGGTTGAAATAATAAAACATTACTGGTAATGAACACATAAGTGCAATATCATATTTCTGCATTTTTATGACCTTATCTTAATGCTGTAGGTAAAATAATTCATTTTCATGGTCTGAATGAATATAAAATTTTCTGGACACTTTCAGTAAGTTTCTTTTAACAAATTTTGTCCGATAACTATAACTTAACTCTTTTGTTTATTTTTATCAAAAAAAAATTCTTGTACAGGAATATATTTTCATTTACTAAGTTCGTCGAGTTCGTTTAATTTCACTAAGTGTTTCACCCCGGACCCTGAGATTCACTGGAGTAAGAAACCTGTCCCCTCTACACCATGCCAAGCGACGCCATTATTGAGTATCAGTCTTGATTATCAGTTGTGACGTCACACGACGTCTGGATTCGGCGCAAATCTTGGACACTCCCTCTAGCGTCGCGACGATACTTTTAATATCATGTAAACCATTTTTGACATGAACGTTCTCAATTTAATTGTTAGTAACAGTCAGAAGTACCTAAACAAGAGTCTTTCACAATTTTAGGAAAAAAAATTTTTAATTTAGCAAATTTCCCTCTAATATAAAAAACTACATTGGAGTTTTAAATAAATTTCGGCGAAAAAATATTATTATTAATGTGAAATGTCTTTGTTCGATTTACCAGAACAAAGGATGCTCGTTGGTTGTCTCCAAAAGTTTTCATTTTCTCAAAACAATTAGATTAATTGCTAAACCCAAAAAACTGTTTGATAGTTGGGTCATTTGGGTTGACTGTGGAAATTTTCATGAAAATTCATGAAAACTTGAATTAAATGGACAATCTCAGCCCAAAATACATTTAAGCAATTTTCTAACTTTTCTACTAACTAACTGAAAAGTTAACAATAAAATAGAAAATTTTTTTAAATCTGTTCAATTCTATTTAAAATTCTTTCTATTAAGCAGGTCCTTTTTCTATTGAAGATAACCAACTTGTTCGAACTTTTTGTACTTTAATTCATTGAACAAAGTTTCGTATTGAAAAGGAAGCCATTCAATTCAGATGAATCACACGAATAAATTGCAACAGTTTTTATTGTAAATAAGAGAAATTTCTTAAATTCTTTAGTTTTGGCTTTGTTTTTCCCAAATTAATTTTTTTTTAGATTTTTATGCCTTATTTAGGTAACACAATTTGGCCTGCATTCAGGTGTTCGATTTACTAAGTGATTCGAGTGTTTCAACAAACTCAGTGTTTCAAAACTGTATAAAATAAATGATTAATGATAGCAAACATTAAAACAAAATAAAATAACTTGAAAATTAGACATCTAAAATCAATTTCAATCTAAGTTATAGAGTAACTATCGTTTTTACAATTTCTTTAAACTATTTGGACTTTGATTGATAATAGCACAGAAAATAAGCCTTTAAGCTGGCGATTCAGCCTAATTCAGAGTTTGAGTAAATACTAAAAAGTATTGCATTTTACAGAAATCTGATTTCAACTCAAAATGTTTAATAAACTACCAATATTCTCAAAAATATTTCGTTTTTTGTTTTATATTTAATGTGGTATTTAAATGCACTGCAGTGTGGAGAGTTAGCAATCGGACTAGCAATCGAACTTTAATAAATGTGCAGTGCATGCGAATTTTCAATATTTCGCTTGCAAAAACATTATCTGGGTATATTTCTGACGATATTCAATAAATAAAAGAATATAAAAAACAGTTAAATTAAAACTAAAAAATTGTACTTAATTCTCAAAAAAAATGTATTTGAATTTATGCAGTATAAGGTTTGATCGAATAGAAGATATTGTTTTAAAAACGAGCAACCTTTAAAAGTTTTCATTACAAAGGAAAATGGAGTAAAAGCATATAGTAGATGGTTGATCATATACCGCCAAATATGTCGATGAATACTACTGGGTGTGGTTGTGGTGGCGGCGGTGTTAGCGTCGGGGCGGCGTCGTCATAGCAACTCCACTTCATCGACATACTATGAAAAATCCCCAAGCGCTGAAAAACGTAATCAATAGTCATAATTCTATCAAGATCTTTGAAAAGCTTTCATTCTAAGAATTAACTTCCACAAAGGTTCGCTCGAACAATGGGAATAGGTGAATGGCATGGCGATAATGAAAAACAAAATTTTAAAATAATTTAATTATTTAAATTGTATTTTTATATTGGTCAATAAAGCTGAAAAGTATACGCGCCCAAAGAGTCAATTCAATCGCGTAGTTCTACGAAGTATAGTAAGTGTGCAATGATGTGGAAAGCTTTTACTTCCTGCTTTATCACTTTTATTGGCACTGAAAATTTGTTTACAACTTTTGTACTAAAATGTGTTGTGTAATATTTTAAGCGTACGTTGTTTGAATTTACAGTCATTTCTCTAATCTTATTGGAAGAAAAACAAAAGTGTGATTGAAAAGAGATAAAAAGCACAAACAACTCACACATTTCAAATTCAAAATAAAATTTTTTTTAAATTAACTTTTATAATATTGCAGTTTTAAAAACGAAAATGTTTCGGACACGGATTCCGTTTAATTAAGTTTTGATAAATAATTTTGCGTTCCGTTGCAGATAAATTTTAATAAAAATCTTTTAAAAGATGCAGATCTGCAAGACAGAGACATCCACCACTTCGCCTTGGAGGGTCTCCGACCTAAGTAATTATTCATTTTATAATACAAAATTTGATTAAAAAAGTTTTTCTTTTTCTGGCAATCATTTGTAGACCAGCCTGTAAGATAAATTTAAAAATGAGTGCTTTTTAATGAAAATCCATACAATTAACAAGTTAAAAGACTTCGTAGTTGTTTAGTGCTCTTAATTTTTTGGGAACTGTTTATAAATTATCGAATTGTCAAAACATAATAAAAATTAGTGTTACAAAAAAGCTAAATTAATATTTACGATAGGCAAGTTAATTGTCAGCCAGAACACTGGAACGATCCATACTCCCTTATCCGCAGGAGGTCTCCTATAAGTTCAACACCAAAAGGCTAAAATTGCACCCCCTGTCGTTTGATTTATTCATTATTTATTAAATATTTTAATCAAAAATTAAACCATTGTAAAATTTCCGTATTGCAGGTGTTTCCTTAGAAAATATTGTAATACTTGAAAGAAAATTCTAAATCAAAAATTATTGAAATTTTAAGTTTACTTTTCTTTATTCAATATATTCAACTTTTGTGAAAATATCGCCCTCCGGAGTAATTTTTGTAAATATTTGTAAATTTTTTGAGTTTGTGCGCTTTTGGGGCTAACAAATTTTAATGTTGGTACGGAAAGATGGGATATAAGGGACTTCCAGCCGTGTCCGTGGAAGCGCACGGAGGTATTTTTATGTAGATCCAGAAGTTTTTGTTTTTGATTTTATGAATGATTCCTTTTAAAAATTTGGAAAATTTGGATTGGTATTACAACGAATACAAAAGTCGATGAAGCTACCACTGAAAAGTTTCAGCTTATTCCGTTTTTGTTGAGCTAAGTTTTTCTGACGTTCCCCTACATGTATTTATTTTAAAAAGTGGAAAAGTTTCTGCTTATTTGTTAAAATCAAAAAAATTTTTGAAAATTTATTGGCCACTTATGACCAGGTAGACATAATATAGAAGAGAGAGCTTGTTTGACCTAATATCTATCACATACTCTTTTTAAACCCGAATTGGTAAGGTATTCTCGTGCCACGTATAGTTAATTTAAATAAATAAATAAATAAAAAATTAAATAAATATTTGAAATGTTTAAAATAAACCACCCAGTACAATGGATTTTGTAAACTCATGCAAAATTAAATTACGATTGACCTTGGACATGCAATTCACCTTAAATTGCATATTTACTATTCAACCGCAATTATTCTTATTTTATTAATTATTCTGCAATTATATTTGTGATATTATCCTTTCACAACCTGAAAAACAATATTTATGCTCAATAAAATGAACAGTTAACCTTGCGTTGGATTTGAATTTTCGGTACCTAGTGCAAGTTGCTAGGCTTCTTGTAAATCCCCGATTTTCTCTTTTGGTAAAATATTCTTTCAAAATGATATGCACAACTCCGTGGCCTAATAAAGGGCGTTAAAATATAAACTGTTTAAGCAATTCGAGCAGACATGATAAATAATTAATCTCAAGCACCGCTATCGAAAAATCTTAGTAAGTTTTACGATCGCCACGAGAATTTAACGGAGAGGGTTAGCGTGCGAATTGTTAATTCTCTCAGTTTCTAAACAGTTAATCAGACCATCAGGGAGGAAACTCTCAGTACTCTAATAGAATTAGGTACGCTATCTGAATGCTCTCTTCTCTCGTGGGTGCAATGAGCTTCACGACACGATCACCGCCTTCTCTCCAGAGACCTGACATGTCCCATTAATTCGATTACCATACAAAAACTACACGTTTCATTTATATGAGAACCGTGGATCCTGCTTTCGTTTTTAAGAATAGTACTTGATGATTAAGGAAATCAAACTTAATTAAGGAAAGCGTTACGGGCAGTGCAAGGCAGGTATCGCACAAAGTTCGGACTTTTAATTAATAATTTAAAGAAACCAACAAACGAAAGATATTACTTCTTTAAAAATGCTTTTTTATTACTTAAACAAATACTTCCTACAACATGAAATTATAATCCGAAAGCTTTGTAGTTCTCGTTAAGTATTCTTGTTCTTCCTTATTAAATTGTTTCTCGTTCTCAGCTGGCGCTTTTAGTTTCGGCAGTTTTATTCGTTCCTGCGTTATTTATTTTAAATCTTTTTGATTTGCCAATTCCCAGACGAGTTTTTCAACTTTTTCAGGTTTTTAACATTTCGAACTGGCGAGAAAATTACAATAAAAAAATAACCATTTCAGTTATTAGCCGCCCATCGGATCGGTCGTGCAGCTTATAATGTAATCACACGGTATATCGCGTGTCAGGGAATACCTCGCATCAAGTAAATAACGCTTTTTAAATAGAATGGCCTTTTTCTAGAGCACAAAATAATCGCTCTTAATATTTGTGAACGGTTTAATACAAAATGGATTAAAAAGTCCCGCTACTGTAAGTACTACACCAAAATCTCATTCTTTATCCCCGACGAGCAAGTTAATATTTTTTTAATTATAAAATTAGGGCTAATATATAATAATAATTATGGGCCCTTTTCCGCTTGTTTTTAGCACCGACCCTGTTCGCTGGCTGCTTTGTTGTATTTTCCTGCAAAAATGAACTGAAATATATTATATTATTATAATTTTCATTTAACGCAAAAATTGAGAGCTGTTTCTCGTTGCCTCCATTTTTGGATTATTGCGTCCTAGCTAATATAAACCTAATTAGATAACTGTCAATTTGGAAAACCTTGAAAAGTTAAATGCGTTTGCCACAAGTGCTTTTTGAGTTTTCAAATAAACTAATTCAATTGAAGCTGAAGTTCCCTAAGGGTGAGCTGAGATGTTTGAATAAACGAATTAGCAAACAGAAAAGCGAACTATAGCAAGCGCCTTTTAAACAAGCATAATAATTAATAATTAAAAATTATGTTGCTTCAGGCAAAGGCTATCCATTTTAATCTAATTTTTTATTCACTTTATGTAGCATCTTATACGCACGATTTTTATTTTATGAATAATAATAACTTTGTTCAAACTAAGCGGGAAATTGAGTTTTCTCTAAATTTAAATTTTAATATCAATATTTTAGAAATGCAGACGCATTTTCTTCAGATTTTGTAAAATATCATCCTGGAGAAAAAATATTTTTATATTAGAACCTACTAGTGTCAGGATAAAAAATAGTTTTATCGACTAGTACTTCAAGTACCTAGAGGGTTTATAGAGGCTCAAATTACAAGGGTCGTATCTCTTGGGAGGCGACATTAAATCCACTGCGAGTTGGCAATGTTCCTGAAACATATTGTTTTAGGTTGGCCATGTCAACTATCACATCCACTCAAGTGAAAATTATCAATTTCATTGTACAAACCTCGGGGACTATTTTAATTTGCAACACTTACTACTGCAGGACAAACTTCAAATTTGTGGAGTTGCCAATTTTCTCTCGACGTTCCATGTACTTTCATTAGTGAGCATACGGTTTGAGTAGTCTAAAAAGTTTTCCATACAAATCTTAAGCCAACCGCACTTGTCGTAATTAGGTGAATTGCTACTAATTAAAAACTAATACCGACGAAATGAACTGCGATAACAAAAGCGATTTACGATCGAAGGGAGGAAATTTTGGACGTTTAATTTTCGCTTAGTACAAAAGAAATACAAATAACAAATCAAATTATTAAATCGCCGGGGTTTTAGATTTGTTAAAATTAAATTTACTTTTGTTGACCCAATGAACAATAGATTAATTGTGTTTGTTTTGGAAAACCAACATTTTCCGAAAAATTTTGGCATTTAAATTCCTGTACTTATTTTTGTTTTGTTCCACTTGAAAATGTTTTGAAAAAACACTTGGTACATACCAGTGCAGTATTGAAACAAACCTCCCTCACCCCTTGTTGATATTTCCGTATCCACCAGTGGGAAGCCATGTTGACTCTGGTCTCATTAATCATCTCGCATCACGGCGCAACGGGGGTTTATTGAGGGTGGATAGGATGTTTAGAGAAACAGGGGTTGATTGATTATATAGTCGGAACATATCAAAGTAATAATATTGTTTAGTACTTATGCATTAACAAATTTTATGATTAACCCATACCGTAATTTGCATTATACATAAAACCAAATTGTAAATAAATTTACTTTCGAAATTTTGACTCGGAATAGAAATCCGTCCGAGAATGCCAATTCCCTTAATGTAAATCTTTAATGAGCCAGTGGTACGAATTTAAGACTGGGGTAAACGAGGCCTACTATTCCATCTTAAATGGCAACTTTTTGCTGAAATTTTTCACAAAAATTGGAGATAATATGGCTAGTCCTCTATATTCTCTTTATCTGAGACCCCAACCCCTTATTCATAGAATTTAATTTTTTTTAATATTCCAAAAATCTAAAAAAAATAAAACCAACCAATGAAACCAACGGTTTTATTTTTGTTTTTCTCTCCCAAACTTCTCTAAAAAACAACCAAATCTTATCCGTAGTCCAAAATGAAGAAAATAAGCAATATAATTATATCTCTCATCAGAGAGTGCATAAAAATATAATCAAAAGTAACTATCGTTTTTCAAGTGATAAAGTTATACATTCCACAGTTACATTTTAATTTACCCATAGTAGTACTTAAACAGATCAATAAATTTTACAAAAATGAATCCATTTAGGTAGGTGTTCATCAATAAAAATTAGTTTCGCAATTGTTCTTATTCAGAATATTTTCGAAACGTCAAAATAATTTTTATTATATTATTTTTAATATTTTCTTTTCGTATATTAGTATATTTCCCCCTATAAATAAAAGCAATGTCGACCAATTTCAACTTAGTGTACAGTCAAATGCTTTCTCAATCTCTCGATTTTCCTCTAGATGAGACGGAATCTTATTTGGATTTTCACAGCGTAAGAATAATTCCTTCTTCCATGGTATTCCAAGATGCTTTCGAAGGAAAAAGTTATTACCAAAAGGTGACTTTGCAAAACTGTGGAAAATCGGCTGCGTTTATCAGGATTGGGCAAGCTACGTCATCGGTGAGCATCTAGTTATGGAGTTTCTCCTGAACTTCCAATCCAATTCATTTGCAGTCGTTCCACATTAAAAGCCTAATTCGTGGACGCCATTTACCGCCTGGTTTAATAATTACGAGATACGTGAAGTACACTTACATGAGAGCAACTTCCGTTCCATTATCTTGGATACCGATATCTATCAATAACAAAAGATTGGATTACAAGTTAAAAGTGTAAGTGTTTTTCGATTAACTTTAAATAAATTTTTATTTAATTATTTCACAAAAAAGTAATTTATTGTGATTATGTAAAGCAGACTTCCTTATTTGCGGTTTTAAAAATAATTTCAAAAGATTTTGTTATAGTCGATCAATTAAAATATTTCAATGTCTCGTAAATAATTTGAAAGTTTTCCGTGTAAACATTTCGGTTCACTGGTCATTGCTGATTGAAGTGGGTTTTTATTTAATTGTCTTTCCCTTAGGCTACTGTCAAATGTCTTGATTTCTGTTATTCCTCAACAGTTGGATTTTGGTACAATAGACGCAGGATGCTCCGCAGCAGTACGCATGTTTTCACTTCGTAATGATGGCAGTAAAGGCACTCGTTTTGCTATTGATCTGGGAACTAACGACATCCAACTTATTGTACAACCATATAAGGGAATCATCCAGGCAATTACCTGAAAAAAAAATTATTTTATCCTAACAATTTTAAAATCAACAGCCTCACGACATTATAAACTTTCGGGTGGAATGCTTAGGAACTCAGGAAGGACTGTTTTGCCGAGAATTTTGGGTCAAGTGTGAAACTCCTAAAAAAATTGATGTCCAAGTGAAAGTACTTAATCAGAAGCTGCAATCCTTTCATCCCGACACCACCAACGACTTCACCATGATTGATTTTGGAAGAGCGTACTTTGGCAGTACCATCACAAAAACTTCAGCTGTCAGAAATATAAGTGGATCTCCAACTGTATTCTGCATTTTAGGCGACATTTCCAATAAACCGATGGTAATTAATAATAACTGAATTTCGCTTTCTATCAGCTCAATTTTAGTTTTAATATCGACGAACAATTTTGTACTGAGTAATTATGGAGAGAGTGAGTATTGTAATTTAGACCACCTACTAATTGCCATATTATGTTAGGAAAACTTTTTATATAAATTACACAATTATTAACACATTATCTTTCATGTTTACATTATCAAAAGAGCTTTCGTTTTAAAATTATCAATATAATTAGTCAAAAAAATTTCGCAATTATTTTAGAGAGAATTATAGATTCCCCTAACAGGAAACGCAAAATACAACGGTGTTATTTGATTTTTGAAAGTTATTTAACTTTCTTCAGACAGAAACTAAGCTTTTCCACAGTTTTCCAATATTTTCCTCTTAATGCCTGATGAAAATCCGAAATTCGAAACACATAATTGACGCTGTGTAGCAAACTATACTCATTCAAGTACATAGTATTTTCTTCTTTTTCTGATGTTTATGTAATTTTAGAGTCTTAATGAAGCTCGTATTCGTAATCCACTATACAATGATTTCTTGATAGCCCCCCTGGCAGGTTCTTGGTTACCAACCGAAGGTGAAATATTTCATTTTACGTAAGAACAAAGTTAACTACATTTAGAAAATTATTTAGTTCCAACTAAATTTCATTGTTTATTCCAGATATAAACCAGTTTTTGCTAAAGCTCAAGAAATACACGGTCGTATGGAAAAGCAATCTTGCTGTAGTATAAGAATTTCTCGATTACCTTGTGTAAACCTAAACGACATGCATTTTGGAGGTAAAAAATTGTTCTTTTCATCAGTGGAATTCGTTTAATGCTTAAATTATAGATAATACCGAAAAGCTGGAAACATATCGTGCAGTAATCGACGATTCCATGTCAATAAAATCAGAACTCTTTAGTTTTGAAGGTACAGCCTAAAATTCCAAGTGTAACAATAAACTCATTCCAAACTCACCATTTCAGAAACTACTGAGGCTTCTTTGGGAGATGTCCAAAATAAATTGGAAGTTCACCAAATTCCGGCCGTTAGTTTACCTTCATTCGTACGGATTTTTTTATACGGCGAAGCAGTAGAAGCAAAAATAAGTATTAGGCCGGACGCTCTCCATCTACAAGATGTCCAGTCAAATTTGGAAATAACTCGTGAACTGTTAATAACTAACCAATCTTGGGAATTGCCGATAATAATCGAGTACAAAAAAGTCTGCTATGTTGAAGTCGAACCAACCAGAAAGTTTTTGCAACCTATGGAGCAATTTGAAGTATGCGTCAAAATTTTGACCGCCCAGTTGGGAAAAGTTTCGACAAAAATAAGATTTAATTTGCTATGTCATAACAAACCAAGAGAATCGGACGATTGCGTTTGTGTTGGTCATGGCGAAATACCGCTAACTTTCAATGTCATTCCGGCTCCAGTCAAAATGAAACAAAAATTTAATTCTGGAATAACTCCAGAATACATAAAGGAAGTTGGCTATAACGTTGACGATATTAGATTTAATTCCCCCATTGTCCCACCAAGAGCTACTTTGATAGATAAATTTAGAAAGGAACAATGTAAAGCTGACGACGCTATCATAGCATTTCCAAATGATAGACCTCAAAACTTAAGACCTTGGAGAAGCGCAACTCCGTAAGATTTTTCTTCAAATGCTGAATAAGTCAAAATTGAATTTTTTCGCAGGTGTCGCACAATTTGCGCCGGAATTCCGAGGGCAGTGGATCAAACCCGTGACAAATACTACCAATTATCCAAGAGTTTCAGTAATTTGAAACATGAACAATACGGTTACTATCAAAAGTATACTCGAGAAGAGGGAGCTCGTCTTAGGATGCTCATTCCAGTTAATAAAAAAGCATCCGATTATGACATTTCCAGCAAAAAAATGTTACTATTTGACTATTCGATTAACACAAAATGCAAAAAACTTCAATTTTTGGAACCCAAAAAGAAGCTTGGAGTTATTCCATTAACACCATTACAACTTGGCATGGTGAAAGTGTATCCTGCATCTGTGCATGTTGGAAAAGTAATTTAGCAAATTAATCAGGAGTAAATTTTTTATCTAATAATTTTAGGTAGGCACCAACACCAAATCAAATGCAACCATTACAGTGGTCAATGATAACGACTTTGTCATAGAAATTCTGGTGAGAAGTCGCAAACCAGTAATTTCCATTCCAAATGGGGACCATAAAGTTCTAAAACAGCATAGTAAAATAGAAATTTTGCTAATTTACGAGTCGCCTTCCGCACTGGGTCGTTCAATCGTGACCATCGACTTCATCATTAACAGTACTCACACCTTCATGGTCTCCATGACGGCGGATGTGTTTCCAAAATTGGCCAAATGTTTCGAAACCGAAGTAATCTTCCTGTCCAATGAGGATTGCTACAAATTTCTGAATGTTCATAACATATTAAATGTTCCAATCGAATTTGACTGGGAAGTACCAGAATCTTGTTTTAATTTCTTCCCGCTGCACGGTTTGATACCTCCAAGATGTTTTCTAACCAGCATGGTTCAATACTCTCCCAATAATCAGCTGCCGAACAGTGCTGGAGTTTCTTTGAGAACAGGAACCGATGGCTATCAGCAAACTGTAAACATAGTTTCTGATATGCTCGTACCAAATGTAAATTTCAAAGTTAATAAAGTGGAATTTAAAGATATTCCTCTCAATATTTTAGTGGAGAAAAAAATTGTTTTAACCAATTTCGATCGAGCACCAGTGACGTACACTGTTTGCAATGCCGAACCGATAGATGGAATATCTATAAATCCAGTTGACGGAATACTGGAAGGCCACGCCGAACAAATACTGATTATTCAAGTTAAAATTACTGCCTGCATTGAATTTACATGCACAATTGAAGTTGAGATTCAAATGACGAAAAGTATTGAATTTGTCGTAACGGGCAATGTCATATATCCTAACGTTTCATTCAAACCGGATATGGTGCGCTTGAGAAAAATTGTAGCGGACTCGATCGATCATCAGAAATTTTTAGTTATTAACAAAACTAACACAAAGGCGTACGTGGAGTTTGACATGGAAGACTATACGGAATATGCGATTATGAAACACAACCACCTCAGTTATAACTCCATTCCCATCAACAAAGTGGATCTGGAACCGAATGAAACTAAACAACTTTACATCTTCTTTAGACCCATGGGTGCTGCTTCCTACAGTTTCTTTCTACCTTACATCATTAATGGTTTGATTGGTCCTGTAGTTATTTCTAATCCGGCATCTACAAAGCCGACATTTTTTTTTGAAGACATCATCAAAAACTACATGGAGATTGATACAATTAAAACAATTGATTTACCCAAAAAGTTGCCCATTCTAAACGTATACAGCTCGGTTGGTGGAGATATGTTAAGGTTTTCCAAGTTACATTTAAAATTTAAATATTTTCCCGATGTGACTTACACTCCCGAAACTTCAATCGATCTCAAGATTTGGAACGCTTCGAAGGATAACTGTAAATTTTGTTTGAGAACAGACGAGTTGGATCCACCATTTTTTCTGCATTACTGCAACGGTAACGAAGTAGAAAGACTCCAGTATTCCATCGTTTGCACGCTTGGTCCTGCCGAGTGGGTGACACTTAAGGCAGAATTTCATCCGACTATTCCTGGAACCTATCATATCAAATTGCCCATATACGTCAAAAACTATCTCGACTGCCATGTGTTTAATTATATTAATTTTACTGGAATTTATCCTGCACCTAAGATATATCCAAGTGAGACTGATATTTATTTTGACCCGGTGGTTTTAAGATGTGAAAGCGAATATAATTTGGAACTCCGAACGGAATTCCATAAACCAAACTGTCAAATTTTTGCCTCGTGTGAGGTTGCCGAAATAGTTACTATAATTTCCAACGAACCAACTTTTATTGAACAAACATTTTTCAAAAAAATATCGGTTGTGTTAAAATTTAGCTCAAGAACTCCAAAATCCTTTAATTCCACTGTTGTATTTCGTTGCTCGTGTGATGCCCTAGTTGAAATTGCAGTGAGTGGATGTACCGATAACTGCATTGCAACCACCTATGCGTTTGCTAAAAGTTACGTCAAATTTTTGTTGTCCCAATTTACAATTGCAAGTCACGTGAAATCTTCCATTGCGATTGATAGCTCCAATATCGGGGTAAGCTTTGTTTTTTTTAAGTAGGACTTACATTATCCAATGTTTTAGACATTCTTAACTACGTTAACAAGTACGAAAGGCTATCAGGAAGAAAACACCGAAACGACATCAACTTGCCTAGATTCGACGCCATTCTTTGACTTTATCATAAACTACACCGACAGCACTTTTCCGCTGTTTCCAGAACCCAATAATCAAACAGACCACGCAAGATACATATTCAAGGTGTTAACGGCAGTGGAAGAATGGCTGTTTAATCAAGGATTCTTTTGTAAATCCTATTTCAAAATACCGGAAGGAATAGCTGCCGCTCCCGATCCAATTGTGGTGGACGAAAAAGCGGCCAAAAAGAAAAAGAAAACTGATTCCGAAGAATTTGCAATTCTCAATTACGTGCAATTACTGATCACCCTTGTTGGAACCCAAATTGGCGATTACATTCCCATCAAGTAAAGTTGGGATAAATTATGCATTCAATATTACATGTAGGTACTTTTTTAGGAAAATTCCAGACGATAATATTCAAAGAATAAATTACATGTACAATGTGTATTTGAAAGCAAAGGAATTTCTGATAAATCAAGGAGGTTTCCTTCCACACGTTGTTCCAGAATATTTACTGGAATATAACGACTACGTGACTTTTATCGAAAACATCAGTCTTTTGCGAATCGATTGCTGTGAAATATGCAGAAATAGACTTTTGGACAATTACACGTATTTTCTCATTTCAAAGCAGTGCTGGTTGGATATGATTTTGCAAACGTACAAAGTCTTGGTTTTGGCAAGAATTAGAGGGCCTTGTCAATTTACGGAGATCAACAGTAATGAAACTCGAAATTCTGAAACCAACCTATCGATGCATAAGTTAGAAATCAACAGAGACTCATCGGCAAGCCAAGTTTCGATTTCAAATAATTACGTAACCAAAAGTCAATCCTTAAATTTAATCGATCCTACTAAGAACGACTCGAAATTTAACATAATCGACGATATCAATTTTTGGCACGAGTTGAACGAAACCGACACTAAAAATTCGAATATTTTCAGCCAATCGGAGGTAATATTGTTATTTTGGCTGGAATACCATTTCAACAGAAGTAAGGAAAAATTGTTGCACGAAAATCATTTCAATTACCACAACGAAGATATTCCGAAAAAAGTAGTCCAATATTTTAAAATCGATTTGATTGACGGATTACTCCTGATTGGAGTCACCTCGACTTACTGTCCATACCTTTTGCCATACTTGAAAGATATTTATTTGAATCCGACTACAATTGAGCAAAAGTTCCATAATGCTGCCCAAATTGTGCAATGCTGGTCGAAATTGAAATTAAGTTTTTCCATAACCCCATTTGAGATTATCGATCCTAATGCGATAAAAATGATGATGTTGGTGGCTTACTTGTACGAAGTGTTGCCAAACTTTTATGCAACTCAGACATTGTGCTTGCATGCGCCTTTAAGTGGCAGCGTCACCGAAGACATTTCAATTGAAAATATTAACGATTTTCCCATATGTTACCAAATAATATTTTTGAATAATAATGCTGAATTAATCAGCACTCCATTTTCTTCCATTGCTATAGCTCCCAAGCAAAAAGGAAAAATCCCGGTCAAATTTTATGCCAAATTTGCGATTAACGAAAATATTACTTTAATTTTAAACGGGGAAACTCCTAAATACAGATATGCAAGGAGCATGGCCTTTACGATAAACGCAAAATCCGATATGTCTTATGCAACTTCTACTTTGACGATTCCAGTGCAACTGTACAAAGTGGTTGATATGGAACTTTCTATCCAGTCTCCGTATACGGAAGCTGCTGCGTATGGAATGTTTTATTCCTACTTGGAACCGATGTGTATAAGCACTTGCATATTATACAGTTCACTACACGATAGAACTGTAGTTCCCAAAAGGATAGTGATATTTCAAGAACAATTGGAATGTGACGATTCCGGAATAGGAATATTAAATATAACATTTGCTACGATAACCACCGAGTCCAAAACGTTTTGGATTGTGTTTAGAGATCCTTCGGTGGGAGATTTTACAATTAAAGTTATCCATGCATGTGATACGTCCGTCGTCATGTACGAAGTTATAGATGTTGAAGTTCCAAAGAGATTAGACGAAATGCGATGCACTTGCAAAAGTAACCCTGCGACTTGCAAAAGAAACATTCCAATCAGAATACCCTGCTATAATCTTTATCTATATAACACTTTTGTAGCAATCATGTTAAAATTGTCCAGGACAGAAAGCGATGCTAAATTTTGGAAAAAGAATATTGGTAATTCGTTTTACTTATTTTTGTTTCTTTTATAGTGTTTCTTGTGGTTTAGCTTCTGGTGCCGGTAAAGAGGTTCTGGTTTGGTTGATGAGTTTGGTGAGAACCGACTTCACTGAAGAAATATCACAAGTACTGAACAGTTTTAAAGTGTATTACATCACGTCTTCAATTAAATTGCCCCCTTCGACGATAATTCCGAACGTTACACATTCAATCAAACACGAAATTCTATACCACGTTGATTGCGGTGAAGTACCTCCACCGATGGCTTATGCGGCTTTGGAATCGAGTACTCGTCTGGAACTTCGAAACTACGAATTTCATTTTATAAAAGAACCTTAATATAAGATAATATTTATTTAGTTATATGGAACTTATAATAAAATATAGAAATTAAATTTTAAAATAATATAGTTTTGATAAACTTTTTAGATCTTCTTAATTTTCCGCACAACTACATGACCGGCTCGATATTTTAGCTTCTTTTTTTATAACTTATTTAAGCTTGCTAGGGTCATCTCAGATGTGCATGTAACCGGGGGGAGCACGGAAATAATCTTAAGAAAATATATTGCTATGTTTTGCACCCTTCTCTTATAATAATTTTTTTAAGTTTGTTTCATTCAATATAATTTTGATGATTTTTTTACCCGAAAAGTATTGCGTTTTTTACTTTTATAACAAAAAAATAATAAAATCAAGAGATATTAAAATATTATAAAAAATAAAAGACGAAAGAAGCATCTCGACTTCATTCCGCAGTGTGGTTGATAAGGATTCATTTGACCAGGTACACTAATTTTCTCTAAAAAATGGATATTGTAAGGATTTGTGACATTTTTTGTTAACCATTAAAGTTATTGCTAATTTCTAGTTGTCACCCGGTGATGGTCAACTTTCACTATTACAGAGAAAAGCATTTGAAAAAATAAATCTATGAAAATAAAAATAAAATTATTGTGAAAATTTCCAGCTTTTTATTTTTATAATTTTTATTTTGTTATCGATATTTTTTAAAAAACTGGAATATCGGAATATTGCTAATTGAGGTACTAATAAATGCTATTTTAAATTAGCATTTTGTAGTTTTTAGCTAAAAAAGCACCAATTAGGTAACAAAACTTTAATGGCCTTAGATATTATTATCTTTACCTAAACTATAATATTTAAAAACCCAAAACATTAAAGAATCCTAGATTTCATTTTTAAAATTCTGTCAGCTCCCCGACTAAAATCATCCTTAAAAGCAAAATTGTAAACCCTTACAAATATAAATGAATAATAATTAATTATATTATATCATCTCATGACAACAGCAAAGTTTTGGTTAATATTTCGTCAGCATCCTTATCAATAAACTTGATTAATCAATTAAAAAAATTATAATAAATAGAAGAAATTATTTCAGGATAAGAAATTCTGAAATATATTTTCAAAATCAAAATTTAATATTCAATTATTTCCTTTTGTTTATTTTATAATAATAAATTATATTTTATATTTTTTTCAATTTTAAAATAAAAGTTTTTTTCCCTTTTGTTACAGTTAATCTTTAACGCATAAATGAAACCTTGAAGTAAACGCATTTTTTTAATCTGAGTAAACTTTAATTTGACAAAATTGATTTACTTTCGAATAAGAGAACCTCGTCATTAAAAAAATTTCATTTTATTGCTAATAATTACGATCTCTATAAATACTGTCTTTATCTTTGTTTTTACGTTATTCATACATTGAATCGTACACTGCAAGTTTGTACCCCGGACGTCCCCCGTGCGACTTTATTAATTTAACCGTTCGCGTAACAGGATTCAAGATTTATTATAAATAGGCTGAAATACAGCAGTTTTTAAATTTTTCTTTAATGTGAAGTGCACTCTACGTTACTCTCATTATGGACTCCAAAGATTTTCGTGAATTTGGAAAAGCGATGATAGATTATGTAGCCGATTATTTGGATAATATCAGAGACCGGTAAGTTTGCCATTCGGTTTTTATTTTTTATGCAGCATCTTTTTCAATTTATCAGTTTGTTTGATTTTATTTTCATAAATTTTTTCAAAAAATATGTTAGTTTAAATAATTATTTCTTTTATTTCTATTTTTACCTTCTTTTATTCTTCTTCGGATTTTCTAATATTTCTAACATAATTTTTTTTTAATTTTTTTAAATGACAGCTGTGAATCTGAACAAAAAGCTAATTAAGAATTTCTTTTGCTGAAAAATATTAAACAAATTCATACAAAAAAATGTCATAAGTAGACAAACTTACTAATTCGAACTGATCCTAAGGTAATTAGAAAATAAATTATTTTTGCGAAATTATATTTTATTTTATTTACATAATTTATAGCTGTAGTATTAATATAGTGGTGGTTAATATTCATAAATTAACGCAACAATTCGAGGCCGAGTATATTTGTTATCGTTTACCTCGATAAGTCTATTTGAAATGCAATTTTAAGCTATTGTTTTAAGTGTCAATTGAAAAAAGAATAAAGTTTTGGTAGTTATTTCCGTATGAATGTAAATAATAATAATAATAGCAAAAAAAACAATAATTATTACAACATAATGCGAACCAAGTATTTTTATTAAAAAATAAATACATAAATGATATAAATTTAAAAAATAAAAATAAATAAGACAAAGTGTTTATCGTGAAAATATTTTTATTCTTTTTGTTTTTTATTTTTTATTATTTATTAATAAAAACTTTATTCTTGAATAATTATTATGTACACTATTTTTTTTCATACTCAAATTTTAAAATAAAAAATGAATGTTAATCTCATTAATAAAATATTTAAATAACCAAAAGATATTGGGTTACCTAATCAAATAGTTTTTATGGTCCCCTTGTTTTTCTTATTGTTTGATCTCAGAAAGTTGGGAGTAAAATCAAAAAAATTATTTGAATTAAATGAAAAATTCCTAAATCTGCTAAAGTAAATAAATAAAAATAAGAAAGTAAAATATAAATAAAGAAATTAAAAACAAGGGGGGTCAGATTAATAAAAATTGAAAAACGATGATTTCACTAACTTCATATTTCTTTTTATGTTTTTTTCACCAAAAATTTCGAGACCAGATTATTTCTGAAAAAATATATAAAACTTAGGTTTTTGAATTTTTTTTTTTTACTCAAATTTACATAGGATATTCCCGTATTAATTATTTAAATAATCTTTAATTTTTATAAATAAAATGCCACGAGTATTTAATTAAAATTTGTGAACCGCAAGTTTCATCATTAAAATCTTATAAAAAAATTCAATTTACGTTTAACCTTGATCTTTAGTGTAACTACAATAAATTTTGTTGCATGTCATCTGTTTTTAAATTTTTATCTTACACTTTTTATCAAATTCAAATTATTGTTGTCATTTTATAATTTATTATGTAATAATTTAATTTTTGCAAACTTTTTACTACTAATCTAACTTTGGATAAAAGTTATATTGGCTATAACGGTAGATCTTTTAAATGCACTTACAAGGACGTACGTGGTCGCATAAAAAAAGTTTCTAACGGAGAAATTTTGAAAATAAAATCTTGACCTTGTTTTGTAATATCCTAAATCTTCCGTTCACAAACATTTTTCAGGGACGTTTTACCATCAATCCAACCTGGTTACCTCAAAGATTTACTACCCAGCGAAGCTCCTTTTCACCCCGAAAGTTGGAAAGATGTATTAGATGATGTGGAGAGAGTCATAATGCCCGGAGTGACGCACTGGAGTTCTCCCAGTTTTCATGCTTACTATCCCAGTGCAAATTCATATCCCGCAATTGTGGGGGAAATATTAAGCTCAAGCTTTGGACTCATTGGCTTCAACTGGGTAAGTTTCCAAAAATACCATAAACGCAAACTATAAGTCACTTTTTAGATGGCTAGTCCGGCATGCACCGAATTAGAAGTTGTCATGATGAATTGGTTAGGAAAAATCCTAAACTTACCTGAAGAATTTTTAAACTGCTCGGAAGGACCCGGTGGAGGCGTCATTCAAGTAAATTGCTTTTGTAGCAACCAGGAAGTTTAATTAAAAATTTTAAATTGCAGGGTTCTGCGAGTGAAAGTACTTTAATCGGTTTGCTGACAGCGAAGGAGAAGACGACAAGATATCTGCTAAAATTAAATCCAGATTTAACCGAGAACCACGTCAAAAATAATTTAATCGCTTACACGTCTGATCAAGCTAATTCTTCCGTCGAAAAAGCTGGTTTGATGGCTGGAGTTCCAATGATACATCTGCAATCGAAAAATTGCATATTAACCGGAGATACTTTGAAGGAGGCAATTTTAAGAGATAAGGCGAAAGGGTTGATTCCGTGTTACGTTGTTGCCACTTTGGGTACTACCGGTACTTGTGCTTTTGACGATATCGAAAGTATTGGTAAAATATGTCAAGAAGAAAATTTGTGGTTGCACATCGACGCTGCTTACGCCGGAGCTGCATTTGTTTGTCCAGAATATCGCTATCTCATGAAAGGCGTAGAGTTATGCGATTCTTATAGTTTTAATCCACACAAATGGATGCTCGTAAATTTTGACTGTTCGGCACTTTGGGTAAAAAATGCTAAATATCTTATCGAAGCTTTCAATGTTGAGAGAATCTATTTGCGACATAAACACCAAGGGGATGCACCGGATTATCGCCACTGGCAAATACCATTAGGAAGAAGGTTTAGATCCCTAAAGTTGTGGTTTGTCCTTAGAATTTACGGAGTCGAAGGAATCCAAAACTTCATTCGTTCACAGATTAAGTTGGCAAAACAATTTGAAAACTTAGTTAAAAAGGATGATAGATTCCAAGTTTGGACTTCGAGTATGGGCCTTGTTTGCTTCAGACTGAAAGGTGACAACTCTCTCACTAAAGAACTGTTTGATAAAATTACTGCTAGAAAAAAAGTTTACATGGTCACTTGCCATATTGAAGATGAACTCGTCATTCGATTTGCCGTTTGTTCTAGAATGGCTAATTCCGATGACATAGAAAAATCGTGGAAAGAAATATTATTAAATGCAGAAAATGTTTTGCCAACTGAAAATTGTTTGGCAAAATCGTCCAATCTCAAGAGTATTAATGCTGAAACTTTCGAAGCTCAAAATGTAAATACGGAAAAATCTAAATAGATTTCTATATTTCGGTATTTCCTCTGATACTTTCCTTCTTCTCTTTTCCAAGTATTTCTTCTTTATCATCATGCTTCTTTTGGCCAAGGAAGCTCTTATAGTTTCATAAAGTTCTTCTGCTGTTATATTTTACTATTGTATTCTTCTCGTAATTTTTGGAATTTGTCCTTATCATTATCATCGTCATCCTCATCGCTCTGTTTTTTTGTTCGTTTAATTTCACATTTTACGTTATTGTTATTGTTTAATTTTTAGTAATAGAATTTTAAATCCAAAATGTTTTTTATTTAATCCATCCGACCTAGAAATTCAATGTTGTATATTATGAAATATGATCAAGCCATATTGATATTTCAGCTAACAAATACTAATCGTTTGAACGTTAATTTGACATATCTGGACTTTCGAAATGAAATTAATCGAATTTTAAAATTTCTGTTTAAAAAATAAAAATGGTTTTACGTAAAGTCGGTTTATTATTCCCATTAAGATTATTTAGAAATGCTTGCCGGTAAGTTAGTGAAGTTTTTCCTATAAAATAAGGCCAAATCAACATTTTCAGAAATTTGTCACTGTCAAACAATTTATTAATTAATGTCTCAAACAAAAATTTGAAAGAAAAATCTACGTGTCCAACTGAAGGAGACAGCGTCGAAGTTTGTACAATTTCGGATTGCATGGTAGATCCTTGCAAGCCTGAACCGACAGTTGTAATCATAGGTGCAGGTATTGCAGGATTATCGGCTGCACATCGATTGCAACAATGTGGAATAGGAAATTTTACAATTCTGGAGGCTACAGACAGGTTGGTCCATCTCTGTTCTAATTGCAATACTAATTACAGAAAACTAATCGCTTAAAAATCAATAGGCCTGGAGGAAGAATTCATTCTTGTTGGTTAGGGGATGTAATTGCTGAAATGGGGGCGCAATATATAGAAGGAGGTTGTATGGCTAATCCCGTTTATAATTTGGCGTGTCAAGAAGGATTACTAACGCCACCTATAGCCCGACCTGATCCGTCTAAAGGACTCTACTGCACAAGCGACGGTCGCGCTATCGATATGCCTGTCGGTATAACTGCTTATCATACATTTCGACAGATAGAGCAAGAAGCCTGTTTACTTTTTAGTATGGGATGTGGGCGCGAACACGGTTCCCTGATGAATTTTTTCGGACTCCGAATTCATCAGGAACTTCAAAATTTTCCGGAGGAACAACGCTACGACGCTGCTCGAGTTATGTATGGCCTAACCCACAGCATACGTGCAAGATGTGGAGACGACTTAACGCAAGTTAGCGCCGACAATTACGGAAGCTTCATCAATATTCCAGGTGGAAGCGTACGGGTTCCGTTGGGATACGTGGGAGTGCTAGCTCCACTTTTACGGGAACTACCCGAGTGCACTTTAAAGTATTGCAAGCCTGTCGAAAACATACGATGGGGAGCACAGGATCACGGAAGCGCTAGAGCAATTATTCGGTGTTGCGATGGTGAGGAACTTTGTGCCGATTTCGTCATCGTGACCGTCTCTTTGGGAGTTTTAAAGCAATACGCCGATAAATTGTTTTGTCCACCTTTACCGGCAGAAAAAATGGAAGCCATTTATAATTTGGGTTATGGCCAAATCAATAAGGTATTTTTAGATTATTGCAGACCATTCTGGGTATGGAGCGAAGGTAGTCTCAAATTTGCGTGGTCACCAGATGAACTGTCTTGCAGAAGCGATTGGACTAAAGGTCTCAGTCAAATAGAAGAAGTTCAAGGAAGTAAACACGTGTTGTGTGCCTACATTTCGGGACCGGAAGCTAAAATGATGGAAAAGGTATCTGACGAAGAAGTAGCCGAAGGAATTACTCGAGTATTGAGACAGTTTACGGGAGACGCAACGTTACCGTATCCAAGCACGCTTTTAAGATCAAAATGGTCCACCGATCCGTACTTTTGCGGAGCTTACAGCTACATGAGTTTGACTTCGACGGTGGGCCATCAGTGCGATTTATCCTGTCCCTTGCCTGGTCCTTGCGAACCAGTAGCACCAGTTTTATTATTTGCTGGAGAAGCTACATGTGCAGGTCACTACTCGACAGTTCACGGCGCACGACTTAGTGGAATACGAGAGGCTGAAAGAATAATTCAAATGACCAAAAAACATGGAGGTCCTCCATCATCTGGACATTAATGAACATTTTTTCATTAATTTAAATTTGTCAAATGTGAATACGCTTTGTGCTTATTTTGTCGAGTCTTGGAGAATTTTTTGAATGTATAGTAGGTTTTACGCTTTTATTTATTTACGAATATACAAAAGTTTTATTTGTTATTCATTTTAATTAATGATGAAAGAGGATTTGTCGCCCTAACAAAGCTGTTGGTAGCTTCAACAAATATTTTTTGCTACTACAACAAATTTGTTGTAGCAGCATAAAATTGGTTGTAGAGTTTTTATGCTGCCATAACAAGGACTTTTCTGTTGTAACAGCACAAAAGCTCTGTGCAGGCTGCAGCAAAACTATTGGAACTTTCGACATTAAATTTGCTTACATTTATTTATCACAACTGACGTGACGCTAATCGCCATTACATATACGGTGATCTACATATAGATAACATTAAATAATTTTTCTAACTAACATTTTTACATTTGACTTAACTTCTTTTTACATTATCGAAGCAGATTTCCATAAGCATGATCGAAAATACTGTAAAAGCATTATTGGTGGCCGTTGATTTCAGAAGATTGTCCTTTTTTGCTCAAAACCTCGGTGGCAGCTTCGCGTACCTCACTCCAAGATATGTCGATATCTTCTTTTTCCGTAAATCTCGAGCATATGGCCAATCTCAGAAAATAGACATCGTCAATTTTTGACGGAACAAGATGAATTACTCCTTTTCCATTCAGTTTCTTCAGTAATACTTCGTTGATTTCGTTAGTTCCTTTCAGCCTGAAGCAAACCAAGCCCATTATCACTTCTGCGGTGATCTCAAACCTTTCGTCAGTATTAACCAAAGACTCGAAATAATGGGCCAACGATATATGCTTTCTAATGTGCTTTTGCAAATTTTCTATTCCATAAAGTCTCAAAACGAACCAAAGTTTCAGAGCTCTAAAACGTCTACCAAGAGGAATCTGCCAGTGACGATAATCGGGAGCAGATCCTTGCTGATCGTGTTTTAAATATAGAGGATCCACGTTAAACGCGTTAACTACCCAATTTGGATTCTTCAACCACATAGCGGAACAATCAAAATTAACCAGTAACCATTTATGAGGATTAAAATTAAACGAATCGGATTTTTCTACTCCCTTCATCAGGTATCTGTATTCGGGACAGATAAACGAAGATCCTGCGTATGCCGCATCAACGTGCAGCCAGATTTGGTATTCGTTGCAAACGTCGCCCAATTCGTCCAAATCATCAAACGCACAACAGGATGTCGTGCCTAAAGTTGCCACAACCTTAAATTATAAAATTGTAATTATGCAAAAAAAAACAATAAAAAATTAATTGACTTACATAAAATGGAATGAGGCCATCGTCAATGTCTTTTTGTACAGCCTCTCTTAGTGTATTGCCTCTTAATTTGTGCTTGCAGTCGGTGGCCAACGATCGCAACTTGATTCCGCCAAGAAGACCGGCCCGTTCCACCGACGAATGACTTTGACCTAAAATAATTTAATAACAAAACTTCAACAGAGGTTGGCAATTTAAAATTCTTACTTGACGTGTAGCCGACAAGTTTGTCAATTATTTCGGATTCGGTCCATTCGGGATGTTTTTCCTTCATTTTTATCAACGTTCGTGCTTTAGCTCCAAGCAGAGCAACTAAAGTGGCTTCGCTAGCAGTTCCCTGAATAACGCCGCCACCCTTTCCTCCAGAACTGGCTAAAAATTCAGATGGCAAATCTAACATTTTACCCAACCAATCCAGCATCACGACTTCTAATTCTGTGCATGCCGGACTTGCAATCTAAAATTTATCATTAAAATTCCAATTATGAAATTTTTAACTTATATATACCCAAGAAAATCCAATGCATGCGATTGCGCCACTCAAAATATCAGCAACAATTGCGGGATAGGAATTCGCTGTGGGAAAATATGCGTGGAATCTCGGTGAATGCCAGTGAGTTACCTGTTTACAAAATTAATTAATTCAAACATTTTTTTGGAAATTGAACACTTACGCCTGGCATGATGACCTTTTCGACATCGGTTAGCACGTCTTCCCATCTGTCTGGTTTTTCTGGTGCAGTTTCCGGCAACAAAGGACGCAAGTATCCGGGTTCCACTGTAGGCAGTACACGCCTAGAAAAGTAATGTGGGTCAAGATAAATAACTACTTTTACTATATTGGATCAAATGGACGAGTAAGCATAGAATTTTTTTTAATTGACTAAAATTGTATTTTTTAAATTTCTCAATGTCTTACTAAATATCACTTCATTGCAACTGGAATGTTGCACAAAGCCAACCATGAACCAATTATTTTATTACAATTTATTTACCTTTCCAACTTTTCTAATAACAAATATTTGGAAACTTGATTTGATTTATTTAAAAAATTTTATTTTTGGTTTTAATTAACGCTAGTGTTAAATGGTGTTCCTCGAGGTTGCCCAAGGAAAGTAAGAGTTTCAAAATAAGTGACCAATTGTATTATTGTAGGTTATTTCCATTACAATTGGCCGTGAACATTATTGCTAGTTAACAGGCAAATTATCAAAAATTATAGTAGCCATAAAAAAGTGAGTTTTTAAATACAGTAGGATCTTTGTCAATTTATTTTCTATTTAAAATTTAAAGGTAATGTTAGGGGATTCCCATAATCATTTATTTCAAGATTGTGGAAAACTTGCGATTTATGATAGTTTGAAAATTAGTAATTTGATTATGTATGAAAACTACAACAATATTGAATATTTCTGAGTTTTTTCGTTTTTTTTTCTTAAATTATTGCCGATAATTAATTTTCCAATATTCCAAAATCGATCTATCAGCAATGGAGAATGCAACAGAAAAGCTCTTCATTGTTTATATTCCTAAATAAATCTTCTGTGCTCCAATCAATTTAGAATAAATTAATGTCTTTTTTGTGTTTTTTAAATAATAATTTTCTTCGTTTCTATTTTAAGAACTTCTTAAGAATAAGAAGAGGAAATATCCTGGGAAATGGAAAGTGGAATTGGAAGATTTTTCACTTACACTTCTAAATTTTTCTCATATTTATTTACTTTGTTTTCTGTTTTTGACCTTCCAAAATATAAATATGTTTTGTTTAGCAATAGCAAAAGCTATTGTCCCCAAGTAACCCACAGTCGCTGTGCCCAACGACAGTATTTTGACGAAAGAGTCAAAGATTGCATTATTTGGTTGCAAGTTTACTGACCTACACCTGTTCTAGGTCAACCGCATTGTCTGGTTTGGAAAACCCAACTGCGTCTTCAGCAGTCGCGACAACAATTTTAAAAAAACTAGCAGACTGGTAGGAAAATTTTCCCTCGGTGAGAAAATTAAATGGAATTTACTTAAATTATTCATAAACGTAATGCACGAGTAAACAACAAGTTTATTAAATTACCACGCTTTGTTAGCAAAGACAAAAAACAACATCAAAAATTACGTCTGGATTAAATTTTTTTTTGGATTTTAGCTTTTCGATCAATACTGATGTAATTTTTATTTTCATTGAGTCAAAATTTTATGTCCACAAGGCCGAACAAACGTTTACATTCATTTAATAAATATAATTGCAAAAAATCATTAGATAAAATTTCAAGGTGATTTTAATATTGAAAGATAATTTATTTAATTGATTTCGTGATCTATTTTACATATTGTAAATAACACACAGCAGACAATATTTAGAAAAAGCAACGCAATTGCGATATCTCCTGGAAGGTAAGATCTACCAAAATAAATTTAAAAAAAATTTTTTAATTCCGCAATTTTAAATTTTAAAAATTAAGTTTGGAAAAACTTACCTCTCTCGTATATTTTCCAAGTAATTGGAAACATAGTCGACCATTTCCTTAGCAAAATCCTTAAACTGATTAGCTTCCATTTCTACAAGCACAATATTCACTGATTACTGACTAAATAACTAAGTTATAATAGCAAAATGCACCCCACTTTAATCAAGTTTGAAGGTAATTTAAGTTTAAAAGGCTCACTTTCACAAGCTATTAAAAAATGTGAACAGTTTTGATGGTCTTTCATCTACTACTGATGGCTGGGAATTTTAAAAACCCAAGTTGACTAACTCCCGTTTAGTTCTTGACGTGCGTCATCTGGATTTTCTAACTTCTTGTAATACCTGAATTATTTTATTTTTTGTAGAATTCAAAAATTCTTACTAATTTAGTTATTCACTTCTTAACAATAAAAATCCAAATAATTATTGTGGTTTGTGTTTAGTTCCAGATTGATTATTAGCATTAAAATCGCTCACTTCTGTGCATTTCCATACCACTGGGGAAGGTACTTCCAGCTCCTGTGTTGAAAAGGTCGGAAATTTTGAAAGCCACGGCTGCTAGAATGCAGGAAATACCGATAAATCTACATAAGTACTTGGCTCCATTCGAAAGCTCTAAAATGTTCTGAAGATGCCGGTACTTAGCCGATTCTATAGCTCTATGAATATTTTCCAGAAAATGAATTGAATGAATTTCACTACAAGTTGTCAGTTATGAAAGAAACTGTTCATATGAAACGGCAGATTAGTAATGTATAGAATACAGGCAATTCAAAAATTTTTTTTGAAAGCAGTCTCTCGAAAAGACATGTAAAAATGCCAGTGTGCCAAAATGTCAAAATCCCACAAGATAGTATAATGGGCCCAGTTTTATTTGTAGCTGTAGAATTTTTTCTATTCTTAATAGCGTAGTTAAATCGTTTTTCTCCTGAAATTGGTGACCCCGACACAAAAAAAAACAAAATAATAATAATTGAGAAAAAATGTTATTGGCAGAAAATTACTACCTCATAACCGACAGGGTTGCAGCTAACAGCTAACAGTTATGTACGGGAAGGTAATGTGTGGCGGTCTCATTATCAGTAACAAATGCAGTAAATCCCTGCGATATAATACTGGTTAAGGAATAATTTATTCGCACATCTTTTTGCATCTCTTCGTGTTGCTGATAATGCAGTAATATATTTATTATCGGAGCCTTTCTGGGACAAATTAACAAACTACAACTGATACTCTCGGTTTACAGACTTGGACATACAACTGAACAACATTTTTGACTCATGATGAAGTTCAAATGTAAATTCAAAAGCAGATCTTGGCAAAATTTCAAAAACTCATATTTTTCGGTATTTTCCAAGAGCATCTGCACTTTGTAGTGAAACTGAATTTATTGAGAATTATTACTTCTAAATTTTGAAATTTCACTAAACAAATTTATATTTGGGCTAAAGTATATAAAAACATGCAACTGGTCTGGAACCAACAATATTTCAAATTATTATTGTTAATTTACGAACAACAAATCATGCAATTTGGATAGACTAACCATCGTGAAGATTCAAATTTTCTAAATCCATAGGTTATTGATAATTGTCAAGTATTGAATCAGGTGATAAAATTTAGGTGAACTTATTTCAGCACGAACACCACTATTCAACAAGTTTCGATGACGGAATTGAAATAAACGATCGGGGTAACTACCGGCAGTGTTTAAATCTCGGCACAAGTGGAAGGCCCCACTTCCTAACCAGTATTGATCATCACTACGTACTTCACGCTCAGAAACTACTACCAAGGAAAATCCTTATCACGACAGTGTTATCAAATTAATTAAAATATATATAAAATGTTAACTCGTGCAGACCAATAAATATTGAAACAAAGTTTTTTTTTAAATAAACAAGTTTATAATAAAATATTCGTTTTATTGCTATTTTTTAATTTTTTCAAACTTGCATTGTTTACAAATATTTGAATTTTCGAGATTTAAATTATTTTGGTGCCGTCGGCCGGCGTATAAGCTTCCCAGAACTAAGCGAAGTTTTCTTTACTCCTGGAAAATAGTATTTTTCTAGTAAAACAGACGAATTACAGAAATTACTGGAAATTCTTGGTACTGCCAATACCTGATTTAAGCGTTATGAGTGTGATGCTATTCTATTACACAACGATTTTATGACTTTGCCGTGGTTTCGATTCCACGTTAAGTTGCTGGTTTTAAAAATCTACCTTAAACAACCAAAACATGTGTGAAAATAATTAAGAAACAGGAAAGTCCTGATCTTTCAATTTCAGGTTTCCCTGGTTTTGTTTTATAGCAACCGGAAGAGTAATAATTTCAGAATCTCATCAGATATTACCATTTAATATGAATAAGTAATGTATTCGGTCTGCAGCCTATGACCGTGTAATTAATTATTGTTTCTTGTTTCCATTTAATTAATTATTCTCTAATTTTATTATCCTCATGATTCTCCAAGGTGATCTGAGTTTCTATAATAAATTAATTAATCAATAATAATTAAATGCAGCTTTCAGATTTTATCATACCAAGAAACATTGCAGTTTTTTTAAGAGAGAATTTTTTAAGTTTATTTTATTTTAATGCCGTTTGAGCATAATTCTTATAAAAAACTTTGGTCCTTTATGTAAAGAAAAATTAGATGCTTGAATTTTTGGAAATTTCTAAACAATTTAATAGGTATGAATTGTCACATATTTAAATTTATAATAAATTCAAAAGTAGATTGCATGATGTTTTATTAAAAAATTCCTGCTTCCCTTATTATTTTAATACTTATAAAAGAAATATAAGCTACAAATGATAAGAGCATTGATTTCATCTAGCTTTTACTTAAAAAGTCAAAAAATTCTTTTGAAGTTGATCAAATTAAATTTATTGGACTGGCCATGTAATAATTTCTTTGGAAACTTACATGGCCAGTCTTCAAATTACTTAATTACTTCAAATTATTCGTTCAGAACATAGACCTCTCTTTTTAAATCTCCTTAAATTTTCAGTTTTGCCTATTGTGTCACAAAATACTTAAATTGTCCTCCACATTTCAATATTGATTAAATATTTTTTTCAGAGATATTAATTCACGATGATAAATCCTGAAAATTACACATTTTATAAAGACACATAGGGTGGGTATTCTCTCAAAATATCAAATTTTAAAATAAATTGGGTTTTTTGAGAATAAACATTTTCAATTTTTTCAGAAAAATTCCAATATTTTTGTTTTTGTTTTCAATTGTTTTGAAAATCAAGTACAATATTCCACTCGAGGGGGAAACCGCAAAAAAATGTTGTAATTTGTACACCAGATTTCCTTTTATGTTTCTTTAGATTACCCTAAATTGCCCCGGATTTCCTAAAATTTCATCAGGTTTCCTAGGGCTTCCTTGGATTGCCCGAAGATCTTCCTTCGAAAAAGTTAAAAAACCAAAAGAAAAACGAAAGGTGCCTGTAGTGTTTCTAAGATATCCTGATTTTCTAAAGTTTTCAAAGAATTTCTAGATTTCCTGGAGTAACTAGCTATCTACCTCAGATTTTCTGTTTTCTAAGATTTTCTTAGATGTCCTAAGATTTCCTTGGATTTCCTCAGATTTAACTGGTTTTTACATTTAAAACGTTTAACCGAAAAGCTCCAAATCTTCAAAATTAGTTATGGAAAACAAACTTCGATTTTTTTTTTAATTTTTAGTTTTCAAATTTTACACTTTTTTGCCTGATTGTTTTAAATATAAACCAATATTTTAAATCGTCCTGTATATAATAAAAATAATTAATTGTTAGAATAATTTATCAATAAACCGCACATAGCAGAGTAAATGGTAGGCTCATTCAGAAAATGTAACGATCTGTTAAGACCCGCATTTATTACTGAAAAGTCTCTTGACAATACACGAATTCTCTCATTTTCTTCTTCAAAGGAATAAAAGGAAATTGACTCTCGACAACCTCCTCTTTGTGTAAGCGACATAATCCAACTTGTTCTTAATAATTAGTATCTATCAAGAAAATGTTTTTAATCAAAATTTAAAAAATGAAAGTCCATCCAAAAACTTTGATTAATACTTTAATGACCGACGAACGTGAATAAATTCATCACTCCATTTTAAATTGGAACATTTCATTGATTGATCGTTGATTGCAGGCTTTTCACTTTTTCATTGTGTGTGACGTTTCCAAGGAAACAGAGTGCTCTTGTGCAACAAGTAGCATAATATAAATGGTCTGACCTGGTAGCTGCTGTAATTTATTTGATGAGGGATCTGAAGACCCGATTTTATTTTTTGTTCTTCAGATTGCCAAGGTAAAATCAAAATCATTAATTTCAAATCTCAGGTTTAAAATATCAAAAACTTGGTTTATCGATGCAGTATTTTAAATTTTTTTCAAATTATTCAATCTGAATTTTTTTAATTAAATTTTGCTATTTAAATAATAATTAATTATCCGGACTGTAATGTATCTGTTACTCAAGATTTTGCTTATTACTAAATTAAACTAAATAAATAAATTTCATTTTGGTGAAAAAGTTGGAAGCATGGAAATGATAATGCAATGCCACTACACACTACTAAAGCAATCTAGGAAAGCTTTTATCCTCTTCCTTTATTTTCAAGATTTATAAGTTCTTCTATTTCTACCCTCCATTTATTTCATTCAGACTGAATAAATAAAATACTCTTATGTTTTATAGATTTAGTTTAACGTAATTGCTTTTAAAATCCAATATTGATTTAAGATTGCAACGGTAAGTAATATCCTATTAGTCCTTTTTATCAAACTTTTTAATTATTTCAAAAACTATAGGTATTAATTCTAATCTTCTTTCCAATAAAAGTTAATTATATTTTAATCTTAGTAATAATTAGTATTTTTTCTATCTTCATGTTGTTTTGATAAGCCGATACTTTTTACTGAGAACTAATTAAAAACTAAATATTTTTAATACAAAATGTCCCGGATTTTTTCTAAATTCAAACCCTCGTGAGTTAGGCCTCTTTAAAGCATTTTTTTGAATTTCCAGCTTTACATGACCATAGCTCCGAATATATTGATTTTTCAGTAAAAATGCTTTAGTGCTATTTTAAAGAGCGTGAAAAAATCTACAAACTAAATTAAAATCTTTTTTGTCTAAAATCAAAGACTTTCGAGTTATGAATTAAAGTAAGTAAAAATATGTTAAAAAATTCGAGCTCTTTTGGATTTTTTTTCAAAACCTTGTATCTTTTAAACGAAACTTTTTACAAAAAATCTGATTTCCATTCCGGAAAGGAAATTTAACGGCTTACAACTTTTGTCCAGTAAAATTTTTTGAAAACCAATCCATTTCTCAGACACAAGAAAGTAAAAAATATAACTTGAACTTTTTTAACATTTTTTGTCTTAATTTAATTAATAACTCGAAATCTGTTGATTCTAGACGATAAAAATTTATAATCTAGTGTGTAGATAAGTAAATGCTCTTTAAAAAATCACAAATCCATTAGCACTGAAAGATCAATAGTTTCGCTGCTATTTCACTTTACCATCGATTTTCTACTTTATTCCACATTTCCACACAAAAATTTTATTTTTATCCCATTAGGTAAGCTTCAAATAGGAGTTTTACAGGTAAACTGCAACTTGCCATATTCCTTATAACCACCATGTAAAGTGTATCCGGGGACACCCCGTATATCAAAATTCAAAATTTGCCGCGATTGCGACATCTATGAACTATTAACAAAATCAATGTGACGTTTGAAATTATGCTAAAGATTTGTCAAAATGAACTTTTACATAAATAAGTTTCGCCAATTTAGTGGATTTTACAGATTAGTATTAAATAATAAAAGTTTTACGTTAAATTGTCACCACACAATACCAAAAAGGAGCTTTTCAAATTATGGCAAATATGTAAAGTTAGGTTATATCAACAAATTTAAATATCCTACTCAAATTAAATGTGTGTTGGCTTTAAATGTGTTAAGTTGGTTGGGATTTTCTCAAGAAGATGAAGAGAAAGAGTCTGAGTTAATAATGACCCTGAAGCGTTCGATATTGGCTACTAGGAGGGAAGAGTACGAGAAAGCCGAAAAGTTGCTGCATATAGCTTTACGGATAGCTCAACAGCAGCAAAGCGAGCAAGGTATTACCTACTGCTACGATTTGATGGCAAATGTTGCGTTTGATCGGAGAGAGCTCGATAAAGCAGAGAAATTATTTGTAAGCGTCTTGCAGAGAATACTAAGCAAAGGTACACCTCAAGACGATTTAAAAGTAAGTAAGCAAAAGGCAGAGAGAATTTTTCAAAAAGTTGTTTAATTTTAGGTGGTTCATATAAGTTTGAAACTGGCACGGATATGTCATCTAAAGGCTGATAGTGAGAAGGCTGAAATCGGATACGAATGGTGTTTGAATCAAGTTAAAGGAAAAGCAGATTCCGAAAGTAAATTATTATATGGAGTAATACAGGACTGGTATGCACAATTTTTACTTGATCGGGGGGAAGTTAGTAAATCTTTGAAACACCTAACCGAGGCGTACCAAGTTTATTCAGAAGTAAATGGGAAAAATTGTGAGCAAAGTATGCTATTACTTAACGACTTGGCAATTACAAATTGGAGGGCTGGTGAAATTCAGAATGCTGAAAATTGTCTGCTGGAAGCCATTTCGATTGGAAAAAAATTAGAAGATCAAACTCATGTCGGAGTTGTGCATGCCAACTTAGGACTGATTTATCTTGAAAAAGGCATCGTCGAAGAAGCTCAAACTAATTGTAACGAAGCTTGGAAGTTGGGGAAACGGCACGAAAATACCGAATCCCTGATGCAGGCCAATTATTGCATAGAACAAATTAAAGAATTTTTTAAAGTGGAAAAAAATATAAATTTTGATTCTTAGAATTTTATAAAATAACTTAATTTTAACTGTAAATAAAAATTAATACTTAATTGCAGACCATAATTTTTCCTTTTTATTGAAAATATATTTTCTTTAAATTTTTATTACCAAATAGCTCAAAGAAATACAAAAACAAGACAAGTTTTTACTTTAATAAGCAATAAAAATAGTAATTAGATAATAAAAATTAATTAAAAATCATTTCTTTTGTTTCTTCTTCTCAGCCTCTTCTTCCTTTTCTTTTTCAATTAGAGTTACATATTCAGCTATGGTAGTAGTATCGAGCATAACCAACGGTTCGCCTCTCCTCATCACTGCAATTTCCAAATTCTTTTGTCCAGATTGTACAACTTCGAGCAAAGCACGAATGGCCAGTTTAACGGTGCCACGCTCGTTGGCAACTTCTTCGTCGGTGTAGTATTTTTCCAAAAACTCCCGGACCGTTTTAGCAGAACGTCCCGTTGCATTAGCTTTCCATTCGTAATAAATGCCTGAAGGTTCGGTTTGATATAAATGAGCAGAACCGTCGTAATCAAATCCACCGATAAGGCATGACATACCAAAAGGTCGTCTACCGTTGCTTTGGGTGTACTTTTGTTTCAAGCTGGCGATGAAGCGGGTGATGTATTCCAAAGTGACAGGATCTTCGACTGTCAATTTGTGCGATTGGCATTCGATTTGAGCACGATTTATGAGAATCCTGGCGTCGGCAGTAAGACCCGCAAAGGACATCACAACATGATCATCTAAAAGGCAAATTTTACGTACGGTTCGTTCTTCTTGCAACTTGGCCACCGACTTCTTTTCGACACCCAATACCACAACATCTTTACCGCGAACTCCGACCTATGAAATGGTGCAATTAATATTATTGAAATTATGACAATCAAGAAATATTTACCGCAGTCGAACCTTTTCGTACGGCTTCTTGTGCGTACTCTACTTGTAACAAATGTCCATCTGGAGAAAATACTGTGATTGCACGATCGTAACGAGCAGACATTTTAATATGATTTGGATATTTTCACACACAAGATCGTTTCGCTTTTCAAACTAACAAGCGGCCAGCATAACCTCACAATTATTTTGCCCAGTAATGGTTTCTTTCTCACAAATCATACCATATAGGATGCGTCAAAAATTGTGTACGTCAAAGTTTCAGCTTAGGTTGAGGACATAATCATATTCTATAATTGATTATGCAATATTAAAAGAGGCTGTTTGATGATTCTTTTTCTTTCCTTTTTTTATTTTGTATCAGATAGAAGAGGTCTCTACGTGGCCAGTTCGGCCCTGGATACAATATTTTTGTAACGTGTCGATAAATGTCAAACGCTGTCAAATTGACATTTGCTTAGTTTTTTTTCAAGCCGGGTTAAAATTTTGCACAATAAAATGATGAACTGAATACGTGGACTTATTTTATCAAAATGAATTTTAAATTATTTTGTGTATTTTTTGTGTGGTGTTTGCTGAATGCTGTTTGTCTGGCACATTCCCATCATGATCATGATCATGAGCACGATCATCACCATCATGATGATACCCCTCCGTCTTTCAAATATTCTCGTGCTGCTAACGAGCATCTGCACAGTGAAAAACTAAAGGAAGAGATACCCGAAAGCAGGAAGAGTGACATATGGATTCGTGCAATCGGCTCGACTTTGTTGATAAGTGCAGCTCCCGTTGTGATATTGTTGGTGGTTCCTCTCGATAATACGGAACAAAAGCAACCTCTACTTAAAATCTTACTTGCATTTGCGTCGGGTGGGCTTTTGGGTGACGCATTTTTACATTTAATTCCACATGCGACTATGAACGTGGAAGGACACCATCACGGTCATGAGCATTCCCACGATCATGGGGGTGCACATACGCACGACACGTCGGTCGGTTTGGGCGTGCTTTCTGGAATTGTGGTATTTTTAGTTGTCGAAAAAACCGTACGGTTTATGAAGGGTGGTCACGGACATTCCCATGCCAAAAAGAGTTCTTCAGGTGACGAAAAGAAGAAAAATAATAAGGAAGGAACATCTAATAAAAAAGTCGCTAAATTAGATAAAAAAGAAGACAAAGGAAATAATGGACAAAATAAAATTAAAGTTGCTGGTTACTTAAATCTGGCTGCCGATTTTTGTCATAATTTTACCGACGGTTTAGCTATAGGTGCGTCGTATTTAGCAGGTAATAGTGTGGGTTTTATCACCACCGTTACAATTTTACTACACGAAGTTCCACATGAAATCGGTGATTTTGCCATTCTTGTGCAGTCGGGTGTATCGCGCAAAAAAGCCATGTTGTTGCAGTTAACAACGGCTGTGGGAGCTCTACTCGGGACAGTTTTATCGTTATCTGCTCAAGATGGTCTATTGGCAACGAACTGGATCTTGCCCTTTACGGCAGGGGGTTTTATTTATATAGCTTTAGTATCTGTGATTCCTGAACTATTGGAAGAGGAAAAACCAAGCATCACACAAACTTTGCTCCAGCTGAGTGCCATGTTAGTGGGGGTTTATATGATGGTCAAAATAGCAGAGTACGAATAACGTTTTTGTTATTTATTTTAATGAAAGTCTGTGTTTCCATAATCTCTTTAATTTTTTATGTATAACTTATAATAAAAATCTACTGTCATAAATTGGATTCGAATTTTATTTATTAGAAATTTTTACAGAAACTTCTTTACCTTACAATTCTCAATACCTACAGTTACTCGGACACTCCTACGTTAGCAATGTAAATTGTACCTTTTGACTAAACACCGATTCGAGTTTACAGCAGAACTTGTTCGACATTTTTTGTTGCAAATTGCATTCCCTTAATTTTTATGATTGATACCTGACAGGGCAGTAGTGGAACAGCATTGGTGTAAGTTCAATATTCTCCGAAGGAAATTTTGTTTCAAAATCAACAAACTTTTCAGACAATAAATTGTTTTTATAAATAAACCTTAAAAACTTCTTAGTCGGACGCCACTGCGTTGGTTAGTTTGTTGACATCACAATCATGAATTTTTAAACTTGTGATTGGCTTTTCCACATCCTGTATTTTGTTATTATTTTAACAATTCCAAACATTCTTGTAGCATTTATGTGAACATTTTATTGTTATTGTGTTAGAAGGAACTCGAATTTTCTTGAACATGGAAAAAGAGAGGTAATAAGTTGATTGTAATCCATAATCAACCCACACTTTTAATTTTACTACTTGCAGGTTTTCTCTATTGTTGCTAGAACCTGGAGAAATTTATTTTGAAGATTTTAGTGCTACTTTGGTACATCCCGACACAACAGTGGATACCTACGATTCAAAGAAACAAAACGGAAGATTGAGGCTGTGTTCCAAATCGTTAGTTTTTGATCCTAAAGAGTTGAACAAACCAATTGTAAAGATTCTTTTAAAGGAATGTACGATTTTGGAACAATTTAAGGGTAGTGCAAAGTTTTTATTGAATAGTAAAAATGTTTTGAGTGTTTGCTCCAAACAGTACATCGAAATGTTGGAGAATAATAAGATCGAACCCTACAGGTTCTGTAATAGTGCTAAATTCTTGTTTGTATTTAATTATGCCAGCATAGCGGATACCTTATCACGAATCTCTCAATTGCACCGAGCTTCCACCTTACCGGCAGCCGAGCAAGCAGATATGGTGAGTACATTTCTAAAACTGTACTTTATGAAACTGTTAGTGTTAGTAAAAAAAAGTGCAATTTTTTATATAGATTGCAACTATCGTTCACTCCAGGCAAGCTAGGGTTCGTTTCGATCCATTATGGTTGGATTTAAATGATCGAGTTTTGATGAAGGGAGAAGCTGATAAAATTACTCCACTCGTGGTAAATCCGGGCTTAATCGTATTGTCAAAGAAGCAACTGCTCTTTCAACCTTTCAACAACATCGAAGTGGTAATTTTGAAAACTTCATGTAAGTTAGCTTCAGATTCACTTGAATAATTTATTATTATAGGAACCTGTATTAAAAATTATCTTATGCAGTATTAAAAGAGTAATAAAACGAAGGTTTTTGTTACGTCAAGTCGTAAGTAATGTCATGATCGCAATATTCTATTTAATTTATTGACAATTTTGCAGGGCTTAGAAATCTATTCCGACGAAAATAATTCTGTTCCTTACATTTATGTAGCATTTCGAACTCAAAATGATCGTGATGCACTATACAATGCTTTGCTAGAATCTGACTTAAATTTGAACGAAATTGAGCAGGATGTTATGACGCTGCAGTGGCAAAACGGTTACGTTTCCAATTATGATTACCTGATGTATTTAAATAGGTAGCAATTTCAAATTTAGTTTGGCTTGATTGTACCGTCACACTCTTGTTTTAGTCTGGCAGATCGTACAGTTAATGATTTAACTCAATATCCAGTATTTCCGTGGGTAATTTCGGATTACACCAGTCAAAAATTGGATTTAAACGATCCAAATTCTTATCGTGACTTATCCAAACCAGTGGGAGCTTTAAATCAGGAACGTTTGGAGAGGCTGTTGCAAAGGAGCGAAGAAATGGGTGACGTTCCAAAATTTATTTACGGTTCACATTATTCTACCCCCGCCTTTGTGTTATTTTATTTAGTGAGATTGTACCCTCACTATGTGTTGTGTTTACAAAACGGTCGTTTTGATCACCCGGATCGTATGTTCAATTCATGTTCGGATGTCTACAACAACTGTTTGAAAAACATGTCTGATTTTAAGGAATTAATTCCAGAATTTTATAACGTGGAACAAGGTGGGGATTTTTTAGTTAATAGTTTAGGAATAAATTTTGGAAGCCGTCACAATTCAGTCAAGGTGGGAGACGTGGAATTGCCCCCTTGGGCCGAAAATCCTAAACACTTTGTCACCACTTTGAAGAATGCTTTAGAATCCGATTTTGTTTCTGAAAAGCTGCACTTGTGGATCGATTTGATTTTTGGTTACAAGCAAAGAGGAGAAGAAGCCATCAAAGCCAACAATTGTAAAGTGTGGATTTGTTTTCTTAAAATATCTCTTTTATCAATTTGGTTTTAGTGTTTTACCATACATGTTATGAAGGCAATGTCAATTTGGATTCCATAGAAGATTATAATAAAAGACATGCAGTGGAAGTCCAAATCATGGAATTTGGACAGATTCCTAAGCAAATATTTAAAGTACCTCATCCTAAAAGAGAAACGGGAAATAAAAATGGTCATTCTCGAGGAGTATCAGAATCGGAAGATATAATCGACGGTTGGTATGCTCAATTAGTTTTCTGAATTTTTTAATTACCGATTATCGATTCCAGAAACTTTAAATGTCTGGAAAAATTTTCCTCTACAGTTACAACAAACATTTAGCAGTCATAAAGATGCCATTGGTTGGCTTATATTAGCCGAAGACGGCACTAAAATAATTTCAGTTGGTCATGATTTTAAACTCAAAGTATTTTCTTTACCTCAAAATCGTCAAATTAGGAGTGCCAGTGTTGGGGAATTACCATTGAGCAGTTGCATTAAGCTGCCCAACATGAACGTCATCGTTATAGGAAGTTTTGACAACAGCATGTAAGTTTTTTGAAATTCTTTCTACCTCTCCATTTCGTAGATACTCGATTAATGACTGCATTTTTCAGAACCTTATATGATTTAGATTTTGTTAAAGTATCTCAAAGTGTGATGGCGCACGAAGATGCCGTAACCTGTTTAGCTTGGGCGGAAAAGTCTCAACTGTTAGCATCTGGTAGTTCGGATTGTACAGTAAGAATATGGAAGAGTTTTGAATCAAGCAACAGTATAAAACCGGTGCAGTCTCTTAAAGCTCGGTTTGATCATAACTCTCAAGTAAATTGCGTGTGCTTTAACCCGTAAGTCATTTAATTTAAATTTTTATTGATAAATTTAAGAAAAACTTTCTAGTGAAAACAATATTTTGGCTTCGGGCACCAGTGATGGGGAAATTTACATTTGGGATGTGGTGAATAATTCAATGTTCAGAAAATTTTCGTTGCATAAATCTTCAGTGATGGCTGTTAATTTTAGTCCAGAGGGGCAGAAGCTGGTTTCTTGTGCACTGGATCATATATTTCATGTGACCGATATTAATACAGGAATGGCGTTATACAATAAAACGTTGGAATCTCAACTGCGTTGTTTAAAATGGCAGGATTTTTTGTTATTGTTGGGCTCGGAGGACGGAACTCTTTATATTTACGATATTGTTGAAGTTAAATTGTTACACAAAATTCAGGCTCACAGTGGTAAGTAATTTAAATTTGAATTTTGATTTGACCTAACATTTACTGTACAGGTCCGATAACAGTGATTGACGTGTCGATGGACAAGACGTTAATAGTGACCGGAAGCCGAGATCATTCCATCAAAGTTTGGAAACCTATGTGATAAAATTACCTATTTTTTTAAATTAATTTTTAGTATTATCTATGGACTGTGAATAAGAAAGTACTTATCAAACTTAGACTTAAGCAAAAAATTATGAAATATTGTGATTATCGTCAATATTTTTTATTAAATTTCAAATTTTTTACTTACGCCGCCACTGTTTTTCGCCACTTCGCCCCGCTTTCATTTTTGTAAACGTGACAACAGCGCTTTTATGTAATCCTTTGCTGTCAAATCTGACAGATGGTTGACAACTTGCAAGTGATAAATCGTGAATCATATTTTAATATTTACACTTCATGATCACGATTGTTTATGTAAAATATAAGCTGTATTTGTTTAAAAGTATTACAAAGACTCTGCAGCGAGGCGTGTGAAGTTTCAATCCTAACCTAGTCAATTTGACATGTTTGTGTTACTCATAATTTTAAATGTTTTATTAACTTTCATTTAGTTTTAATTAGTGAAATATGTTTGCGTCTTTAAAGAATAAAATTCGGGAAGAAACCGGAAGTGATTTATCAAAATTGACTGCTAAAATTACTTCTTCGACCACTCAACGATTTGAAGCGATCAGGGGTCGGTCTCAACATGGATCTACTTCTAGCGTTAATTCAATTTTGTCATCCGAAGGTAATAAGGATGAAAGTAGCGAGGGTGGACGTCAAGAGGACGATAACAGAAAGCGTAGGTTGGAGTCTGAATTAGCAACAAGAAATTTCGAAGAAAAAACTAGAGAATGGCAATTAATAATAGAAGAGAAGGATAGGAAAATTCAAGAAATCGAGAAGGAAAAAGATGATGCTAATAAATTGATCGGAACGTTGCAAGAATCATTAAAATATGCTGAAGGTATGAACTTTAACTTCGTTAACTTTTTGTTACTAATAGAAAGTTTTCTTTTTAGCCATGCAGAAAAAGTTAATAGAGCATAGAGACGATATAGAACAAGTCGAAAATTTTCAGATACAAGAATTAACCAAAGTGAAACAACTGGTTTTATTAAGGGAACAAGAATTGGCAGAGAAAAATTCTCTGCTTAAGGAAACCACTAGTCAGGTTGATAAAATGCGAAACGAATTAACTAGACTGAGGAGGCAGGAGGAACGGTTAAGTGATATTCAGGTAAGGTCTAGTTTCCTATTGATTTTTAGATAAAACTTTTATCTTGTCCCAATTGAATTCCCACGTTTGTGTGTTTTAAAACTTACAGCAATTTTTACGACGCCAAATTTAATTACTTTAGTCTACATTTGAGTGTACAAATTTGATTTACCCACACATAAAATAAAGTTAAACATAATTTATAATATAAATGGCCAATGTACTTTTGTTCTACCCATTTAAGTTTTACTTGATGATTTATATACCTGGTTCGCCTACTTTTTATTTTTTTATCTTTTCCCTTATCAAGTTAACTTATTTGCATTGTAAATTTATTAATTAACAGGTAGGTATAATTTTTATGCCGGTTATTTTTTTAATGATTTCCAGTCGACGTTTGTAATTATTTTTTTAACAATTAACGAAACATTTTGGGTATTTTTTCCATAGGTCATCAGGTCCACACTTTATTTGTTTAGTTTATAAATAAAAATATTAGAATTTCTTCTTTAGCTTCTTTATTGCTTACTTCTATTAATCTGGATGCAGTGTTTATCTAGAAGTTTTGAACATGGGAAATTTTACTCTTAAATTTCAATTTTATAACAAATTTTTAAATTATATCAAATAGGATGCAACGCTAATAGTAGACATGCTTGTCCATGCTAAAACATTTTCTGATTTTATAATATGTATTACTTTTTGATAAAAAATTTTCTGCTACCAAATTAACTTAAAAAGCTTGGAATTATGGCAAAATTTAGTATTATACCATTTGCCTAGTAAATATTTTCTAACTTAAATAAGTTGTAGGTTTGTAATAAAATTGCCTGCTTGTAGTGCCGTACCAGCTAGGGGCTGGTATTCATTCGACGAATGAAATAAAAAGTTATTTTAATCTTACACTTAAAATATTTATAAAAGATGCATAAACAAATTCTGGTAATCTAATTTATAACTCCCTTATAATCGGCTTTGCACACAGAGTTGAGCAGCAGTTTGGCTACAAACTACATAAAAAATAGCTGTATTTTAACTTTTTAAGTAGTTTAAGCTATGTTTGAGTTTGAGAAATTTAATGCAAAAAAGAAAAAGACTAAATAATAATATGAAACATATTGCTCAGATTTTATTTATGTAAAATAAACTAAAAATCTCAGAGTTGGTTCCACAGAAATAAACTTTCTATCTAATTAGTTGTCATACAATTCTCCAAGGTATTCAGGCTTGTGGACGATGCTGAGGTCTTTTTATTAGAAATAAAATTTGAAACAAGCTTTATCGTTGACAGACATAAACGGACAATGCAGGAAGCAAGAAATAGTGAAGACTTAGAGAAATACCTATAGATCTAAAGCCAAATGCTACTATAAAGAATGTTAGATGCTTCAAAATGGAAAAGTACGGTACTGCTTACTTGTTCTTATTGAATTTTGTAAATTGAGTGAAAATAATACCGTAAAATTTCCAAATCTCGGTTTCGCCATTGAATCGTAATTATACCATTGTAATATTGTAACAATTGGATAGGATGGGGATGGCAAAAGTTAGTTTTCCCCCTACATTTTGGACACATTTGGAGCCGAGTCGAGATTCGAACGTAGAAATCCACATTTATAGCTCAAGTGCATATTCTATTCTGACTATTAATTTGTTTATTTTTTAATCACTATTGAATTATTCAATGAAAAGCAATCCTGAATTTTCAGTAGAGTTGATAATTTCTAATTTAACATTTAATTTCTTCTTGAGGTAACTCACTTTACACAAATTAAAGAATACTTTTGATTTTTATCTCGGCCGTTTATTTAATTTGTTTATGATTTAAGTTCAAGGGTTCACACCGGATGTAGAAAGTTGCACATGTGTTGAGTAGCATTTTATGTTTGTGAGCTTCAAGTTGGCGTTGCAGGTATGTGCTTTGGGCTTCAAAATTTAACAGCGAGTCTTAAAATTCTTGTTTTCGCTTGCACCACACGTCTATTTAAGACTCACGTTAGATATCACCATCCTTTTAATTTTGTAGGATGATTTGGAAAGTTTAAGGCATTCGAGCGCTCGTGATTTAGCATCTTTAGCTACGCAATTAGCAAAACGAGAAGAAGAGAAAAGACATTTGACCGATTTAGTTGCCGTATTAAGGCAAAGGAGTACGTCGGACTCCACCGATACTGATCAAGCCAGTCAAGAGCGGAAGCTATTGGAACATAGACTAGAAGAAGCGCATTTACATTTAGCTGATATAAAAACGTCTTGGAGTGATAAAATTACATCTCTCGAAACGCAGGTAATGATTACGCGCCGTTCAAACCGTTCTTAGTAACGGAAACATAAAATTAATTTCAGGTGGGTAGGCTGAGTAGACAAGCAGCTGAAGAGAGCGCCGAAAGACGAAGGGCGGTTCAAGAAAAGGAGGAGTTAGAAGAAAAATTTAAACAATTAGAGTGCGAATTAGAATGCAATCGTCTTGAACTAAATAATAAAGAATCAAAAATTAAGCGGCTTACTAGCGAAATTGAAGATCTCGCAAAAGAATTGAGAAATCTTCGCACCGAATCTGAAGAGGAAGTTACCATACTGAAACGCCAAATTGTGAGTTGAATGGAAATGTGGAAAATCCAGATGTTGTTTGTTTAGAATTTTAGAAGTTGCCTGGCTTGGTATATACGGCAAAAATTTATAGATGTTTTCCTAGGGTCTTCCATTTGCAGAACCCGGAAAAAAAATTATGTTCACTTTATAGAAAAGTTTAAAACACTGTTTTTCTTGGATTTAACCGTTTGTGAGTTCTGCAAAATGAAAGAAAATTGCTTTTCTTTCCTCTTTTGTTATTTAATCATGAAACAAAATAGATTTTTGAATTTTTGCTTGATTTATTTTTAAGAAAGTACTTTTAGGGCTGCTTTGTTGCTGGAAAATCGCCGCATAAATGTTTGGGCTTTTAAGATTTTCAATTTTTTGGGTTTAATTGAGGTGAGAGATGTTTCAAGATCGCTCACTTGACTTAACCCAAATCTTGCATTTTTTGGAAGTTTTAATCTTATTCTTTTTTAGTAGAATACCTCGCAACTTTTCCTATACTTGTCAGTATTATGATGCACTTGGGTGTGTACTATACCAGCAATTTAATTTTATTGGCTTTTACACAGACATTCTAATTTGTTTGAATTTTCACATCATTAAAATTAACACTTTTGGTGGGTACTTTATAATCAGTTTTGTAACAGATACATTTTTTACAAAATCTAGAATACAGATACAAAATTTAAAGGTTTCTAGAACGTTACAGGTACAAATCTTGATTGATCGTCGGGTTGATCTTTGTTTTATTGAAATTTGATAGCATAATTTAAGACGATATTACAGGGAAGCTGTTTTTGAAAAATTTTCTTCAGAAACATCCATGAGAGCTTATATTTATCTTTCATAATTCAGGCCTGAAAGACAATTAAGATTGCACAAACAACTAAAAAATTAAATTGTTCGCCTTTGAATGCCTCCCACAAGTAACCTTTTGAATATAAATATATTATACTTTCCTGGACTTTTTTTACAGGAAATTTAATTATTTCTAAAATTTTCTATATATACAAAATTGATGGTTCAAATTTTGAATAGTGTGCTGGAAGAGTTAAAGTAAAATACAATATTTTGTTTACAAGAATCCTCAATTATAATTCAGCTGGCTTCATCAATATGTTGTCGATATCTAATATATAGTTTCACAAATAATAAGTTAATTAGATGCACGCATGTCGTTTCAGTCAAGTTGAGTTTTTGGTTTAACTTAATTTAAATATTAAAATTCCAACCAAATTTTGCTTTAAAAAAACTGAATTAATATTATTTAAAAGATATGTAAAATATGTATCTAGATACATTGCAGTATTGGTGCCGATAGGTGTAATCTTCAGACTTAATACTTACGGAACTTCGAGTTTTCGACCAGATCAAAAGTCTTATCAGAGCATTTATTTATCTTCAAACGTTTATTCACACTTTGACTGTTTTAGTTGTTACACCTAAACAACTATTGAAGATAAATATATGTAATCTTACCCCTAATGTGTTTTACTAGTTTGAAGATTAAAACCAGAGATAAGTTACAATACTATTTACAATTTAATGAAATTGAAAAAAGTTACAGAAAAATACACATTGGAATTGACTCCCACTTTGTTATAAATTGTTAATGCCTGAATTATTCCATTTTTTTATTTACTTATTATTTTATATTAAGTTAGTTTTAAGATTTTTGTGTTTTTTTTTAAACCTAACACTGTTATTTTAGTTTTATAAAAAAACATTTATTTCCATTTTACTATTATTTTTAGACAAATAAACTCTTACATTCCAAATTTTTTTTCTTTTTATCCGCCTTAGATTGTTTCCTCTTGATCACATAAACACAAAATATTATTTATTTTTAAATTTGAAACATTACAGCAAGATTCAAACGTCGAAATAAAAGTAGTGCGCAAAAATTTAGACAATAGCGAAAGCCTGTTGGATAAATCCGAAGACGAATGTAGTAAACTACGTTTATCTGCCGAATCGGAACACCAAGCGAATGTGTCTTTGAAACAAATTATAACCAAGTTGGAAAAGGAATTAGGCGAAGAAAAATTCAATTGTCTCAACGTGCAAAAAACACTGACGAGGTAAACGCTATAATTGTTTTGTTGGTGTAATTAACTTGATTTGGCTTTCTAGGGTCACTTCCGAAAAAAATTCCACATTGTTACGGAACGCCGAGATATCCCAACAAATGGAAATGGCGAAACGGGACATGAGACAGCAAGAAATGGAAATGAGCGAACTTACTACCAAAATCTCTTTGCTGGAAGAAGAAAATAAGAGGTATAAAAGTAAAGAAAATAAAACAGTCGAACAGGAACTAAAAGGTACCATCAGCAATTTGGAAGACCAACTTATGGATAAAAATAAGGTAAGTTTATTTCTCACATAATTCTGTTGATTAAATTCAAATTTTCTTTATAGATCATAAAAACCCTGCAGTTACGTTTAGCAGACATGAAGAAAACTTTACAACAAGAATTGAGAACTGGAAATACGAATATTTACAACGACTTGACGGATCCAACTTGTGTGGCTATTTTGGCACCCAGTCAAACGTCAACTAAAAATTTGCAAAATTCAATACGTAAAGATGAAGATGACGTAAACTCAAAGTACCTAAAACACGTTCTAATTAAATTTTTAACAAGTAGAGAATACGAAGCGCAGCATTTGATAAGAGCTGTTTCGACTTTATTAAAATTTTCACCAGAAGAAGAAAAGTTATTGCATGACACGCTAGAATGGAAAATGTCATGGTTTGGTGGGTTTTCAAAACCTAAAGGATCAGGTAATGGACAGAAGGCAACAAATATTCCACCTAGCTGATGGTTGTTTTAATGTTAGTGCTAAAATTACAATATTCGCTTAGAGCAGCTGATTGCCAATTAGTATTAAAAGTACATTCCTCGGTCAAGAATATGGAGCGGAAGTTCTCTAGCATTCCATTCCAACCCGCCTGAAACCAGGCTATAGTTTTTATAACGTTCAGATTATCACTGTTATAGAATGTTCGACGATTTTATGTACAAATTCGTTAATGAAGAAGGACTTAACGCTATTAATATATTTTAAATACATTTTAAATTAATAATCAACTCTCTGTTTGTAAAATTGATTTATTTTACTGTATTTTATTTAATATTTTTAAAATATATTTGCAAATTTTACATTTTTTAAATTTCTTTATCAGGATTAGGTAGTTATTCGTATTAGCTGCACGGGTAGTGGTTCAATGCCAACTTTGTACTGAAGCTCTAGGCTTATTGTACCCCGTTTTCCATTAAGATGTTAAGGAATCTTATTAGTATTTCGATTCACAGTTTGATGTTCACCAGAGGGCTGAGCTAAGAAATTCTGCCGAGTCCGAGATTTGAACCCAAAATAACTCAACTAGCGATCACACCAAGCCACCACTGTGATCTAAATACCTATATATTAGGTAGTTAAATCACTTTTAAATTTTCAAGAAAATATTATTTTGGGTTTTGTGATTTCTCTTTCAGAAATGCACTATTATCAGCATTTAATATTATGTCGACTGTAAACTCTGCACCTGCTATTTTGTGTATGTAAGTGAAATTTGCAATAAACCAGTAGTATACCGGTCGACTAGGAACCAGGTAACCGCAGTTCAAATCCACTAATGGGTAAGGTATTTTGGTTGGTTAGAAAAACAGACATAAAATCACAAGACGTTTTATTTAATTTGAAATAGTTAGCTAATGGTATTTTTTAGTTACAGACGCGAGTCGATAATTAAATTTTATCATCGTGTATAAAATTTAATTTTTTTCTATAGCAGATGTTAAAGAAAAAATAAGAAAAATCCCAATTATACATTAAAGGACAATTCAGATATACCAGGCATGCACAGACCTGCAACAGCACGTACCGGACTGACAAATTGCAGTGTTCATGTTAGCACAGACATTTTTTGAAACGTACATACAGAATGTATGTAAAAGCTGTGTAGCTATCGTAAAGATTCCGATGTGAAAATGTTTAAACATTTATTTTCGGAAGATTTGGTCATAGTAACTGTGATAGGTGATAAAGAACAGAAAAAAAGGAGAATATGCGGGTACACGACATATTACACATATGTCATGCACATAGAATACATACAGACACATACTGGCATCTGCAAAACATTTCTCAAAAGTATATCCACCATTGTCGGTCCGTTCCGTGCTGTGTCTGTGCGGTATCGGTCGACTAAGTGTGAATTAAACCATTGAAAATCCTTGCTTAATATTTTGTCGGTCCGGTACGTGCCGTTGCCGGTCTGTGCATGCCGGGTATATCTGAATCGTCCTTAAATTGTTATTTGAAGATTAAAATTTAAGTAAAACTAAAGTATTTTGCCTATCCTTGTTAAAATGCTACTTTATCTGCTCTTGCAGTTAAAGTGTTACTTGTTCTATTATTTTTAGTCGAACAAGCTGCACTTTAACATCGACTATAGAAAAATGGTATTTTTAATCGTTTAGTCCCATTAAAAGAAAAAATTTCCTATGACAAATATTCTGCCGCATTCAAATTTGGAAATTAGGTTGCTAGTGAGAAAATATCAATTTTGTGTTGAAAAATTTCATTTTTTGAAAATCAAAAAAATGTCCAAAACTTGAAACACTTTTCGTAAAGCAATTTTCTTGAGATTGAGGCACAATTTTTGAATTACCTAGATTGTATAAGAAATTTTTAATTTTACTGGATTAGTTTTTATAATAAAACTTATAATTAAAACGGAAAAACCTTGTAAAACTAAAACATCACAAAATATTATAATTTATTGACTAGATTTTATAATACGACCTACTACTTTATCTAAGTTGTGCCAAAAAATTTATAAAAATATGTTTATGCGACCATAACAATAGGTATATTATTAGAAAAATGTATTTTTTGGACGAGCATAGGAAATTACCGAGAGAATTCAGCAATTATCAAGGGGGGAACTTTTTCTTGCTTTTTCAACTTTTTCGAAAGGAAATCATGAGGCAAATCTAGTGTACAAAAATTTGCTTTGTGATATTCCACCCGGCAATTAGGTAGTATAAAAAACTTTTTTGTGCCGAGGTCATATGCTATTTTGTATTTGTTTGTAAGAAATTGTACCAGCTTAATTAATTTCATCAGTAGAAATGTGTCTGTTTTCAGTAGATTCAAGTAATGGTAATTAAGTAGAAAATTTATACGCAAATGTTATCCTGACCTGTGCGCATCTTGGTTTTAAATAGGAAAGGATATGTTATCTGATATGGGTAATCCTTCAGCCTGGTGATGTTGTGAAATGTGTGCTATTATTTACAGAAGGTATAAATTTCTTCACTAGAGTGATGGTGCTTCTGTTCTAACTAACTATTAAAAAAATGCCAAGGTCTGAGTTGCTTTCAGAAATAAAAATATTTATGGTCGCATAACATTAAATTTGAAACAGCCAGTTTAGAAGGTTAGTGCTCGAACGTTTAAGAAATTATAACTCTTCTAAAGCCAAGTAGTGCAAAAGCACAATTGGTAATGGAAGTTTATAAATTTTTTGCATCAATTGTTTACCTAACACAGTTCTAATTCGAATTCTACATAAATCTTTTAAATTTAAAGGGTTACTATTAATTTGTAGTAGGAAATCGTAGAGAGGGTCATCCTCTTCCGTTTTCAGACTTTTAAGATCGGAAAAAATGCTGAACTTGAAACCCGCAAAAATCAAAAGTTTTAGCAATTCCAAGTCGCCGTTCTTTTTTGCAAGAGTCAAATTGTCAACTATGCCTCTACCTCCTCGTGCGTTTACATCGGCGCCGTATTTTATTAGCTTACAAGCTGCTCGAGTGTTGCCGCAGATGATGGCGTAAAATATGACGTTTCCCATGTAGCTTTCAGAGTTAATGTCGGCGTCGTGTCGTAATAACACTTCTAGGAATTTTTCACAGCGATTAATGTCACGAATGTATTCAACACATATGTGAAGGGCTGATAAGCCGGTCAAATCGTTCCTCGTATTGGCCGTGGCGCCTACAATAAAAAATCACTCATGTAAAGCTTCAGAATGAAAAAATTTTTCTAAAAATAGTAAGAAAACCTTTGCAATTTGGATTACATTTTTGTAAATTTACACTCACCATTCTCCAGTACATACTTGACCAACTCCAAGTTGTGGACCATGCAAGAAAACATCAAAGGAGTTAAACCGTTTTCATTTTTGATGTTAAGAATTGCCCCATGCTGATGCAGCAACTTGAACATTTCAACATTTAAATGCCTAATTGACCAATGGAGTAAATAATGCGATTGCACAACTTTTGCACCATAATTCAACAGCGCCCGGACGACTTCCATCATATTATTCCATACCGCTCGTTGCAAAAGTGTGGCACCATTTGCTTCGTCATTATTTAGACGTGTTCCTTTTTTGATCAAAAGAATTGAAGCCTCAGTTTTAACATGAGCAATGGCTTGAGAAAGAGGAGTCCGGTCCTCTATATCATAAGCATTAACATCGGCCCCATTTTCCAGCAATGTGTTAATTACGTCGATATGACCTTTCCAGGCAGCTAGATGCAGAGGGGTAAATTTCTTCTCGTTTGTTATAGTAATATTTGCTCCTTTTTCTAGCAACAGTTTTACCATTCTGTTACAGCCATTCTGACAGGCTATATGCAAGGAATTATACTTTCCCAAAGTCATCTGATCAATACAAAATTCTTTGCAATTATCAAGTAAGTATCGAACAATATCACAGTGTCCTTTATTGACAGCATAATGAAGTGCATTTAGACCAGGCTTATCGACACGTGCAATGTCATTCTCAGGAGACTGCAATATTATAGCAGAACGATTCAATATGTCTGCATACCATTTATATATCTTAGCTTCAGGTGGGGTGGACGGCAAACACTGTTCGTCTACCTTCTCATTAGTTATTTCCATGTCCCATTCCAAGGCTTCCATACCTTCCGGCGTGGGACCTTCACCCAACTCGGTCTCCTCTACATCTTTACAAATAACAAAATAACCTATATTTTTCTTCTTGTCAAATGGGACCTTCAGATTCATCACTGTATTATCACCGACATCATCTTTGTCGCCCAGACTATTAATCGACTGTCTTTGATTTTCTAATAAAGTAACAAAAATTTCCAAGTTTCCACGCTCTGCAGCTAAACCTAGAGCTGTCCGACCAGAGAAAACAATTTTATTTGGATTTACACCTAGAAAAATAAAATTTAATTCATTTTTTCAACTTCCTTAAAAGTTACCTTTGGACAGGCAATATTTAATTGACTGTAAGTTGTCTTCTACAATTGAATTATAAAATAATTTCTCATAAAACTCCATTCGAAAATATTATTCACTAAATTTATAAATTTTGTAGGTTAAAATTTGGACAACAAATTCAATGAATGTTTATGGCGTCAGTGGCGGATACAGAAATGGAGGATTGGCAAAACTAGGGTGCGCTTAACCCCGCATTGACAGGGGGTCCATAACCGTAAGGCCTAAAATAGCACTCAAAAAATTTTAATTTTTTAGTAAATGGATTAAATGTTTAAAAGTAGAACAGTTCACATTGTTAGCACCCTGTATGTGCAATTATTTTCGGGATATCTCATTTTTCGCAGGTTCAAACACAGTGGCGTCTTAGGTCATGATTTTTTAGTTCAAATTTGAAAATTGGGTAGGCACTTCTGATACTTCTCAAGAATTATTGAGAGAAATCGGAATGTTTTATTTTAAAATTACATCAAAATTACAATGTAATTACAAATTACAATTACAAAATAGCAATTATAAATTCTAAATGAAATAATAAACATTTTAAAGTTGCCGCTGTCTCCCCCACCTCTTTATATTGGCACCCTGGCGTATAGATAGCGCTAAAATACGACCGTGGTGTAACCGTGGTTTGCATCGTTACGAACGTCCATTTTGTTGTGCGTTCGACGATCTAATTATCGATTCCGTTATTTAGCCAAAGTGTGATATTGGATAGTGTTTTAAACAGCATAAAAATGAGTGTGAACGATCAGTACGCGTTAAATTGGAGTAATCACACTTCTCACATAAGAAAAGCGTTCGATACGCTGTTATCGGAAAACCAATTTGTAGACGTTACGCTTAGTTGTGAAGGAAAGAAGGTAGTGGCCCATAAAATTATATTATCTGCTTGTAGTACATATTTCCACGACCTGTTTCGTGATAATCCTTGTCAGCATCCGATTGTAATACTAAAAGACGTAAAGTTTCAAAACTTAATCGATATTTTAAAGTTTATTTATAATGGTGAAGTTAGTGTATCCTCGGACAATTTCGATTCGTTTCTAAAAACAGCAGAATTATTACAAATTAGTGGCTTAACCGACGATGACAGTAAACAACTCGATGAGGCTACATCTGCAATCGAAAGCAACGAGACGCCAACGCTGGAGACAACGTCAATAAATTTAAAATCAACACCACAGCCTTCTCAAAGTACTTCCACTTCTATAACACATCAAGTCAAATCTCCTCCTGTAACCAAAAAGAGGCCCATGGAAGTAACCCAAAGCGAAGAACCAGCTATTCTAAAGAAAAAGCGAGAAAGTACTCTTGATATCGAAATAAAGGAAGAAATTTCAGAAAGCAATTTTGAAGACGAAGAATTAAACAGTATTATCGACATAAAAGATCCTTTACAACTTGAACAACAACAAGAGGAACCCGATCTGTCCGAATCATTGCCAATCGGTAAGTCTTGAATTTTTCTTGTTTATTTTGATTTGGAATAATTTGATAATGCTCTTTTGCGCTAATAAGACTAGTTTCAAGTTGGTTATTATTAAAATAATAAGTTGCCCCTGGATAATTTTCTCTTGTTTGTTTCTTTGTTAAGGCTTAGCACAAAATTTTGTCACTATTATGGATTATAACATTGCTTTCTGCTCTAGAAACTACAATTTGATGAAATTTAAATGTATGATTATTTGGGTGGGGCCACATAAAATGTTAGTTAGCCTCTTTCACTCGTCACTTCGTGTAGAGTAGAAATCAGAAATTTTTGTAGTTTTATGGCCGTTTGCACCGCATTTCGGTATTATTCGCATTACACCGCATTATTCTATACTTAATTAAAATAATCTAAATGACGATTGTTATACTTGTTATTTTTTATAAGTACTTTATCTAGCCCTGTTGTTAAAATGTTAATTTATCTACTCTTGTGATTAAAGTATCACTTGTTCTATTAATTTTAGTCGAACAATCCATACTTGAAAATCTGCTACGAAAAAGAATATAAAATTACTACATTGAGAAAAAAATAGCTATCATCTATACGGGAGTGACCTGAACTCATTAACCAGGGAAAAGGCCGAGCAACTAAATCAGACTATCTTTGTTTAAAAACTTTTAATTGCCTTACAATGAATAAATTATGTATTTTATTAGATACTAATTCAAACATTTATTTGATTGTGTAACAAATATATAAATTTATCTATTTGAAACCATAATCTGTATCTGTATTTCATATCCACCAAAACATCCACTCTCATATATACATTTTTTTTACAAATAAAATACACTGTTAGGATATTTACAACAAATATATTCTTGACTATTGCTGTGCAAACGGTCATTAGTGTTGTAGCTTACGATTGAACAACTAGACCTAATTCTCTCACTAAATTTTAAAACTAGATTAAATTTTATTTTAAAACGAGCTTTTTGACTTAAAAATAAAATAGATGGTGTTACATTGAACAATATTTTTTATAAAATTTAAAAAATAGTCTATAGACTTGGAACAAAGAGGTAGAGTTGAGAAAAATAATACTACTAGTCCTCGTAGTGGCAAATCGTTAATTAAGTGTGGAATGCATTTCCATGCAATCAAATACATTACAGTGTTTACAAATTTTACATTCACCGAAATACATTTTGCAATGTTTAAAAAAAATAGATAAAAAAAAATACTGACCCAGTTAAGTTCCAGGTAAAAATTCTTTTATTTGTTTATTTTCATTATTTTCTTGAAATTTCTTTTATTTTATTTTTTAACAGCAATTTATTTTGTAACTTCGTTAGAGTAAAATTTACTTTCGAATATTGGCGATTGTAAGTTCCACCGGCCCCTTTTGGGTCATTATTTTCCCACAACATGTAAGTTCCACCGATCGGTCACCTAAGTCGAGGTGGTCAAGGTTATTTTAAGCCTTTTTAAGTTTTCGTTGTGTTGTGGGAGTTGAGTTTCATTCAAGTTTTACAAAAGTTCTTACATAGTTTTGAAAAGTATTCTGATTTTAGAAAATAAACGCTGCTTTAGTGCCTTAAAGGTAGTTGTGTAATCTTGTGTTGACGCTATTCTATCAGTTGATACTTGATAACCGCAGAGAGATATTAAATAGAGCTCTACATTTTCTTATTTATAATATTTTTAGTAGTCGGGGGGGGAGGGGGCTTTAATTTTGAAATTGATAATCGAAGTACAACATTTAAAACTAGAAGAAATCTCACACTAATTATCGATAATATGGAAACACTTTCAGAAATATTGGGCGTTCGTGGTAATGTATTGTTAGTGCACAAAGGATTCAAATTCTATAAACAATCTGTTTTATTAAATGGAACAATTAAGTGGCGCTGTACCAATAAAAATTGTTCAGCAAATCTATACACCATAGGAGAAGGAGAACTGCGTGTTATTTCCAAAGAAAAAAATCAACATTATCACACGGAAAATCAAGAAAAACTTCTACGTCAAGAGGTAAGTGGGGTTGTCAAGAAAAATGCAGTTGAAGATGTTTCGGAAAACACTATATTCTACTAAACAGATTAGCAGATTTCAATTTGTACAAAGTATCTCTAACTGAAGAGGGGAGTTCAGTATAACATTTTTTAATTTCATTTTCTATTAATATGTTACCAGTATATTTTTATTTAAAAAAAATTAATAAAGAAATCAGAGTAGTTTGTTAACAAAAATTATGCTGTTTAAATTTTTCAAAAAAATCATTTCTTGCAACGGGTCTTAATCCAGTAATACTTTAAGTTGCCATCGGTGGAACTTACATGTTTTGCCCGGGTACCTTTTTGTCCATCGGTGGAACTTACATGTTTACCTTCGGCAAATTAGCAAAAAAGGCTTAAAACCTGACCATCGGTGGAGGTTACCAGTGTCCAATTTTATATTATAATTATCATAAAACGAAATGGGACAAGATGCCGAAGTGTCCCCTGAATATACTACAAGTATCAGTGAAATTAATAACATTAAAATGAAGCTAATGAACTATGGGCGAACTTCAAATATTGATTAATTTAGGAAAGATTAGATTTTTTTATTCAAGTTAGTAAATGTTGTCTTTTGACTGTTAGGAAAATAGGATTTCATTAATTATAACCAAATTTAACATAAAAAGCAAAGGTTTAATTATTTGTGGTATTCCAAACCCCCATCTAGGTAGATTTTGTAATTTTCGTGTGGGGACCGCTTCAAGGATGTTTTTAATAAGTGTAGCGGCTCCAAGATCCACTAGTTAAATAGATTCGCATTGTTCAAGTGCAATATACTCCCAATAATGGCTAATGGAAACCTTATGGAAACCAATAAACAACGAAAAGTTGTACGAAAACCCAAATTCGAACAACTAGATACGAATGGTAAATAGTGGCTACCGTGTTATTGAACGACGCACGTGTTTAAAGTTTCATATAAATTTGTAAATTGAAGGAAATTGCAATCGGATGAAATGGAATAAACTTCTGAAGGTAAGTAGAATGAGCAAACAAAAAAAGTGTAAGTAATATTTTGACTGTAAATATATGCTGTAAATCAGTGAAATAACAATTGTTATTAAATATCATTAATTGTTCCGTATTCTATTGTTCCACCGTAAAACTTATTTGTGGTTGCAATGGCATTTGGAATGCCACAGAACTAGACAGGTAAAAGAGCATGGCGGGTAATTCAAACTCCTTGGTCTACAAATATTAATTTTGTACAAGTAAAAAATTAAACTGATACAAATAAATGAATAAAAACCTATATGTAAAAAATTAAATGGAAAAGGAATGATAATTGGTTTTTTACGCAGGATTGACCAGGAGAGAGATTTTCGAATCAATTAAAGGAAACTTGAATTTACCCGCATCAAAATTATTCGTTATAATTGAAGAATTTATTTCCACTAAGATCCAGTCATGTTATACTTTATCTGATTCTTCTAAAAGCACCGTTAAGGTAGGCGTTCACTTATACGCATCGTCGTCACCGTCCGCATCGTACGAATCTTCGTATATGCATGAGCCCGTGTAGAACGATACGATGTAATGAACGCTGGCTCATTTAAAATAATGCAAAGCAACTGAAAATTCGATGACGGCGTTGCTGGCGGTGAGGTCGATGCGGACAAGTGAACGCTTACCTTTAGAGTATTGTTGTCCAAGATTAGAAAAAGATGGGAAAGCAGCAATAGAACTAGATCACGATTTTTACAAAAAAGTGGAAATTGGTTGAATGTTTTCGTCGAATTTGAAACAGAATGTGCTATCGAATTACCAGAAGTAAAAGCAGAAATAACACTTCAACCTTTGCTTGATCATATGTAAATATGATTTTGACTTTGTCTGACTTTACATAATATTATCTGATGTAACGTCAGACGGATGCTATTAAAAATTACGATATTTCCAGTACAGATTTGTCAACATCAGAAGACACCGATGCATCTGTTTTATTTATTTATTTATTATTTTTTTGTAAAAATAATTATACTTATTCATTAATGTACTACAATAAAAAATATGTTTAATTTAACTTTGTAATTATTGACTTATATTATTATTATGTCCACCATATTGGATTCGCCATCGTGAAAATAATTATTCTGTTAGCAGATTCGTAATCAACGACCCCGAAAACTCCCGGATACCAATTTTCCAATTAATACTTCAATTTTCGACTTTCGGCCAGCTTTTTGAAATTTGGCCGCACTGTGGGATAGGGTTAAGTAAATTCTACAATTATCACACAAGTACGATAATAATACATTATCGACTTCCTTGTGGCATTGAAGACTTTAATTTTTCTACAAATGTTCAGAACTTAATCACTATCGATGATTTATATTTGAATTGAGTTAGTCACTGGTTATATCTCCGAGAGAGCTATGAATTTTACCGAGTATTTTTGAATCTACGGCCTCGCGATTTTAACAAGTAATTATTAAATATGAATTTTTCCTAAGCATGACTTTGTAAGGAATAAAGTGACGCATAGATTATTTCCCAAATTAACATCATTGGATTCAAATCTTATTTACATTTTGGCAAAACTGAGCTTTGGTTTATTGGGGGTTATTGCTTATTCACAATGGACGTAAGAAGTACATAACTTGTAATGCATAATTTTTACGCAAATCTTTAAGCTGTTCACAATGGGTCCTGTTTTTTTTCATAAGACTTGAATAAGCTGTCCAGCCGCTAGCTGCCTTAATATTAACCTGAAATTTGTTACCCCTATGTGCTTTGGGTTAGAAATAAATATAAATCAATGAGAGATGCGGTAAACTGACGTTTTACTAGCAAAAAATTCGTTCTACCGAGTTTACCAGTTATAAGACTTGCGATATTTTATGCTGAACAACAATTCAATTTCTGCATAAAATGAGAAAGTTAAATAAGAAACTGTTTCTTAACCTAGATCAGGGATTCTCAACCTTTTTGTGGATGCAGAACACTTTAAGGCGTCCAGGTGTTCCGCAGACCGGCGGTTGAGAACCACTGAAATAGATATTTAGAAGAAGATATATTTACTATTATCCTAAGTATTTCTTTGCATATAATGCAAGACGTTGCAAACATGAATGTTTTCGAATTACATTCAATTATTATCGAGGTGCAACTGCACAAAGTAAATTAGAATTTCTTCAATAAATACTAGGCTACAATCGAGTGTTTTTAAAGAAAATGCGAGTCTTTGAATTCTCACTTAAATGTTAACGAATAATTTCTATTTTTCGATATGACGATTTATGTATACCTCTTATATCTATTGTGAAATATGATTAGCCGCTAGTTTTTGAAGGATATTATCAACAGATAATTTTAACAATTAGTTTAAAACAATGAATCCATAATTAAAGTAGCAATATATTGTTCAATAATACCGTGACAACCAGCTTTATTTTTTAAAAATTATTCTGAAAATAAATATTCGTGAAATACTTCAAAATATGAGGGACTTAGATTTAAGTATTCCTTCAGATAATGAAGAATGCTCTACAAGTGTTATTTCATCCCTTGTGCCTGAAAGATCACGACTGAAATACGAATTGACGTATGACCGCTTCGAGAAATGGTGCGAAGAACAGGAAATTAAATTGGCGAATGTTACGACTGAGAATGTTTTGATGACATATTTCGAGCACTTAGCGAAAGTACAGAAACCTTCATCTCTTTGGTCTAATTATTCCATGTTGCGGTGTGTCATATCCGTGAAGAAAACCGTCGATATCAGCAAATACAAACATCTGATTGCCTTCTTAAAAAGGAAATCGCAAGGATATCGAGCTAAAAAATCAAAAATTTTAACGAAGCAAGATGTTGGGAAATTTTTGAAGGAGGCCGACGATTATAGATTTTTACTTATGAAGGTAAGATTATTTAAAGGCTCACACAGGCACCACTTATCCATTGTTTTACTTGTACAGTTGCAAACCAAGACAAACACTTGGAAAAACAATAGTATGAAAATGGTTTCAATAAAAAAAAGTTCAAGTATGATTTTACTACTGCTTACGTTTATTAGTGGAAACATTATTTTTGGATCGGTCAAAATAATTTATTGGCAGTTTGTTTTTTTACACAGTATTTGCTTGCTTGCACGACAAAATCAACTTGATTCTGTACATGCCAAACCAATGATCTTCCCACACACTGCTTGTTGCATTATAACTGTACGAGTAAAACGGTAGATAATACGTACCTATATATAATATTCTATATAATATAGGTAGTTGCCGTAAATTACCGGATTGATTTTTAGGTCACATTGATTATTGGACTTCGTGGAGCATGCAGAAGAGACGAGCTGACAAATTTAATGATAGAAAATGTACACGATGAAGGACAAGTTTTCCGATTTGTAATACCAAACACAAAAAGAAATCCAAGAGAATTTTTTGTAACGGCTGGTGATATTCATGGGTTAAACATGGTCGAAATTATTCGAAAATATATTGCACTTCGTCCTAAACATACCAGTCATAGCCGTTTCTTTGTCGGATACAGAAATAAGAAATGTACTACACAACCAGTTGGTATCAATACATTTGGTAGTATGGCAAAGGTTATTGCTTCATTTTTGAAACTGCCAACTCCTGAAAACTATACAGGACATTGCTTTAGAAGGTCTTCTACGTCGTTGCTTCTAAATTCAGGAGCTAGTTTTGCAACATCAACTTAAGTTGCAACTGAGTTTTGTTGGTTTAGTGCCCATGGATTTACAGCACTCGAAGTTTTCCATTCTTGAAAAAAATTGTCACTTGATTAAATTCTATAAATATTGCACACAGAATAGTTGCAGGTCAACAGTTTAAATAAAAATACCGAGACCAGATCTGATTCTGTTTACACTGATTTAAACAACAGGAACTTAATAAATCAGAATGTTTTTCTGTTCTAACGCGTACGTAAAAAGTTAATTGTCCAATTGTTTTACTTCTAAATTTCTCTTCATTATCAAAGATTTTGCTTTAGACTAGACTTTGTTTTGTATCGGGCAACGTCGAAGAAATCGACGCTCAAGTGTTGGGGTTTAGTAATATTAATTAAAATTCGAAATGTTGTATTTATAAAAATGTAATCACTGTTTAGTAAGGTTTTATGTTGAAGAGTTTAAATAAAGTTTGCTTCACTATTAATTGCCTTATTGTCTTGTTTATTTGTGTAAAAGAAAAGTAATGGGGTGGCATGCTTGGTTTATTGGGAGATATATCTCATTTATATCAGGATCTTCAAAATTAACGGAAGAGTTATTTTAAAACGCAAGTAATTCAAGTAGTCACGATATCAGGGTGTCTTGCCGAATTTATGCAGCAAATCTAGCTCATGGCGAAAAGTTCGAGCTTATGTACTATTCATACAAGAAGCAAAGATGATAGAATTCAAGACTGTGAAAGTTTAAACTTTTTACATTTTTAGAAAAATTAATAATTTATTGAAAAACTTACTGTTGTATTACATAAAAACTAAGCAAATTTTGAAAATTTTCTAGTAAGTTGTTACCTCACATGGTGGCGTATGGAGAGAACTACTTTAGATTTCTTATTTCATTTTATTTTAACTAATTAACATATTCTGATTGATTAATGGTCACAAGAACATCTAACATTAACATTTCACGGGTAAAAACGTAAATAAGAACGAAACAGATCATTCAATATGGCTTTTTTAATTCTCACGTTTTAGTAAACAGCTGTATTTAGTCTATATTCTATAAGCGAGAAAATTACGCTCGACACTTGGTTAAAAACTAATAGCAATTAAAAAATTAATAGTGGTTTTTTATACAAGACGATAAAACTTGATTTTAAATTGAAAAGTGTTAATTCATGAGCGACGACGTCGATAGTGAATTAAGTAGTTTTCCCTGATCGATAATTACACTTCATCGTCATGAATAAAATTCAATCTTTTATGGCAGATGTAGAAAAAAACGATACACGGAAACCAATTTATTTTTAAAATTTAAATTACTATCTAACAATATTTATTCCGTATAAATTCCGATTTAGATAAATGCTGAATAAGTTTCCAATTTTCGCAATTTAACAGAATTTCATGTATTGCTGTTAATTTGATGAATCTTTTGCTTCTATTGTGAACAAGCAACTAAAATCGTTTATATAAAACTTCACGAAATTACATTAGCTGCTAGTGTTGAGGGAAATTGTCATCAAATCATATTAACAATTAGTTTAAAATAATGAATCCATGAGCAAAGTAGCAATAGGGTGCCCCCGGATTCACTTTTCATAATTTCAGTGGTGATAGGGGATACTTTTCTAAGAAAAATGTTTAACAAAATTTTTTTCTAAAATCAAACCCTTGAGGGTTAGACCACTTTAGAGCATTTTTTTAAATTTCCACCTTCACATGGTTTGGAAAATGTTGCTTTTTCAGGAAAAATGGTTAAGTGCTTTTTAAAGAGCGTGAAATAATCTACAAACTAGACTTCAACCTTTTATTGCCTAAAATCAACGGTTTTTGAGTTATGAATCAAAGTAAGTAAAAAAATGTTGGAAATTTCAAACTTTCTTTCCTTGTTTTTTTTTCAAATCCTATATATCTTTTAAACGAAACATTTTACAAAAAATCTTACGCCCAATTATGGATAGGACATTTAACGGACTACAACTTTAAAAATTGTAAAGTAAAAATTTTTGAAGAACTAATCCATTTTCCAAAAAATCAGAAAATAATAAAAAAATGCAGCAAAAAAATAATTTTTCAATAAAAATTAAAATTTTATGAATTTATTTTTTTGTTTTGTAGCTGATTTTTTTAGTTATTTTCTGATTTTCTGTGAAATAGATTAGTTTTTCAAATGCTTTTACTTGACAAAAGTTGTAGTCCGTTAAATTTACGTCAAATTTTTTGTAAAATGTTTCGTTTAAAAGATACAGCGATTTGAAAAAACCAAGAAAAATAAAGTTCGACATTTTCAACATTTTTTTAGTTACTTTAATTCATAACTCGAAAGCCGTTGAATTCAGACTATAAAAGGTTAAAATCAAGTTTATAGATTATTTCGCGCTCTTTAAAACGCACTTGACCATTTTTACTGAAAAATTAATATTTTCCGAGCTATGACCTTGTGAAGGTGGAAATTTAATAAAATGCTTTAAAGAGACCTGACTCTCCAGGGTTTACATCTTGAAAAAAAATTTTGTTAAATATTTTTCTTAGAATAGTGTCCTCTATCACCACTGAAATTATGTAAAGTGTATCCGGGGACACCCTGTATATACCGATTTTTCAATACCGCGGAAACCAGCTTTATTTTGTTAAAATTATTCTGAAAATAAATATCATTCGTCAAATTACTTCAAAATATGAGGAACTTAGATTTAAGTATTCCTTCAGATACTGAAGAATGCTCTACAAGTGTTAGTTCATCCCTCGTGCCTGAAAGATCACGACTGAAATACGAGTTGACTTATGAGCGTTTTGAGAAATGGTGCGAAGAACAAGAAATTAAATTGGCGAATGTTACTACTGAGAGTGCTTTAATGACATATTTTGAACACTTATCGAAAATACAGAAACCATCCTCTCTTTGGTCGAATTATTCTATGTTGAGGTGTATCATATCTGTGAAGAAAACCGTGGATATTAGCAAATACGTAAATCTGCTTGCCTTCTTAAAAACGAAATCGCAAGGATATCAAGCTAAGAAATCCAAAATTTTAACGAAACAAGATGTTACTAAATTCTTGAAAGAAGCCGATGATTATAGGTTCTTACTGATGAAGGTAAGATTATCATTTAAAGGCTCACGTAGACACTACGTCTTATCCATTGTTTTACTTGTACTTGGAGAAAGATACATTTTCTTCAAGAGAATGATAAAAGTATTGACCATGTGACCAGGCGATAACGGGACAATTCATAATCAGAAAAGCAATTTGATCCAGTTCTCTCACACTCCCACTTGCATGACATCTGTACGAGTAAAACGACGGATATTACGTACATATCTGTTGTCTGTATCAGTTTTAAGCAATCAAAATTCTATATAATAGTAGCCGTAAGTTACCGGATTCATTTTTAGGTCACGTTGATCATTGTTCTTCGTGGAGCATGTAGAGGAGATGAGTTGACAAATCTAACGATAGAAAATGTACACGATGAAGGACAAGTTTTCCGATTTGTAATACCAAACACAAAAAGAAACGCACGAGAATTTTTTGTAACGGCTGGGGATATTCATGGTTTAAATATGGTCGAAATTATTCGAAAATATATTGCACTTCGCCCGACACATACCTTTCATAGCCGTTTCTTTGTTGGGTACAGAAATAAGAAATGTACTACACAACCAGTTGGTATCAAAACTTTTGGTAGTATGGCAAAGGTTATTGCTTCATATTTGAAACTGCCAAATCCCGAAAACTATACAGGACATTGCTTTAGGAAGTCTTCTACGTCTTTACTTCTAAATTCAGGAGCGAGTTTTGCAACATCCACTTAAGTCAATCCTAATAATTACTGTTTGAATTCTATTTATTATCAAGGATTTTTCTTTGGCTACATTGGGGGGGGGGGATCTAGTAATATGGTTTAGAATTCGAAATATATTTCTGGTTAATGTAATCAATTAGGAAGGTTTTATGTTGAAGAGTTTAAATAAAATTTACTCCAGTATTCATTGCCTTATTATCCTGTTTATTTGGGTAAAACAAATCAGTGAAAATTGGCGAACACGACTGTATATTTTAGCAATTGCGGTGCAAACGGCCATTAGTTAAAATTACAATTTAATAGAAGAATTAAGTTAAAGTTATTAGTTTTCATACAGTTATGAGTTAAGTTCAACAGTTAACTGTGACCAATCAGAACGGCCATGTACAAAGGTTAACTTTTGAATTTACTCTAACTCACTTTCTGTACTACTTCGAAGCACGTCGACACCGAATACTTATATATTTTGTTTTCACTTTGATGAATCGTGTACACTTTTTCATTTACTGTGAAGAAGCAAACTGCAATCCTTGATTTGAAATTATATTAACAATTAGTTTAAAGCAATGCATCCATAATCAAAGTAGCAATATACTCAGATACCAATTCATTCAATTACCAGCTTTGTTTTGTTAAAGTTAATCTGAAAATAGATATTCGTGAAAATACTTCAAAATGTGAAAGACTTAGATTTAAGTATTTCTTCAGATACTGAAGAATGCTCTACAAGTGTACCTGAAAAATCACGCCTAAGATACGAATTGACGTATGAGCGCTTCGTGAAATGGTGCGAAGACCAAGAAATGAAAGTGGCAAATGGTTTGACTGAGGATGTTTTGATGACATATTTTGAACAGTTAGCGAAAATACAGAAACCTCCCACTCTTTGGGCTAATTATTCTATGTTGCGGTCTGTCATATTGGTGAAGAACACAGTGGATATTAGCAATTACAAACTTTTGCTTACCTTTTTAAAAAGGAAATCGCGAGGATATCAAGCTAAAAAATCAAAAATTTTAACAAAACAAGACGTTAGTAAATTTTTGAAGGAAGCCGACGATTATACGTTTTTACTGACGAAGGTAATATTATTCAAAGGCTCACACAGGCACTGCGTTCTATCCATCGTTTTATTTGTACTGCTCTAAAGCAAGGCAGAAGCCTTGGGAAAAGATAAGTATGACAACATCTTCAACAGAATCGGGTTGATTTTATGTAAAATCAACCTGATTCTGTTTTTGTCGAAGAAATGGCCTACCCACTTCATCTTGCATTTCAACTGTACCAGTAAAACGATAGATAAGACCGATCTATTGTGTGTGCCCGTCATACAGCATTCAAAATTTTATATAGTTGCCGTAAATTACCGGATTGCTTTTTAGGTCACATTGATTATTGGACTTCGTGGAGCATGTAAAAGAGACGATCTGACAAATCTAAAGATTGAAAACGTACATGATGAAGGACAAGTTTTCCGATTTGTAATACCAAACACAAATAAAAATCCACGGGAATTTTTTGTAACAGCTGGGGATATTCAGGGTTTAAACATGGTCGATATTATTCGAAAATATATTGCACTTCGGCCTAAAAAAACCTATCACAACCGTTTCTTTGTCGGGTACAGAAATAAGAAATGCACTACACAACCAGTTGGTGTCAATACGTTTGGTAGTATGGCAAAGGTCATTGCTTCATTTTTGAACCTACCAAATCCCGAAAACTATACAGGTCATTGCTTTAGGAGGTCTTCTACGTCGTTGCTTCTAAATTCAGGAGCGAGTTTTGCAACGACAACTTGAACTAGTGTTTTTAGTGTCCATGGATTTGGATCTAATTCTGTTTACACTGATTTAAACAAACAAAGACTTAGGAAGATTTTCTATCCTAAAAATTAATTATGCAATTAAGATTTTGTTTACTCAAAAAACAAAGATTTTTCTTTTGACTAGCTGTTTACTTTGACTATATTATACTAATTAATTCTTTAAATATTTTGTGTCAGGTGACTTTGTCACAATCGACGTTAAAACGTTGGGGTCTGGTAATATGAATTAAAATTCATAATATTATATTTCTAAATAATGTAACCAATATTTATTTTAGTACTAAGGTTTTATGTTAAAAGAGTTTAAATAAAGTTTACTTCATTAATTATTATTAATTGCCTCATTGTCCTGTTCATTTGAGTTAAAAGAAAACCAGTGCGTTAGCATGCTTTTTAAGTGATATAATAAAACAGGATCTTCAAAGTTGACGGAAGAATAAAGAAGTTCTGAAAGCAAGATATCTTGTTGTAAACGGAGCAAACGGTATTTTAAAATGCAGTTAATTCAAGTGGTCGTGAATTTATATAACAGATCAAGCAAATGACGAGAAGTCGAACTTCGAGAACTGAATTGATTTGATTCGTTAAGAGGGGAAAATCACAGGGGAAATGTGTACACGAGGCAGGAGATGATTTACGGAAATGTTTAGAAAATTCATGTGTTGTAATATTATTCCAATATATGAGGAAAGTTCTAAAATGTGAGATTTCCCCTGAATTTGTTAGATTTCTGGGGCGGATGTTCAGGGCAAGGCGATGTGGTATAAACTCTTTATCTTCTGAAATCATTTCGTGATTAACTTCTTTATTACTGACTTATTAGAAATATTACCATTGTCATACGTTTTAGCAGGACTTCTACATTCGTTATAACTAGACACTACTAGATTACAAAAATTAATGATAGCTTAACAAAAACACTTTAAAAATATTGGGAAATTGGGAAAATTATACCTTTTCGTTAGACTGAAATCTAGATTGATATCAAACATAACAGCTATAGGTACTGGAGAACAAACAAAACCCAGCTATGCACTTACAAATTTGAAACCAAATTCTAAACACAAAATTTTAGCAAAAGAAACGTTACACAGCTATTCTTGTTTTCCTTTCAAGTTCAATTTTGTAGAAAAAGTGAAAAATAAAATAAAATAAACTTAATCATTGAAATCACTGAGTCGCTCTAGCTTGATGAACAGGGTGTTTCCTAAATCATAACTTTCAAAATCACAGCTTTTTTATTTCCATTAATAAAATAGACTTGCTTATTGGATCCATCAATTTCTTCACGCGATAAAAACTTAATTATATTTATTGTGCGCGTACATTGCAATAGTCGATAACGAGGAAGAATACATTTGGGATCAACCCCAAAGAAAGAATAAATCACATTTTGTTTCATATGGAAAGAAAGCAGCATTCGACAAACAAAATTAGTTGCAAAAAGTGTGAAAATCCCATACCAAAAGACCAAAACTGTTAACAAGGACGATCTTTATCGTGTGGAAAAAAGAAAAATATGGAAACTTTGCACGCCATAAAAGAAGTTACCTGTGAAAAGTGCGTAGCAATTGGAATTGAATCAACATGATTTCGAATAAAACTCTGTTTTTGTTTTCATTACTTCTAATATCCTAGTTTAACGTTTTCGTATAAAGACAATAAATTGGGCTTTTGGTCGCGTAAATTTATGTTCGGGTGTTAAATTCACACTGCCTAAGTAGAACTGGCACTATTTAAATTGTGATTGGTGTTACTCGATTAGGTAAGCAAAAGTTTACTTAGTTTTATTTTAATTTTGGTGATTGTGATTTTGGTTTTGAACTTTTTTGCATGCCGAACTTCTTTCATATTTTTGCTCATGTGTATTTGACAACATTTGAGTTCAGCGTCTCTTTTTACACCCCAAACACCATTGGCTGGGCTAACTCAAATAGCTTTTAACATTTTTTTAATTAAACTCGGTTCAAAATGGAGAAATTTTTGAAATGGGGAAAGTTAGGGGTTAGAGGGATTAGTTAATTTGGTACTGAAAGGTATACCAAAAAGAGTGCCTGATTTAAATTAACTATAAACACATCTGCTATTGTTGCAATTGAAGTCATGGAACGCTACACGAACAAATATCAGGAAAGTTATAAAGCTACAGTGAACGGCACACTACAATGGAGCTTTTTGTGGTGGTCAATTGGAAAATAGGAAGTGTATCAGCACAGTCGTAGGTTGTGATACGTATTCCACAATCAATATCGGCACTCTTATTGGGAAACTCACTTCTTATATGATTAAAAACTAATTTTTTGCAATGAAGCTTACTTTTTACTTAAAAGCAACCTTTTCTTAATTCTCATCTTATTAGAATAACACAACTAACGTAATTAATTTTATTATAAATTTATAAAGTGTTTTGTATAAAAAGTAAGTAACTATGTAAATAATCTTGCATGAGAACTACTAGGTTCACGAATATTCTCTTCTTTTTTTCAAGACATACTAAATGTGAATCTGGCGATTGGCGGTGGAGGAACAAATGAAAATCTGACCACCAAAATGATATTAAATCTCTCAAATCAGGTCAAGTCTTTACGAGACCAATTGGATAAGTTTGCCAAGTCAATTATAAATAAAAGTAACGTTTTGGATTTTGATGAGGAAATAAACGAAGAGTTATTTCCAATAAAATCCATCGAAGCTCTCAACAACTTCGAGAAAAGTATCGGAACAGATATCATTTGGAAAACTAAATTGGTAGGAAATCTAATGATTTAGTAGTAGCATTGTAAGACTAATAGATTTTTTGTAACAGCTTAAAAGGTTGACACGTCTCGGAGGTAGAAATTCTACTAAAATGGCTAGAAACATAACCCGTTTTCTTTTTGATGATCATCTAATGCAGCAGTTTTCTTGGCTTGGAAAGTCCAGCAAACAAGCATTCTGCGTCTATAAGGAAATTTGCAAATTGATTGTGAGCTCGGTTTCGCAGTCCCACAAGTCATACAATGATTTTGAAAATTCCAACTTTTTTAAAGAATACTTAAAACATGCCAAAAGCCGGATTACGAAAAAGTAAGAGCTTTCTTATCAAAAATGATTTTTGGGAAAGGGAAAATATATGGGGAGACGCACGAAATAGTTGCGTAATGGTTTACCTGATATGATTTTTATTTTTGCAGAGATGTTGCTGTAAATGCTGAAAATAAAAGTAAATCAAATATTGGTACTCCAAGAAAATTGAGTGCTGTAATCACTACGTCATCGCATCATCTGACTTCGATGGCTTCGACCAGTGGTGAAACATAATGTGACTTATTTAATATCCATGTATTGTATTTATATCATTTTATTATCTACTCCACACTGCTGTAAAAAAAGTCTTTCAATAAATTTTTTTCACTGCAAATATTCTTCTTATGTCGAGTTGTGTCCAAATGTAAAGAAACTAAGCACGAGAAGTAAACTGGTCTAAAAGGCTAATTCAAAAGAAGTGTTAATATGTTGTGGTTCCCCTATAGTATAGTATTATAATTACTACGGGCTATTTCACTTCATCATATTATTTAATTTTTTCTTTTGGCAGACGTTACGGGGTCTAACAAAATGTGTTACCGTTCGATTATGTTTGATGCATTTAAAAAAGGCGTATCTGCAGCAGCTTGTGCAAGGACCATTTGTAATCAGTTCGGCGCAAATACAACTACGGTGCGTACGTGCCAACGTATGTTTAAGAAATTTCGGTCTGGAGATATTGACTTGCAGTTCATCTAATGTGTTGAGTGCTAATATTGACAATTTACTTATTTTTATTTTGTATTGTCACTTAAGTAAACTTTGTTGTAAATATCATTAGCATCATAGAAATTTTATTTTTACAAAAAGCATTTAGATAATTATATTTTTTTGGAATTGTCATTGGGACAAGCGGGCTACACCAATTAATAAATGCATGGATGGGCTAGGGCTAGAGTATACTTACAGTTTCTAAGTTATAATATCAGAGATTTTTATCCTTACAATGTTGATTCATAGAACATAAAAATTTGAAAAAGAAAAGAAAAACAAGCAAATGTAGTAAATAAACAAGAGTTAAAATTTATAGTTGTTCTTTCTAAAATGTGGAGAACGTAGCTTACCTTTAGCAAAGTTACTTTACCTGTCCAGATAGTGTTTCAGAGCATACTTTGTCTCTTCGTTGTGAAATTTGTCACAAATTCTCTCCAGCTCGGAGACTGCAATTGCTTATTATCCACTTTGTAACTTCTAAGTGGACGATCGAGGGGTCTTTTGTGGGAAGATTCACGGGTTCAACTCCCGTGATGTATCACCTATGGCGACATACTTTTCTTACCAATCTACCTGCTGGTCTTAGGTAACATTATAAATGGTTCAAGTATGTCATTGAATTTGAGGTCGTTAGTTATGGTACTTTTTCTACTCTTATTATTACCTAAACACGTTGTAAGGCAAACTTCAATCTTTGTTTTTCTTTGTAGTTGGTATGGATTCTAGAAAAACAACGAAGAGGTCTTGCGTTAGAAAATGGCCATCGTTACCTAAAGAAGTGCTTGAAGAGGCTGTGCAAACTGTGCTAGATAAGAAAATGTCGATTAGACGAGCAGCACATCAGTTTAATATGGCAAAGTCTGTGTTAGCTCGATTTGTTGTAAGAGCCAAATCTGAACCAAATAATTCGTTAATTTATGAACCTAAGAATAGGAATAGAATTTTTATGAGTAAAGAGGAAGACAACTTAATTGCGTGTCTAAATTTAATATCTAAAACTACACAAGTACTCACATATCCAAAAATACGAGAGTTTGCCTTCCATTATGCAATTAAATTAGGTAAAGAGGGATTACCAAAGAATTGGACGGATCAGAAGAAAGCAGGAATGGATTGGACGAAAGTGTTCATGAACCGTCACCAAATTGTATTGGTGCATCAGCAGAAAGATATTTGTATTTATAAACCAGGCGATTTTGTTGTTGTTAAAACAGAAAGTGCGGGGTATTCTGTAGGGGAGGTAATTCAAATTATCACAAAGAAAAAAATTACCGTTAAGTTATTGGAGAAATTAGCTGACAGTTACCGCTTTGTTTATCCGGAATATGAAGAATTGGTCGATATTGAGACTTTGGATATTTTTTTAAAGTTAATCAAACCCGAAATTGACGAAACCAATGCAGAGAAATTAATTTTGTTATTTAATTTTGATTTATCTCATTTTTTATAAAAGAAATGTGATTATGGTACCCTCGAGAAGTACCTTCCAAAGAAATTGTTTTTTAGTTCTATGATATTATATTGTATAGTAATTATGAGTTGTCAAAACAATTTCAATATTACCCATGCTTTTATTTTGCTTGTAGGAATTCTGAAATTTGAGAATGGAATATAAGAATATATTCTGTGTTACATGTTCATTTATTATCCTTTCCTCCAATGTTCTTCCTTAGGCGAAGGAATCCCCGACAGAAAAATGCAGCTATTAAACAAGGAAGGGCAAAGACTCTGCCAAAGGTTAAAAAGAAAGTTTAGCAGAATTTAATAAATAATGTGAGCCCTTCCCAAAGAGAATTCGAATTAGAACTGTAGCTATTTGTACACTTAACCAGGTTTTTTGTTAAATTTCCGAAAAAGTTGTTTTTGATGGCAGATATTGTGGCTGAAAGCTTATTTACTTTACTAGTGGATCCAAAATTAAAACTTTTTGAAGCTTCCTTGAAAGGCTCATCGGAAGAACCTAATCCTCTTGGCCTAAGCTTAAATAGAATTTCCACGAGTTATCTAACTTGAAACAGTCTTATATTATCTTTCATCTTTTTTCTTGTTGCCATCTGAAGATGATTTGAATTTTATTAATCCGCTTCTGTTTTGTTACAGCACAACAGTCATATCCCGAAGTGAAAGATTTACTAATAAATGGTAAGTACCTAATGTTTTCTCATAGCCTAATTAGGGTCTAATTTTGGATTTCTTGAACCGAAAAGAGGTTAAGTTTGGTCCCACTTAATAGTCTCGTGGGAATTCAAATCTCAAAGTTAGGCCCTAATTATCGTATTTATTTGGCGTTCTTATGTTATACTTACATTTTTTATTTAAATTCTTCATGATTTGGTTTGTCCCAGCATGGGTATTTATTGCGTATTCTAGTGTCTCCTATAAACTTTTCTTCAGTCAAATTAAATTGCTTCTTTTGAAATTTTATTTGATTTAGTGTTAAAGTGGTTTAGAAAGGTTACAAAATTTTATCCAATGCTCTTCTAAATAGAATAAACAATAATGGTGGATGACATTTTTTTGAGAGTTCTTAGCTTTGTATGGATTAAATTATGTTAGCCTTTTGGTTCATTAAATTAGATTTTCTTTGACCGTTTTGGAAGGGCTGATATGAATGTCTTCTACGGTTGTCAAGTAACTGCAATATCCTATGTATTTCTTAGGCTTGTCGAATTTTGCACCGATAAAACTGTATATTAAAAAGTTGATTTTATTAATTTTGTGTTTCATGGGCGATGGTACATATTGATTTTTAGACATAGACTGTAAAAATGTTTCCAAAAATTGATTCTTTGCAATATGCAGTTTTTTTCTGTATATGATCAAGGACTCTTCAGATCAGTAATATTACTTTATTCTTCTCATTTTTAAATTATAACATAATAAGGTTCTGAATTAAAATTTTTTGAGGGAGGTTTAAAATTGTGTCCGTTTAGGAAGCCTGCGTTCTTACCGCATGACTATTTGCTTAGGTTTTATTATTACTTTTATGAATTTTACTATATTTAAATTTGATACGTAGCGAACTAAAGAGATATTGAAAGGATAACAAAAAAGTGAGTGCGTACCCAGCTAGCATTAAAAAAATAATAAAATTTAAAATTAAATATAAAAATAATATATTGCGAAATTAAATTTACAAATTTCTGATGTTTTTTTTATACTGATACTGCCTAAAGATTTTATCTAGGACATTAATTTAGTTATTTTTATTTAATATTTAGATTTCGAGAAAATCTACATTAAAAATTTTCCAAGAGCTAATTTTCAAATTAATTTTGTACTAAATTAATGTCCTAGATCTAATCCTGAAGTGGTATAAGCTTAAAAGAAAACAAAATTTCGTACATATCGAACCACTCTCCTTGTTAAACCTGCGTTAAAACAGAAAGAAAAAATATTGTCAATAGTTGTGGTCTTGGCGGAGCTGTAGCCTGCATAGTGTAGCCTGAAGGTTTGGCTGAGAGAAAAACTATTTTGTTTTTTCATTTCTCGTTTGATAAAAGTGAAATTGTCTTTAAACTTACTAAAACAAACATAAACAGTTAGAAAGCGACATGTCAAGGTAGTCTTGCTGTAAAGAAGTAGGCTTCCTGACTGATTTTTAAAAATGAATTAATGAAAATTCTTAATTGTTTTAGTAAACTTGAAGACTGAAATTACTTTTATAAAGCACGAAATGAAGAGAATTAAAGCACATCTCATCAAGCACACAAAAATGTTTGAAAATAATTTTGGAAAAGCCTTTACTTATCTGGAAAATATTACATCAATGATGAAATGCAAATCTGGAAACACAACAGGATATAACATCCAAAGATCCCCTGAAGAAACTAATGTTGTTCCTAAAGGTGTCGAACTTTTACTTGCTAAACATAGTTTTCCTTTATCCACTCCCGATGCTGTGTCTGAGTTTGATGAAGATATCTGCAATAATAATAATTTCAAAGATGCAGTGGTCAGTGAGAAAATACATTTAAAAAATTTAATTCAACTTCAACTTGTAGGTTAAACAATTGCTTTCAATGTGGAGTATTAACAGCGTCGACTCTGTTAATAAACTAGGATATCGTTTAGTCGATGCAATTTTTACTTCTGAAGTGCTGACGAAGTATTCGTGGACGGGAGTTTCGAGGTCCAAAATTCATGGACAAAAAGTAATGTTTAATGTGTTCAAAGGAATTTTGGCTCTATTTTTCGAAATCCTATATAAATTTGACAATCGCTACACAATTCTAAAACTTGAAGTCTTTTTTAAGGATCAAGTGCTCAAACAAGCTTTAAAAAGACATATACGGAAATGGTAAATTTAATTTTGCAAAGTTTGTATTTGTAGTAATATCATTCTTTTTTGGCAATAGCTCTAAAACCAGTAAGGGAATAACCGATCATGACGATTTTGAAATTTTGAAACTGGAAAATGTTATAGATGAGAGTGATGGGGATAACCCCAATGAATTAGTATCAGAACTTACAGGAATTTAATTAATTGTTAATTATTGTGCGTTACAACCTGTAGAATATTTTGTTTATTATATTATATAGTCAAGTCTTTGTATTTTACCTTTTCAGAATTTAGTTATTTTAACGAGGAGATAACTGAGCTAGCTGGGTATTTGTACTACACTTGGTGCGGTCTATCTGATAACAAAATTAAATATTTTATTTATATAAGTAACAGTTTTGGTACTGCAATGAAGGTTCGCGTATTTGGCAAACTTAATTTTTCTTATACTTTTGGCTTGGCTTCGGCAAGTGAAAACCGATGTCCCCAACAACGATATTGGGTAGTTTTTCGCCTTGTGGCCAAAATGGGATTTTTGGGAAAAAAGAGGAAATCTAACTTGGGACAGCTTCGTTAAAGAGGCTAGAACATCCGTTGGCTGCGTGATGAAACAATATGCACAGTGAGGAATCAAACCTCTTGGGCGAGCGTCTCTTTCTTATTCTTCTCCAGCTTCTGTTCTAATTAATTTATTCGTCTTGAATAAATCCAATTCGGATTGGAATTTTTATAGGATTTTGTCAAGATCAATTTCGGTACTATTGAATCCGCAAAAGGCAAATCAAAGTTTTAGTTCCAAATTTTACTCAGGGGGTCACTAGAGTTTTCTGTTGTTTCTTGGGATGCAAAATTTCTGTTCAACTGTTGGTTTCCTGAGGTGATCATAAATACTATATAGGGTGTGTAGGAATTTCTATCCAAATCCTGAAAAATGAAAAAAGTATTAAATCGGGTGTTTTTCTACGGTGAACTCGGATTTTATCTTTGTGAAAAGTGATTTTTATCGAATTATTTGGACCACCAACACTTTTTGAAGGTAAGTTTGATAGTATTTTTACTGAAGGCTGGTTTATCAAAATATTATTATAGTATCACTTTGTCAGTTGGTTAGGGATAACTTCAAAACCCATCTGCACACGATAGACAATCTGTGATGATCAGTGACGTTTTCAATCTCGATTTAACAATATGTGACGTACATGAATTCAATAAAGTCTCTCAGTAAAACTATGTTTTTTATAAAATATTCTCTTGCCTCAAATATTCCATCCTCATTTTTAATTTTCTGGTCTTGAATCATCTAGCAATTTAAAAAATAATACGCGCTGTTTTTCTACACAGAACACGCCGCACGTGAGGAAATGCTGAAAGAGCTAGGGCCAATAATTGAACACGGGGTTGTTGCACAAACGAGTGAACTCTCATCTTCGCAAGAAAACCAAGCTGGTGAATCGTCTAAAAATTTTAATGTGTTTCCTCCCTCAGATTTGAAATGCGTAAGTTTTCATTCGTAAAACTCAGTTGTTTTTCTACTATGGTTTTATAGGAATTATTGGATCATCTTAATAGTTGCAACGAAGGTAGATCTATCTTGGCCTCTTATAAGAGGAAACAAATGTTGGACAGTCTTGGCCAAAAGCGTCTATGTCAATTTATTATCAATCGCGAATTGAGTGTCGAAGAGGACTGGCGTATCGCACCGCCTAGGCTGTACGACTTGGCCTGCCAAATAAAAAAAGTTTTTCCTACGGAACATGTAAGCACCTACTATGTTCCATATGCTGGGAAAACGACTAAAGCAAGGGGTAAATTATGGGATCGCCTTTGCAACAGGAGGCGAGAATTCAGAAAAGCCGGCTTAATTCCGAAGAAGCGTGTTTGGCCTCCATCGTCGCCTGATAATTCTTCTTCTACTTGAATTACTGTTTCTAAAAATTTTTGGGTTAGAGGGCGGGGGGGGGGGCTTTAATTGGAAGTCTGCTAGATAGAAGGTGAGTTTTACATAATGTTTTAACTGACGTGTGAAAACTAACAATGTTTGCTGCTAGAGTTTGATACGTTTTATTTTATTACCCAACAGATTATGTGCTTAAGAACCAATTGAAGCTTTGGTTCAATGTTTCTTATGTATGTTCAAATAAATAATTCAATAAAAATTATTGCATTATCATTGTTTCTTATTTTATCAAGTTTAGTTGTGCCTTTTCCAGTATATTCCAAAACCGCATTTTTATGGTTTTTATTCTTAACAGACTGTTCATTTTCAAAATTCTAATGTATTGTAGTTGGCTTCAACTGACTACGAAGCGGAAAACTACCTAATATCGGCGCTTGGCGAAATAAAACAAGTTTATGTCATTACCGTAACAGGAGCAACCCTCCCTAAGTACGATATTACCCAACACAAAGTTCATTTTTTAAACCCTTAAATAGTGAAATCAAATTGAAATAAATTATGCGTTCGGTCATCGTAATCTATCGAAAGATAGATGATACTTCCAACACTGTTCATCATAGAACAACACCAACATCCGGGGATGCACAGGGAATCATAATATAATTCATGTTATTCAAAATAGCCTTAACGAGCAAAACCTCGACCGCCGAGCCTCATGATGATATTATATACTTACAGATGTATTTTAACATTGCAATGATCCTAATTTACTTCAATTTGATTTTATCAATCCGGTCATAGCCTGAAGTGTTAACTTAAATTTGACATGATCTTTTAGTTAAATTGTGAGTTTTGATCAACAATTTTGAAAGTATTTGGATTTGAACTGGATATTAGTAAGACCCAGTAGATAGAATTCACCCGTAAACTATTAATAATATTTTCTTGTAGTCGTAATTCATTAATTACCTTTTATTGATGATTTGCAGTTTCTGATGATGAACGGTATGATACTAAAACGTATGGCGAATCTGGACGCAAATGTGATTTATGCGATAAGACTTTTAAAAATCCGCTAAGTCTGAGACATCATCTTCACGTACATAAGGGAGAAACTCAATGTACAATATGTGGGACTGTTTTGTCCAGGATATATCAATTGAAACTTCATATGAAAACTCGCCATAATATTAATTATTAAATAAGAATTTTATTATTACTAATTTCATAAGTATTGTAAATTTTGATGTTTATTTCTTGAATAATGATTTGTTTTAATTAAATTCTTTTTTTTGTTTCTTCATTTATTATTTATTGTGGATTCGCTCTCTGAAATAATGTGAGCATGAAATGAAAAATTTTATTTTTCGTCCTAAGGTTCGTCACTTCTAAAGAGGGTGGGCGTGGTTCGTCTTCTTCAATTTTCTTGGTACATCCTTTTCAATCGTATTTTCTATTTATTCTTCTTCACCGGAATACACTTTTAAATGTTCATGTTCTTTCAGTACACAAACATATCCTGCTTTGTTACCTAACCCATATTATTCCTTCTGCTTCAGGATTTTACCACCAAAGGGATTGTATATGTCTTGCTTATAGTAGTACTTACTAGTAAGATTATTGATTTTTTGATTTTGTAATCATTTGCAGTTCCCAGTGAACAGTTAGATGGCGAATCTGGACTTCAATGTAGTATATGCAAAAAGACTTTTACTCATCCCTCAAGCCTGCAACATCATTTTCCAGTGCATAGAGGAAAAACTCAATGTCGCATATGCGGGCTTGTCTTGGCTAGGAAATATTGTTTAAAACTTCATATGCTAAATCGACATAGTAACTAATCGAAATAAGTTTGTTATCATTAATTATTATTATTATTATTGTAATATTTGGTTTTTAAAATATGACTTTTTATTCAAATTTCGTTTTTTATTCCTACAAAATTTTGCATTTAGGGAATTTCTTCTTCCGATTTCTCGCTTTATCGATTTTTATCGACTTTCAGTTGTTCTACTAACAATAAAAGATAATACCTTGGATCAAAAATGTTAATTCTGAGTTTTTGCATTTAATTTGAAAGTTGGATGAAATAAAATGATTTCGTTACCCATTGTGCAGGCCAATGACGCAAACATTTTTTTAGAGATCTAAGCAACCGGACCAAATAGAACTATGTAATTTGCTCAACCTGCGCCCTTCATATTTTTATTTGACAATAATTGATTTTCCAACTAATCTAAATTTTTGATATCTTCTTCCTTCTCTCTAATATTTTTAATTTAAAATAAAAAAATAAGTATATAAAAGAAAAGTACCCCGATGCTCGGATTTAACCAATGAAATGTTTCTGTTTTGGCCCGGTTGTGTAAGACTGTCGGCTTATCGGGTAGTTAGTATTTAGAACCATAGGTTCTACTTCGATAAAACTATTGCAACTGAAAAATTCCATACTAGTCATTATTCATAATTTCCAGTTTCTCAAGAGCCACTAAGTACCGACACAAGCAAAGAAATTAGAATACAATGTAAATTATGCGATAAGGCTTTTAATCATCCCTTAAGCCTGCAACAGCACCTTCAAGTTCACAGAGGAAATACCCAATGTAAAATATGTGGACTTGTTTTGGCTAGGAAATATTGTTTAAAAATGCATATACTAAATCGACATAGTAAATAATGATTGAATAGGTACATAAATAAGTTACTTGTTATTATTATTGTAACATTTATTTTTTAAATATACCTTTATTTAATCAAATCTCGTTTTCATTCCAACGTTAAATTTTAGTTTTAAAAACTCGCGATCGGTTTTGAATTTTTGTTGATTTCATTCGCAATATGGACGGACTAGGCTCTCCTCTTTAAATTTACTGCTTTATCGATTTTTCTTGTTTGCTAAGCTTCATTCAGGTAGAGCATTGGCTCTCTTCCACCAAGCCCTTGATGGGCAAGATTTATTTATTATTAATTATTTTTGAAGTAGTAAGATTATTTGGGGTTAGCTTCAAGTTTCATTCTGTTCCTAGTCGGTGGTTGGTGGTTGTAAAATCTGTGTAGCGTTGAAGTTTCTTCGATACCTTCTTCTTGGATAATATTTTATTCTTCGATGAATTCAATCGACGATACGAATGGGTTAGGTCATTTTTGAATTGTTTTAAAGCAAAAACTATTTGATGTCTGAGTGCTGGATGGATGAGAGAATGGTATCTAGTGGATTTTATGTTACAACCTTTTATAACATAATAGCATGATGTGTTTCTAGCTTGACCACATTTTCATTATTTGTGTATTGGTGATTTCCAGTTCCCGAAGAACAGTTCAATACCAAAACCAGTGCAGAATCTCCGTACCAATGTAATTTATGCAATAAAACCTTTATTCATCCTTTAAGTCTACGCCACCATCTTTATGTGCACACAGGAGAAACTCAATGTACCATATGTGGGGTTGTTCTGTCTAGAACATATCGATTGAAACTTCACATGAAATCTCGACATAATATTTACATTAAATAAGATTTTGTTGTTATTGTTCTAAAAATTGTAGTAAATTTTGATGTTGCTTAGTCTAGTTTGACTTTTTTTTTCTATCTTCCTGTCTTTCTATTCCTTAATGTTCTCGTTTACCGAAAAACCCAACACGTTTACGATAACCAAATCTGAGGTTGCGGAGAAACTTGTTAGGCTTCATTGAAAAATTCCATGTTAGTCATTTACTTATTCATAATTCCAGTTACTGAAGAACAGCAAGGTACTCAAGTGAGGGAAGAATTTGGACTACAATGTAAAATATGCCATAAGACTTTTAATCATCCCTTAAGCCTGCAACAGCACCAACAAGTCCATAAAGGAAATACCCAGTGTAAAATATGTGGGGCTGTGTTATCTAGGCCATATCGGTTAAAACTTCACCTGAAGTGTCGTCATCATATCGACCTAAAATTATGAATTTAAATTCTAGATTTCATTCTTAATTATTTAAAAGTGTAATTGAAGAGCTTCAATTTTATAATTTTTGTTGAAATTGAATTTTTGAGAATTTTCTTTAAAAGTTTTGTCAGTTGCCTTATCCTTCGGTCAGGCAGGCGGGTTTTATTTTGGTATTTAATTATCTTCTCTTTGTAATAAATTAAGAAGTATAGAAATCATTTTCGTCTTTAGTAGAATACTGCATACTGTTTTTCATTTTTTCTTTTTTTTAATTTTAGTCTATTTTAGTCATGTATTGATGATTTGCAGTTTCTGAAGAGCCGTTATATTCCAAAACGAGTGATTCTGCCTCCAAATGTAAATTATGCGATAAGACCTTTAATCATCCCATAAGCCTGCGCCAGCATCTTCATGTGCATAAAGGAAAGACACAATGTACGATATGTGGGGCTGTTTTATCTAGAACATATCATTTGAAACTTCATATGAAAAACCGACATAATATCTAAAAGTAATGAGATTTTATTTATTTTTTTTTAAACATTTATGTGTTCTATTTAAGTACTAGGTAAATTAATTGTAACTTAGTGAAGATAAAACAAAGACTTGCGTGTCAAATGTAAATTAATTCATCGTCATCAAATACTTTATTTGAACTTAGACAACAGTATTGATATTATCCCATAAACCTTATTTCTGTGGAATTCAAAATAGTTTTTTCCTTAATAAACGTGTTTTTAACGTGAAATCGACGTGTATCACTGGTTGCATAGCGTTGCAACGTTGAAAATACGTAACTAGAACGACTTGTTGCAGAAGGTTCGATAATAATTGTTCATCTCGTTTGCCAATTAATAAATTTCTTAGTGTGCAATTGTGTATCAGTGATGAAGGACCTACAAGACTTTGTCATGGTTGTATTTTGAAGGTAAGTTATATGATATTTTTAATGGTTTATTTACGTATTGGAGAGGAACAGGAAGTCTTTAATAATAATAATTATTGTTATTGATTTTATTAATTTTATAATGCTCATGGATTATTTCAATAAAACAACTTATTTGAAAATTTGCATTATTAGAATATTACCATCCATACACACTACACAGCTGTAACATTGAAATGTTTGAGCTAAATTACCCCTTTAGTTCAGGTTTAGTTCTTGAAAGGTGTTTCGAATATATTGCAGAACTGACGTTTTCGCCAACAGTTTTCCCATAAAATACTTTTGAAGTTTATGCACAAAACCATTTATTCATCCAAATATCCATGAGCCAGATAAATTCTTTCACACGGTATTAATTTTTTTCTGCTCCTGTTATAATGGTTGCTTTATGTGTAGTCACTAACAACTTCCTTTCTTTTCACATTGCTTAGATAATTACTGACATTTTTGAAAATAACACTGATTTTTATTTTATACAGAAGATATAGAAGATGCTGTGGACATAACCTGTCCTCCTCATCTCTCAGAAAGATTGATGAATGAATTAGTGCCGACAAGGGCTCATAGTTCCAATATTCATCTTGCAAGTGAGCAACCGTCTGAAGGTGGTGGAGAGACAGTAGACTTTTCTTATCTGGATAACATAAAAAATGTAAGTTAATTTGAAGCAATTCAAATTGGAAAACTAAGCCAATTTTTCATTTTGTAGGAAGTTATGAATCTGCTTAATAGTTGCAACGAAGGGAAGTCGATCCTCTCTAGCTTTAAGAGCAACAACGGGGTATTGAACCACATTTTTCGTAGACGCCTTTGTCATTTTATTATTAACAACGAATTGAGCGAAGATGCGGGACGACGTGTCCCACCGGAAAGACTGTATAGTTTGGCTTGCCAAATAAAAAAAGTTTTTCCTAAAGAGCACATAAGCACTTATTACACTCCTTATTCCAATTACGGACCTGGTTTGAGAAAACCACCCAAGGGTAAACTGTGGGATCTTCTTTGTAACAGAAAACGGGAATATAGAAAATCCGGCTTAATAACCAGGCAGGTGCGGCGTGCATGGCAGCCAGAGCCACAGTCTCCAGAAAACCCTTCCTCTTCCAACTAGGCTAACAAATTTTGAGAATGCCTTGGAATTTCAAGATCAATTCCACCTTAATTTTTAATGTTTTAATGATTTTAGAAATAGGAACTTGTTATTATTTGGGGTGGGGAAAAACGCCCATTTAGATCTTTTACGTGCTGAGTTATAATTTTAAAATTGTACACTGAAATAATAAATATTTGTGTATGTTTTAGATTGTTTTATATTTATTTAGTACCTTATCCTGAACCCCGATTTAGAAGTACTGCGTAATCTTCTAAAAGCTGCTTTCCCCAGTTTTATCTTCCGTGATCATTTCATGACATTGCTCATTCATTAATTTATTGGTTTACATAATTTTAATTGATCGTTTACAGTTGCTGGACAAAGGATAGTTACCCAATCCGATAAAGAAATGCCAATCCAATGTACTGAATGCGATAAGACATTTAATCATCGTATTAGTCTCACCCATCATCTTAAAGTACATCAAGGAAAAACTCAGTGTCAAATATGTGGGGCTGTTTTGTCTAGGAAGTATCGTTTGAAACTTCACATGAAAGCTCGTCATAATCTTGAGATGTAAAATTTTAATAAGAAATTATAATTGTGGTTCTGGTCAGATAAACAGATTGCTGATCAAAAAATAGGGGGGCCAGAACATTGTGTTTAAACTGACACCCAACGTGGGGCTGTATCTTACATTTATTTTGTTTATTTGACTTAAACTCTTACAGTAATTTCTTATTATTATGAATAGATTATACAATTTTCTTAGAATTTTGAATTATACATTATTGTGAAAATAAAATGTTGAAAGTTTTTATTTTGTTTATTGCGTTTTTGAAATTCCGCGTTTTGAACTAAAATTTTGTAGATTCGTACGTCTTGGTTATCGGAAAATAAATCCTAATTGTGTCTGGATTTCGCTACCAGGATCGAAAGCACTGCTACCAGTGTCGTGCGATTGTGGCAGCGATTTGTAACAGTCACAAATTTCTTCTTAACAATAAACATCAAAATTTATTGTATTCCTTATATTATAAGGCGTTTCTTCTTCAAACAGCTGCTAACTCAACTGGTCAAGAAATAAGGAAAACTCCAACACCTCGTGCACCTAGATTTGACGCTGTCGAGAGACTCTCTGGCGACATGAGCAAGCATAGGTTGGAGCCCATTATTGGAATAGGCAGAAAAAAGTATCCACAAAAATGTTGTAAAGTTTGTGCCGCACATAAAAAAAGAAAGGATACGAGATATATCTGCGCACATTGTAAAGTTCCCCTGCATAGGAAAATTTGCTTCGACAGATATCACAGTCTCTACAAGTATTAGGCATTTTGGTGAGTATTCATCAAATTTTAACAAAATTTCTTCATAACTACAATTTTTTTTAAGATTTAATTTGAATTAAAGTCAGTTTTTGGATTTCGAACTGAGCAATGACAGGATTTATTTTCTTTTAACGCAAGATGCGCTGACATGAATTAATTTGATCAATTTGATATTTGATCAAGTCTTTGTTGCAATTTTCATTTTATTTCGGGACCGAAACATGAGTTACAGATAAAGGACGGAAATTGATAGTTGCTGGTAGATGATTTGCTCTATTCTCTTAGCAGTAGCAATTGGTTTGTGCTTTGATTAGAAGTTTTCTCTCATGGTTTTTGCATCAACTTGCTATTTTTTCCTTAACTTCCTTTAGGGTGTAGGGTGGATAATAAAGTGTTAGATGATGAAGTTTTCGAAGTCATCTCCGGTGTATACTTTTTCAATTTTTCTAAAGTTTTAGTTACCGCAGAATAGCATAGCCTATGAGGTGTTCTCTCGGGGCCATGCTAAACTGCGAGAGCTGTAATATGGACCCAATGTGTAGTAGAAACTCTAACCATACCACTTGTTACAGATTATGCCCCCAAATTAAAGGTAAATTTTACATGTCCTATGTGTGCAAAGGATTTTTCTTCACAAAGCAATTTAAATCTTCATATGCCTGTTCATACAGGGGAAACTACTTGCAAATTTTGTAACCGTGTTTATTCGAGAGTGGAAAACCTTTATAGACATTTACGCAATACCCACTACATTCTGAAGAATTAATTATTTATTTAAAAAAAATTATTTATCTGGATTTAAGACAATTTATGTTACTTTTTTGTGTGCTGGCATTTAAATGATATTTTTTTATTTTATAGTAAAAGGGTACCAACCTGAAACTACTTGTAAACTGTGTTTTAAAAAATTCACCCACCCTCTCAGTCTTGTACAGCATCGACATGTTCATACAGGAGGTACAAAGTGTCCTGTATGTAACGTAGTATGCTCCAGAAGATATAATTTGAAAACGCATATTCGGAATGTTCATGCGGATGTGGCATCACAATACGAATAATTTCGTTCAAATTTAGGTCCTTGGGGGCGTCCATTAATTACGTGAGGCTTTTAGGGCGGGAGGGGGTCGAGCAAAATCTCACCCAATATCACGTAGGGGCGAGGGGGGGTCTCGTCAAATATCACATAATTTTTTTGCCTTAACTAGTCTTAAATAAAAATAATTAAGCAAATTATGTTTTTTAAATAAAGCCTACGTAATCAAGCACATATTAATGTATTTACACTAAAAATACACATTTTAAACAATCTCACGTGAGATTACGAGGAGTGGGAGGGGGTCAAGCCAAATCTCACGACATCTCACCATGGGGGGGGGGTCTAAAAATCGTCAAATTCGCCTCACGTAATTAATGGACGCCCCCCTTCGAGCTCGGTTAACGATTATTATCACTTTACATTCTGTTTATTATCTGGATTTGTAGTGTTCTCCAAAGTATCTCTTGTGGTTGCAGTTGACAAGCTAATTTTTTGTTTTTGGTTTCTTATTAGGTGATCAGGTTTTCTAAGTCGTTTTTGCTCCTTATGTTAATTTCAATTTTTTTATTACAGTAGCGTCCGGTTATAACTTACTTTCAAAACCCAATTTGGTTGGGTTTAGTAATGAGGTACGTTATAACCGGACTTAGGTACTAATGGGTAGTAGAAAATTTAACCAAACCACTTGTTGCAGATTATGCCCCCAAAGTAAAGGTAGTCTTTAAATGTCCCGTGTGTGCAAAGGATTTTCCTTCAAAAAATAATTTAAATCTTCATATGCCCATTCATAGAGATGAAACTACTTGCAAATTTTGTAACCGGGTTTATGCGAGAGTGGAAAACCTTTATAGACATTTACGCAGTGTTCACTTAGTTCTGAAGAATTAGTTATTTATTTCTTAATGGAGACGCTGAAAAATTATTTATCTGGATTTAAAATAAAATTTTTGCTTTTTGTGTGCTGGCATTTAAATGATAATTTTTTTTATTTTATAGTAAAAGGGTACCATCCTGAAACCACTTGTAAACTGTGTTTTAAAAAATTCACACACCCTCTCAGTCTTGTGCAACATCGACATGTTCATACTGGAGGTACAAAGTGTCCTGTTTGTAACGTAGTATGCTCCAGAAAGTATAATTTGAAAACGCATATTAGGAATGTACATGCGGATGTGGCTTCAAACTACGAATAATTTTTACCACAGTCCACGTAATCATCGTTTTGGTCCTTCGAGCCGAATGAACGATTATTATGTGGCTGTTTCGAGAGAGTTCATTTTGTTAATTATCTGGATTTGTAGTGTTCTCCAAAGTATCTCTTGGGGTTGCAGTTTCGAAACGGACGAGAAATGACTTTTTTTTTTATTTTAGCAAACGCTCATCAGTCGAAGAATATGTGTAATATTTGTATGAAAACTTTCACCCACCCTCTCAGTCTTACGCAACACCGTCCGGTGCATACCGGGAGTACACAATGTCCCGTATGTAGATTTGTAAGCTGTAGAAAATACGATCTAAAGAAACATATTAAGAATATTCATCCCGAGTACAATTTAGACCAATCGGAGATTAAGATTTAACTTATCTGGATTTTATTTCGCCTTCTTTTTTTGATTTTCTTGTTGTTTGTTGTATTTGTCCCTCAAACCTCCCTGTACGTTTTCAAACAGATTGTATACTAACTAATACAATTTAACAAAAATTAGTTAATTTTAGTAGTAAGTAACAATTTTCTCTTTTTTTAGTAAATGGCAAAAAAGGAGGCAATTATGTGTGTCGAACATGTTTCAAAACATTCGCTCACCCTATCAGTCTTATACAACATCGTCACGTGCATACCGGAGGTACAAAGTGTCCCGTCTGTCATATTGTGTGCTCCAGAACTCATAATTTGAAAAAACACATTTGGAATGTCCATGGTGCCGTGACTGCTTCAAAATATCAATAATTCACTTAATTTCGATTTTTTGCAAAAAAATGTTAACTTGAAATTTTAAGAAAACTGCACGGGGTGCAATACAGTTTGTTACTTATCTGGGTTTTTAATTTCTAAAGTATCTCGACGGTTTGCAGTGTTGTATGCTATGCTTGATTTGTTTGCTTTCCCGAAGCGAATTTTAATTAAATTGTTTGTTTCTATAACTTGTTTTTTATTTTAGCCAACCCTCGCCAGAAGAATACGTGTAATATTTGCCTGAAAACTTTCACCCACCCTTTCAGTCTCGTCCAACATCGTCCGGTACATACAGGAGGCACACGGTGCCCTGTGTGCAGTTTCAAAAGCAATAGAAAGTACGATTTAAAAAAGCACATAAAGAATATGCATCCCCAATACGATTTAGCCCAATTGGATCTTAGATTTTAACTTATCTGGATTTTGTTTCACATGTACAAATTTTTCTCGTTTTCCCCTCCCCTGCCACCGTAAAAATTTTTTTATTTTGTTTATAAAATATTTTTCTTTTATTTCTAGTAAATGACAAAAAGCGAGGGATTTATAGTTGTCTGACGTGTTTCAAAACATTTACTCATCGCGACAGTCTTATACAACATCGGCATGTACATACGGGTGGCACAAAATGCCCTGTTTGCCAGATAATATTTTCCAGAAAATATAATTTGAAAACGCACATTAGAAATGTTCATCGTGATGTGGCTTCACTGTACTTGTAATATCTTGTAATATGTAACTCGATCTACATAATAATCGTAACTGTTAACATTATTTGGTCCTTCGAGCCAGATTAACGATTATTATGAAATCGCTAATTTACACAATTCCATATTTTTATATTTAGTTACTTATCTGGATTTTTAATATTCCACGAAACTGGTATAAGCATCAAGCTTTAGTTTGGTTATTCATTTAAAAGTACGTCGTCCCGGATGTCACGATGGTGTTATACCATTTATCATTTTCCAAGTGCCTTATCGGAGTCTATCTGACTTGACGCCTATCTCTTCCATGTCTTTTAATTAATTCCGAAATTTTTTTTTAGTAGATGGTAAAAAACGAGGAACGTATCGGTGTCGAACATGTCTCAAAACATTCTCTCACCCTATCAGTCTTATACAACACCGTCACGTGCATACGGGAGACACGGAGTGCCACGTTTGTCACACTGTATTTTCCAGAAAATATAATTTGAAAACGCACATCAAAAACGTCCATGGCGACGTGGCTTTAAGGCACGAATAAATTTTAAATCAGAGTTTTATCTCCGTAATAGTCGTTGGTTACGTAAAATTGATTAAAAAGTATTTGGTTATTCGAGCCGGATCAACGATTATTGCGTTGGTTGGATTATTGGTGGTTTAAAAAAGGATCATAATTTAATATGTAGTTACTTATCTGGATTCTATTAAAATTTGACCAAGTATCTTTCGTAGCTGCAGTTTTGTATGCTCTTATAATGAATAACAGTTTTGTCTTTTATTTTAGCAAAATCTGAGAAGTCGAAGAATATGTGCAATATTTGTCTGAAAACTTTCACTCACCCCCTCAGCCTTATACAACACCGCCCAGTGCATACTGGGGATACGCGATGCCCCGTGTGTAAATTCGAGAGTAGTAGGAAATACAATTTAAAGAAACACATTAAGAACATCCACCCCGACTACATCGGAACTAACATTTAGATTGTGCGGTTCCACTACCGAGTTAAGAATATCAATCCTAAAAAAAGTTTGTGAACCTATGTTTAAGGGATAAAAAGTTAACTTATCTGGATTTCATTTTATTTGTTACAATCTTTTATTTTAAATTTTTTCCTCCCTCCATTTTGGTTTTCGAACAAATTGAACATTAAAAATTTTCTCTTGTTTTAGTCGATGGCAGTATGCGGGGACACTATAGGTGTTATACATGTCTCAAAGAATTTTCTCACCCTATCAGTCTTATTCAACATCGTCACGTGCATACGGGAGGTACAAGGTGTCCCGTTTGTCAAAAATCATACTGTAGAACGCACGATTTAAAGAAGCACGTTCAGAAATTGCATCCAGATTACGATTGTGCCAATTTAAATTTAAAGCGACAGAAGTTTTAAATTATCTGGATTTTCATTTCATATGTACAAAATTTACACACACAAATTTTCCTCCCTCCCCCACTGCTTGAAATCGACCCAGAATTTAATTTTGAAAGTAAAATGTTTTTTTCTTTTAGAGGAAAAAAAGCCTGAGGAGATCAAGTGTCGAATATGTTCGAAAACATTCACCCACCGTCTAAGTTTAAGTCACCACCGTTCGGTACATAAGGGAAAAACTAGATGCCCCGTTTGTAACTTCGTAAGTTGTAGAAGATACGACTTGAAGAAACACGTCAAGTGTTTCCATCCCCATTACGATGTGACCCTACTCAATTCGAAAGAATTCTAACTTATCTGGATTTTTATTTCACATGTAGTAACGTCTTAGTCAATTTCGTTTCAAATTTTTCAAATTTCGTTGCGTGGTGACTTGATTTTTAAAGAGCGGGGGTTCCCCCGTTACGGGTTTTTTATGCAAACCGATATTTCATCTGAAACTTTTAATTTTACGAATAAATTTTTTTTTATTCTAGTAGGGGAGAGTCAAAGAGAGAAGAATCGATGTCGTATATGTTTGAAAACCTTCACCCACCCTTTGAGTTTAGTACATCACTATTCGGTACATAAAGGAGAAACTAAGTGTCCCGTCTGTAACTATATAAGTTGTAGAAAGTACTATCTAAAGCAGCATATAAAGCGTTTGCATCCTGATTATGATATGACCCAATTGGGCTTCAAAATATAACTTATCTGGATTTTTATTTCATGTTTAGAAAATTTAAACATTCGCATTGGATTCATAGTTTTCCCCTATCCATACGCTTCACACCGCTTAACTCATCCAGGTTTTATTTATTAGTAAACATTTCTTTTTTCTTATAGTAAGAGACGGCCCACAAGAGAAGAATAAGTGTAGCATATGTTTGAAAACATTCACCCACCCTTTAAGTCTAATACATCATCGACATGTTCACACAGGAAGCACGAGATGCCCCATTTGCAACTTTGTGTGTTCCAGAAAATATAATCTCAAAAAACACATTAGCAAAGTTCATGGTGATAATTTTACGGACGTAAACGTTTAGTTTTTTTTTTGTTTAAATAAAATGTGATTGATTTTGCATTACTTATCTGGATTGTTGTGCGTTCGGACAAAATACTCCTTATATTTCAAGGTCATCCAAAGTTAAGCACCATCAGACACTTTCACCACAATATTCTTTCTTTATTTCCGGACCTTGGACTTCCTGACGAAACTGATAGGGGGGGGGGGCGAACGGATAACTTCCATTTCTTTTGTTAATTCTTCCATTTTTAAATTCGGACATGAGGCAATAGAATTCGATGATTTGGTTTTTCTGGGTGATTGGTCTAATACTAATTTTGAAAATATTTTGAGAAAATTTTTAGTAGTACATATTTTTAAACTTACTTTGTTGTTCTAGCTACTCGTATGCCAAATATATGCCCAATCTGTCTGAAATCGTTTTCTCATCCTTATAGCTTGAAACTGCACTTACCAAGTCACACAGGCAACACAGAATGTAATGTTTGTGGAGCGATACTTTGTAGGACATATGAATTAAAAAAACATATGCAAAAAAAGCATAAAATTTACATTTGAAATGCTAATCCAGATAAGTAATTTTTAACTGTTATAATAATTATAGCTATTATATTACTTTTATTATTATACTATAAGGGTAGTTTAAAATTAACTTGTGAATGTCGCGGTACATTTTAAACAACCCACGTAAATTTTATTACCTACTGTAGTTGATATATGATATACAGCATAATATTACGTGCACATACTAAGCATATTGTTAGCCCCACCTGGACATTTTCTATTTGTGAATACTTTTGTACATAATTTAAATATATATTTTGTAATTGAGCAGATTTGGGGTAATCTGATTAATGTTAAGTGATAGCGTTCAATTGTGAAGAGCATTTGATTTTGGCTTCCTGCAGTATTAATAAGTTCAGTTTGTTCATTTTGGCCAAAGTTGCACGTGACCATTTCAGCTGAGTTTGCAAAACATTGTGATTTATAAACCTAAAATAGCAACTTAGCTGCCATGGTTTTTCTCAATTTTGATTAGCCGAATTATTCTTTTTATTTCAGATTTTTTCACACGTGAACTTCTGGTAAACATGATCAAATTATAGTTGTAATTAGAAAAAATTGTGATGGCTAAATTTTATTTAGTCTAAAAACGTAACAAATAACATTTTTGCAAATTGTATTATATAGATTAATAATGCTAGATTTGACTTTAGTTAATTGTAATATAAAATTATTTGTTGTATTTTTATTATCCAAAATTAAATTTTTTTGAAAATTTAACAGAGTTTTTTTTAAATAAAGAATTTTCATTAGAGAAGAAGTAAGTTTTCGGTGTCTTCTCCAGAGATTTAAAATCAGTAAATGGATTTTTTGAGAACTTCTTCTGGTGTTTCCAATACTTCAATTCTACCCTTTAAGGTGGAAGGACCGCATGATTTGGTAAGATATACAATATTCAAAACGTACCTACTTGTGGAATCAAAAACCAGTTGCAATTATCCTTATTATCCTTCAATTACATTTTTACGAACTATTGAATACTTAGAGCGATACTCAGACTGGGCAAACCACTTCATAACAGTCAAGTAGCATTTACATAGAGATTAGTTGTTTTGAATATGATTGATTCTTGCAAGTAATCTAAAAAAAATGTATTATAAAATAGAAGAAATTTTGAATGAAAACAATGTCTTTGTTGTCTCTTATTACTAATTTGAATTATTTTTATTTATTTTAATTATTTGAATTTTCTTCTTCCTCCTTTCAAGGTATAGGCAGCGTTTGCCTGTTACGACTTCATAAATCACTCCAACGTTTTCTTGGGCGGCCGATATCTCTTCTCCCCTTCGGGTTATAGAGAGAATCTTCTTTGGGATTCTGTCGTTATTATTTGAATTTTATTGATCAAAATAATAATTAAGTAACAAGTGAGACAGCAGAAACATTGTTTTGATTCATTATGTACGCTTTTTACGATATCACGGCCAAACAATCCAAATGGAAAAGAATTCTTGGATTGACGTAATATACAGAAACAATTTAAGTTTGAAATTTTATTTCAAATAACTTCCATTTGTTCATCATCCATGAGGTTGGCTTCTAAAATTAGTCCCATGTCCGTAATCTGTTGAGTAAGCCTTCTCAAAATTTGGTAAATTATACTTCCGTAGTTTGAGTAAACAGAATTTTCCCAAAATCCGTATACAAAATGTTGAACTTATCTGTTATTATTTAGAAATTTTTTGCTTTTCTCGAATTTTTTCGACCGAATTTGAATTTCCAAAAATCTGCAGACGTCCGGTACATAAACAGTTCATTCTAACACAATATTTTCAACAATCCATAAGCTTCGATCTGAGTTTTCTTTGATTAACTGAAAAATTTAATCTCCATTCGTTTTTCCATGACAGTTCTGTTATTGTTTATGGGCAGATCAAAATTTGGATCTCCGATTGATTCAGGTTTTTGTCACTTTGGCTTTATTTCAGGTAACTGCAGCGTGAATCCAATAATTAAATTGCCAAATCCGGAACAATAAATAAATTCATTGGGGGAGGAATACTTCTGCTGAAAAAATGTATGCGAAAATTTCGTACCTAAGATGTCCTCTGCCATTTATCTTACATGACTTCACAGATTTAGGTGCAAAAGATTCTAAGATTCAGATGTTTTAGTTTATTATGGTATTCGATAAGCCTTAGAAGTATGTGAGCTATTTTTTGATTTGGCTAGTCATAATCATGAATACGTGAGTGTCTCTAATAGAGAACAGTGCTCTTGACCAGTGAAAACGTAAGATAATGGATATTCATCTGTCGAAAATATTTTTGTTGTCTCCGAAGTAGATATCAAAGCAGGAATTGAAATTCTTCTTTCAAATATAACTAGCAAAATTACTAATAAATCACAGCCATTTTTTTGGACTTAAATACTCAAATCCCAGCTAATAGTAAGTCATCTGGAATCAAATTCGATTACTATTCGATTCAGGCCACAAAATGCTACTTGGGACGCTAAACGCTATTCTCAAACTATATTTTTTCAAAATTCAAAATCTTTATTAAAATTCCAAAAACCACATTATCGTTTGCAGGTAAATATTGCGACATCGTAAATACAATTCAAACCAAGTATGCATTCCGGCTTTGGCAGTTTTCTTACATTTTCTTTCTGTTGCAGCTCACAAGTTGCCCACGTCTTCAAATACAGGTAAATATTATTAGAATAAATTTGGTAGGTAGTTCTAAACAAACTCAAAAACAAATTCCAGACCACAATAGTATAGTCCTAAGAAAGCTTAATGCAATAATAAGAAAATTAGAATTAGTGGATGGTAGACTTCACACCCTCACAATCAAGAATTTAGGAATCGAAGAAAACGCGGAGTTTGAAGAAACCGAAGGTTTTCTCCCAATAGCAGACGACGAAGGTCTTATAAATTTCGAACACCGATTGAAGCACGAAACAGGTTTTAGAACTAAAATGGTTACTATACCCTTTACGGATTGAAGAAAACCACCTTTCATTTTGTATATTTCAGATCTCTGTTCTGAAAAGCATTGGAGGACAAAGTCTTGTATCTGTGACAAGCGGAATAATGCGTAGAATTTGGACCAATTCTTTAGCTAGCACTTACAGCATGTTAGGAAGAAAACAGAAGAAAATATTTCGAAATTTATCAACATACAAACTGGTTATTGATACTGTAAGGGTTCACAGGCCAAATGCCACTGAAGATCAAATTCAAGAAGTTATTGCTAAATGGCTGGTTCATGCTCCAGTACGACATACCAGAACAAAGTAGGTATCTTGTTGGATCTCATATTTAAATAGGGGAAGTCCCACCCAATTGTTCTACCATGATTTTTTCTTTTATTTTTAGACCAAAAGAAGATGCAAGTCCGGCAAGTACTCCCATTTAAATACAATGTTAATTATGACTATAATAGTTGAACAATAAAAACTGTTTATCCAAATCAATTTGTGTCTTTTATTTCATACTTTTCATTAAAGACGATCCGCCTAAGTATTTCCTGAACCACGAGCAGAATTAATGTCAGGGGAATAGGTCATCCAACTTGAAAATCTCCAAATTATTTTTAAATGGAAGCATGGGTCATGTTCGGTATCATTGAAAAGTTCATTTTTTCTCTTTCAGAATCTACCATTAGAAGGGAAGTTTCGTTCGATGAGGAAGAATCATTAGAAGATTTACTGGTAAACCGGTACATGTCGGAAAATGATTGGGAAAATTTTCGAATCCCATACGAAAAATTGAGTACGCAGGCATTTGCCGATTGCAAAAATGGTAACCGAAATAAAGAATCTATTAATGCCGTGGTTCGTATGACGGTAAATGCTGTAAGGGACGTACAAACGTATGTACCTTGCAAGGTTTTCAAGATTCTGGCAAAAAAATTAATCAACAAATTTCCTAAAACGTTTAAGGAAATTGACCAGAGCGGAGTTGCAATAGCAGTTGGATTTCATTCTATTTATAGTAAACTCATGGATAGAAACAACTACTTAAATCGGCCTCGCAACAAAAAAAAGCTTGGTTTTACAAGTCTTCAAAGCATCTAAAAGCCAACAACAGGTAATTTGATCTAAATTAGTTTTTCAATTTTTTAGTTTCTATATTGTAAATTTTTCTTAAATATATTATCATTATCAAGAATTTCAGGTTGTTTCTTTTTGGTTTTTCAAAGTAGGTAAGGTACTCGACAGTTTAATATTAAGACATTAAGATGAGCTGTACGGTAAGTTCTCTGGCAGTTAGAAATCCGTGTAAAGCGTGTCTGTGCACGCAGAGCACCATTACATATCTTAGAAATTCCAAGTCGAACTTTTCATATTACGTTCCGGATCGGATTAAGCGAAATTACTGTTATGTAAATCCTTTATTTTCTACATATCAATACAGATCACGTTGGGTAAGTATAGTACATAGTTTTAAAATAATATTTTGTTTCTTATAATTTTTTGATATATATCTCTTGTAAGTGGTTCGAAGAACCCAGAATTTTTATTTAAATAATATATTTTATCGCTTAAATGTGCAGGATCAAATCCTTCAATAGCGTAAATTAATTTCTTCTTATTAAATTCTTCTAAATCGCCACATTCATCCACTAATCGCACGATAACAGGACAAGCATAATACGGAATATATTTTAATATTTGTTGCGAAAACATGGGCATATTGATGTTACGTTCAATATCGACTATAGATACCATACCAATCTTCCCATCTACTCCAGGCACCTAGAGAATTCACTCAGAGGATTTGATAATTTGTACAGAAAATTGGACTTACTTGGACACCATAAACTAAGCAATGCGATAGTCCCAAAATAATTTTAATAATCGATTCCACTTCCTTCGTGATTATGGTTTTGCCTTTCCACGTATAAGCATCTTCGGTTCTACCCAATAAGTGCAGATTAATCATTTTATTTTTCATCTCTGCTCTTTGCTGACTCAGAATCTCTTTTCGTTCTGTATACAAGTACGATTTCGACGGACATTGGAAAGCTTTGTAGTAGTTTAAATTGGAAATTGAATTTTCCGCCTCAGTTTGGATAATGTTATCGATACTTGGTTCAGCTGAAAAGAAATTCGAAATATTTTTCCCGTTAGTGGTTTCCAAATTGCTTTTTGTTTCGATTTTTACTGGGGGGTTTAATGCTCTTATCGAAACGAATTGACCATCTTGTGCGAATTCCCTAGCGGAATTGGGATACATGTACTGGGACAATAAGGTAGATAAGAAACCGACTTGAGGTTCTTGCGCACCTATGTTGACTGTAAAGGAAAATGGTTATAACTTGGTTTGGCAACGGAGTTGTTTCTTACTGATGTTTTGATTGCTTTCGCCTGAAATTGGATTACCAATCGGATTAAAACGTAGCAGGAATTTTTCCCAAGTAACCGGATTCACTTTATTTCCAATTATCTTCCGGATTGGGTGATATTTCTCGTTTACGTGTGTGGGTTCTGAAAGTAGGTATTGGCAAACGTCATCGACGTATTGCCCCACCTGAAGTGATAAATTATTGATTTTTATTTTATTGAAGCATAGTATTTACATACGGTACATTTGTATTTAGTACAATCGGACCAATATTTGTTGGGGGAAAATTTGCGACATATGACAGATGGAATGCCACAAATTATTGTTGGTCCTGCACCCATGACTATCCCCGAAGAGTTACACAATGGAAGAGGATTGTACAGCACATCATCAAATTGCAAATTGAGTAAATGGGTGATTCCTACGCTTTGGGAAATAAATCTGCAACAGAAGTGTTTCGAGACATTTTTAAGATTTTTCTGCTGTACATACTTCGAATGGGACAGCTTTGTATATTTGGGTACATCTGTACCAGTGCACGTGTAAATGTACAATAACGAATCTTGCTGATTTACTTTGTGTATAATCTCCGGGGTTTGCAATGGTGCACTTATGAGTGCGTTGCTTAGATTTGTAAAATGATCGTACGTATTTTTCCCGCCCAATTGAAATAATTCGACTTTTCCGTTAATTTTACTTTGTATTTGGTTGACCTCTGGAAGATTTCGTAATTTCTTTCACTATATGGGATTTAGAGAAGATTTCCTTTTATAATATACCTACCTTGAATTATATCTTCGGAAACGATAATTCCACGACAATCGGACAAGTATATGGAATTTAGCAGAGCTTCTCCTTTCAGGTTCGTATCAATTAGAGCCGCCACGATTCCAAGCCTTGCTAATCCGATGACCAAAGTGATGTATTCTGGTCTATTGGTGACCATTATTGCGACCACGTCTCCCTTTTCGTAATTCATAGTTAAAAAATAATTGGTTATTTTATTTGTTAATATTTCCACCTGCAGATCAATAAATTTTTATTTGCAAATTTAAAGAACCGAATGAAATTGAGGATTAGGTACTTGTTTGTATGTCCATTTGGTATTTTCGAAATGTATCATTGTATCGTTACTTCGCTTTTGGGCAAGATAATCGAAACATTCGGCAAGACTCATATCCTTCGCTGCAAATCTGGCATCTGTTATTCGTGCCCGAACATACCTTTTTATAATTCTGGAACAATTTCATATGACACCAGTTTTTGGTAAACACTCAACTTACATCAGGTTTCTGGCATACACACCCATGTAATCTTTAACCATATCATAATGTAATATAAAGAGAGGTAAGGCTGCGATGCCGTAGGAAACATCTCCGATGAAGTAAGAACCTACTAAAGCAGAAATTCCAGCGACACTCCAAATACTCAGAGTTTTTGTAAGATTGGATATTTCTTTGGGTTTTGCATAATTTTCTACTATTAATTCCTTTTCGCTATCTGCTTCTCTTTTAGAAGTAGCGAGATTGCTGTTTACGTCTAACGGTTTTACTGGGGTCTTTTCGGAAAAATTCCTTATCGAAATTGCTTTAATTTTTCTAGAAACACTTTTAAATTTATTATTTGCCGAAATACTGAACCTGGCTACATTTGATTTGGATGTGTTTATATAATACTTTTGTAGTATTTTAATTAAATTGGTAGAATGTAATCTATCGTGACAAATAAAATTTTGATGCATTTTCTGACACTAGACCGAACTGTCTAATAACAGCTTATTCCAAGGCTTTCCAATATTGAAGTTTAATTTTTGGGGACAATAGCGTCGTATTACGCTTTGGATATGCATCGCGGAAGAAGTATCTATCTAATGTTAGCTGTTTTTAATTTAAAAAAAAAATAATTAAATTTATTTTGAAAATATGATAACTTAAATATTACAATTGTTAATTTGTATTCATACTAAGCAGTTTCCTGTTTGATATTCTTATTGTATTATGATGTTACATTAATATGTATGGATGGTTTTGTTTGGATCACGGATATCCCGTATTTGGGAATTTTTTATTCGTATTTTATACGCAAAATTAAAATTATTGGTTTTGGCTTTCGCTTTTGAAGGGCAAGGAAAATGTTTCTAGGATGAAAAGGAAGACCACCGAGTTTGTAACAGTTTAAATATTTTATTACGCATTTTAAACAATAACAATTTTACAAAATAATGCAAATAATCACGAATTGTATACCTAGCCTAATTACCTTTTTTGTATGAAAATAAGTACGTACCTACAAATATACGTTTAATAAATAGGGGAATTCTAGTCTACCATTGTCTTAGAAGAGGTATTTAAATATAAAAATATCCCTGTGTGTACGTATAAAAAGGATCAAGTAGTTTTCATGTGCAATGAAAGTCAAAAGTGATTTAGGTACAAGGATATCACTTTTATTTAATACAAACAACCTTATCCTCCTCTTGTAAGAATTATTCTACCTAAATTCTTAAAAATTATAAATAAAAAACAATATCAGTCGTTTTGGTTGTGGTTCTGTTTTCTAAAGCCTAATAGTACCATTATTTATATCATCATAAACCTTCTCGGTTACCTTCTCATACGAACCTGAAGAGTTCAAGTAATATATGGTATCACTTATACTCCTAGGATTAAAACCCTCGTCTTGTAAATCGTTTTTCTTCAACTTGTACGTTCCTGTCATGTCTAATTTTCCTAAAATTCTTATAAAAATAGGTCTAGCATAGGAAGGCAAAACTTTTTTAACTTTTTGGCCTAAACTAACTAAATTAACTACATTTTCGCTATCTAAAATTGCAGCCATGCCCGCACGCCCTTCTTGACCGTTTATCTAATTCAAAAAAAAAGTTATAAATAATTTGCCAAAAGAAATCGGTTAAGAAAACTCACTTGTACGCCATACACTACCACATCCTTGTAATCAACTAAATTTGAAAGGACGGCTTCCACTTCTGATGTCGACACGTTTTCTCCTTTCCATCTAAAAGTATCTCCCGTTCTGTCTTTGAAAAATAAGTAGCCAAAATCGTCGGCCACCACAATATCTCCTGAAATATTATTTTTGAGCAAATTGTGTCCAACCTACGCTTGGACATACCAACCTGACAAAAACGCAGAATCTCCTTCTCGAAATACATTGTAGATTACTTTCTTTTGCGACGCGTTTTTATCGACGTAACCCAAAAACGCCCTAGTGGGATTCGCCGTTATTTTTCCTATAAAAGCACCAGCCTCGTTCGCTTTGCAAGGTATGCAAAACCCTTGGACGTTTCTAATAGGCTCTCCAGTTAAAGGATCCACCCTGATGATCGAAATCGGATAAATTCCCGGAAGAATTCTCGAAACAAACCCAACAGCTCCCACTGTATTATCACAGTTCACTAGAATAAATTTCTTACAATTAGGGAAAAAAATTAATTATCCGACATTACCGATGTTTGCGTTTCCTTCAGTAGCACCATAAAACTCGGCAACTTTCGGTATATTAAATCGTTTGACAAATTCGGTCCATATTTGCGGTCTCAAACCATTTCCAAATATCATTCTAACTTTATGAGAAGAATCGCTGGATTTTGGAGGAACGGCGAGAATGTATCGACACATTTCTCCTATGTATTGAGCAACCTGAATAACAAAACTTGTTGAATTGTTCAAAGGTAAGTAGGTATTTGAGTTAGCTTACGGTGCAATTATATCTTTCGCAATCTGGGAAGAACGCGGAAGCAGAAAATTTTTTACGTATCACAACGGTACTGCCAAACAAAAGCATTTGGCCTATGGTCATGCAGCCTCCAGCTGTGTGGTATAACGGAAGAGGTGTGTAATATTTGTCGCTAACCCGGAATCCCGAAATGTAATGCATTCCGGCAGCGATGAAAATGTATCTAAAAATGAAACGTTAGTTTGGGTTCTTCTGCACTTTTCTCGGTGGAAAATACCTGGAATTACTGATAACTGCCGCTTTGGGGAGACCAGTGGTTCCCGATGTAAAAATATAGACAAGATGGGAATGATGCTCCACTTTTTCATTAATTACGGGAGGAGTTGGCGCCACTTCGTTCAACAAGTTGTTTAAATTTTTGAATCGTAAATCGGTTCCTTCGTTTATATGTTTTGTGGTTTTACTGCTGACTTCGTAAAATGCTACTTTGGATTCTATTTGATGCATAACTTCGCGAACGGCCTCAGACAATTCGGATCCAAAAATGATGGCTTGACTTTTAGCGATCGTTATGGAATGTACGAGTGGAATGAGTCGTTGATTTGTGTTAATTAGGGGTATAATAATACCCAGTTTTGATAACCCTAGCCATAGACAAATAAATTCTGGTTTATTTTCCACGAAAAGGGCGACAACGTCCCCCTTTTTGTAGCCATGGCTTTTGAACACATTTGCCACGCGATTGCTGTAGTCGTCAACCTATAACAACATTGATTCGTAAGTCGATGCTGTTTTACGACAATGATAAATTATTTATTATATTTGAAGAAACAAGATAGGTACTTTATTCGGAGCAAAAGGTCTTTTTGTGGCTCCGCTGTAATTGATGTTTCTCTATTATATTTTTTCCAGATAGTTATCCGGTCAATCTAATGTATTATTATTATTATTATTCCATATTCTATGATATTGCCCATTGTTCTTGTTTTGCATCTTCTCATGCAGTTCGGGTTACAAGCCATTATTACGTAATTTTGTTTGTTTATTTTTTGATTTCATAAGTATACTTTTTTGTTTCAAAATTTAAGTGATATATTATTGCGTGTGAATTTCTTTTTTGTTTTCCGCAATTTAAATCAAACGTTCGGCATTATGTAGTCATCATCAGTAATCAATGTACATAATAATTAATATATTACCAATAGGAAAACAAAAATTTCAATAATATAAATAATAATAATAATAATTATAGTTGCCATAAAACAGTTCAAAGTCTAAATACACCAACTGAAGCTCAAGGACAAGGAATTTAGGATCAAAATTACAATGATTTTTTAACCGCCAATATTTTGAAACAGAATGGATCCTGTATCCAACGGAAATAAAAAATCAATAAAACATTAGGAGGTAAACAGGTCAAAAATTCAACCAACCTCTTTGAAAGTCCACTCTTCATCTTCAAAAACAAGCGCAACTTTATTTGGATGTTTGGTCACATTTTGTTGGAATATATCGGCTACGGTATGATCTTTGCGTGTATGTCCCCGAATGTATAATAAAATGCGTATAAAACTAATTACGGCTCTGCAAAAAAGAGAAATGTGAAATTATAAATAATTTCATAAGTAATTTTCGATGAAAGTACCTATATTAATTTTAAAAAGTATGTCATCGTTTGTTTTGCTGATAACAATAAAAAAAGTTGTAAATGAAAGTCGCTGAATCGAATTCTAAATTAATATTTGGAGCAATTATTTTTATTTTTGATGCGGTTGGGATTTTGCCAAATTATGACCGAATTAAAAAATCAAGAAAAATCTTGCGGTATTACAATAATTACTTACAAAGTTCAAGGAGATTCCAGCTTAAATTAGAATTTATAATTCCTGTTCGTAAGAATAAAATTTTCCCACGATTTTGAAAATCCACTTTCAAAAAAATAAACAGGAATATTTGAATTTGTACCGAGTACCAATGAAAAAATATTAAAGTAACTGAGCTGGCGGTCAATACAAATTAAGGGTATAGATAAAAATATAAAATTTGAAGTACTTACACTAAATCACGAGGAGCAGTCATAATTGCGACATAAACCCATTTGTAATGCTTGGCTGCAATAAAGTATGCAACCGCTATAACCAAAACTAACTGCACTAAATAAATCCATGATGTGTAATACCATAATAAGGCCGCTGCTGCAATCAGTCCAGAAAAAATCAGTGTCATGATGATAACTCGCAGTACGATAACATAGACTGGCCGTCGAATCCGATTTCGAGACGTAACTACTATTTGTTTAGCTTTCTCGTTCACGCAAACCAGTTTGCCACTTTCTAGGTTTGGTAAATCAGCAATAATCTTAGAACTCGGAACCTATAATACGTCAATACATTAGTTCTCTTGGTTGCATATAACCAAGGAGTAGAGAAAATTCTAATTTTAAAAATGTTGAAAATTTCCTAAAGCGACATCTTTCCATAAAGTAGCAACTATGCCAAAAATCAATACACTGTATATATCAAGCATTGGTATAATGCACAAACTTCGTGGTACATGAAGTGTGCACCACACTTGTTGCTAATTTCTATCAGGATAGCAGAAAAACAAGCGGTGTCCCACACAAGAATAAGCTAAAGAGAATATTATATTATTTAAAACGTTGGCTGTATGCAGTGGTGGATTTCCCATTAGGCACAGTAGGCACTTGTCTATAGCAATAGGATTTTGGTGGTGGAAAAATTTTGGAGCGGAAAACTTTTTTTTATAATAGCTGTAAATTATATTTTTTCTTATAATATAATAAATCTTATAATAATTATTTGTACGAAGATTATTGATTTGATACTTTATATCAAGAAACTTTTTTTCCTTTAACCCTTACTTGCCACACTGGGGTGTAGAATACCCCAAGTCTAGTTTTCGTTAATTTTGAAAAGCGGGTTTATGGCATCATTTGTTATTTTTGTTATTTTTTGTAAAAAGTTGTCACTTTCTCGATATTCCAATTTTTTAATAGTATTTAATTTAATTTTTTTGCCATATAACCCATATCACTACAAAAAAAATAGACAACTTAAAATATTTAATAGATTGTTTGAAATAACACGTTTTATGGCTGGGGTGCAATGCACCCCAGTGTGTCAAGTACGTTATTCCACAGAAGTGTGGCAAGTAAGGGTTAAATAAGGGCGGCAAAAACAGTTCTAAGAATTTTTTCAAAACAATAATGAAGAATTAAATATCTCACAGTTCCAAGAATTTTTTCAAAACAATAACAAAGAATAAATACCTCTCAGTTCTAAGAATCTTTTCAAAACAATAATAAAGAATTAAATACTCCGCAATTCCAAGAATCTTTTCAAAACAATAATAAAGAATTAAATACCTCTAGATTCCAAGAAACTTTTCAAAACAATAATAAAGAATTAAATACCTTGCAGTTCCAAGAATCTCTTCAAAACAATAATAAAAAATTAAATACCTCGCAGTTCTAAGAAACTTTTCAAAACAATAACAAAGAATTTCCAGTGCGCAGTTCTAAGAATTTTTTTATAGCTTCTAAAAAGCAATAAAAAGGCGAAAGAATGCTTTCGTGGAATTTTTTCAAAACAATAATAAAAGAATTAAATTTCTCACAGTTCCAAGAATCTTTCTATGTTTTCTAAAAAGCAATAAAATAATCAAAGAACTCTTTCGTGGAATTTTTTCAAATTTAAAAAATAAAAAACAAAATTTTTTTTTTGAATGTCCAGCGGTGAATTTCCCATTAGGCACAGTAGGCACTTTTGTTTTTGGAGCGGAAAATTTTTTAATTTGTTTATTATTAATAATACATATTAGGTAGTACTAGTAGTACTGAAGAAATTCTGAAATATTCCAAGACTTCTCAAGAAAGAGATTCTTAGATAATTTGTAGAAATACAGAAAATCTTAAGAAATACATAGAAATTTCAAGAAAATCTTAGAAAAATATCCAAAACATCTTGTGAAGTGGGGAATCATAGAAAATTCTGGGATATTTTAGGAAATTTAGACAATCTCAGAAAATTTAAAAATAAAAAACTAAAAAGTCATTTTTTAAATATCTAATAAAATTAAATAGGGGGGGGGTAGTTACTCTTCTCTATATCCGCTCTTGTTTGGAAGGAATTCTTTGGAAATCACTGGAATTGCATGAAAATCGTCGGAATTTCGAGTCCTGTATACAAATTTTATTTTTGTTTTTTACAAAAGTAGGGTCCCCGTTAACAACTTCGCACACGGGTCCCTCACCTGCTTGTTACGTCACTAGCTTTTGATATGTGTTTCATACACAAATAATTTTTGTTTGTATAATAAACTATTCTAGAGTAGGTAGCCGTCCTACCTACCTATCAGGTAGGCCCTGAGAATATTTGTAATAATTTGTGGGGTTTGCGCCAAAAAGGGGCCCCTTATTTTGTAAGGGGTCGAAGTCGAACTCCGGAGTAGGAACACGCACATCAGAACAAAACTGGGTACTTTGAAGTTATTTACGATAATAATAATAATCGGTTAGTAGTTATTTTTTAAAAACATATTATTGCAATAATTATACTTATAATTTTAATACTGTAGTTGCGTTTTATTGTTACGATAATGAAGTGTGTATCGATAATCATAAGGTAATATACTACTAGTATGTAATTGCTACATTTTGTCATTGACCTAATAATGCAGAAGAAAATATATTCATAAAATATATGTAAACTATAATAATTAAGTAATTCTAATAAAATATTTCAAATTTCATCTTAAATAGCTAAAAATAATCAGTTTACCTAATAATCATTCTGTGATGTACCAAAGATACAACCGGAATCATTTACTGAATTTAAAAAAAATTTACTTAATTTCCTAAACTATATATGTAGTTAATGCAGTTTTAACTTTATGTTGCGAAGGTTGCTGTTCCGACAAATCAGAAATCAGAAATAAACAATTTGCAACAATAGGATACAAAAACGCAATTTTATTAAATTGACTATCCTTGAAGCTGCAATATATAATTAATAACCTATATTGGGTATTAACGTACAAGATCATCAACGGATGGAATAACAGGTTTTTGAAAAAAAAACTTTATTATCTCACTTATCTTAGTAACTTTTGATCGCGTAAGAGAAAGTATTAAATACTTTAAATTATAAGAAATTAAGTAAAACACCCACTACAATTACTTAATTAATAAATATTCCTTGACTTTGACTGATGGTAAAAAGCAACCTCCGAGCAACACCAATGTGATTGTCATTATCACAATTTGGAAATATAGTTATTACAAATTTAGGTAAAACAATTTAAATAAATCAAAAAGGATATCAGGCTGGATGGACAATCAAACAACAAAGACTTGTCGTGTTGACGTTCCTGAGGATGAGGGAATAAATTCCTCGAAACGTCTACACGACAAGTCTTTGTTGTTTGATTTTCCAGTCAGCCTGATATCCTTTTCGATTTAGTTATTATAAAGGTTATTCCAGGACCTGTTTTTCATAGTGTACACATCGTGGAGATATACTTATGTTAAACAAAAGTTTACTTACGCAAATTAGTCAGATTAATTAATCATTTTTAATGAACAAATCAGTCAAATATGTATTTTTAATTTTTCTTCCATTTAAAATTGGAAATTGTTGTAAATTTTAACAAACCTGTAGCAACAACTAAATTTAGAAGTAAGATAAGTAATCAAAAAATGTTAATAATAAAAAGTTTCGTTGGGTATGTTAAATATATTATTATGATTATTAAATCTTTTAATATTATACTTAATAAATTTTATGATATTATTTATTATTTATTAATCAAGTTTATGGCATTAATATTAATAATACCCATAAAAATTTAAATTTATCTTTAACAATCACGATTTCCTAGTATATATTACTACGTATACTACCTATAATGTAGATAATAATAATATGTATTATAATTATTATAATTGTTTAATATTAGTGATATCATTCTTTCAGTTTTTTTAAATTATAAATCTTCAATTTTTAGTTCTTACAATTTTAAAAAAAATTACAAACGAATTCAACAATAAAGTCGAGCAGCAACGGTAGCTGAGGCGGTTCCAGTTGTTGTTTTGTTAAAAATCATTAATAGTAATAATATGATTATTGATATTACTAACAATTATACCAGGATTATTTTTGATTAGCTGAGATCTTCTGTAATTATACATAATTACTCATGATTATTTGGGATTACATTGAATTATTTAAGATTAAAATTATTCACGATTCTAATTTATATTTATTGTTAAGATTGACCAACAGTTTCAGAAGTAGAAATTTTGTAATAATACCGAAAAAATGTTATTTTAATTTATAGTTTTACGGGCGAGGTGATCAATTACTTAGGAAGCAAGGACGGACTTATTTCCTCATAGCGTATTAACTAGTAAATTTCATTTACTTTGATATTTTGGTTCAAATAGTCAATATTAGCTAATATATTTAAATTATTTGCTCTTTTAAGGAACCACTTTTCAAAGTTATTTAAATAATATGTATGTAGGTACATAATAATATAATATTTTTATAAAAAATATTTCCATATAACAAATACACTGCCAGGTTCTAGGTAATAAAATTATTTACGTTTCTACAATGCAAATTATGTTTGTTTAAATTTATTATTAAACACAGAGCAATTAAACGCTAGAAGGAGCGGGATTTTTAATAATTTTATTAACTAATATTTTTTTTAATTCGGTGTGTTTTAACTCGTTAGAAATGTCAATTTGTAAGAAACGTGTTACGGTTACACGCATCTCAAATTAAAATTTTTTTTAAATTTCTATTGTAATCTTAAAATTACAGTAAGAGAAAGTACAATTTTTTACACCTTATGGAGAGAGAAATTACAGAAAAACTATGGGAATCGGAAATGAATTGAATTTAATTTTTATGTTGTTCATAATCAGAAGTAATATCACAAACTTTATCCTTTTTTACTTTCAAAATTTTAATAATTTGTTCTTTCTAGTTTTTATGTAGGATAATAAAAAATTTGGTTTAATTATAAAAATTAATTTATTCCGACGCAAACCATATTACGGTAACTCACCCAATTAATAATTTTTTGGAACAAATAAATTATAAAAATTTACCTAAGACCATAAATGGCATTTAAATGTAAGTACCCAGTACATCGAACGGTTTTTTAAATTATTAATTATTATTTAAATGTTTGGCCCGTTTTATTCGTTATACCTGACGCTACTTAAGTAAATATTTTAAGAAGTAATTAAGGTCATTGTATTGCATTTTCCAGTCACGCTGTTTATTTACCATTCTTTTATTGTATTGATGAGTATGTAGGTAAATGGAGCGATTTATTATTGTTATAAATTTTAATTATACTAAACGGAACTGTACACTGCCCATTGCCCCCTAAATAATTTCAATTGAATTCCTGAACACAACAAAAGCATTAGCTCTTACGACACTTATAGTAATTACTTAAAATAAAAAATTTTTAAGAAGAAGAAGACGTTGAAGAAGAAGAAGAAACGAGGTTTCGAACAGACAATACAAACAGTACACCTACAAATTTTCCTAATTTTTTTTTCATCCACTAAACGAATTTCTTTGTCCAAAATTCCAAATCATAAAAACTCATTTATTTTTTTTTCTGGATTTAATTTTAAAAAAATGTACTTTACTGGATTAATGAGATTTTAACATAATATTATGTATTAGTAACAATTTAACCGGCGAATTGTGAAAGATTAAATAAATTACAATTCATAAACATTGATAAGCGTAGATATTTTTTACTGCAAAGCATATAATTTTATATGCTAATAATATTTTGCAATCATTATTATAACAAGTTAATTTTTTGTCAAAGGTAACTTATGCTGATCACGAAGTGCCATTTTCTTATTGAACTATAATTAGTCCTCTAATTTTAAAGTAGGACAAAGAAGTGTAGTTACTAAAATAATCGTAAGAAAGTTATTCCAAACTGTAATAACGTGAAAGTATATTTTGATAAAGCAATTACTTCAAAATAGCACAAACATCTAAGTATGTACTTAATATTTTATTTTATGTAAAACTGCAATTTGCATAATATTTTATTAGTTAATATTTTCTAATTGCGAGGCAAAAATGTTTGGGGGCAACTTTATTATTATTATAATAAGTTAAGCAAATAAAAGTGAAATTGGAACATTTGGAAAAATTTTTTTTAATAATCCGGCCGGTGCCGGTGGTGTTGTAAAATTATAATTGCACGTTAGGTATTTTACATTAAAAACACTTCGAAAGTATATAATTAATTAGGTTTTAAATTCCTATTGACTAAAAATACTCGTAAAAAGTGATACAAAGTTACTTTCAAGGATAAGTGTTCCATGGAGTTATGCATTTTTTTTCTTCTTCCGGTCTTTAGGGGACCTACTGTTCAAAGTGTAACACACTTAATTTTAGGAAGATTTGAATAAGTAGTTAACCATCCAAGGAAAGACTACAAAAAATAATATTCTTTCTGGCTAAATTCCAGAGTAAAATTTTTTGTTAATTAAAAATTTTTATATTTATTCGAAAGAAAAATTTTAATGTTTGAAGTCAATAAGAGCTTCTTCAAATAACCAAACAAGAAAATCCTTGAATGAAATGTAAATATTCGCTAATTTGTTTTGAATACTACGACAATATCATTTTAATTTAACAAAACGTTTTTTGTATCTACATAATAATGTAGATAGGTATTCAAGATATTAATTATTCTGTTTTTCATTTTTAAAATTTAAAAATATTATTATGTAGGTACAAAATTCATTTTCAAATTCAAAAAATTACCTTTTCGTTGGTAGAATTTTCCAAATTACTCATTGCACATCAAAAATTTCACACAAAAAGGAAACAAATTTAAAAATATCCGATCATTATTTTTATAAAAAATAAGCACAAATACTTATAAAAACTTCACGTAATTCCTTCGATAGCTGAATGGTGTGGTGACACAAATGAGTTTTCTTTGCTTACAAGAGCGAAACTGTTTAGCATGAGTATAGCCCCCCCTTCTGCCCAACTTCTTACCTACTCTTAGTTCCATTCAATTTTTCCACCTTAATGTCTATTTAATTTTGTGCAGTCATAAAAAAATCATAAAAAATACATTTTTCAGTTAAATTTGCGCGTCGCTACTTTCTAAAGATGTCGAAACTGCGAAAATTAAGGACGTGTAACGTAACAATGCATTTTTGTACTAACAAAATTTTTGTCCCAATTTATAATGGTACAATCGATGTTTCTCAACAAGTGACTTATTTATATCACATTCAAGTGTAAAAATTTAATTTACATATAAGTTCATTGTCAAGCCGCCGATTTCCGTATTTAATATTAAATTATTCAAAGGAATGACATCTACTGTCTATAATGGAATAATAAAATCGTATTTGCGTAACCGTTCCGTAAAAATACTAATCATTATAAGTTGTAATTACAATATTTGAATGATATAAAACAATAATATTACATTATACTGTACAACGTGCGGTATATAATATAATCTGTTAATTATTATTACCTATACATCATGTAAAACGCACCGATTAAAATGTTCGGCCATTTCATGAATTTCATGAAACATGAAAAGAGAGAAATTGAACTTTTCATTCAAATATTATAAAATATTCAGAAGTCTAATGAGACCAGGCCTAAGAGAAGAAGCAGAGATTCAATGGAACCATGATTACTAAGCCCGAAAAATCTGAAGCCACGAAAATTTTGCTTTTTCTCTTAAATTAGGTGATGGTTTCGATCAAATATAATCACGAACTGTTGCTATTACCTTTCGATTGAGACCGAAGGTCGAGAAAGAATAAACTGCTTTCATGCATGGACGTAATACCACTGCATTTGGTTTTTTTTTATTAAACTTCAATATATAATAGAACCTTTTCAGTGTCCAATTAGCCGTAAATCTGACTAAAAAGTTGAATTGACGTCATATTAGACCTGTACGCGATCATGCCGAAATCTTTTAAGTTTTTATTGACTGCAAATATAATAATTTACCTATACCTAATTTACATTTTTGTTTAATTTTGCATTGCTAATTAGTTTTTTTAAATTTTATTATGTTTAAAGAATACCTATACTACCTCTCAGGCATAGTAATTATTCGGACCGGTTATTACCTGCCAATAAAACTTTGAAAAGCAGGAAATTTTCAAATTTTCTTCATCTTCGGCTAATTTAAAAATTGTGGTGAGAAAAAATCCTTGCATTCTTGCAAGCATAATTCCGAAGAAAAAGACGATAATGTCTTCCGGAATCTGAAAATCAGAAAATACGTGCTATTTGATGATGGTCTACGTGACTTACATCAGGTTGAGTTGGAAATATTTACAAAAAGAAAAAAAAACTTTGATTCTTGTAACTGCTCTTTACTCCCATATAAGTCTAGTTTTATTATTTGTGTTGTCTGCAAAAGTTTTATACCATAATCATCGACAATTTGTACATTTCTTTGTAAATTTGATTTGATGAATTAGCGTGAAAATTTAATGGTTTTGCTTTTATTATACTTCTAAATGTTAAGTTCCAATTCGATTCTCATGTAGGACAACCTTAAACTTCATTTGAAGTTCAAGGAAAATGTAAATATTTGTCTACTTTTTCTTCTTAATCTTGAGACTAATTGGTGAAGAAAAATCGGCAGTATCAAAAATCTAGAGCGGCATATTAAGTAGATTGTGCTAAATCCAAAAATTCCTTAAATGCCCAATCCAATGGCTGCTATGAATCGACCCCTTAGACCAGTTTACGCTTTTCTTTACAATTAGCAATAGTATCAACAAGGAATATTGGTGTTAATTTAAATTTAGGCAGTTTTAAGTATGAAGCCAAAACTAAACTATAAAAAAAAATAATAATAAATTTTGCCATTGAAAGTTAACGAACAAAGAACTGGTTTTAAGATATTTTATGTGCGTTATACACGTCAATTTACGAACTTACGCACGGCGGAGAAATACATAAATATTATGTTTGCATATAATATAAAATTTAATTTTTAATGGTTTAAATCAAACCTACGAATTAACGTGCCCTCCAAAGCATGGAGGCTGTCATCAAAAAATAATAATTAAACCAAAAAAATTGGATGCAATAGTAATTTTGATCTTTCACTCACAGTATCCATCAGACCATCCATCAGACTTCTTCTAGGTGTTGGATCAGTTCTTGCAAAAAAAAATCTCCAGTCTCTACTTTACTCGCCGCACCAACACCAAAATACATCAGGAACATAGAAAAACTGTTTTCACAATTTATATTTTAATTAGTAAGTTAGCTCAAAAAGTGAATGTTATGCAAATTTATTATAAAACACACAAATAATACTCAAATACATAAAAGTAAAAACTTGTTCAATCATTTAAAAAACTTTCTTCCAACGAGGGATAAGTATGGGGCTCCATGTTAAATCTAAAAAAGAAAACAATAAAATTGGGAATAATTATTTTAATTTAAACTTACGCTTTAAATTCGTTTGCAATTTCTTCAACCTTAGATGGATCGCATACAATTGCGGTTTTCACTTTGGTGGGATCAATGAGAGCTTCAAAGTACTTACGACCAACTTTATTGAGGTCTTCTAATGAAACCTCATTGACTAATCGTAACAAGGTCCTGTTGTACTCGTAAGCCACACTATGAAAATAAGATGATAGAGAGCACAAGCTTACACTTGCAACGGATTGCTCATCCGTTATAAATTCGTATATTAGAGAACTCTTGGCCGATTCCAAAAGAGTTTGGTCCCAGCTTTCGTTAAGAATTTGTTGCGAAATAATTTCGTGGGTTTCTTTGTAGGCACCAACCACATTGGTTGCTCTTGAAAAGGACAAATACAGGAGACCCTCATTAACTTTCAATGCAATGGAATAACCATAAGCAAAACCTTTTCCACGAATTTGTTTCCAGAGAGGGCCCTAATTAAAATTTTTTTGTAATATAAAAATATTTGGTTTATGTTACTCACCTCAGCTTGAATTAAGTATTGAGCGTAGACTAAAATAGCTGGCATGTCTGGATCATCGTAGGTCTTAATGCACGGAGTTGTTTGAATAAATTCAGAAGAATCCAAACAACCCATACCGACCACACATAATGTGAGGGCGGTGTCGCTAGGTGGAGTTAATAGTTGCCAATCCGATGTGACGTGTAAACTGCAAAAAATAAATTGGAATAAGTAGGGAATTCCTCTAAACCATTACTTTTACCTTTTTTGATTGCCTATTAGATTAAGGTCCGTTGGTAAAAATTTATTGATAGCAAGTGACAAGTCAGTTTTCAAAGAATCTAAATCAGCTGCACAGTATAAAGTAACATTAGATGGATCTGTAATAATGGAACGTATATTTTCAAGATCTCGAATCACTTCATCACATTTATCGCTGTCCAGTTTCTCAAGAAGACTTGTTAAGAACTTGTGTTGTTTTAAAACATTTGTGATGTACTGATTGCTAGCTGGAAAGAAAACCTAACGTTTCTGCGGTGAATAAAAATTTGTAACCAACTTACCAGGCAAGAAACGCATCGCTTTCATTAACTGGCGAACCATGCCTCGACCTGATCGTTTTAAAAGGGGAACATTGTTCGCCATTTTAGACGCAATAATTTTTAGGCGTTCGACAGTAAATTTGGTCTGGTAAATCAGTTCCCTTAGCCAAGAGATTCCAAGATCTACTTTTTCTTGTTCCACTTGGAAGCTGATTATAAGAGTATGGGCAAACTTTCCACATACAAAGTCACTTGGAGTGGAACCTCCAAATCCAATGTCTACATTTGTCGAGATTGTGTCACTTTGCAACTGAGTTACCACATCTTCATGTGGAATCAGAACGCCATCTCGGTAAATGGGCGATTCAAATAAAGCTTCCAAGAGAAGAGGCAAATAAAAACGCTGTTCTGGATCAATAGATGAACTATCTAACAAAGCTACCAACTAAAAAAATCATAAAATGAAAATCATATAGTGTTCAGCAGAAATAAACTCACATAAACAAAGCTTGTATTGATGTGATCGCAATAAGTAAAAACAGATGTGTCCGATAAATTAATTCGGCTTTTATCCTCTGAATTTGAACTGTATCGACTAATCGAATGGAAATTTATGTGTTCCAAACCAGGAATAGAAACACAAGTTAGCAGTTCTGGTGGTGGAATTCTGTTATTATGTTCAATGGCTTCGTTCAAAATGTGTTCCTGCTTCAACAAACCATCGGTGGTCAGTTCTTCAATTTGAGAATCCACTCTTGCTTTTTCTTCAGCAGCCATCTGAACTTGTTCTTCACAACTTGCTTCAGCTTGAATAGAAACAACGGTGTTGTTTACAAACCATTTTGCAAGAAGATCCACCCAAAAGCTTTTAGGTTCGTTAGATAATTTGTCCAAATTATCCAAAGGATTCATTCGATGCTGCAACTAAAATGTTTTCGTAAGATTGTGTTTTTACTTAAGAAGAATAGATTTACATCTTCCTTGGTGTTTCCATACAGCATGTGACCTATAATTAAGTCAGCTATAGCAGAATGAGGGTATTCTTCCAATTTGCTTAAATTTTTCAATTTCTGCCTATTTATTATCGACTGTAGTCGTTCCAAATCGATGTCCCCTGCATCTACTAGGGCTTTAAGTACCTCATCCAATTTTGGTTTCACTTCATTTAACTTCTCTTTGGGTACATTTTCAAAAGATACATAAAAGCAAGATTCCGAATTTTCCAGCAAACCATAAGAAACCTAAAAATTTAATTCTATATTTTCAGAATTTTTGCAACACTTCAGACTTACTTCGCTAGCATAGGGATCTTCGATTTCAACAAATTGTTTTTGAAGTGGTGCAATGGATAAGTCCGTTAGGTAAGTCATCAAAATGGAACAGGCACTTAAACCGTACACATCTTTAACGGCAGATGGTCCTCTCCAAGCTACGGCAACCATGCCATGGCTCTCATCGTCAGCTGGATATTTTATGTACAAATTCTGCGATTCGTTAATAGCTGGACAGGGACTTTGCCATGGTTTGGTGAACGGTCCTCGGTTACCCTAAAGGAAATATTTAAATGTTACAAATTTTAATAAGTAGCAGTTCAAGAAAAATATTAAATCTGAAGTTCTGGCAGTCCTAAATTTCGAGAACAAACATATTTTTGAAAAAAGACAAGCAAATGTGTTGATATTAGGATTAGGTTATCTGATAATCAGTCTATGAGCATATAGCTTATCTTCGAGGAGAGTGAAATTAGATAAATTTTTGCTCTAAATGGAACTGATTCCAAACTTGAAAAAAAGTGAAGTTCCACTTTTGATTAATTGAAATTTTGGTTTGTGGTTTTTCTATGGATATTTTAGTCCAAAATTTAATTGGTTTAATTACATTGTGGTTTGATCTAATTGAGCTTGGAAACCTCCTCCCTTAGCCGTGAAAGCTCCTTGGCCATGTTAGCCTTTGATTTATATTGAATTTTATTTATCTGGATTTTCAAAAATGCTTCAAATTTAAAAATTAGGAGGTTTAATTTGTCAAAAGAATTTATTGTGAAAAATAATATGTACTATCTGTAGACGTCCTTAATTAAATCCTTCTCAAGTGTTTGTTACATATTATAGAATAAAAATTAGATAAATAACCCATGGAATATAAAATGTATTATCTTCCGATAGTAAATGCTAACAGATAATAAAAAATAGTTTTATATACCTTAGCCAATATTTTCTTCTCAATCGGTGCCAAAGCCTTAAAAACATCTTCGGGCTTGATTTGACCAGTGATGATCAACTTCAAATTTTCAGGCCTATAAAAATCCTTGTGGTAATTTCGCACCTTCTCATTTGTAGTCGATTCCCTTAGGTTTTTCATTATTCCTCCGGTATTTGAAGAGTACCCACAATGACCAGGATAAATAGCCCGTTGCATTGCTAAATGCATACGGGATTCACCTGAATTTTCACAACCCTGCATCTCACAATAAACCACACCGGCATCGTCACCACTTTTGGTTATGTGATGCACTTCCGTTATGAAAGCTTCGTCCGTCAAAGTTGGGTATAAAATATGATCTACATAAATAGGCATCAAAGACAAAAAACCTTCATAACCGGCAGTTTCCATAGTGTAGCAAGTGTGATCTACATCAGTCCAAGCGTTTGTACCGGAAGCTAAACATCTGTTTGCAAGCAAATCTAATACCCCTTTGTACGGGTATTCTTCGCTGGCCATAAAAATGAGATGCTCGAGAGTGTGGGGTAAACCATCATCGTCGAATGCTTCCGTAGCTAAAATATTTGTGACAACAGTTTATAATAAAAAATTTGTGAGTACAAACCTAAACAGAAGAAGCCATTGACAACGGGACCATCCACTTCGGCTATAACCACGGTTAATCCTGTATCCTTCGATATAAACTCATGAACCGGTAGTTTGTTGTAAGCCTTAACAGTGTAAACATGTTCAAACGAACCCACTGTTGATACATTACTTAAATTCGGTGGCATATTTTCTAAAATTTTCGAAAAGTGTTTAAGAAAATGGCCAAATAATTTGTTTCAATTACAAATTCGGGCGTACAATTTTTATGATTCACCGTTTCAACCTATTAAATCAATAATAGCACCGAAAAACACGATAACTAATAAGTTCTGATTAGTTGAAATTTGAAAAGTCACAATGACAGCTCACAGGCCCCCACGTTGCCAAATTTAGATAATCGCTATCACTAAGCACACAGGGCGTTGCAGCAAAATCGTCATCGGCCACTCCACATTTTTTTGTAAACAAAATCTTACATAGTAACCCAAAACTTAATAATTTATCAGAAATATTAAATAATTATATAAAAAATAGATGTAGTCTTTGGAAGGGGGAGGGGGCTTCAAAACCCATCTATTTTTTAAATGGAAATTTTTTAAATATTTTTTTCACATGGCCAAGCACTAAAACTATTGATTGCTCAGTGTTTAAACGGTTTGGTGCTATTTTACAAGCTAGATTCTAACTCTTTATTGTCTAAAATCAACAGATTTCGAGGTAATAGGATAAATTAAACAAATATTTTTTTAAATTCAACTGTTTTTTTTTGTTTTTCTTGCAAACCATGTATCAATGAAGAAGACACATTATTGTTTAATCAGCCAAAAAGCTTTCTTCTAATGAGAAATAAGTGTATGGCTCCATGTTAAATCTAAAACAAACTTAAAGTATAATTTATTGGAATAATCATCGAGGTTCTAACTTTTACTTTTTAAATTCATTTGCAATTCCTTCGGCTTTGGAAGGATCGCACACAATTCCTGTTTTCACTTTGGTAGGATCAATGAGAGCTTCAAAATATTTACGACCAACTTGATTGAGATCTTCTATCGAAACCTTATGGACTAATTTCAAAAGGATCCTGTTGTACTCATAATCTATATTATGGAAATAAGATGATAGAGAGCGCAAGCTTACACTTGCAACGGATCGTTCGTCCATTATAAGTTCGTATATTAAGGAACTCTTGGCCGAATCAAGAAGAGTTTGGTCCCAGGTTTCTTTCAGGATTTGTTGCGAAATAATTTCGTAGGTCTCTCTATAGGCACCAACCAAATTTGTGGCTGTTGAAAAAGACAGATATAAGAGACCCTCGTTAACTTTGAGTCCGATGAAATAACTATAGGCGAAACCCTTTCCACGTATTTGTTTCCAGAGTGGACCCTAATTAAAAATTTGTAGTTAGCCAAATAAGCTGGGGTTTTGTTGCTTACCTCCGTTTGGATCAAATATTGGGCGTAGACTAAAATAGCTGGCATGTCTGGATGATCGTAGGCCTTAATGCACGGAGTTGTTTGAATAAATTCCGAGGAATCCAAACAACCCATACTGACCACACAAAATGATAGAGAAGAGTCGCTTGGTGGAGTTAACAGCTGCCAATCTGGTGTAACGTTTAAACTGCAAAGAATAAAATTGAAGTCCGGAGGGGGAAACCCCTAAAAATAATTATTTTTACCCTTTCCGATTGCCGGTTAAGTTAAGGTCTGGTGGTAAAAATTTCTGGATAGCAGTTGGTAGATCTGTTTTTAGAGAATCTAGATTAGTTGCACAGTATAAAGTCACATTCGATGGATGGGTAATAATGGATCGTATATCTTCAAGATCTCGGATTACTTCATCACATTTATCGCTATTCAGCTTCTCAAGAAGGCTTGTTAGAAACTTGTGTTGTTTTAGAACATTTGTGATGTACTGGTTGCTAGCTAGAAAAAAAACGGTGATGATTCATATAGATAGAAATTTGTAAACAACTTACCGGGCAAGAACCGCATTGATTTCATTAACTGCCGAACCATACCTCGACCTGAACGTTTCAAAAGGGAAATATTTTTCCCCATTTTGGACGCAATAATTTTCAGGCGTTCGACAGTAAACTTGGTCTGGTAGATAAGTTCTCTTAGCCAAGAAATTCCAAGATTTACTTTTTGTTGCTCCACTTGAAAGCTGATTGTAAGAGTATGGGCAAAATTTCCACATATGAAGTCACTTGGCGTGGAACCTCCAAACCCAATGTTTACATTCGTAGAAATTGTGTCATTTAGCAACTGAGTTACCACTTCTTCGTGTGGAATGAGAACGCCTTCTCGATAAATGGGGGATTCAAATAGAGCTTCCAAAAGAAGAGGCAAATAAAAACGTTGTTCCGGTTCAATGGATGAGCTGTCCAATAAGGCTACCAACTGAAAGCTTTAAGCAATGAAAGATATTATGCAATATTGGGCTAAAACCAACTCACGTAAACGAAGCTAGTATTTATGTGATCACAATAAGTAAAAATGGGAGTATATGATAAATCAATTCGGCTTTTATCCTCTGAATTGCAACTGTATCGATTAATGGAATGGAAATTGATGTGCTCCAAAGTCGGAATAGGAACGCAGGTTAGCAGTTCTAGTGGCGGAATTCTGCTATTACGTTCAATGGCTTCGTTCAAAATTTTTTCCTGCTGCAATAAACCATTTGGGGTCAGTTTCTCGATTTGAGAATTCACCCTTGCTTTTTCTTCAATTGCCATCTGAGTTTGTTCTTCAAAACTTGCTTCTGCTTGAATAGAAACAACGGTTTTGTTTACAAACCATTTTGCAAGAAGGTCCACCCAAAAACTTTTGGGTTCTTTCGATAATTTGTTCAGATTATCCAAAGGATTCATTCGATGCTGCAACTAAAATGTTCTCATAAGATTGTGTTTTTACTTCAGGCCAATAAATTTACATCTTCCTTGGTGTTTCCATACAGCATGTGACCTATAATTAAATCTGCTAGAGCAGAATGAGGATATTCTTCCAATTTGCTCAAATTTTTCAATTTCTGACTATTTATGATTGACTTCATTCGTTCCAAATCGATGTCCCCTGCATCTACTAGAGCTTTAAGTACCTCATCCAATTTTGGTTTCACTTTATTTAACTTCTCTTTGGGAACATTTTCAAAAAACACATAAAAGCAAGATTCCGAATTTTCCAACAAACCATATGAAACCTAAAAATTGAATTCTATATTTTCTGAATTTTTGCAACATTTAAAATTTACTTCGCTAGCATAGGGATCTTCGATTTCAACAAATTGTTTTTGGAGTGGTGCAATGGACAAGTCCGTTAGGTAAGTCATTAAAATGGAACAGGCACTTAAACCGTACACATCTTTAACGGCAGATGGTCCTCTCCAAGCCACAGCAACCATGCCGTGGCTTTCATCGTCAGCTGGATATTTAATGTACAAATTCTGCGATTCGTCAATAGCTGGACAAAGATTTTGCCATGGTTTGGTAAACAGCCCTCTGTTGCCCTATAGGTAAAATTTTAAATGTAAAATATTTTATGATGGCGGTGCCTAAATACCTTTGCCAAAATTTTTGTTTCTATCGGGGCCAAAGCCTTAAAAACATCTTCGGATTTAATTTGACCAATGATGATCAACTTTAAATTTTCTGGCCTATAAAAATCCTTATGATACTTTCGCACCTTTTCGTTGCTAGTCGATTCCCTTAGGTTCTTCATTATTCCTCCGGTATTTGAAGAGTACCCACAACGGCCAGGATAAATAGCCCGTTGCATTGCTAAATGCACTCGGGATTCGCCTGAGTTTTCGCAACCCTGCATCTCGCAATAAACCACACCAGCATCGTCACCACTTTTGGTTATGTGATGCACTTCTGTTAGGAAAGCTTCGTTTGTTAAAGTTGGGTACAAAATATGATCTATATAAATTGGCATAAAAAACAAGAATCCATCATGGCCGGCTGTTTCCATAGTGTAACGGGTGTGATCTGTATATGTCCAAGCATTTGTACCGCAAAGACATCTGTGTGCCAACAATTCCAACAAGCCCTTGTACGGATAGTCTTCGCTGCCCATAAAAATGAGATGCTCAAGAGTGTGGGGTAAACCATCATCATCGAACGCTTCCGTAGCTAAAATATTTTGTAAAAATTTAAAAATTCTGGGTTTTAACGCCAATTAGCGGACAAGACGAGGTTTTCTCGCAAAAATGGTCAATGGAGCTGTTGGGCAGAATTTTATGTCCGTAGTTTTTGATTAAATTTCTGTAGTTTTGCGAAAAAATTAGAAATAGGATTTGAATAAAGGGTGGAATAATAAAATCAATCAAAATTGGTTTAATTCATTTGGATGGTAAATATTTATTTTTGAATAAATTAAAATAGAAAAAAATAACAAAATTTTGAAAATTAGGAATTCATAATACTTAAATATGGGTACAGATGAAGAAATTATTACTTAGGTGTATTTAATTTTTCCATTTCATATTAAAGTTTATATTGGATTTAAATCAAAAATGTTTACATTGGGCAGTTTTACAATAACAGGCTTAATCTGAGCTCAGCTGAATTTTACAGAATTAATATATTCACTGCAATCAAAGCTTCAATTTTCCTTTAAAAAATATATTTAAGTCTTTGTATTTCGACTGATTTTGGTGTTTCATTTTTCCGATTACTGCAAAGCATGCTGCCCTTCTATCATTGAAATTATGCTACACCACTGGTCTCTTAATTATTTTTATTCAAATGGTACAAACCTAAAGAAAAGAAGCCATTGACAACTGGACCATCCATTTCGGCTATAACCACGGTTAATCCCGTATTTTTGGATTGAAACTCATGAACAGGTATTTTGTTGTAAGCCATTGCAGTGTTCACAAGTTCAAATGAGTCCATTGTTGAAGCACTTAAATATATCTTTAGGAAGTTAAAATTATTGTATGTTTTGACTGTTTCAAACTATTAAAAGAATTTAATCTTGCCGAAAAAAAATTGATAAACAATAATTGCTAATTAGTTCAAATGTGAAGTCACAATAACAGTTTTTCGTCACCCACGTTGCCATATGTAGATAATAGCTTATCATGAAGCTAGTATTGAAATCCAAATCCAAAAATAATTTTTTTCTTATTTATTATTTAAAAGTATTGGGTATATTCATATTAAATTCGTTTAAACTTTCTTCTTCTTCTTGGGAATCCCCGAATCGAATTGTTATTTTATTTTTTCTATCAGTCCCTTACTTCATTGCAATTTAGTACAAATAAAAAAATTACTTTATTCAAACATTCAACAGCTACACTTAAAACTATTATATACAGCAAATACAAATTGTGCAGAAAAACAAGTATATGTATACCATTTTGAGATCTAAAAACAGATAAGTTTCATTGTACCATTTCAACACTTTAGATTAGACAACCTCAATCGACGTCTTCTGAGTTCTGACTAGTCTTTCTAACAACAACATTGTATGGAGAAATACACCATCAACATCAAATTCAATCATCTTCGCCGGCAATAAAGCATTCATCCAGGAAATTTTCCAGCGAATGGTACAAGTGTGGCCGAACAGTTCCTAACGAGTGATCTTCATCTGGGTAGGTCTAAAAAATGTAAACAATTAACTCTCCTCTGAAATGGATGACCGGAAGGTTTTACCAATTGTCGAAATAAAATATCCTGTTGTTCCAGAACTTTTGCCCATAACATAGACTGTTGGTAGTGAACGTTATCGTCCAAAGTTCCATGAATCAAAAAGTATAATTTATCACGTAATCCACTAAATTTGGTAACCAATTGGGCATTCTTGTAACCAACCTGGTTGTCTTCAGAAGTTGGAAGACCCATAAAGCGTTCGGTATAAACTGAATCTGGAACAAAGCCATAAAGTACCCAGCCTAATTTTCCTTAAAGTAATGTTTACCATATAACGCCCAGTCCGTGACCGGAGCCACAGAAATTCCGCACTTGAAAATTCCTTCCGTGTCGGTAGCTAAAACCATACCGGATGCAAATCCACCATAACTCCATCCCCAAATTGCTGTTCTACTGGGATCAATAAAAGGCAACTGTTCTTGCATTTGTCTAAAACTCAAAAAGTTAAATCTTTCCTAACAGTTTAACCCAGCATACCTTGTAACGTTAATTTGATCCGTAATTTCAATTGTTCCCAAACGCCTATACAATGAAAATAAAATGTCGTCTCCTCTTAAACCAGATCCTCGTCCGTCTATAGTTGCATAAATAATACTTTTGTTCGCCGCCAAATAGCTGCCCCAATCTAAACCGTATTTATCAACCACTTGGTAGGAATCTGGTCCACCATACCTAAATGATAAAAAAGTTAGTTTGTACAAACCAAAAAACTCGTAAGATAAACTTACACATTAACAAGCATGGGATATTTCGTATTGCCACTTCTGTCTAAATTATGTGGAAGCTTGAGCAAAACGTTGGCTTTAAAGCCGTCCGCAACGTCGAAAGTAAACTTTTCTATTGTTGGAAATCGAGTGGTTTTCATTACATCACTAATTTGTTCGTTGTTTTCCCACACGGCAATCCTTTTGTTTCTTGAAACTACCACGTTTTCGGGGACTCCCGGACCATCGCAGTTGAGGACATATTGGGAAAAATTCTTGCTAAATTCGGCCGAATTATACAAACAATCTGCTTTTGTATTAAGTGACTTTAGGTTGCAGGTCAAGCAACTCGTCACGTTTGACTTTAAGGAAACCGTGTATAAATGCTGAGAAGCAGAATCCTTCATTCCGGTGGCTTGAAAATAGCTGAAAGTTTAAAATTGCAATTTAATTTTTCGCCAAAGTTTCTTTCTTACATAAGATCGGCTGCCTCGTCCCATCCTAAAATATCGGTCACCACGTATTGTCCTCTGGTTACAGCTGTCACTGGAGAGTTTTGCTTTCGATCCAAAATGGTTATGTGCTTGTACGATCCCAAATTATTTCCTTGATCTTGTGATAAAATTAAGAGAAGTTTAGTACCATCTTTTGAAAAAATAGGCGATTTGAACAATTCCAGCCATCCACCGTTTTGCTTTAAGTTCTTAATCTGAAAGGTAACGATTAGAGTCAACTGTTTCATTTGTTTTGAAGATATCTTACAATTTCTGTTGTGAACGGATCTTCGGTGTTGTAAGCTACGACACTTGCTTCGTTTTGAACCCGATTCATCCAAATTGCGCTTATGATGCTCTTAGTTGCCCAACTGACTGCAGCCAAAACCGGTTCCCTATTCTCAAGGGTGCTTGGTGCTTCCAGATTAAGTATGCCCGACTCGGATTCGAGATCGGCTACATGTAAACTTACGAACGGATTAGGAGTGCCTGGCTTTGGATACCGAACTTGAACAGCTCTGGTGTACTGAAATTCGAGAGTTCCGGGCTCACCATAAACTGGAAGCGTCATGATCGGTACGTAGGTATCAGTGAATTTGGCGTACGCTAATTTTTTGCCATCGGGTGATAACCAAATTGCTTTATTGGAAGCAAACACCTCCTCTAAAATCCAAATTGCAAAATTAAAAATAAAAAGCTAAGTTTAACTTTACAAACCTTCGTACACCCAATCGGGAACTCCATTATAGACTTTCCCAATTATACCGTCAGTTGTAATTTGTTTAATGTTTGGAGACAATACGCTTTCTCGGTAAAAGATGTTGTTTCTCGCGACGAAGATTATGGAATTACCAACAGGTCCCCAAATTGCAAGTTGCAGAACCACTTCTCCGTTTGCATTAAGACTGGTTGTTCCTCGGGTTTCCAAGTTTATAACAGTATACTGCGTCACATAGCTGTACCTAAACAACTAAATCAGAGGAATTGGAATTAATTGGATGTAAATAATCTTTGATGCAGGATATACCTTCCTCAAATCGTGGGATACTAATAAAAATTTCCTATCGGCCGAAATTGTATATTCGACTGTGGTGGCTAAAATCTGAAATACAGCAACGTGATTGGTCAGATATAAAAATATCTAAAGTGTACTTGCCGGCACGGTGAAAGGAAGAAGGACCTTAGCTGTTAAAGTATTGGTATCGTAGATCATTACATCTCCGAATTGACTTCTGTATAGAATTTCGTGTCCTAAATGCAGAAATAAAGTAAAAATAAGTTTTGATGTGAAATAAAAAGAATACCTGATATCCAAGTTCCGTTAAATCCTTTTGGACTTAAACTTCCATTTAAAATATCTTCTAAAGCTATGGTCTTTTCTTCTTTTCTAATGGAGGCTGCATCGATGGAATCAGATAATAAAACAATCGCAGCAATCACTAACGCTATCACAATTAACACCAAAGTTCCACTAGCTACCATTATTATGCTTTTTCTTCTTCCTATGTTTTTCTCTGCTATCAGCTCCTGAAAGATTAAAATAATTACTTAGGTTGCTTTCTACGCATATCATTCTAAAGATCTATGTTTTAACCGATTTAGTTAATTTCCCATTTCTAAAATCGGGGTTTCCATATAATATATCCATTAAGATAAAGCTTGGCACTTGTAGAAGTTTCCGGTTTACCACATTGCACTTTTATTACACAAAAAAGATTCTAGACCTCTAGAGAAGAAATCAGATTTCATGCAGGTTTATGCAAATTAATTTAAACATTATTCAGGTGCATTTGAAATAATTAAAACTGCATTTTAATTGCAATAATTTCATTTTAATTGTTATGTTTGTATGTTGTGTTTGTATATATTCTAGTAGAAAGAAAATTAATGCCGTTCTTTTCACTGAAATTTTACAATAATAATTATGCTTATGTATACTCGCAAAAAAAAATTTTTTCCAAAAATTCTGAAATGGCAATAGTGATTTAGGAGTTTAAATAACTTATCAATATAGATATCCGTAAAAAAATTTAGAAATAAATGAAAAAAGAATACTTACTCCACAAAACTTGAAATTGAATTTCGAATTATCGAATTTATAAGAAATAAAAATTACATCTACGCAAATTAAATTTATAAAATATAACTAACAATAAAATTAAATGTTAGAGAGGTTGATAAGAATATTCGTTGTTTAGATGTTGTCCCATAACAACAGTGGAAATAATTTGTTCATCTTCAAATTGGGTTGATCTCTCGGCAATCATCAGAATGCTAGTGTTTTCTCTCCAAATCCAAAGAACATCGTAGACTGTACAAGTAGCATTTCCCACATCCCAAATCATATAATGTCTTTAATTCTGTTGGAGATAGGATCCAGATATGGTTCATAAATCCTAAAAATTCGCTTTTTTTCTTTTTCAAATCTTTCTGTAGAGGTACAAGGATGCGACAACATCTAAACAACGAACGCACCAATAATTCATATCCACCTAACTAAAATTTAATTTTATTGAATTTAAATTTATTAATTCTATTGTATTTAGTAATACAAAATCACAAAACTTAAAGAATGAATGGAGAAAAAGGCTTTTGTCTACGAGTATACAGATAAAGAAAATTATTGCAATTAATTCGAAAAACGCTGATTTTACATTGCATAAATTTGTGTTTATCTAATTTAATCGAAGTTGTTAGCAATATAAAGTAAGGTTGGTACGAAAAATGTCATAGTGATAAGAAAATTTATTGTTTCCCACTTCTCTGAGTGCATTTCCTTGAAATTTTTTTAAATATAGTGATGGATAAATGTGTAGTAATAAATTTAACTTGTAAATTTCCAGAAGTAACTTAACTGAATGTAACTGTAATTTAAAATATATGCAAATATAAATTAAAATACAATAACAATTTGAGATTAGAAACATTTTTAAAATATAGAAATTGAAATTAAACAAAGGAAAATCTGAATGAATAGGTGGAGGTGTTGTAAGGTTTAATTACTTTTTTAATTAAAAGTAGTTGTTATTATTGCATATTCTATAAATTATTATATCCTTTACTTCGTAATTTTCCTGGTAAGAAAATTTTGAATTTTAAATGATTGTTAATTATTATCGATTTTCTACGTTGTTTAAAGTTAGCTTGTGCTTCGGTAGCCGGTACGGTAACACTGTTAAACGCAGGTAGTCTCGTTTCATTGGTCAACCTATCTAACCGGTTTAACCGGTACCGGTTTATAAGACTTTCGGAGGGGGTTCCCCTCCGAAGTTTTATTTTATTTTTCAAATTTCTATTTGTTCTGTAATAATTTATAAATAGCATAAATTAAAAACGTTCTCTGGGATATAATGACTGGAAAATTCGTTAATGATTGGATAATTTTCCTGGACACGTTATGGGCCTGAGAAATTATACGATAACCGAAACGATAGAATTGAAAAACAGTTTGAAGTGGAAGTAAAGCTTTTGATAAAGCTTGGATAAGTTAAAAATAGGTACAGCGTCGTTTCTTTTAATTAAAAATTGCTGGTTATTAATTTACGTAGAACAGTTTAGCTAAATATAAAATTATTGCGTGAAGTTTTAAATTCATACAATATAAATTGTAAAGAACATGCTAGAAGCTTTATTATTTATCGAGTTGTACTTTGTTAATTTTCTTATCTCCACATTGAAAGCATTCTTTTGGCGTGTTTGATACATTACGTGGGTATTGAAAAAGCTCTTTGTGTGTGCTTAATTAAGAACTTTTGTGCACTGTTAAATTTTAAGTATGTTTGTTGGTTTCTTCTTTACAATAGAGGTAAGAAGCATTATTGTGTCAGAAGTTGTACAATTTAGCAAATTTTAATCAATTGTGTATTGTTGAAATTTCGTGTACCCAATGGCAAATTTTTATTTCTTTTTGGATTTACCAAGCGTACCGTTCATTGCTCGTTCAGCAGGACGAAAACCTTACACTTAGAGGATTTAAAAATAAAAGTTCAACTGTTAAATTACAGATAAAATTGCTGTACCGGCAATTATGACTAAAATAAGTCGTGCATATCAAGCGTCTCATAATTGTAACAACATTCAATGTCATTTGGCTCATGAAGTTTATTTATTGTTGTGGTCAGTTTTAATAAATAAAATATGCAAATATATCACACAAAAAGCGAAACAAATGGTCGATATTGTTTAATGCAAATTATAAATGCTAATTGCTTCATCTTCTATAGGCGAGGATGTGTGAAGATCAAATGAGAAAGAATTTGTATAGGTGTGGACTAAAAACTTCTTTGAATCAATAGCAAACATTATGTCAGTCAGTAAAAAATATTAATTAAATAATAACAATAAATACAGGACACTTTCAAGGTGAAGTACTGTAACACTTCTTATAGTTTTTGTTTGTTTATTTATTTTATTTACGATCTTTATCTTTTTTTTCTCGCGAATTCCTATTGCAAAATAATTTTTAAAAATCCAATTCTTTGGGTGAGGTTTTCCCTTTTAGCAGGTTTCTCAATAGATTGGTGCCTCCGAGTTTGGTTAGTTGGCAAAAAATATTTGATTTTAGATAGGCACGACATGCTAGGCATGATCATATAATATTGTCAGGCTTTTAACAATAATTTTTTTTGCAGTTAATATTTTATTTAGTTTCACCATGAAAATTATAGCTCGACATTTCCGGGGTCCCATGAAATTATTTTCATCCGGACCTCCGAATGTTGAATCAAATTTTAAAATTGAGGACTATGTTTGTAGGTTTTTGATTTAAATGATTCAAAGACCGATTTTAATTGTATAGATGGTTTAGTCATGGATATGATTTCACAAATGCAGACAATAAATTTCCTTGATCACGATTTTATGCTGCTATGCATACCAATAGAGGATTTTTGCCCAACCTCTATTGTTCCATCTATAAAAATGCATCACCATTTTTAACATACCAAAGGTGGTATTAATTCTTTTGGTTTCGTCTACCATTCCAATGCATAAGTTACATTTTAATTTATTTTATTCTCCATCAACATTAATTAAATTAATGAGGTAGATCTTTCAGGCGAAAAACCTTGTTTTAATTATTTTTTAAAATGTGTAATTAAGATGTAAAAATCATAATTTTATAAACTAATTTTTATGACACACTTATGCTAATTAAAAAAACGAATTAGTATTCAAATTGAAACTTAGTAGCGTAATTATGTAGAACAACTTACTAATTTGTTAGTACATACATGTAATGCACATTACTCACTTTCATTTTGGAATACACTTATGTAAATGTTTGAATATTTTAAGAAGGAAATGGTTTAGCAAGCACGAAGAATTATTACCACATTGGCAGCATTGTATGGATAATCCAGTTATTTTAGGAAAATTATTTAAAAAAATAATAATATATAAATTTAATATTTTTTAAAACCATTTCGAAGCTTTCCAGTCGTAATTTCAACCTAAAATTAGCCAAAAAAATCAATATCAAAAATTTTTGAATTTTTGTTTACTATAAAATTTAATGAGGTCTTAATCTAACATCTTAGTTTCATAGTCATACAAAGGTTTTCTACACGCTTGTATTAGAGCTTTTACCTTAGCAATTGTGTTTCATGAATTTAATTATATTGAAATTCTTAGGTTTGCTTGCATACAATAGTATAATGCAAACACGCTCGATTTATGCAGAAAATGCTCTATGAATATTTCAAATTTTTTTATTCGGGGTTTTCCCTAATATGAAAAATTTGGTATTTTAATTTTAAAACAGGAATTAAATTCTTAAAACTACAAAGCGGTTTATAATCCGAAACATAAACTAATTATTAAAGTTGACACTGCTTATTAATACAATTTTAATAAACTTAATAGAAAAATTATACATTCTCAAAATTTGCATTTCAACTGCTAAATTATTTGCTTAAAATATCGTGCAAGTGACAAATGGGGTAATAATTACAGATTTGTTTGTAATAAAAAATTGTCATTAAAATTCAAACATTTGGATTGGTTAAATTGCAATTCCGACTCTAATTTCATTTATAGAACTTTCTTTTAGGTGTATACTAATTTATCGTGATTTCTTTAAATTTAGATAATTGAAATTTAAATCAGCTGCATTTTTAATTAATTAAGAAAGGTACTCGCTTAAAAAAAAGTAAAAAATTAATGGTGAAAATAATAAATCATGCAAAAATAAAACGCTAAGTAGAATCGGATATAAAGAATAGTTAATTTTTTATGATAACTTAACAATGAATAATTAATTTATTTGATGAGATGATTTCGTGCAAAGCCAGGGTATAATTTACATATTTTGTAAATGTTTCAATAAAATAGAGCTTTTAGGCTTGCCACACTTTATTATAAATTAATTATAGTAATCAAAAGCCACTTAGTCATAATATTAAGTCCAACAGAATTAATTATTTAAACATTTTTAAATTTTTTGAAAATAATGTAAAATTTATGTTTTTATTTTTTCAATGGTAAGAAAATTTATGTTATCTTTAAAGACTATCATGAATTATTCAGGATTCGGCCTTGAAAAACCTTTTTTATTGTAGTTTTCTTTGTAAACGTTTCTTTGGATTGATCTATAACCCTTTAAAAACTATCAAGGTTCTAACCTACTAGGGACATTTTTTTGTATATGATTTAATATAATAATTCATATTTAGGTAATGTGGTCGGTCGAGAATCGAGTTTTTCAAGGTTTGAATCCTTAGTGCTTTTACACAGAGAGAAATACATAATTACTAACCCACACAATTGTGCAGAAAAAGTACACAATTGTTTCATTTTTCTGCACAATTGTGTGGATTAGCAAAACATAATATTTTGAAAACAGGCATAACTTCGAACAACACTTTTAAAGATTAGAATAATCTTTATCTTATTTTAGAATAAACTACGGACTTTCGTCTTTCGTGTCTTGGAGTATAATTCTCGGCTTCAAGCAGCGATGCAATGGTTTTGTAAATGTAACGTCAATAACCATTATCAATCGGTAATGTATTCGTGTAAGTTTTTCAAATACTTAATGAATATTCCAGATATAGCGAAAATTTGCATACCTTCTTCCGGTCGTGATCGTCGGTCAAATTGATAAAGTAGGTCAAGCAGATTCCTATTTTTAAAATTTTCACTGTAAGAACATTGCATGTAGTAATAATTTCAGTACCTAGGAACCTAGGTGTGTAATAAAATTATTGAGGTGAAAATTAATTTTTCCAATCGATACCGAACGTCGCCCAAATTATAAGTTTAAGATTTAGTTTAAAACTTTAAGGATAAAAATATTTGGGTTAATAACCATGTCAAAATTTAGATCACGCTATATTTAGATAAAATAAATTTATTAATAAAATAAAAAATATTATTACTATTAGTTTATACCAAATTCTTGAATGAAACGACGGACGTTAATGTGCCTGCAAGATCGTCTAGCTCGATAAAAATATAAATTTTGCCTTAAATTTGTGTGTTATAGGTAATTTGCTAAATAATAAATTTTGCTGCAAAAATTTCTTTGTTGGGTTAACCCAAACGAGCGCTCTGTTATTACGTTACATACAGGGTATATGTCACATTTGTGATAATATCTGATTTTTGCTTTTATGTGGTTCGTTGATAATTTTTGATAATTACATAGTTACCCCTGCTCATAATCACATAAATTTTCTCGAGGGTTAAGCACCACTGCATTGCATTGCATTAGATTTTTAAAGCCAGATATCCTAAGTTATTTATGTCTTGTTCAGCTCGTATATCATTCAGCCACTTTTACAGAGAAAATGTAGAAAAATTATTAAGCAATTGAATTTTTTTTACCTATAACAGTTCGTTTACGGTAGCACAAGCAGGAAATGCTTTCTTTAAATGAGCTTAATCATTGAGTATATGAGTTTATAAAGAGACGCAAGCATATGGAGGAATTGTAAATAGTATATCCCTCTCACTCAAACAACAATCTGTTCTTTTTTATCTTTACTCCCCTGCCGTCCCATGTCCATAAACTAATCGTATCGACAACTAGTGCTTTTAAAAGCAGCGGACAACACTAGCAACTATGATAAGATAACAAACTCGGAGAGTGCATTCCTAATTAAATTAAATCGTTTTGATTACGTGCGCATTTTAAATAGTAGACGTTTATAGTATTTCTTTTAAATATAAATTACTCATTAAATTTAGAAAAACTTTTGCAATTTATGAAATTTAATGTACCTACATAAATAAAACCCTACAAAAATAAAAACATCAATTTTAAATAAGATTCCGACACAACTAAATTATGAAATTATCTTTATTATATTATTGAAGATTTTAATATTACAAATTAAGCTGCGAATTGCACTTGCTCGATGTTGTATTCAATTTCTAAGAACTTATATTATTAATCAAAAAAAAATAACGACAAACATAATTATTACTTTCCCATTTACGTAGTAAAGGAAAGTAAGTATTGTAATCGAGTAAAAAAAATTTTTGAACTAGCATTTTTTCCATAGTCTATAAGTCCGTACAAATCGTTTGAGACAAATTTTGCAATGATGTCCGGATGTGTGTGCGTATGTGCGTGTGTGTGTGCGCGATTTTTTCGTCCACGATTTTTTCAAAACGCGTAAACCGATTTTATTCAAATTTCATATACTGGTTTGTAACAGCAATCTCGAGAGTTGATTAGATTTTGGTTGAAATCCATACGTTATTTTTTTATTTATTAAATTTTAATTATTTTTTAATTATTTTTTTTTAAATTTAAATTTAAATTTATTATTATTATTATTACTTTAGTAATAAATGGGAAAGTTATGTGTTGTCACATCAAATTTTTTAAGTCATATTCGTGTACTCCTATGTTAATTATGTAAATTCTACCTTTTGAAGATCTTTTTTGACACATAAAAATTACTTTTACAGCAAAACTTATTAGACACTTTTTGTTGGAAATGAAATCCTTTAAATTTTGTTTATATGCATTTTTCCGTTTCGTCGAACCGTTTCCGTTTTATAGGAACTTAAAAAAGACTCTGTTAAATACAAAAAATATTTTCATCTGTATCTTAGAAACGGTGCTACAAAATGGGAAAATATACATGAACAAAATTATAGGAAATGAAATATACAATAATAAATGTTTATTCATATTTTTGTTTCGGTGTACGGTGAAGTACAGACAGTGGCGTAACAAGCAGGTGAGGGACCCGTGTGCGAAGTTGTTAACGGGGGCCCTGCTTTTATAAAAGACAAAAAAAGTTGTATACGTGACGATTTCCATGCAATTCCAGTGATTTCCAAAGAATTCCTTCCAAACAAGAGCGGATATAGAGACGAGTAACTACCCAACCCTTTCTTAAAATTTTCTTAAAATTTCACGCTCGTTTATTACTAAGAGGCCGTCCTTTAATCACGTGAGGGTTTTTATGCCATTTTTTTACCCCCCCTCCCTTTGGTGATACGTCGTGAGGTTTTAGGCTACCCCTACCCCCCTACCCAACGTCACGTGTATTTTTTTTTTGAAAAATTTCTTCAAGTAGAGAGACAGAGAGACAGAAAGTCGCGGGCAGCGGGACGACAAGTGGCATCACAAGGTCCAGTGCCGGAAGCCAGTTGAGAGCTAAATATTGTTGTTATGTTGCTTTTTAGGCATAAATTTGCTCGCTCGGGATTTCACGGGGTAACAAGAAAATATACACGTGATTTTCACAGCATCCCTCCCCCCATCGTGATCAATCATGACGTTATTCTAACCCCCTCCCCCCTGTTAGAACCTCACGTGATTAAAGGACAACCCCTAATAAGTGGAAAAATGATAGAGAAAATAATTGTCATATGCAAAAGTATAGGGAAATTTGAGGAAATCTAAAATATTATAGACTACCTTTTTTTGCTTTTTCCATTTTCTGAGATTTCATTGGCTTTAAAATTTTCTCGAGTTTCCTAAGATTTTCTTGAAATTTCTATGGATTTTTTGAGATTTTCTATATTTCTACAAATTTTCTAAGAATCTGTTTCTTGAGATGTCAAGGAATTTTTCAGAATTTTTACAGATTTCCATTCACTAGTACACACAATTTTTCCGTCGATTTCCCCTTAGTTTGTAGTAATTGGAAAACCGAAGGAATTATTTCCTTCGGTGATATACAAAAGTGAAAAGAAATCCAAGCAAATTTTAGGGAAATTCTAAGAAATCTTAGTAAAACTTAAAAATGCTATTTTCTTCCCAAGGAAATCTTGGGAAATTTAGGAAATTTTTAGAATACCATAGATTAATTTTTTTATTTCTTTTTTTAATTTTCTAAGACTGCCTGGCAAAGGCAGATATAACAGGAAATCAACCCCCACTCATGAGCTTTAAAAAAGTAACGAAATTGACTACGGTTTGTTTTGTTGAAATTTTAAAAATATTAAAATAAAATATTCTTATTAAAATACATAATATATTTATTCCCCCATCTTAGATCCGCCCTTGATTTTAGATTTCAAGGCTGTATTAGATTGCAATAACTTCATAATTTTAATAGTCTATCCCTGGTGCGCATAAAGAGATTAACGAGATTATCATTCCAAAGAATTTTGGGGGAGAAGAGTAACATAACAAACAAAGTAAATAAATAAAACAGAATAAAAACGTGGGAGGGTTTTAACTTTAATTTTTTTTTCAACAAATATAAATGGGGGTATGGAAATACCCTTCAGTGCACCAGCACAGAAAGCGCAAAAGTGTGTGTATACGTTTTGTGATTTATTTTTGTTATAAAAATTTTTCACTCTGTCAGAAGAAATATATTTATACGTCATTTGTATACAATTCATACATCATATTCACTCATCATGTACCGTAAAAATTCGCACCGGGGGTCTGGGGGTGTGGAACACTCCTCAGAACATTGTAATTGTAAAACCTTTTAGAAAGTTAAATTCTTGGAACGGAAAATCCTTTAACTATAATTGCTGGTGCACTGGGGGGTATTCCATACCCCCACACCCCCCGGTTTGAAAACCCAAAGGTGTGTGTGTATACGTTGTGTGATTTACCTTCCTATGAAAACTTTATATTCTCTTAGAACAAATACATCTACATATCATTTGTATACAAACAAAATGTTTTAGTGTATATTTATACAACATTTTATATCTCTCACCGGGGGGTCTGGAACACCCCACAGAATATTATAATAAAATTCCTGGTATGGAAGTCACAAGTTTAATAGCATGGCAATTACGGTGACCTGGGGCTATTCTATATCTCCCCCCAGACTTCAAATAGCATCTAGTTGTGCACCTCCTACTTTTGAGAACTTTTTTAAGATTGAAACTGGGGGCCCTTTTAGCAGGGGACCCGCGTGCATCGTACCCACCGCACCCTGGTAGTTCCGCCTCTGAGTACAGATATTCAAAAAATATTTTGTGAATTTTACCGAGTCTTTTTTAAGTCACTGCAAAACGGAAACGGTGCTACAAATCGAAAAAATGGATATAAACAAAAATTAAGAGGATGAAATTGGTGACAAAAAGTGTCTAATAAGTTTTGCTGTAAAAGTAATTTTTGTGTATCAAAAAAGGTCTTCAAAAGCTTGAATTTACATTGTTAACATAGGAGTGTACGAATACGACCGTGAGTGATATAATTTATTGTAGTTTAATCTGAGTAAATATGATAGGCGCCTAAAGTTATTAGCCTGGGGCGCTAGACTAGCTAAATCCGGCACTGACAATTCCTAAACAATTTCATTTTGATAATGATGCCGACAAATTTTTCATTATGTATCGTAGTTCTATACTGCATTGTAAAAAAAAGTTTATTTTTGTCAATAGAAAATTCTTAATATCACATTTAATTTGTTTAGCAATATTTTTTAATATGTTTAAAATGTTCGGGGAAATAAAATTAGCATTTTGTTTTTATTAATAAGATTGGGATCGTCATCTTGTTTCAAAAAGTCGTTTCTAAAGTTTTCGTAATTAGTATCTTTTATTAATTTATATGAAACATTATCCTGTAACGTACGCAACTGAACAAAAAACTTATGCTCCCACACCTTTTTGAATTTGCGCACTTAGCATTATGAGCACGTATTACCAGATCCGCCGATTATAATAAACGCGCTCCGCGAGGTACGCTCTCTGCACGTTGCTAACAGATTGATACCACTGTGGATCGTGAGAAATCTCGCGATCCACAATTGAAATCATTAGGTAGCGCCATCTAGTTGTCACGACACTTTTATATTGCATTAAAACATATACAGCTGCGCCTCTTGATAAACTCATATACTCAATGGCTTAATTGTGTGGTGCTAAAACTAAGAGATAAACGACATGGTCTGTTTATGCAAAATTATGTTTTTATCCTGGCGTTTGATGTTGAAATAATGGAATGGATGGCAATCTTAATTATGAACACTTCAGCACTTAGCTTATGCTGTTCGGAACATTAGGCTAGGAAAAATGAATTTGCTATCCCAGCAAAAATCGAATTCGCTACAAAATTTGATTAAAAGAATATTACTACAGCATAATTAATTTTTAAATTCGCAAAACTCTTATAATTATTATTAGAAGAAAACCACAACATTTTCCGGTTTTTCACATAATTTTTCAAAAAATTGTGTCGAAAGACGAAAATTAGCAATTACGAAAATTATACATTCTACCAAAAAATTTTAATTTCTTAAAAGAGAATTTATCTTGCGTCAAGCCAAAAATTTATGGATAATATGAAAATATAATTTTCGTTATTACACCTTTTAGCAAAATTACAACCGAAAAGCATCGTTCTAAGTAAATAATTTTAATATGAACCTAATAAAATTTGCATTATATTTATTATATAATTATAATTCGATTAATTTTTTGGAAAAGTAATTTGCATAACAATGATAATTAAGTTAATATAGCTTAGGAAGTTATTCAGTTCGTTACCATTATTAAGTTTTTTTATTATGAATTAATTACAAAATTGTTTACTTTATTATTACGTAGAATTACATAAATAGCAAACTGTATTGTAGTCTTTTTTTTACAAAATTAGGTATGTCTCGACGATCACGATTCGCGTAGGTACTACTCAATTATTTCATATTAGAGAATGATCTGCAATTTTTTACGCTCATTAATTTATAAAGACAGAGACATGTAATCAAGGAGCTATATATCAATATTTAATCAACTTATTATTTTACCTTTCAATAATTATTTAATTAAATTATGTTTTTGCAGATCGGGGAACCCCCGAATTATTCTTTTTACGCTTTTGAAATTTCCTTAAATAATTAATTTTGAAACAGAAAAAACCTTAATGGAAACGTGACTTGTAATATTTTCCTGTGCGATATCTTGATGTAAATAAAACTAAGAATAAGATTGAGACTTTCCTTCAAATGAAGTTTAAATGGAGAAACCTGATGTAAGCATGAAATTGCAACATTTTATTATCCTTGTTTGTAGAAGAATTAGCAATCAATAACGCAGAAATTGTAATTAATATAAAGTCCTCGGTTCAGTTTTTCTACAATTTTTTCTAAAACATCATTTAATGATACGTAACGGTGTCAATTTTTGTTATATCAATTTATTTTACTCCACCAAGGTTATTTTGTTTTTAATCAAACTAATATCAACAACTTTGACATGTTGTGTCTTATGGTACTAACCTTGTAAACGATAAATTGTCTCAATTTAACTAATAGAGTTAAGTTTCAAAATCAAAAGTCCTATAAATAAATTTAATAATTTCATATAAGTGGCCCTTGAAGCCAATTTGAGGGTCAACTTAAGAGTTAAAGCTGAAATGAAAAGTTTCAGGATATGGAGGAAAACTTAAGTAGGTACAAATTTAAAAAATAAATCTATTTTTTTAGTAATCAAATCTCACCAGCTAATTTGCTAAAGAAGCAAATCTGAATTTTATTGTGGCTAACAACCCTTACTGCCCTTCACTTATACCACGTAAGCGTTTTTAATAATTAATTCAAAAATTCATGTTTCATAGAAATTTACTGCATAGTAAAATAATTATCTTGGAAAAGAATTTTCTAGATATAAAAATTCTTAATGGAGCATTTATAAAACCATCGGTTTTTATGCAAATTTAAATAAAGTCAAGAGTTTTATCGGTAAATTGCTGTAAAAATAGTAATGGAAAGTTCTTTAACCTACACTAAAGTGCAGAATAATCAACAGGCCCAGAAATTAGATTTAAAATTTCATATTATTTTTTATTAAATTATTTTACTACTGCATGTAGTAAAGTATATTATGTAATGTAGATCGCAACCTATCCGCCAGCTAATTTTCCAGATATACTGCCATGACGTCACATGGGAGATTTATCATTTTTTACATTATTACAATATAATATAACAATAATATATTAATTTAACTATTTTTGGATAATAATAAGTTATGTTTTTCTTGGTAATGGCAAAATTAATGGTAAGCGGCAAGCAGATTTTTTATCCTTAATTTAAATGCGGTTTATCAGGGATAAGAGTCTCAATTGGCAGATACAAATTACGGATAAGCAAAGCTCTAGGTTTTTTCCTAAAGTCAATTGACATGAGTGTAATTGATTAGAAGCAACATTTAAATTAACCACAAAAAGTTTGCGCGGATGTAATTATTCTTTTAAAACAAGTAATATACGGCAATATTATTATATTATATTAATAAAATTGAAAATGATTAATTTTAAATATATTTAGGATGTTACCACTGTCGTGAAAGTAAAAAGCAATGTTGTTTATAGAACATACACTTTAAAGATACTTACAAAAGCAATGGATATTAAAATTTATGACTCTGAAAATCTTTGCAATTATCATTTCTCTAATTTATAAAAATGCTCAGCACTAAAAGTGTCACGATGAATTTTTTATAGATTATGATAAGGGTACGGTATGTAGGTTTTTCTGTTTTTTTTTCTCTGTACATCAAGCGAACGCCACCACGCGGAAAAATATTAAGTTAATCTAATACGTATAGTTGGTATAGAAAGTTTTGTTTATAAACCAAACATTTGCATTCTTTTGGTGTTTTATTTGTGAACTAGATGAAAAGCCTGTATGCCAGGCGGTGGATCTCGTTTTTTTGTTTCCCGCTACTGAGTGATTCCCCGATTTTCTATATTTTCGCAAAATATAAAAGCAAAAAATTGCTGCTAAACTTGATGTGCCGACGGGCAATTAAAAATTGTTTTTTTTAATAATATAAAAATAAATAAGTTTCTCAAATTCTAATTTTCTTTCACCAAACTTTTTAATTTCCCTCACTTTTGCTCAAAAATGAAAAATTTTCCAGCATTTTCTGACGAAATTGATATAATTATTCTATTCTAGAAGAGTGGGAATTTTATTTTATGTACTGGAGGGTAAACCCCCCCTCCACGGCTTACACTTTTGACAGTTAACTTTCAAAGTACTCGTAACGCAAAAGTTGCTGCTAAACTCTAAGCAGTAAAGCTCTTAAATAAATGTTTTTCCATTTCCCGGTTTTTCCTGGCGAAATTTGTAAAGTTATAAATTCGCTATCTTCTCCAAGTATTCTAAAAGAGTGAAAATCCTGCGATATGCACTCCAGTGCAAATAAGTTTTGCCCCCCCAGATCCCCCGGTTTACAATTCTGACTTTATATTTTTATATTATTTTTATAATTTTATAATTAATTATAAATTATTATAAATAAATTTAAAGTAAACCGGGGGGTCTGGGGGGTGTGGAACACCCTCCAGTACATATCGCAGGATATCCAGTCATTTAGAATATTGGATAAATATTTTTAGTCCTAATCTTAGTTTAATATATTTTTCAGTTGGTAAAAAAATCGACCAATCCAATTGCTTTATTTTCACCAAAAAAGACCAGCTGTAGCAGGAGTAGCAGCAGCGTGCTGGGATTTTATATATTAGGATTATCATTTCACCGCGATTTTACGATAAAATATAATATTTAAATAAAAGATGAGTAGGTACTATTTATAATATAACACCAGAATGTAGTATAGTCTGTTCCACGAGAACTCGAGTGTGACTCGTATTTAAAAGCCATCCAAACCGGACAAAATATTTATATTTTAAAGATTATTGTTTAGTATTTACTCATTAGTGCTTATAGAAATTGCTTTTTAATAAAAAAATCACTAAATATGAATTTTTATATCTTTGGGATAGTTTTCAAATACGAGTCACACTCGAGCTCTCATCAGACCATAGCAAATTCTATTAGTAAAAGCTTCTAGAAAGTTTCTCTCTCGTTGAATTAATTATACAACCAATCATACTTGCAGTTTATATTTTATGTCAAATTAAAATCTGATAGAGAGGAAAACAATTGAGATAAATAAAATTAACAATTTATTAAGATATTGAGAGACGAATTTTTGTGACGACATTTACAGAGCAAACCAAAGTGTTAATTGTGAAAAAATTTAATAAAAAAATAACTATAAAACGAAATACAATATTATTACAAATAAATTAAATAGTTTAATAAAAATAAAATACAATTGAACAATAGAATTTTTAAAAACATGAAAAAGAATGTTGTAAGGTTGAAAACAAATATAAGAATTACAAAAATATCTAAAATAGCGATGATGTCTAAAATGCAAAATTTACATTTAAAAGTACAGATTTTCTTACACTTGAAAATGATGAAGTGAAAAATGACGCACCTGGAGGAATAACTAATTGTAATTGCACAAACTAAATAATTTTTAGGTATTGTCAGTGCAATAATTAACAAATACTGAATACATAATATTCTAATAATTTCTTTTATGAATTTTTTTGAATTATAGATTTTATTATAGAAAACTCATGGTTCTGTGAGAATTTGAATAATATTCTGGTAGGATGCTAACCTGGCTAGATGCTTTCTCTCATAGATCGAACTTGGGCTATTCTAATGCATTTTTGAGCCGGTACTTCCCAAAGAAATTTATTCTGATACTCCATAGTAATAAGTGAAAGTAATGAAAGTAATTAAATTTTTTATGTTCGATCACCTTTGCATACAATATCTTTATGGTTATAATACAAGTACAAATTTTAAACAATTACGTTCGTAATATTTTTAATGAATGTTTTGCTTGCTTTGACCCATATAATTGAATA